>CM053559.1:59694467-59824190 GCA_028646485.1 Cryptoprocta ferox | reverse complement strand
TAAATTTTTATATTCATCAAAGGGGACAAAAGTTATAAAATTTGCTTATGCTTTTGAGTCACCAAAGGTTTGCTTTCCTGTTAGGTATCGATTATATCATGCTAAAGTAGATGTGATATTTTGTAAAAAATGGAAAAGAAAGAGGGGAAAGAAAAATGGAATTTATTGATTGAGTCTCTGTAATTTCCAAGCAGTGTGCTTGGCATTTTCAATATTGTCACATTTGATCCCAAAAATCTCATAAGAAGTTTACATTATTAATTGCATTTTACTGTCAACAGAGTGCGTTAGCTGGTTCGGGCTGCTGTAACAGCAGACAGACAGACTAGGTGGCTTGTAAAAACTGAACATTACTTCTTACAGTGCTAGAGACTGGAAGTCCAAGATCAGGATGGCAGCACTGTCAGATTTTGGTGACAACCCTCTTTCAGGTGGCAGACGTCTTGTTGTGTCCTCACATGGTAGAAGGGGCTAGGGAGCTCTGTGGAGTCTCTTTTATAAGACCACTAATCATGAGTAAAGGTAAGGTAAGTAGAGGCAGATTGTGGGAGGTTTTGGATGCCCCACCCCACATAAGAGACTGGATGCCATTTTGTAGAAATGTGGAGACACTGGAATGTTTAAGCCAGAGACTTAAAGACCACTAATCTCATCTGTTTTTAATATATTAAGAAACTCAACTGAAACTTTGGGACAAAACATTGCTTTATTTTATTTTATTTTATTAAAAAAATTTTTTAAATGTTTATTTATTTTTGAAAGAGAGAGAGAGAGAGAGAGAGAGAGAGAGAGTGCAAGTGGGGGAGGGGCAGAGAGAGAGGGAGACATAGAATCTGAAACAGGCTCCAGGCTCTGAGCTATCAGTACAGAGCCCAACGTAGGGCTTGAACTTGGGAACAGTGAGATCATGACCTAGGCCGAAGTCTGACACTTAACCAACTGAGCCACCCAGGTGCCCCTTAATTTTTTTTTAAATGTTTATTTATTTTTGAGAGAGAGTCATCGCATGAGTGGGGGAGGGGCAGAGAGAGAGGGAGACACAGAATCCGAAGCAGGCTCTAGGCTCTGCACTGTCAGCACAGAGACTGATGTGGGGCTTGAACCCAAAAGTCATGACTGAGCCAAAGTCAGATGCTTAACCAACTGGGCCACCCAGGTGCCCAGCATTGCTTTATTTTAGAACAGCACAAATTTCCCTCTTGAGAATCACTGCTTAAAGCAAAGTCAGAGCTCTGGTCTGCAGTGGCTGACAAAGCACTAATTGTTTTTAATGATCTTTAGAATATAACTTAATTAATGACTGTGTTAAAACCTTCTGCTACTTATTGCTTTTCCTATTCTCACTGAACTCCTCTGAATGCTCCAAGTGAGCTTGGGACCTTTTTGGAGCATCCCCACTCCTTTTCATATACCTGTCTGGGGATTTTTCTGGAATTTGTATATCTACTTTAAAGAAGAAATGGGAAAAAAATTACTTGTGAGTCTATTCTTTACCCTAAGTTGGACATTTGTTACAGCAGGGAAACTTTTTCCCCAGGAAATGAAATATAAGGAAAGGTTACAACCACCATGAAACATTAATTATGTATTACAATTGCAACCTCAGTGCTAAACAATCAATAATTCAAATTTTCATTGACCACCTGCCATATACACAATGGAAAATTAAGGAAGGTTTTATGTGTTAGCAGTTTGAGACTAAGTCATTCCTACCCAATCTACTTAGGACCAATCAGGCAAGTGGAAAACAGCTCCTAATAAGTATGGTGTCCCTTTAACACCCAAATCAGGCCACTTCTCAGAGCAGAGCAGTCATGCATCAGAGAAATCTCTGAATTATATTTGTCTCCCTCCTCCTCTCATTTCTTTCATCAGCAAGTTCTATGGACTTTCCATTCAAAATGGCTCCATGATTTGTTCCTTCCTTTCCATTCCTGCTCCTCAGCATCAATCCAGATCCTTACAATCTTTTTTTTTATATTTTGACAATTTTTTAAAAATATTTATTTATTTGAGAGAGAGAGACTAAGCAAACACACAGAGGAGGGACGGAGAGGGGGCTGGGGGAGAGCGAATCCCAGGCAGGTTCTGCACAGTCAGCGCAGAGCCTGACTGGGGCTTGATCCCATGACCCTGGGATCATGACCTGAGCCAAAATCAAGAGTTGGATGCTTAACCAACTGAGCCACTCAGGTACCTACCCTGACAATTTTTTTTAATTGTGGTAAAAATAACCATAACGAAATTTACCAGTTTAGCCATTTTTAAGTGCACTGTTTGGCGGCATGAAGTACATTCACATCGTTGTGTAACCATCACCACCATCCATCTCCAGAATTTATCATCTTCCCTAAGTGAAGCTCTATACCCATTAAAAGTATGGAAGCCTTCATGAATGTTCATACCATCCTCATGGAATGACCATACTAACCTTCTCTGTATGACTCTAATTTCAGTATGTGTGTTGCCCAAATGAGCTCCCCTTGCGACCACTTGCTTGATTATTGTGATCTTCTAATACCTCTGCTCAGCTACTGTCTCCAATGTCCATGCCGCCATTAAGATGAAGATCTAGGACACAGAGTCAGTCTCCGGCTTAAACACTCCAGTGTCTCCACATTTCTACAAGATGGCATCCAGTCTCTTATGTGGGACATCTAAAACCTCCCACAATCTGCCTCTGTTTACCTTACCTTTACCATCATCATCCTGCTTCCTTCCACCCCACTATCTCTCAATGACATTTCTCCATATCAGCGACAGGAGTGGCCAATGGGAGCAGGCCAACAAAACTAACCCTAACTCCATGCTTCACATGCGGTTGGCTTTGGGTGAATCTGAGTTCCAGTGCCTTCCATCTGTCTGTGTCTGCTTTTGCTTTCTCACTGAAATGCATTTTTAAGCCTATTCTCCATATTTCACTTTGCTATGAAACCTTTCTGAACTGAGGAAACAAGGACAGTGTGTCCTCTTCCTTGAGGTTTCCATGCTAGTATGACACCGGTTACACTGAGTCTTGTCTATGGTAGTCATGTCCTACAGATCAGCAGATCTATAAATAGCCCATTTGCAGAAACAGAGCTAAAGAATAGCATCTCCATTCTTTTGGTCCAACTTCTTCCCCGTCTTCAATCTATTTCCATTCTCTCGACAAGTGAAGCTTTTCCTCAAACTTCTTAGAAACCTAAAAATGGAAAGATCACCTATATAGAAGAAAGTAGCCCTTATCTGTAACTGGTGGGCTGAATTCTTGATTTTATGGAAGACTATCCAGACACAGACCCATTTTCTTTCATTTCCTTTATAGAGGCAGCTCATGGTGTGGGGAGAGTGAGAGCCTAAGCCAGAGCAAACCTTGCAGGATTCTTAGGAGAATGCCTGAACCCAGTTCCTTCATTCTGAGTCTGGATTATTTGTAAGAAGTGTCCAGGAGACAGAACAAAACCTTTGGTCTTCCTATGAGACACAACAGAGAGCACCCCATTCAGACTACATGTGCCTGACCCCTGCAGAACCCAGCACAAGGTTGGGGAGTTGATGGATGTCCACTGAAATCTTGGAGCCATACACCTTCAGTGTCAGACAGGGCCTAAGGCTTCATCTCTGCCTCACCTTTTGGGCCTGAGGATGGTGCTCAGGTGTGCTCTGGAGGTCTCACTAGAAGTCAGGCATAGAGAGGACAGGCAGGGGGGTTGGTGTTTCCCTAGACAGGCCTTTTTTTCTCCTTTCCAAGCAGGGGCTTTAAGGATACTCCTTAGTTGAAAGTGTCTCTCTCCTTCATTAATTAATTCATTCCACTATATGCATTTGAGCACTTACCTTGTTTCAGGACCTGTTGAGCCATTGTGGATATGATGGCAGAAAAAACAAAGTCCTACCCCTCATGGAGCTCACATTGTATTTGTGGAGATAGACAATAATAAGATGAGGACACAGTAATATATGATTATAAAGGAGCAAAATCATATGAAGATAAAATGTAGGGTGATACAAGAGTATATAATAAGGGCCCTGACTTGTTCTTGGGGTCCGACTTCAGTTTTGAGAGATTCAGTAACTTGTCTGTGTTCACACAGCTGGAAGATGGGACTGTAGCCTGGGTCATCTGACTTCAAGGGCTGTTAATCAACTTGTTAACATACTTGTTAAGGAGGGTGCACAGGCTACTTACTCTGGGGGCTGTATTGGGTTACACATGCTATATATGGTTCTAGTTATTTACTGCATGCCTTTTTTTGATTCCTAGACCAGCTTAGTGTCTTTGCCATGGATCCCCTAAAGGGGCTTTCTATTCACCCTACCACAGCACTCACCACACTGTTGTAACACCTTCCTTAATTGGCTGCCTTCTCTGTTATACAAGAAGGTTTTTAAATTTAAACAGGATGTATGTCTTGTCATTTCTGTATCCCCCTTGCCTTGTCCAGAGTCTGGTAGAAGGTGGGTGCCCTACATGTATTTCTAGAAATAACTAATGTGTGGGAAGAGGCAAGAGGTCAGGGACTGTCTCATTGGGCTCTGGGAGACCTGAAGGCAGAACTAACTTTGCGGGGAAAATGTAGAAACAGCGTGATACTTAAGAAACTAAGAGAAATGTGAGAGTCCTGATATACACAGTCCATTGGCACCGTGTTTCATGGGCTCTGAGGACAGAGAAGGTGAAAGGAATGTCTTTACTAACTCACTTGGCACCACAGAATTAACTGAGATTTCTCAGAAGAGTTTAGTCTGGTGACTTCAGTAGTTCAGATGAATTCACTGATGTCTGGAACCAGCAAATATGGACAGGTGGGTATCAGGATGCTTTTTGTAACAAGTTACAGAAAACTCCCAACTCAAATTGTTCTAACCAATTAGAATATGTCTTATATACCATAATTGTAACTTCAAAGGGTCAAATCTGTGTTCTTTCCATCCCTGTTTCTTTTCTTTTCAGGGTAGGAGTCTCCCTGAGTCAGACTGCAGCAGTTCTAGGTGTCAGGGCAGAGATGCAACGTCTATCCTCTCCTGGGCTTGTTCTCTAAGAATGGGGAAAGCTTTTCCCAAAGCTCTTCAGAAGACACTCCCGCACATCTCATCGGCTAGAATTGGTCACCTGGCCATTCCCAAACTATTCACATGCTGAGGGGAGAAGCTGCCACGAGGAGCTTATTATGGAATGGATATTGGAAAGCCAGTCACAAACATTGACCCTAACCTAGCACATTAGTGAGAATGCCTTTTCAAAAGGTATAACTCTTGCCAGCCCTCAGGTAACACCATATAGTATGTCACTTCCTTCACTAATATGACGGGTCATATTGACCTTGGACTTCATGCCCAGGGACAGTGCTGGCCAGCCCCTGGGTCCTTTTACCCACCATGACCATGAAATCTACTGGGCTGTACCAACCTTAGCAAGGGGCTTTCCCACCATCTGAACTCCATTCCCCAAGCAAAATAAATGGATTTTTTTTTCATGTAACACCAATCAGTGCTCTATGACAAATGTGCTTTTTTCCACTTATTACTTTGCAATCATTGGCTATGGATCTTTTATGCCTCTATCTTTATGTCACAGAGATAAAAATGATAGAAGAATGAGGAATCAATTAAATCACAAGAAAATAACCACAGCTAAAGTAAAGCAATTACGCCAGGGCTAATAACCTCCCCAGCAGTGGTTAGACAGTCATGTCAAGGAAATTTTAAAATAACAGGAGCGATGTTCACCCAGAAGAACACTGTATTGCCTTTATTGTCAGTCACTGTGATTTCGAGTCCTGGGAGCCTGATTTAATTAACGGCAGGGCAGCTTAATCTTTATTCATACACAGCTCTCATGAAAGTTTGCCACAGACAATACAACTCCTCCTCCCTGCCCTCTTCCCTCCCTTTCTGCCTTTCTTCCTCTCTCCTTTCTTTCCTTTCTCCCTTCCTTCTTGCCTTTCACAAATATTAATGAAAGATCTACCATCTGCCAGAAACTGATCTAGGTACTAAATAACCAGAAATTTCCATAATAGGTGTGTGTGTGTGGGGGGGGTGTCTGAGTGACATGGCATGTCTGTCCTATGATTGGTGCAGTTTATTAGTCAGGCCTACATAGTGTGCTGGATTTGGAATCCAGAAATTAAGAGACAAAGTATACTCAAGAGATACAGCCACACAAGCAGGTGATGACACCACCACGAAACCTTCATGGCGACAGGGACGAGCTGAGGTTGGAGGCTATGGGGGAACAGCTGAGGCACTATCTGGCCCAGGACTGGCAGCTCTGTGTGTCATTGGTATGTGGAGGGAGACATGAGGAATGTGAACTGAGTTTCCAGAAGCAAGGCAGGGTGAATGTGGAGGAGTGTGCAGGCATATGGAATGATGTGCAGAAAGGCACAGGGATGAGGGGAGTGAGGGACTTTCCTGTTTGTTACGTCTGGAGAAGTGGGTGAGAGGAAGAGCATCAGTAACTCCCTTGGAATAGCCAGGGGAACTTTGAGAAAGACAAGCCATCTTGTCCTAACAGATATTAAATGTACATAAAGTCATAATAATTAAAACAATTGTGGTTGTAGTGGCGAAAAACACCTAACCTACTTATTTCTGTGTTCTTTCTTTTCTTAACTATGGCAATTACAATTAATTGAAAATAAAACCATATTTAAAATGAAGAAACAAATGACAAACTGGAGACATATTTGCAACACATAAAAAAAGAAAAAGATTATTGTTTAAAGGATATCTCTCCAGATAGAAAGAAAAGAAGATAAAAACAAACTGAAGAGACTAACAAGCTCAGAAACAATGAGAGTATTTATAATATAAATATGCCTATGATAGAACTGCTATTTCATACCATGGAGAAAAGATAGATTATGCAGTAAATGGTGTAAAGACAAATAACCCAACATTAAAAAAACAAATTTAAGTTAGATCTCTAATCCATATGTAACATCAAAAATAAATGTATTGGGTCAATTGGCAAATCAAATCAAATATGTTTTTTTAAAGTGACATTTGTAATGTACTCCCAACACTGAAATTATTTTCAAATAACTAAAATAATAAATCATTAACAAGTTAAATCAGGGCTCCTGGGTGGCTCAGTAGGTTAAGCATCGGACTTCAGTTCAGATCATGATCTCACAGTTCATGGTTCAAGCCCTGTGTCAGTCTCTGTGCTGACAGCTTAGGGCCTGGAGTCTGCTAAGGATTCTGTGTCTCTCCCTCTCTCTGCCCCTCCCCCGCTCATGCTCAGTCTCTGTCTGTCTAAAAAATACATAAAACATTTCAGAAAATTTAAAAAAAAGTTAAATCAAAGTAGAGATAAGTATGTGCAAAAGGTGATTTCCTAAGAAAGAAATGGAAGGCAACAATGTAAAGAAAAGCACAAGTAAATGTGCATATACTACAGTGTGAGATGAGGATGTATCAGAGAGAAGCTATATCCATTTCATTCATATTTTGTCCTGCATTTATACAAAGTTTTGCACATGCTTTCCTACAATTCTCTTAACTTTTTAATTTAGTTATTTGACTTTCTCATTTCTAATTGTTGTTATTCATGCTTCTCTCCCTTTCCTAATCATGTCAGTCGTATTAACTGAAAGCAAAATAAAACCGTATTCAAAATGAAAAGGTACATGACAAACGAGGGAAATATCCTCAATGCATGAAAACAGGAAAAGCTCATTACTTAAAGAGTATCTTTGAAAATAAAGAGGGAACACAAAATAAAATTGAGAAAAGTGGGTAAAAGAATAGGCTATGTAATTTATTTAAAAAAGAAAAATGATAATGTACATATTAAATTTTTAAAATCTCACCTGTAATGAAAAAAATACAAGTCGAAACAAAGATATATGTATGTCTTGCCTATCAATCTGGTAAAGATGTATATATGCATGTATGTATGTATATACGTATATGTATCCATGTATGTGTGTATTTATGTGTATATATATGTATGCATGCATGTATGTATGTGTATGTATATATATGTAAGTGTGTATCATGCCTGAAGAAGAATGAAGCATGAGGCATGGTTCATAAAGTGGATGAAGTGCCTTATTTGAATTGTTTCTTTTGTCTACGTAAGCTTGGAATTAAAAGTTTAACTTTACCTAAAAGAACTATAAGCAACAGAATCAAACTCAAGCATCCAAAGTGTGGTTAAGAAGGAAAAAAAAAACAATGGTGAACTTTAGCTCTGAGAGATATGAAATTGTAGCGAGTTATCCAAGGGGCTAGCTGGAAAATGAGAGATAAATAAATTCCTCACAAGATTCTATTCGGGCCTAGTCTTGGGTCAAGAAGGGAGGAGGAGGGGTGCCTGGGTGGCTCAGGCAGTTGAGCGTTAGACTCTTGATTTCCACTAAGGTCATGATCCCAGGATCATGGGATTGAGCCCCCAGTCTGGCTCCATGCTGAGGGATTCTCTGTCTCCCCACCCCCCCCCTGCTCCTCTACCCCACTCTCCCCCTCTCTCTCTCTAAAGTTAAAAAAGAAGGAGAAGGAGCTGATGGGGTGGAGCCATATTACCCTGAGAAAAGCTCTTTCTTCAACAGGAGGAGCCTGACCACGAAAGAGCGAAGCTCATAACTGAGCAGATAGGAAGCCCTTCAGAGAAGCTCAAAGTTGGAGGGCGGTCACTCTGAATCTCCATCATTCTAGCACAACTAGGGAGTGAGGAGAAGGATTTAAGGAGGCTATACTTTGATGACGGGCGAGTGAAACTTGCTTTGGAAATCATCCCTTCATCATCAAATTATACTTAGCTTTTTCCAAGGACACTACAAGAACACACACGTTGGGCTGTAGGCAAGTTTGAGAGGTCCTTGTGGGAAGAAGCAGTTTGAATTGATGGGAGAAGATTAGGGACAGTGAAAGAGCCACGGGACGGGTCTGGCCAGACAGCGTGGTGGGAGCCATGTGGTTCACATACTGTACTCACAGTGCCGAGCAGGGGTTTGGACTGATTTCATGTACTGATGGGAAATCAATCAGGAGAGTACAAGCACATACGCTGCCACTGAAATCGATGCGTCAGTTGCCTGTGACAGACGGCGGAGGCCACTTCCTCCCAAATGCTCGCCCCTGTGACTAGCCGCCCTCCTTTTCCATGTGCCCCTCTCCAACGGTGCTATGATTCACCTTTGATTGGTTGTCTAAATACCCTTCATCTTTCCTTCAGGATTCCTCCCAAATTCAGCTTGGTAGAGAGGAGGCAGTCGGTTGAAATAACGTAGACTTCAGTTTGTCAATTCAGCAGAGATGACTGGGCAATCTCTAGCCTCAACAAGCCTGCTGGGCTGGCTATGGGATCATTGCCTTGCCCAGCTCCACCTCTGGGCAGGTGCTGGGCTAGGCATTTTGCTTCTTTTTGCCTGAAGCCTACTTTAATGAAAAATTCAGGGGCTGGACTATGCGATGGATAACATTTTTCCAGCTTTGGTATTTTATGAGGCTAAAGATGAGCAATGAGCAAGAATACATGATTCCCATAATGTCAGAAAACACTTGAAAAACACTTCATACACTTAACAATTAATAGTCAAAGAAATGCATATTAAAACCATGAGAAACTTTTCCAAAACCTTTATGCTTGACAAAGATTTAATAAGATGTAGTGCCATCTTCCACTGGGTCAGGGGAAGAAAAATCAGAGCTCTTTTTCTTGCCATTGGCAGGAATACACCTTTTCTATAGGGCAGTTTATGAATATGCATCTGAAGTCTTAAAATGAGCATCATCTTTGATCTAAGAATTCCACTAGAATGGGTTCTGAAGGAATAATCAGGGACTCATGAATAAATTTAAATGTAAAGTTTTTTATTGCATCATTATTTATATTATCCAAAAAGAAAGGCTGATCTTCCTTCAACCAGGGGAAATTTTGGGACACACCATGGCAAGCTTGGGGACACTCAAAAGGTGCGGCATCAGCCCGGCCATGCACACTCTCGACAGGCCAGTGTCTCCCTCAATCCCATCCCACCCACCCACACAGAGCCGCATTGTCAGAAGTGATACTGCCATATGACTAGCGAGACCCTGCCTTTCCAGGTGGCTGTGGTCTTCTTTGCTGAAAGACCATCAGTGGCCACCATTGGCTGCAGGACAAAAGGAATATCCTATGGCTTGGTGGTTAAGGCCCTTTATAATCGAGCCTCATCCCACCAGAAAGAGCTTATTGCCAACTTATCCCTTCCCCCACTTAATAGCGCCTGTCTGCCCTTTTCCCTGTCACCCCACTTACTCTAACCCCCAGTCACCAAGGAGCCTGCTTTCGTTTCTCCTTTCCCTTCCCCTGTCTGAATTCTTCTCTCCCTCAATGGCAGCTTCCAACAAGTGTTCCCTGCCATTACCTGACCTCATTGCACATACTGCCTAGCATAGTTTTTGTGTATATTGCCTTTTTTCCTTTTTTGCTCAGTTTTGTTTCAAGTTTGTCTATCTTTTCAATTACAATACCTCTGAAACTGGTTCTCTGTCTTATATTTGAAAGACTACATATTATAGGAGAAATAACAGGTATGAAGTCAGAAAAACCCATGTTTAAATCCTGTGTGATGTTGGGTAGGTTACTTGACCTCTCTGAGCCTGAGTTTTACCACACATAAAATGCAGACAACCGTATTCTTTCATAGACTTGTAATGCGGCTAATGGGACAATTGTTAACCACTTAACACAATGCCTGTCCCATAGTACCTACTCAGGAAATATTAGTTCCCTTCTTTTACTCTACTTTGGAAAAGTTGGGCTTGACACACAGTAGCTTTAGATGAAATCATGTGGTCTGGCCACTTCCCTCAAGGACACCAGGAACAATGAAAGACCTGTAGGGAAGGAGAGCAGGAGTTGGTGAACCAGGAAAGCTATGAGTCTGGACGGCTGGCCCCTTACCTGATGATTGTCAGAGGGATGAAATACACCAGGAAGGCCACGATGGTCATGTACGGGGTCCAGTAGGAGTCATCAGGCCACAGTGCCCAGCACTGCACTTCACCATTAGACAGTTTCCTTTTCCCAAATATGATCAGAGTGGGAATGGAGAAGAGGAACGAGAGGCTCCAGGCAATCATGATGAGGACCTTGGCTTGCTTTTCTGCTCAGAGGAAAGAGAAGTTGGATGGTTTGTCCATGTAGACATCAAAATCACCCAAGAGAAAGACAGTATGAAAGGTGAGAAAGAGACCGAGAATAGTGTCGGACATCTTCACTGGGCGAGGAGCGTGGCTGTGTGGTCCGAGAGGGAACGCTGTAGAAGGTAATCATGATAGCACGAGCATCAAAGGAACAGACCAGTGCACATGCGATAAAGGAGGAGCAGTGAGCTAGAAGTGGTCCAGGGAGGTAGGAAAATGTCAACACCACCCCGACGCCTTGATGTTCTCAGAAGGAAGGCTGAGAAGCATCCTCTTCAGAGATGTCAGGAGGACCAGGGATCTCAAGGAGCAGAGGGTGGAGGGAACTTACTATGGTGTGGTTGACGATGTGAGGGAGTTGGTTCCTGGAGGAATAGAAGAAAGTTCTGGGTAGAAAGAGAGCAGTGGGAATTTGGTGAGGAAACAAGGACGGAGCAGGATGGGACTGAAGGAGCAAGTGGTATGGCAGGAGGACTTTTCCTCTTGATCAGAGGGATATGATACCGGCTGGGTTTCTGCAGACCCTGACAGCGTTAGTAACTGGTCCTGCGTGCTCTTGTTCTTTCACTGGCTACAATTCAAGGTTTATCTTCTTCCGTAGGTCCTAGAGCCTGGACTTTTAAGAGTGATCTGCAACTCCTGGGCCCCACTCAGATTCCACTTGATGGGTTAACAATGTATTCACTTGTGAAAGGGATGGGCAAGGAAGTAATCGGATTCAAAGAACAGGAAACTGTGCTTTAGAATTAATTCCACCAACGTACTAAAATGTGTCCCCAAAGCCCACCCAGGGCACATGCTTGGAATTACTTTTTTCACCTGGATGCTGGGCCGTACCGGGAAGTCCCCAGTCTTAGGCTATTCCAGAGCCAGATGGGTCACCAGCAAACACACAGCAGTGGCAAGGCTGTTGACCTCCTGGCCAGCGGAGCCCATCTGCCATAAAGAGGGACCATTTGGGGCTTAACCCTCAGGGACAGAACAGATGAAATGCAGTCTGGGTATTACGTAGGCCATCTTCCATTACCTTCAAAGTGGCCTGTGTCTCCCAGCCATAGAAAATTAGCTTCTTGTTCCATCCGTCTCCTCTCGTCCAATTCTGTACTTCTAGCTTAGCCTCTACTTTTTATGCGCCAAGTATACCTTCTTTGCTTTTAGTAATGGAAGTTACACATGACAATTACAGAAACACTTCAGCTCAGGTCATGAGCTCACTGTTCGTGGGTTCCAGCCCCATGTCAGGCTCTGTGCTCACAGCTCAGAGCCTGGAGTCGGCTTCGGATGCTGTGTCCCCGTCTCTCTGCCCCACCCCCCGCGCTTTGTCTCTCTCTCTCTCTCTCTCTCTCTCTCTCAAAAATGAATAAACATTAAAAAAAAAAAAAAAGAAAAAGAAATACTAGCAGAGAAATAGAAACAAAGGGAAGGAAAAAAAAAAAAGGTCCATAGTGGCACCACCCAGAAATAGGCAGACTAAATTTTGACACTGCGTTCATATTTAATACATAGATTACACATATAAAAATGAGAACATAATATATATGCTGCTTTTCAACCTAGTTTTTTCCCTGAAAAAAAAATTTTATGATCATCTTTCCACGTCAAGAAAATCTTTGTCAAAAATTTTTATGACATCTTTTCATGTCTACATCTATAGAAGTGGCATTAAGACTTTTTCAGACAGTGAAAGCCTTTCATCAAATATAATTTTATCCTGAACGCAGTGTAGGGTGCCCGGGCAGCTCAGGTTGAGGCTGGGTGACAGCCAGAAGCTTCCAGATCTGTCTTGGAGCAAGCCTACAAAATGAGCCCTCCAGGACCAGTGTGTGAAATCTAATTTGAAAAGCACTGATAAATCCCCCTCCCCCCGTTACACTAAACTGCAATTTTATCGATAGCCTATTATTAAGCATTTAAATTGTTTCCAATTACTTTTATTACAAATAGTTTTTATGTATCTCTTTGTACTGCTGTTGCCTTAGGATAAACTCTTAGAAACAGATTTTGGCCAATATTATTAAATTTCTCCCAGAAGTGTCTACAACATGTGGCTCCCACCAGAAGTGTACAGACATGACTATTTCCTTACACCCTCCCAACCCAGGAGGATTCCTCCTCTTAACTCTGGTTACCTCATTGGTAAGATTTCATATCCAAATGTTTAATTCTTGTAATTCTTCAGTTGGCGGTCCAAAAGAGCATTTCTATATATGGTCCACTCATTTTTCTTTGTTTCCTTATAATTTGTTCCTGTTCTTCGCCCACTTTTTCAATTGGTATGTCCTTACTTCTCTGCCCCACAGTTCTTTACAAAAACAATATTACCCCTTTGTAATAGAAAATACAAATATTTTCTATTTATAATTTTGCTTCTTATGTATGTGTACAGTATTTATTATTTGTATAAAGAGTTTTAAAGTTTTGATGTAGTGAAAAGAACATTTATTGTTTCTGCGTTGGGTGTTATTCTTAGGAAGATCTTTCCTTCACCAAAAAGAAAAAAGTTTTACTCATACTCATCCCCTTTCGAGTTTAACATTTTTACTTTTTCAATCCAACTGGCACTTACTTTATAATTAGCTGTGGCAGATAGCAGTCTAATATTTTTTAAGTGGCTAGGCAACTATACTAACACCATATACTGAGTAACATTATTCTGGTTTCAGTAGCATGTTTTTTAAATTATCAAACTTCTATATTATGTTTTAATATCTGGCATGACATATTTCTCTTCATTATTAATAGATGTTTTCCTAATTGTTCTCATATTTATTTATCCTGAAAAACCTTGAAATGTCAACTTCTTTGGAGTTGCTGGGCTCAGGTAGTAAAAAATCAAGTAGTAAAAAAATCAGGAGAATGTGGCCACACCTTCTCCTCTCCTTCCTTTGGTTTAGTTGAGCCACGTAGGACTCTCCAGGGCCTTCACATGCTCCTGTTCTCCACAAAGATGTGCTACCCAGTGGGGAATTGCTTTCTGTTATCATCTCTGTTCAGTGATGTAAACCCTTATTCCTGCCCCTCAGGACTACCCTTAAATTCCAATGAGCTGTGGCGTCAAGAGACTCAAGCATAGGGTTCCCTGTTCTCACCTATACCTCACCCCAAAACTCCTACACAGCCAATACAGCCTTCCTGGGGGTGTGGCACCCATGTGTGCTGGGGATTCCTTGAAGTTTCTGAGATTTGGATGGCTTCTTTCCTTGCCTCCCACCCAGCTGCGTCTCCTCTATTTTTTTTTAATAATTATTATTAAAAATTTTTTAATGTTTATTCCTATTTTTGAGAGAGAGAGAGAGAGAGAGAGACAGAGTGCGAGTCGGGCAGGGGCAGATAGAGAGGGAGACACAGAATCTGAAGCAGCCTCCAGGCTCTGAGCTGCCAGCACAGAGCCTGACATGGGGTTCGAACTCACAAACCGTGAGATCATTACCCAAGCTGAGGTCAGACCCTTCACTGACGGAGTCACCCAGGAACCCCAAGTCTCCTCTCTTTCTATATCTCTTCCATGACTTCAGTGGAATTGGCAGAGAGGAAGGGAAACTTGCTAATGTCTATTTCCAACTTTCATCTTCCCCCGAAGCCATTGGAGATGATTATTTTCCAAGTGCTCCACACTGAACCTCTATGAATTTTGTAGTGAGGAAATAAATTGCTTTACATCTTTAACAGAACACTATGATATTCATTCCTGCCTTTTCTATAATTTAGGACACTGTTCATAATACTGCAGTGTCTCCTAGAACTAGTCATATCTGCCATGAGCTAAACAGTTGATTTTTTTGTTTTTGTTTTTGTTTTTACCTAATGAATATGGTGACATGAGTAACTGACCATGTTTCCCTTCTGGCTATGGATTCCCTAAGCCTTCACCTTCTGCCAAGTGTCCTGAGACACCTCTCACATGTTTTCTTATATGATTTCCCTTCACTCATATTTCTGCACTTTGAAATACTCTGGTGTATATGTTTTTTGTATGCACCCCACCACCATCCCACAAACCTTCCTGAGGCCTATTGGGTGTAAATGAATAGATGAATGAGTAAGTATATCACACTTTCATATAGAACATAAACTGTTTCTCCCATTTCCCTTCATCCCACTCCCTGCTTCCTTCTTTATCTTAATCACTGAGGCAATGGTAGTGCCCTGAAAGCTTGGTGCTGCTCACATATCTTCTCACACACGCGCGTACACACACACACACACACACACACACGCACACAGCAAAATAAAAGCAACCCTGAAAAAAGCCTAAAACAGGTACACATTCTATTTTTAAATTAGTTTTAACCGCACACAACACATCAATATACCTTCTTGTATGTAAGTCCCTGTGGTCATTATGACTAGTCCAAATCCCATCCCCAGAGGTGAAGACTAGTTGGTGTGTGTCCTTGCAAGCAATTGCTTATTACTTTTTCTTTCTTTACTGTCCATGGCTATCCCAGTGCCTCAGTGAGGCAGGATATATGGTAGTCAAAGACACCCAGGCTGTCTCGGGTTCAAATCTTGCCCCTGCACCTACCAGCTCTGTGATCTTGGGCAAGTTACTTTAACTCTCTGAATTGCAATTGTCCAGACTGTAAGATTCAGATAATAATAGCACCTATCTCCCAGAGATGTTGTAAGAATTAAAGTACTTAACATGCATAAAGAGCTTAGACTCATGAATGGAATATAGTATGGAATCAATAAATCTAAGTTACTGAAACTCATACATAGGTTAGCCACCCATTCCTCCAATGAAGGAATTCCTGCTATTCTAAACAACATTACAATAAACAACATATGTGCATACATGCATGCATGTGGGTGTTTGTCAAGAGAAGATACCAAAAAGCAGAATTCCTATGTCAAAGGGCACATTTTATATTTTAATTAGATATTGTTAACCTGCCATTCAAAGGATCTGTGCCAGTATTATCTAATATATTCAATAGTCTCTGATGACATCAATTCTACTTATTCTAAGGTTCTGCTCCTTCTGTTTATTTTGCTCTTAGCTGTAAACGCCACAGAATGGTATTTTAAAGTATTAACTATTTTCCACATTTTGGCTTTTGTCCTATTTTCTATATTTGATTGCACCTCATCTTTGTAGTCAAGATTTCACATTAGGTTCTCCATTTTATAAGTTTTCATAGGCTGCTTGGGAAAGAGTGGTATGGGTCACTAAACATTGGGTTATTACTTGCTTTTAGGGGTCATGGAAGAAAGTGGGCTCTGCCCATGGGCAGGGTAATGGATAATTAGTCTCATGACTAGGCACCCATCACCCCTCCAAGGACTCATTGATTCCTAAGACCCCCAACTCTGTTTCTTCAAATCCAGCATCCGCACGATTAGGAGGAAGAGAACTCCATCCCTGTGGCCTCTCTAGGGCAGGGGAGGCCAGAGGGAAGGGAAACGTGCAGTGATTGACCCTCCTCATTGTGCTCCAGATATCGCCCTGATAGTTTCCTTGAGTCCTTCTTGTCTTGGGCCTTTACACAATCTAAACATTTCACCCACATTACTGTAGTTTGTGGGTACTGTCAGCTGTGTGGTTTCAGCCTTCCCTCTGACCCATCTTCTTCCTTCTTCTGGGGATTCCTCACTGTCACTGTATCAAGGAGAATTTTTCTGTGTTCCCAGTATTATTATGAATTTAAAAAATCTTTCCAATTATTTCTATGGTTTGGGAGTACAGAGGGCAAGGTGCTTGTTTCTGGAAATGAGCAAGTTTTTTTTAATGTTTTTTATTTATTTTTGAGAGACAGGAGAGGCAGCGTGAGCAGGGGAGGGTCAGAGAGAGAGGGAGACACAGAATCCGAAGACAGGCTCCAGGCGCTGAGCTAGCTGTCAGCACAAACCCATGAACCGTGAGATCATGACCTGAGCTGAAGTCGGATGCTCAACTAACTGAGCCACCGACTCAGGCTCCCTGAGAGTCGGGAGGCGCCCTGAAAATGAGCAAGTTGAATTGGGAATATTCATTTCTTGGGAGAGGTTTATGTGTCAACACTGCTCTAAAGGAAAAAGCCAGAGGCATTAGGGCCAAGGTAAATGGTCACAAAGTGGGCCCAGTGAACTGTCTTCCCTAGTCTTGACTATCCGTGGGAATCATCAGCATTTTCCCAGGCATCCTGCCTCTCTTTCTACCTTTGTGGTCAATCAGACACATGAAGTAGAAAGAAAGTAAAGCAGGAGAAAGTGGGAGGAAAAGAACCATTATGAAGAGGATAATATTAGTGAAAACAACCCCACTCTCACCCAAGGATGATTTCTTACAGAATAGGGCTTGGTTGAGCCAGCTCACCTCCTTGCAGGAACTTCATGGGGTAGACGATGGCATGGTATCTGTCTATGCTGAGGGACACCAGGACATAAGTCGAGGCATAGAGCAGCACAACCTGAAGACAGAAACGAAAAGGGGTGCATGACTTCATAGAAGTGAGGGAATCCACACAATGGGAAGAAGACTGTTCTGTGCTATTGAAAACGCTGCTCACCGAAGCTAGGGAGGGATGAAGTTTGGGTTGGGGAGAGAAATGATTGACTCCCTGTGTCTACAAGCAGATTGCTGTTCTTGGTGCTGCACCTGTCATTGCTAGTCGTGGCCAGCAAGAATGCTTCCAGCCCGTCCTTCCTCACTCATTCACTTGGCTTCTTGGAGACTCCACTTTTCAGGATCAGTCTCTCTTGACATTTGCATAGTACATTTGTTTGTAATTGACTTTTAAAACTAACCTAATTTTCCCTGCCACAGTTGACATTCCAGAATAATTAGAAACAAACGTTCATTTGCCTTTTATCAGTATGAGTTGTTGAGAGACAATGGAAGGGATCTGGTTTCCGGGAGCCCATGTGCTGTTTAGAATCATTTATCACCATCTGCGTTGACAGTCTCAGAGCTCACTTCCTCCTACACTTCTCTAGTAGAGCTATTCATTACGGTCAGTCTTTGTGTTCCCCCCACCTTCCTCCTTCCCACCCTCTCTTTTATTAACCTTACCCATGCCCTTTAATTATCCTGAGTACAGTGTTATTTGCATAGTTTGCAGAGAAGGAAATTGGGATATAAGAGGTTAACATCCTCATGTGAAGAGCATAATCAAAATGTAATTAAATGAAATATCTCTGAAAGAATGATCAAGGTGGAAAATTTTCAGGTAAATTTGAGTCTCATTTCTACCAAGAGTCTGGTCATATTCTCTGCTTTGTAACCTTTGGATCAATTCCAGAGCAGAGAAGAATAGCTCAAAGACCAAAGTCTAAGGGTGAGTGTCTGAATCTCTTCTAAAATGAAATAGAAATACCATGCCTTTGGTAATAACTTTTGTCTGAATCTATACCTTATTGTTCTTTCCCTCATTCAAACAAATAACAATCAACTGTATTATTGTTCTCTATTATTTTTATTTGTATAACACTACTGCAAATGCATCCTGACAGGAATGTTGTGGAAGGTGTTACAGGGAGGGGATTCTGAGGGCTGATTAGAGATTGAAGGCTCTCCTGAGGGATATAAGAAGAAATTCTCCTCTTGCTAAAAAGATGCAATATGGACAGAGAGAATAATTTTGGCCAAATTTAACCAAAAAATTTAGACAATTGTCTTCTTAGAGAACTCTGGGACTTCTATGTGCGATCTATGAATTCAGAATTATTAAGGCTGGCCACACATAGCATAGTAAGTGGAGTTCAAGGAATATGAAAAAAAAAAAAAAAGCTCCCAAGGGCAGAACTCTATGGGATGGAATGTCTTGGTGAGAAGGTCATAAGAATCTCAGCCATCTTTGACTATGTTGAGTGAGGTGGCCAACACAAGTTCAGAATTTGGAGCAAGAGGAAAAAGATCACAATAAAGAGTGCCTGGAGGAGTAGGCAATGTTAATACAAAGAAATATACTTTCAGACAGTCAAAAGCAGTCGTTAATTTCAAGGGTCTTCAAACATGTAGGCAGTGTAAAAAAAATTTAAAGGTTACATAAAAGAAATGCATTTCAAATTGTCATGCCTCTTTTTTACAAAAATAAATGCCAGAAAACAGCATAAGACATGTTCAGAGTTTTGAAAGAAAAATTATGATCCAAGAATTTTGTAAATATCATTTCTGTGCCAAAGCACAGAACAGTTTTCTTAGATGTATACGAAAGAAGAAAGTATAACATCATATAATATGAAAAAATTTTCCTTGAGGAAATATTTCTGCTGACTGAGCATTGTTTAAAAATTAAGAACTCTAGAAGAGGGACAGGATTGAATAATAACAGCTATGGTAAGCAACGAGTCCCCCAAAATCCCACAAAATGTTCACAAAATAACTATGAATATAGTTAGGAAACATTCCAGGGATAAATCTGGGGAGTTGAGTGAGAAGAGAGAGTAGAAGGAAAGAAATCTTGTTATATATTTCCATTTGGTCATTTTAGACATCTCTTTTGTTTTTTACCTTGATAGAGACATATTACATTTAAAAATTAAAAATAAGCTATGATATAAAATAAAAGTGGAGAAAAAAATAATTTATTAGCTCCTTATGGCTATTGTAACAAATTACCACAAACTTTGTAGTTTAAACCAGCATAAATGCACTTTCTTACACTTCTAGAGACCAAGTCCATAATCAGTTACACTGGGTCAAAAATTAAGGCGTTGGCAAGGCACCCTCCCTCCACAGGCCCCAGGGGAGAATCCATTCCTGGCCTCTTTCAGCTGCAGGAGGCCACCAGTATTCTTTGACTTGTGGCCACACCAATCTTATCTCTGAGTCTATGGTTACAATGCCTCTTCTGTCTGTTTGTCAATCTCCCCCTGCCTCCCTTTTATAAAGGATATATATGATTACACTTGGACTCATCAAGATAATCTAGAATAGTCTCCCCATTTCAAATTCCTGAATTTAATTACATCTGCAAAGTCCTTTTTTGCCATATAAGGTAATATATATAGGTTTCAGGGATTAGGGTTTGGATTTTGGGGTGCCATTTTTAGCCTACCACAATTAATAACCAAGCAGGAAGGGAAAAAAAACATGTAAATAAAAATATTAATACAGAAAGATTAAAATGAGGTGATTTAAATAACACCAAACACCATTTGTCTCAATAAATATAAATGACTTAAGCTCCTTGACTAAAATGAAGACTATGTACAAAACCCTTCCCCAAATCTAACTGTATACTGTGTTGAAAACAAGCCTCTCAGTCCAAAGTTTAAAAATAGAGTGATGGCCAAAGGCACAGCAAACAACTAAAACCAAAAGAGGGCATTTACTACAATATTACTATTTGACAAATTAAATTCAAAACAAATTGTAGTACATGGGACAAAGGGATTATTTTTATTGATAAAAGATATAATACATGATGATAGAATATTAATAAACTTATATGTAACAAGTAACATAATACTAAATATGCATAACTAAAATGTTCAAAGACTTAACCAAGTATAAAACATAATAATACATAGAAACAGTTAAATACACTTTAAAATAATACATATTATTGTAAAATATCTAGGCAACATTTTAAAAATTGATCATAAAATAAACTACCAAGAAAAAAAATCCCTCAATAGATTTCTAAATTATACAATTTATATAATTTACATATTTAAAACAACAAGCAATAAAAACTGAAATTAGTATCATGTTATTTTTTTTAAATACCACTTGGAAATTTTAAACACCCTTGTAATTAACTTGAGTCAAGAAGGAAATCAAAGTACAATTATAGTCAATTCATAAATGTCAACAATGAAAATTCTACACATCAACAACATATGGGAAACCATTTGGATAACAGATGGCAGATTGAGGACATATGTCTGAATTCTCACTACCCCACCCCTCTATTCTGACAAAAATGACCTAGGAAATATAAAACTGAAGAAAATCTTGCACATAAGTTGAGACTTAAATGCAGCAAACTTAGAAAAATTTTATTTAGAAATATACCAGATTGGATTCATGTAAAGGAGGATCCCTGGATTGACTTAAAAAATTAATGTACTTTATTTTTTAGAGCAATTTTAGACTTACAGAAAAAAAGATAGTGTCCACCTCTGTCCCCCACTTTTCCCCATTATTAACATCTTTCTTTAGTGTGGTTCATTTGTTAAAATTTCTGAACCAATATCAATACATTACCATTAAAGTCCACACTTGTGTTATATAGTTCTATAGGTTTTGACAAATGAATAATGTCAACTATCAATAATTCTTACAGAAAAGTTTCACTGTCCTAAAAATGCCTTGTTCTTTACCTAGTCTATCTTGCCAAATCCCTAGCAACCACTGATATTTTTAGTGTCACCATAGTTTCCCTTTTCCAGAACATCATATAGTTGTAATCATACTTCTCTAGCCTTTTCAGACTGACTTCTTTTACTCAGCAAAGTTCATGTAAGATTTCTCCATGACTTTTTATGGCTTGATGGTCCATTCTGTTTTATTGTTAAATAGTATTCTATGATATGGAAGTACCCAAGTTTTTATTTTTTTAATCCATTAAGCTTTTGAGGAACATCTTACTACCAATTTTTGACAATTATGAATAAAATTGCTATAACATTCTTGTGCAAGTTTGTGTGAACATATGCTTTCAACTCAGTTGGATATATACCTAGGAGCACAAATGCTATATTGCATGATGAGAGTATTTTCTCTTTGTTTTTTAATGTTTATGATTTATTTTGAGAGTGTGCATGTAAGCAGGGGAGGGAGAGAGAGAGAGAGAGAGAGAGAGAAGGAAGAATCCCAAACAAGCTCATGCTGTCAGCACAGAGAAGACACAGGGCTTGATCTCATGACCCTGGGATTGTGACTTGAGCCCAAATCAAGAGTCCCATGCTCAAGCAATGGAGCCCTACCTAGGCATCCAGGTCTTGTATATCTCGGATACAAAATCTTTATCAAGTATGTGTTCTGCAAATATTTTTTTCCATTCTGTGTCTTGCCTTTTCAGTCTCTTAATAGTGTCTTTTGCAGATAAATATGAAATTTTCATAAAATCAAACTTTTCAATTTTTTTCTTTAATGGATTGTGCTTTTGATGTTATATCTAAAAAGTCATTGAGAAACCCTAAGTGCCCTAGCTTCTCTCCTATGTTTTCTTCTAGTGGTTTTATAGCATTGCATATTTCATTCAAGTCTATGATTTATATCGAGTTACTTTTTGTGAAAGGTATAAGGTTTGTAGTTAGATGATGATGATGATGATTTTTATGTGAATGTCCCATGATTCCTGCAGTATTTCTTAAAGAGGCTATTTTTTCTCCATTGAATTGTCTTTGCTCCTTTGTCAAAGATCAGTTGACTTTTTGTGTTCATTTGTTCCTGGGACCTCTATTCTGTTCCACTGATCTATCTGTTGATTCTTTTGTGAATATCATGCTGTCTTGATTTAGCTGTAGCTTTATAGTAAGTCTTGAAAGATAGTTTCAGTCCTTCAGCTGTGTTCTTCAGTGTTGTGTTAGCAATTCTGTGTCTTTTGCCTTTCCACATAAATTTTAGAGTTTGTCTATATCTATAAAATAACTTGGTGGGATTTTTATTGGAATTTCATTGAATTTATAAATTGGAGCAGAATCGACATCTTAACAATAGTGGGACTTCCTTTCTATGAACATAGAATATCTATCCATTTATTTAGATAGTCTTTGATTTCTTTGACCAAAGTTTTGTAGTTTTCTTCATACTGATTTTGCACATATTTTGTTAGGTGTATACCTAAGCTTTCATATTTTTGGTGCTAACATAAATGGTATTGCGTTTTTAATTTTAAATTCAAATTATTTACTGCTGGCATATAAAAGCACAACTGACTTTTCTTTACTAATCTTATATTCTGCAATCTTGTTATTTTCACTGAATAAGCCCATAGGTTCTCTGTGGTTTTATTTGGTTTTGTTTTTTGTCTGTTCTTTCAGATTGTCTGCATAAACAATCTTGTCATCTGTGAACAAAGATATTATTTTATCTTTCCCAGTCTGTATACCTTTTATTTCTTTTTCATGTCCTGTTGAGTTAGTGGGACTTCAGTATGATGCTGAATAGGAGCAGTGAGAGAGAACATCTTGCCTTGTTCTCAATCTTAGGAAAGAAGCATCTTGTTTCCACCATTAACTATGAGGTTGGCTGTAGCTTTTTGTAGATGTTCTTTATCAAGTTAAGGAAGTTTCCCTCCATGAAGAGTTTACTGAGAGTTTTTATCATGAATGGATATTGGATTTTATCAAATGATTTTTCTGTATTTATTGAAATGATCATATACATTTTCTTCTTTGTTTTTGATATAATAGGTTACATTAATTGATTTTTGAATGGTGAACCAGCTTTGTATACATGGAATAAATTTCACTTGGTTGTGGTATGTAATACTTTTTATAAATACTTTGATTGAATTGTTAGTATTTGTTGATAATTTTTACATCTATTTTCACAAGAGATATAGATCTATAGTTTTCCTTGCAAGTAATGCCTTTGTCTATTTTTGGTGATAGGATAATGCTGGACTCACAGAATGAGTTAGGAAACATTCCCTTTGCTTCTGTGTTCTAGAAAAATTAGCAACTTATTGGTATAATTTCTCCCTTAAATATTTGGTAGAATTCACCAGTAAACCCTTCTAGGCCTGGTGCTTTCTTTCTTGGAAGATTCTTAATTACTAATTCAATTTGTTTCATAGATATAGGCCTACTTATATTGTCTATTTTTCCTTATATGGGGATTTTCCTTTTGGTAGGTTGTGTTTTTTAAGGATTTGGTCCATTTCAAGTAAATTATCAAAGTTTCAGGCATATGGTTCATAACATTCCTTTATTATCCTTTTAAAATCTATAGGATCAGTAGTAATTAAACCTCTTCCATTTAAAAAAAATTTTTTTAACATTTTTATTATTTATTTTTGAGAGACAGAGAGAGATAGATCATGAGCAGGAGAGGGGCAGAGAGAGAGGGACACACAGAATCGGAAGCAGGCTCCAGGCTCTGAGCTGTCAGCACAGAGCCCGTCGCGGGCCTTGAACCCACGAACTGTGAGATCATGACCTGAGCCGAAGTCCGATGCTCAACCGACTGACCCACCCAGGCGCCCCCCCACTTTCATTTTTAATACTAGTAATTTGTGCCAATCCTCTTCTTTTCTTGTTTATTCTGGCTAGCAGTTTATCAATTTTATTATCTCTTCAAAGAACCAGCTTATAGTTTCATTAATTTTCACTATGGATTTACTGTTTTCAATTTTAGTAATTTCTGCTCTAGTTTGATCATTCAAAAAATTCTATTGCTTTAGGTATACATTGTTTTCTCTAGTCTCCTAAGGTAGAAGATTAGATTATTAATTTTATATCTTTTTTCTTTTCTAATACAAGAATTCAATGCATGTATTTCTCCAAAAGCACTGTTTTTATTATCCTACAAATTATGATAAGTTGTACTTTCATGTTTAATTTGACCTACATGTTACCTAGAAGTGTGTCTAATCCCCAAAAACATTGTGATTGGCTAGCTATCCTTTTGTTATAGTTTAATTTATTTTTAGTTTAATTCTAATTTGGTCTGAAATTTTTAGTTTAATTCTAATTTGGTCTGAGAGCATACTTTTTGCTATTTCCACTGTTTTACATTGTTAAGGTGTATTTCATGGTCCAGTATGTAATTTCCCTTGGTGAATGTTCCAAGTGAGTTTGATAAGACTAAGTATTCTGATTTGTTGGATGAAGTGTTGTGTAAATGCCAACTAGGTCAATTTGACTGATAGTTTAGTTTACTTCAACTGATAGCTATTTAGTTCAACCATATCCTTGCTTCTAACACTAGTATTGGCATAATTTATTTCTCAGCAATTGCCACAATAAGCAATTGATAACATTTATCTACAAGGAAGCAAAATTTCTTCAATAGGAAATTAAAATACATTTTAAAAAATAACCCCTGAGAAAATACCAGTTCTAGATAGTAATCAGGGGTCTTTCACATCTACTAAACTTTCAAGGTTATGTTTAAAACACAAAAATTTTTACTTTATTTATTTTTTTAAGAGTGTATTTTTTATTAATTTATTTTGAGAGTGTATGGGAGGGGCAGAGAGAGCAAGAGAGAGAGAGAGAGAGAGAGAGAGAGAGGGAATCCCAGACAGGCTCTGTACCATCAACATGGAGCCTGGTTGAGGGACCAAACTTATGAACTGTGAGATCATGACCTGAGCAGAAATCAAAAGTTGGACTCTTAACTGACTGAGCCACCCAGGCACCCCAAAAGATATTTAATTGTAACTATTCTCTATTCATTTTCTGAAGATGGAGTAACTCCATTTCCATTTCCATTTCCAAGGTCTGAAAATGATAGAACACATGAAAATCATAGATGAATATAGATGCAAAGATTCTAAAAAACCCTACTAATAAGTGGAATACTGTGGGGTGAGGTTTTCTAGAAATGCACTATACATCTAAAAAGCTACAATAATTTAGACCTGGAATATATGGGCATCAAAATCGAAATAGATTAAGAGAAAATAATTTTAAGAGTTCAGAAACAGAACACATTAATTCTAACATCAGTTATGAAGTAGTTCTTCTTTCTGTACTTAGTTGAAGTGTCTTAATCCATAGTATATACATATGTGGTATATTGATAACACAATATATGTATATGATACATATGTAATATTTTGTACTATATATTTTATGTATATATATCTATATTTTCATTTATAATTTTTACATTAAAGTATATTCAACAGGCAAAGTGTGAAAGTCTTTAATCTAAAAATAGATATTAGCAATATCTGAGGAAAAGCAAGTATCCCAGGGATGCCTGGATCAAGTCAGTCAGTTAAGCATCACACTCTTGATTTTTGGCTCAGGTCATGCTCTTATGCTTCATGAGATTGAGACTCGAGTCTGGCTCTGTGCTGAGAGCAGGGACCCTGCTTGGGATTCTATCTCTCTCTCTCTCTCTCTCTGTCTCTCTGACCCTCCTCCACTTACACACACACACACACTCTCTCTCTCTTAAAATAAATAAACAAGCATTAAAAAAAACCCCAGATATCCCACTTACAAAAAATAATGAAAAAGAATAACAGGCAACTTAAAGAAGAAGACATTCAAATGCCAATAGATAGTTTAAAAAGTCCAATTTGGGTGGTAGTACAAGAAACACAAGTTAAAACAATTAGAGATGATACGTATTTTTTAACAAATCTGTCAAATTTTTTCAAAAAGAACAGTAGGCAGTGTTTTGTTACTTTGAGGTGGGAGAAAAACAAAAAATAAAAATAAAAAAAAAATTGAATGTTTGTGTCCAACCAAAATTCCCATGTTGGAATCCTAATGCCCAACCTCCTAATGTTAGGAGGTGAGGCCTTTGGGAGGTGATTAGGTTATAAAGATGGAGCCCTCGTGAATGAATGGGACTAGTGCCCTTAGAAAAGGGGCCTGGCAGAGCTCCCTTGTTCCGTCTGCCATGTGAGGGTACACTGAGAAGTCTGCAACCTGGAAGAAGGCCCTCACCTGACAATTGCTGGCACACTGATCTTGAACTTCCAGCTTCTAGAACTGTGAGAAACGAATGCTTGTTTTTTCTAAGGCACCTACTCTATGGTATTTTTACAGCAGCCTGAATGGACCAAGACAGCCAGAATGTGTCAAGTCCTTTATATTTAGCCCCAAATTTTAAAATGTGAATATTTATGTTCTTATTAATGCTCATTTATGTTTGCTTTATACATTTATTATCTTTAGCAAAAATAAATTAATTAAAAAATCTTACCAATTTGGCTTGTCCTTCCAGCTAGGAGGAAGTGGGCAGTTTGTTGTGTAGAAGTGTTGAGTTCTCTATTATTTTCCTTGTGACGACTACAAGAACTACTTGTCTGTGTGTCATCGTATTTGTAAGGGGCCACATACCTGCAGATAGCGGACCACTCGGCAAACGAGATCAGGTGCCATAAAGTCTCCAGTGAATCGCCAAATGATATCTGTCAAGATGTTAACCAGTCCTGCAAAAGAGTCTAACAAAGACACACAAGTGGTTAATTTTAGTCTCTTTCAAATTTCCAGTCTTGCCATGATAGAAATGCATTCCTGGGAAGATTTATTTTTTCTTAAGATTTATCAGGTGGCCATTAAGGAAAAGTAAGGCAAGGCCGGAGTTCATTGACTTTTATTATTGGAGTTTGTTACCACTCAGATGTAGCCATCTTGGAAGGATTTTGGTAATGATCAAAATGATTTTGGTAATCACACAGTTGACCCTCACAGAAGAGGGTTATAAGGGGGTTAGATCTGTACCAAAACAAGGACTGTGTGAGAATCAATAAGGGCAAAATTGAGAAAAGGAAAATATTTACCTTCAAGAAGTCCCTCAAAATCCCCCTTCTTGTATCCATTGCTTTATAATGTGGACCTCTTGTTACTTCCCTACCATCAATGACAGCACTCCTCTTTCACCTCAGGTTTCTTTTCTTTCTTCTCATTTCCCCTTTCCACATCTATCACTGGAAAAAATCAAGTGTATGATCTATCCATTTCATTACCTTAGTTGGTTAAACTATAGAAGAGCCAAGGCCATGATTTGAGACCAAATTCAGAGACTTTAGGCTCCTGTGGTTATCTTTACTCATCTCTGTACTTAGATTGAAAGTTGTGCAGATATCTGCACACCAGAAATGGTAAAATATATGTCTAGGAGCTCCCTCTCACCCTTTCATGACATATCACTAATTGATCATATGATCCAGAATTTTTCTCAAAACAGAGCTATACTGATTCTCTGCTAATTGATGGATAGGGCTGGGACTTGAAACAGGATAAGAATTCACTGACTTAGAGTCACTTTCTTGGAACATGGGATATAACACTCTGTCAAAGACCCAAGTGGCAAGGCAAACTCATTGCCAGGGTAGATTTTAGAAGTCTGGAGAAAGTGTTGGTCTTCCCCAGGCAAAAGGGATTTTTTTTTAGTTGCCCCGGCAGACAGTAGGAAAAAAAAAGAATAAAAAGCCCAAGTAAAGTGTGCATGTTATAATGGATATATTATGTAAAGCCAAAAGACCCACCAGAGAATTTATATTCCATGGAAGGACTCAGAAGACACACCGCTCATCAAGAATGTATTGGTGAGAGGAGCACCTGTATTACAAAGAAGCTTCCAACTGTAAGCCACAGTGGGTGGTAGGAGAGGTGGTCAAAGAGCCAGGCCTTGTAATTATGGTAAAGGATGTGCTGTAACAATTCTCCTAGTCCTTCCCCAAAGGGACCTGTGGTCATTTATTTGCGTGACTGTACCCTGGGGAAAAAATATACAGACATTTTGAGGACTATGAGGCACAGGGTCTATGTTGACATGATACCTAGAGATCTGGAGTGTCATTTGGCCTGACTCTAAGAGTGGAATCTTCGGGGCCAGGTAACAAATAGAATCCTAGTTGAAATGGAATGGTTTGCTAGATGTGCAGACCTTCCATTGTTTATTTCCCCATTTCCTGAGTGTTTAATTTATACTGATATACTTAGCATTTGGAATAACTCCATATGTGCTTCTTCATAATAGTGGCAAGACAGCAGGACTACTCATTGGACAACATGACGGACTACCCCTTATTGTGGCCAATCTAGCTACGCTGTATTTGAATGTCTTTGAATTACCAACAATGGAGATCAACACTGAGCCCTAATATGACAGTTTCTTAACAAAACCAACTGGCTTCTTTGTGACAAGTTGACTATACTGGGTCCTTCAATATTGCAAGGGCCAGCTGTCCATCTTCCTAGTGTAATACCCATTCTGGGTATGAGCTTGTTTTCCCTGACCTCTGAGTTGTAGTCAACACCATTGACCACTCTCTAGAGGATTTCTGATTGCCCAACTAGAATGGAATCCCACACAACATAGTATCTGATCAGGAGACCCACTTCATTGTGAAGGGGATAGAGGCTTGAACCACTGATCATAGAATCCTCTGTTTGTGTCATGTAGTGCACCACCCAGCAACAGCTGTCATCTTGGAGCACTGAGATGCACTACTAAAGGCACAGATAAAGTGCCAACTTAGTGGCAATACTCTGAAAGGGTGGCATTCCATCCTTCAAAATGCTGCATATGCATTAAATCAGAGCTCTCTTTATGATGCTGTGTCAATAATAGGAGATATACATATGTCTGAGAACCAAGGGGTAGAGGTGGGAATGGCCACACTACATAACACTCCTGGTGAACACCCGGGGGGCACTCTGTGTCCCTCTCTGCTCTGCAGGCTGGAGGTCCTAGTCCCAAAAGGAAGGGCAAACCTGCCAGGGGTCATAGCAAGGGTCCCCTTGAAATAAAAGTGATGGCTGCCACAAAAGCACTTTGGACTCCTTTGTCCAGGGACTAGCAGTCAAGAAGAGAAGTCACCATGGTGACCAGAGTAATTGACTGTGATCAACAGACGAAGGGACAGCTGAGTTTATACAGTGAAGAAAGAGAAGAGTATGGGTAGAACACAGGTAATCTACTCATCATTTTATGATCGACTGAAGATAGTGAATGAGGCTAAGCATATGCAGCAGGCTCTCAATGTAGAGTTGTGCAGATTATTGAGGCTCTAAAGTGCTCTGCCCTGCTGGGGAGGGAGGGTGAGGGGTGGACTGAAATCGAGTCTTTAGTATTGTCATAAAGACATGCACCTTGGCTTCAGGCTGCACGAAGACAAAGCAAGTGTCAACTCTGTCCTGCATGGCATATGAACTGTACCCTCTACTAAATTGTTCAGATCAAAACTTGAACCCTGCCTTTGTTGAGAAACACTGCCAGGCTTTATGTGAGAGGATCTGTGGTTTCTGAGCATTTCTGCTCAGACAGAAGAGCGGGCAGAACCTCACTCAGAAGTGAAGGGTATGCATTTGGTGGAGTTCAGGCTCTCGGAAAGCTGAACAGCCAAACCGCAAAAGAAACTCCCATTTTGGAGCGGGCCACTCAGGATTCCATTTCCAATGGTTTATTTTTATTACGGTGTTTCTGTTAAAGAGAAGTAAGGAAAACTGAAAATGGCACTGTCTGCTGGTTCATTACTTCTGTGCACAGTAGAGAACGAGGGCAGAAGGCAGGCTAGCATCCCAAGCAGGGCATGGCATGGAGGAGGTGCTCAGAATGTATATGTGAAATAAATTGTCACTATGGTTTGGAAAAGGCATTTATGGCTTTTTAAAAATTAAACTTGGGCTCCTGGGTAGCTCAGTCAGTTAAGCATCTGACTCTTGATTTCAACTCTGGTCCTCGTCTCACAGTTGGTGAGATCGAGCCCTACGTGGGGCTCTGCACTGACAGCATGGAGCCTGCTTGGGATGCTCTCTCTCCATCTCTCTCTCCACCCCTCCCCTGCTCATGCTCTTTCTCTCCCTTTCTCAAAATAAACGTTTAAAAAAATAAATCAAAAAGTAAATTTTTATTTTGAAATAATTAAAGACTCACAGGAAGTTGCAAAAATAGCACAAAGAGTTTTCACGTACCCATCACCCAGCTTCCCCCAAGGTGACATCTTATGTAACTAGAGTCGGCTTCACTGTTCAAAGGAGGATTATTACTCTTAACCCAGGTTTCTGTACAACATGGAGCATGATCCTAAGGAATGTTACTAAGCAATCATTATATCCCTGTCAATATTTTAAGTATGTGGGTCTGGATGTCATTGTCCAGTCTTCACCACACTATCTGTGTTTTTTCCCTTCCCCTCCCCTCCCTTCCCTTCCCTTCCCTTCCCCTCCCCTCCCTTCCCTTCCTTTCCCTTCCCCTCCCCTCCACTCCCCTTCCCTCCCCTTCCCTTCCCTTCCCTTTCCATTCCAGTTCTTCCTAATTCTTGTTCTATCTGTTCTCCTTTATTCCCTAGAACAATATACAGGCACAATTCTTCCTCCCATCTCTTCATGCCCTGCCCTGGCTGCCATGGTTTTTCTCTCGATCTCCTCTATTTATAGGGTCACTTCACCCGTAGAATTTGCTCTAATGTCTTTAGAGAACTGTGATGGCAAATCTTCCTTTTCAGGATCTGTACTGTAAACAGGATAAAGGCTAAGCCCCCAACTTAGCACAAAGAACTTCCACTCTTTGGTCTTACCTACCTCTTGCTAAGTAACCACGTGGCATTTTTATATTGAACACCACAGTGATCACACATTCATGTTTTCCGACATGTATTCCCTCTTCTTGAAGTTGCCTTGCTCTGTTTATCAGTCTGTGGAATTCTTATTTACCTTTCAATATCTAGCTGACATGTCCTTTTTTCCAGGAGCTTCCTTTGACCATTCACAAGGTAGGGTCTGCCACATAAGGTATTTGGCCCTCCAAGTCTTATGCCTGTCTGTCTTTTCCTTTTTGTTTCTCTGTAGGTGACAATTAGAGCATTGACAAGCACATGGAAACTACAACGAAAATACCAAAGATTAGAGAAATCAGAGAAGTTCTGAGAAGGTCAAATTTGAGCAGTGTCTTGAGAGTTGTGGGTTATGACCTGATCAATAGAAATTAAATTAAAGAATAATTAAAGGAAAATCTTAAACTTATGTTTCCCTGAGTCGAAGTAATACATTAACAATTATAATGTACCCCCAGTAAAAGTTCCTTCTTCCCCTGGAGCTCAGTCTTTTTTTTAATGTTTATTTATTTTTGAGAGACAGAGACAAAGCATGAGCAGGGGAGGGCAGAGAGAGGGAGAAACAGAATCCAAAGCAGGTTCCAGGCTCTGAGCTGCCAGCACAGAGCCCGACACGAGGCTCGAACCCACAAACCATGAGATCATGACCTGAGCTGAAGTTGGACGCTCAACCAACTGAGCCACCCAGGTGCCCCATGGAGCTCAGTCTTAAATGAGCCCATATCTAGAAGTAGACTATCAGTGGAGCCTGGGCCACTGCATTTGTTGCTAGTAAGCAAATGCTGCTGGATCTGATCGGTAAAAAGCTATTTAGTTACCTAAGTAATTGAATATATGCAAATAAACCTTTCTTAAATGGTAATTAACAGGACCTTAGGAACAAAGGGTACACTTTAAAGTCTTAATCACTTCCATGCTATTACTCCTGCTTCTTGAAATTTCTTCAGTGAGAGATCCTAGGAAACTGGAATACTCAGAAAAGTGAAAACAGGCTCACTGCAGGCTTTACTGCTCCTTTGATGGTTTCTTGCAAATATGACTGTGGGTTCCCAGTTGGAGCATGGCTATGGGTGGAATGGGGAGAAATCAAGAATGAGGGGGCACCTGAACTGAGACCTAAAGGGTCAGTAAGAATGGGTCACGTGGAGAGGGCATGAAGGACACTGATTCTAGGCAGGATGACACCATGAATGAAGTCGTGGTGAGAAAAAGCAAGATAAGAGACTCTGTGGCTTGTGTATATGAAATATCAGTGTGTGGTTGCTGAAGTCTGAAGTAGGAGCTTCCGAGCAGCAAGAAATGGAGCTGCGGAGACCAGAGTTGGACCATTTAGGATCTCCAATGCCAGTTAAAGGAGCTTGCGCTTTTCCCCGGTGTACTGTGGGAGCAATTGAATGTTGATGTGTTCAAACACCTGTTTCAAAAAGATTTCTTTAGTTACTGTTGGGGGATCAATTTGGGAGGTCCAATACTGGATTTTACACTATACTTATTAGGGAAATCTACAAAAGTTCAGGAAAGAGAGAAGTAGTATCTGGGGTATGTCAAATAGGAACTGAGATATAGAGAAGGATGCAGATTTGAGGTATGCTTTATAAGGCAAAATTAGGAGAACTTGGGGACCGAGTGATAGATGTTTTACATGTGAGGCAGAGGGAGGAGTCTACACTGTATTATGGATCCTGGCTTGGGTGTTCATGGGAGATGGTGGTGTCTCTTGAGAATACAGGAGAACAAGCTCATTATATTTGGAGTGTTCCCAGTTTTCGGCAATTCCAAATAAAGCTGATATGAATGCTATGTATAAGATTTTGTGTGAACCTAAGTTTTCATTTCCCTAGGGTAAATACCCAGGAGTGAGACCATTGGGCCATAGGGCCATGCCTTCAATTTGCATTTTCCTAATGGTTACCAACGTTGTTATGGTCATTTGCAGCTCCTATGCTTCAAATTCCTCTTTGACTATTGGGTTATGGTGGGAGCTGAGGTGTGGAGGGTTCTAATAATCTACTCTCTACCTTCATCTGCACCTGCATTCCTGTAACACTGTTGCTCCTTGGTGCTCAGTACTTGCTAAGCTGGTGGTGGAGGGCTCTACTTTGTCCCAGCTCAGCCTCTTACATCCACCTGTGCATCTGGGCCATGGGGTTGGGACCTTCTCAGCATTCCAATTCCTTCTCCACCGTCACTGTCGAACTTCTGCCTTATGTCTGTGATGTGTCTTGTATGGGAGAGTTTTATGCCCTTCCGCTAGCGGTAGGTGACTTCCAATGGAATTGGTATAGTACCCAGGGACAGCCATTTTATGCCCCCATCCCCAAGAGGTGAGGGCTTTTGATTGTTTCTGTGTCTTTCCCTGTGCTCTGGGGCAACACTATTTGGTCACACAGTGGCCTAAGTTTTCTGTTGAGAGGTAACTGGGCAGGAGAGCATGATTTCATGCCTTTCCTGAAGGCATATACTAAACCTTCATGTATCCCTGCATCTCTGTAACAGCTCCTTAATTCTGCCATTGTAGAGTGGATGCAGCCCTAGACCGCCCTTTAACTGAACAAACATGGTTGTGTCCCAATAATAACTATTTAAAAAAATAGGCTGCAGGCTGGACTTTGTCTGAGGGCTACAGCTTGCCCACCCCTGGTCTATAGAATAAACTACAAATGGTCCAATTGTGACTTTTGGAGCCTTCCTGCCTACCTCTTAGGTCTGATCTTTTCTTGTCTTATTATAAATTCATACCATAAAGGAAACGCTTTCAACCAGCAGTTATTCTGACAGCTGGTTAATTGATCAAAACGTTGGTTAAAAAAAGGAAGCACACATACAACCCCATCTTAAAACATTTTTATATAAAACATTAATGTGCATGTATTTATCCATTTCTTTAATGTAGGGCCAAGAGTTTTATTTGATTTTATGCATCATCTTTCTTTTGTGTGCAGAAAATACATCCATAATGCATCTTTTATGATTTCCAGTTTTGTTTTCTTTAAATTGGAAAACTTGAGATACAGCAAAGCAATTTGAGGCAGAATCTCATTGTAGAGATTTTTATAATCCTTTTTCATTCTTTTATAGTTACATTCCCTGTGCTTAATTCTATTGCTTCTTTTAGTGACTCAGGGAAAAAAAAGTCTTTCCAATGTATCCAACTTAATTTTCACAGACATAACAACTCTTTCATGTTGTTTATGTTCATGATACAATTTTAATGAGTACAACTGGCATAAACTAGTTTGGGAACAGACCCTTGTGACTCTTATAACGCAAGTAGTGAGAGCAAAAATGGACAGCTTCTTAGGGACTATCCTGCTAGTCATGGGTGCTAGTTAGTCAGGATGTGTGAAGGATGGAGACTGTTGGTTAGCCCAGTAAGGCGTGAAGAAGATTCAGCCACCAGACCTTCTATTGGAACACCTTACTATCCCTTGACAATTTCTGGCCATTCACTCTGCCAGCCCCTTTCTTTATGTTGCTCCCTTCACTTGGGAGATTCTTTATGCACCTCTGCCTAAAGGATATCCTAACTCCTCTAGGTTTAGTTCAAGGTTACTGCCTTTATGAAGCCTTTTCTAACTACTGGAATTGGCTGATTACCTTCTCTGGGCTTTTCCCTAGCTTACTGTCAAGTACCTATAACACATTAACACATTTATTTTTTGTATTTCTCTCTCATTCTGTTATGAGAGGATAAAGATTTTTTTTTTAATGCACCGTCATGTCTCCAGACCTTAACATTTTCTTATTATATGGTAAGAGCATGGTAACTTTCTGGTAAATGAATGGTGACATTATCACTGCTGTTGCTTGATTGGCTGTCTCAGCAATGTGGTTTCACAGAGCAGACTGAGCCCCATTAACTGTCTCCTTTAGAGTAGATAAAGGTAATGATTTTGGAGTCAAGATGCTGGAAGGAGGAATGTGATTGGAAATTTTGATCCCCAAGCAGAATTCTAAAAGAGCTCTCTAGATTCTAATATCTCTGCTAGATGGTAAGCTCCTGATTAGCAGTGGCTGTGCCTCACTCATGTTTATAGCCTCATCCTTTTTCAGGGTGTTTTGTGAGATACTCAGTGCTCGCAAAATAACAGAAGAAATGGCCAAGTGAACAGATTTGCAAAGTTCTTGAAAATGCAAGGCCACTAGTACGGGATTCACCTGCATAGAGAACCAGTTGAAGCACCATTTCTTAGATTCTCCTTGCTCTCAGCTGATGTTCATATTTTCCCCTACAGAGCAGGACTACAGGAGTAATGAACACTTAGCAAGCCAAGTAACTTTTTCTTGGCAAATGAGTAGCACTCGAGCATTTGTCACACTGGATAACAGGACTCCTGAATACAAATAATTTTAACAATGACTTTGACATTTCTGACAATGCAAGAGTCTTTTAGCTTCAGCTATGGGGTTACGGATGAGAGGTGCCTTGGTTTTCCCGGAGGACACTGTGGAGACCAATGTCAACAGTGACTCTCCAAAGTATACAATGCTTCCATTTCAACTCAACGTCTTTAGTGTTGTTGTTTTGTTTTTAAAGCAAGGGAGGTGGTAATTGTTTGCTTGTGGTTGCACATGAAAATGTTTTTGATATTGCTAAGAGTACTTCTTTTTCTCTTTCTCTTTTTTTTTTTAACAACCGAGGACTCTCTAAATGGAATAAGATTTGAAGACTTTATGTGAAAATGTGTTTATTGATGGAATGTGCATTGCCCAACCTGATGTCAGGTACTTAACTGCCAATTAAAATTATTTCTCAAAAAGGTGAGTTTTTGCGTTTCTAAGTTTTAGACTCATTTTACAATACTAATATGATCCTGGCACTGTGCCCTTCACCAAGATTAAGTACGGGCTGAGCTTAATGGCCCAAACTGCCAACTCCCCAGCTCTTTATTAATCCTGGGAAAGTGGCCCACACCTCAGTCATTACTGCTCAATTAGGTAAATAACCATCACATCCATTCTCATCAGACCACTGTCTTCACAGAAAACTGTTCTTGAGATTGTCAGTTAGTCTTAATAAGTCATAAATGTCACTACTGCCTCCCTTTTTCCATTGGTCCACTAAACGAAGATCATGTGTCTAATTAAACTCAAATCTTCCTAACACCTATTCTCTGTTTCTGTTGTGTGCAAAGGCAAGAATCTCAGTACATGAGGCCAACTGGCCAGTGTCGGTCATTGGTCATTGCTGGGTGGTGAAGAACTCTTATATGTATAAACATCAGGTTCAGCAACAGCATATGTTTCCTTGAAGTGAGGAAAAATAAGGCATGAGTCACTGCTATTTCTCCTCCTCACTCCACTTTAAGGGGAAGCTTCTTGAGGCACAACAGTGCATCATCACCATTGCACAACTTGAGGATCAAACTGACCCTGGGTATAAAGATAAGACATGGACAATGGAGAGTTTGTTTTCCTAGTAAGAATGGTCTTCCATCCATCCCTTCAATGGTCTTTCATTTTTAAAAGTCCAAGAGAAGGAGAGGAATTCCATTTGCAGTTATCTAAGAGACAAATTCTTTTAGTGTGTCTTTTTCTTTGCAGTTCTTGCCCAAAGGCAGCTGAGTTGCAGCAGGTTAGCACCAAAGTAGTAAATGGCAACAAGAAATATTTGGTTCTCATTTCATGCTCCTGCAAAAGGGAGACAGACTTATACATAGGGTCCTCTAGCTGTTAGATTCCTCAGGGTCTGTCTCAGCTTCCTAGTTGAGATCATGCTATTAGTAGTACAAGCTCTGCCAATGACTGGGCAAGGTGTGGGTAGAAAGGTCTAGTCATTTCCATCCAGCGTGGGAGTTCTACAGTAAGCGGGTAGAAGCTGTAAGGTTGTCACTGTATTGTGATGGGTCCTCTTGTAACCTTTCTTCTTCCCCTTTTTTGTCATAGATGTTATATCCCCTCCAATTTTTGCATGCTTAATTCTGTTTCAGCATCTGTCTCCCAAAGAACTCAACATGCAACAGGAGGTAGGGCAGGAAGAGACACACGACCATTCACTGTCTAGAGATAGTCTTTAAAGGCTGTCTTTGCATAATCTAAGATCTTAGCCCCTAGCCCAGTCCCAAGCTCCTACCCAGTTTTCTGGAAGATAGTTTTATGAAAAAAATTGATCAACAGGAGGTTCAGGCTTTGTTTAAACGATCTACAGTAAAGATCATCTATGCTATTTTCTACAATGAATGCTTGTTAATTTATGCTAGTTAATTTAATACATTTGGCATCCACTGTGAAAACACTGTTGGTTAAATTAATGGATTGGCTCACAAGGTGAATACAACCAAGCCAATACTTAAGAGAATAGAACACAGAGAAATACTAGTTGTGATAAAGGTTCAGAGGTAGAACCATTGTTTGTTGACAAGGATGCTATTGATAGGAGCAATTCTTTGTTGGGCTAGACTGTGCTATGCGTTGCAGAAAATGTGGCATCCCTGGATTGTGTGATAATTCCAAATGCCCAAGCATTTCTAAATGCCCCAGGACCGCCTCCAGTTGAGAATGACTTACAAGGCAAACTGAGATGTTCAAGGTCAGAGTTATCTAAAAGAGTCTGAGCTACTGCATAATATATTAGGGCAGAAAAGAGTTGTCTGTGTTGAGTGGGGAATGGAGCCAAAGCTCAGAGGAGACAGAAATAGGAGCCAGCATGCAGAGGACGGGAGCAGAACCGAATCACAGGGCCAGAAGAAAGCTGGAGGATTTGGACCATGGTTGGGTCACTAGAAGAGCAGAGTGAGATGAAGCAATGCCCAGCCCAGTGGGTGATTGATTAAGGCAGAAACAAGGATCAGCCTGGGAATAAGAGAGCTGGCTGGGCTTCAGAGCAAGTACTCATACACTGTACACCCTATTTCCTTGGAGAAGGTTTGTTTGTTCCAGTGTGTTTTATAAGGTCTTGGCCTCATGTTTCTAGGTGACACTCACCTTTCCCAAAAAATAGCTCTCTGAGTCTGGGAGGAGGGTGGAGACAAATATTTGGCTGACTACCTTCGTGCCAGGCATTGCACAAGGCATTTAACATACATTAGTTTAGGGACGCCTGGGTGGCTCAGTCAGTTAAGCGCCGGACTTCAGCTCAGGTCATGATCTCATGGTTCGTGTGTTCAAGCCCCAGCATCAGGCTCTGTGCTGACAGCTCAGGGTCTGGAGCCTGCTTCCGATTCTGTGTCTCCCTCTCTGTCTGCCCCTCTCCCACTCACACGCTGTCTGTCTCTTTCTCAAAAATAAATACAGATTTAAAAAATTTAGCATACATGAGTTTACTTAATGCAGTGTTTGTATGAGTGTATCTGAGTCAAACTCTCTACTGTACACATAAATAGAATTAGTGACCGTTGAGAGTCTGCATTCAAGTTTGGGGTCAGTGAAATTTGGAGTGTAAACTGGACTTTTATAGATTTCTAATTGAATAGAATAATTCTAATTAGATAAAATGATTCACTCAAAGGTGAAAGACAACTGTAGACACGCAGAAAAATCACAGAATCTTAGAGAAGCTGAAACACTATCACCGAATATACAGACTTCTGCATGTGATAAGGACTAACCTCCATCAATGGCGGAGGCCAGGTCAGGCATAATTTACACATAATCTCTTTCCATTCCCATAGCTGTCCAAAGGAAGGCAATAATATAATTTCCATATCTTGTGGTCATTATGAGGATTAAATTCAGGAAAGCACATGAAGTACGTGTCTCGGTGCCGGTCACAAAGAAGGCCTTGAATGCATGGTCCCAGCTCTGCTCACTTCCCCAAGAGAGACGTGAAGCGATAAGAATTTAAGCAACGGGTTGAAAGCCACACAGATGATAAGCACTGAAGCCAGGACTCCCACCCAGGTACTTAGACCCTGCCAGTTGTTTGCGTAGAGCTTGCAAACTAAGAATGGTTTTTAAAATGTTTTAATAATTGAACGACAAGAGTGAAAACGTTTTGCAGCACATGAAAATGATATGAAATTCGGATTGCAGTATCCACAAGGTTATTGGAACGCAGCCATGCCCATTTGCTCACATATTGTCCATGGCTGCTTTCCTGCTGCACCAGCAGGTCTCGGTGACTGAGACAGAGATCATATGGCCCCCAAAGCCTAAAATGTTTAGATAAAGCTGGCCGACCCTTACTGCAGACCTTAGACCCCTGATCTTTCCATTATGCCCAAGTGCTGGTGGATCCAGATTGCTTGTGACTTTGCCAAGTTTTCCGGCGTTCTTGGGGGAATTTTCAAATTGCCAAGCAGGTTGCACTGAAGGGCTCCCTCCTGGCTTATATAGGAGAGTTTCAAAGGTACCAGATGGGAACAGATTCCTTTCTTTCATCTTAACAAAAATCCAATCTCACTCTCTTTCATGTTCAAAGGATTTGATTAATGAGGACACAAAGAGCGAGAGAGAACAATCCTTGCTCTTGCACTGGGCCAGGGTGCCAGTTGGAACTGCTGCCTTTTGAGCCTCTCCTCCCCACTTCTGACAGGTCCCCCAGACCCCAGTCCTGCCCAGCGGAGGCTGCGGACGTGGAGGCTGACTGCACAAGCTCGAGAGGCAGAGACCCGCCTTGTGCTGGCTTCTCCACTCGCTGACGCTATGGTTTGGGTCGGCGTCAGTTTCCACAGATCTAAAATGGGAGTAATGAAAACATCCATAGCTCAGGAAATTTGTAGGATTAAATGAGAAAATACATTTAAAAAGTTCTTTTTTTGTTTGTTTTGCAAAGAGTTGGCTGAGTGAGCATTTGGTAAATATGAACCATTATTGGTATTTTTTTTCCTGCCTACTTGTCAGCAGGGAAGAAGCTAATTTTCTGATCCCAACGAAAATGCCCTGGGAGGTGTTTTTAAAACATTTTTTAGAGGAACACCAGCACACAATACACAATTCAAGCAGTACAAATAATAAAAATAAATGTCTCACAGTGTTCAAGGCAGCACTATTCATAATAGCTTTAAACTGGAAATTACCCAAATGGCCATCACGAGTAGAATGGAGAAATAAATTGTGCTATATTCATACAGCGGAGCCATTCAATAAAGAGTGTGAAGGGTCTATAATATGTGCAACAATGTTGACGAATCTCTTGAACAGAATACTGTGCTAAAGGAGCCAGACATAAAATGCATGCCTACTGTAAGGCTCTATCTGAAGGGTACAGTAAGGGGATGCTTCCCTCTGCTTCTGGGATTACCCTTGCTGGAGGTGAGGGGTGGGAACTAGAAGTTGCCAGAGGAGATCAGGGGAAATCAGCGGTGCTCTGTTTCTTGATTTGGGTGCTGGTTACTTAGGTCTATTCAGTTTATGAACTTTCATTAAACTGATATTGGTAATGCATGCACAGGATTAGACTTCATATTTCAATATAAAGAATAAAAACTAGAAATAAGAAAGGCACCTTCCAGCTACCCTTGACTTCCACTCACTCAGCTCCTTCCTTAGAAGCAGTAACCGTTACATTGAACAGAATCTCCAGAGCTAGTCCCTGAATGTACAAGAACGTGTCTGCATGGGTAGATTGTGGGTCTTTCTTTCTTTCTTTCTTTCTTTCTTTCTTTCTTTCTTTCTTTCTTTCATCTTTGGATTTCCTGAGAGCAAGTTTTTGTGTTATTTTATAATATCTTTATTCTTAGAGCAGTTTTAAGGTCACGGCAAAATTGAGCAGAAGTACAATGAGTTCCCATACACCTGTTGCCCTCACATACCCACAGCCTCCTCTATTATGAACGTCTCCCACTGGAGTGGTGCATTTGTTACAATTAATGAAAATACTGCCACATCATAAGCACCCAAAGTCCATGGTTTACATTAGGGTTTTCTCTTGGTGGTGTACATCCTAGGAGTTTGGACCAATATATGATAAAATGTAACCATCATTATAGATAGTATCATATAGAGTACATTCCCTGCCCTAAAAATTCTGTCTGAAAGCAAGTTTGGACTGCCTAGCCCTATGTCCAGTTGACCATCAGTTACAAAGTCAGACCTCAGGGGAAAGGAATAAGAGCAGAGGATTTGGGAAGGAGCTTGGTTTCTGGGTAACCCTCCTGGACCTGGCAAGATTTCTGCAAATGTTTGTTGAACTGTCAAAGCGAATTTAAGGGCTTCAACATGGCTGGGCCTTCTTCTTCATGTTGGGTTGTTGTCACCTCATACCTTCTTTGTTTCAAACTCTAGGTATCCCTTTTTAGGCAATCCTGTTCGCAAGCCTATTCCTGATGAGCACTAGGCCCTATTCTGAATATCGTCCCTCTTCTCTGTGAAACCATTTCCCTCATTCTGAAGCTGTGATGGTGTCTGACAACGGGCAGGGATATTTGAAATCAGGACCACCAGGAAATCCCTGGGAAGTCATCCTTGCATTTCTGGACTTTTTATTCAGTTCCACCAGTGACTTTGTCTTGCACTTTTGGCAGCATCAACAACCCCAAATGTTAGTCACCCCTAAGACCCCCTGCAAGGGTCACCTCTGCATGGAATACCTACCATGTGCCCCTGGAGGAAGGACTCTGACTTGCATCCACTTCATCTCCTTTAAGTTCTCCTTTAAGTGATCATCAGTCTATAATTATTGATTGCTGTCCACTAGGCGTCACATACCGTATCATGTGCTAGACATCCCTCGAGGAAGAAAACTCCATCCCTGTTCTCAACTTGCTCACATTCTGGTTTCAAAGGGAGACATGTGAAATATTTTAACACATTTTTGCATAATATCTGTACAAAAGATGGAGTGACAGATCAGCTCTGCTAGGGTAGGAATCCAGAGGACAAAGTAGGCTTCACTGAGGTGCCCCTAGAGCTTTGTATCTCAAAGACCAAGCAGTGCTTTGCTAGACAGATGAGAGCAAGAGAGCAGCGTGTGCAAAAGCATGGAAATATGAAGCACCCACCGCCATTCATTGCTTAGGGTGTCATTTCATTTACTAGTCTTTTCAACTGGACTGTGACAGACTCATGGATAAGACTCATAACAGCCTTCTCTATTCCTCTAGTCAAGTTCTAGGCACTAAAATTAGATAGAAACAAAAGATTAAGGGCAAACACAGGAAGAGTCTTCTTAAAAGATTTAACTAAGGACCTGAATTTTACATGTTCAGCAAATCTCCATTTTTAGTGTGCGGACTTCTCATCAGACTTGGAATATAAAGGAAACCTTCTAAAGAGATGAAACGGAACTTCAATTGGAGCCGTTTTTATAATCAGGGTCAAACTGTGATTAGCAGCTTGTCACCTCTGTGCTTTCTGCTTTATTCTACATCCCCCGCCTGGGTCCCCAGGGCTTGCCTCTCTGGCTCTCAGGAGGATATGAATTATTTTGAGTGTAATTGGGCCTGGCCTGTGACACAGTCACTATCTGAATACACTGTTTGCCACTTAATTGCTCTGTGACCTTGAACAACTTCCTTAGACATCTTGGGTCTTTGTTGCTACCTTATGAAACTGAGATAAGTATAAATACTTACTTTGTCAAGATTAAATGTCATAAGTGTTTGGAACATAACAATAACATAAGCTTTTCCTTCCTTTCTTCTCCTTACTTCCCCTTCTATCCCCTTCCCTCTTTTCTTAGCAGCATTGGGAGGAAATTTTGGGAAGAGAGAGCCTAGGAGTCAGACAATGAAGAGATTCTGAGCAGCTGATGGAGACTTTGGGAGAGGTAAATGGATGGATAGAGAGGAATTTTAAGACATTTTGCTGGGTTTCTTGCAATTTATCCCCACGGATAAATGCCATTGTATCTGAGAGGTTTTCTTAAGATTGAAGTTGGATGTTTCTTTGGAGCACGGCATCAGAATGAGACTGGCCACAAGGGGCTGCAGCTTTGTTGGGGTTGCACACAGTGCAGAGGAAGGATGGGACATTATTTATCTAGAAGTTTCAAGGTCGCACTCTTGACCTTAGTGTGTGCCTGTCACACATTCCTTTCAGGGCTGTCACCTGGGAAAAGCATTCGACTTGAGCCTAATATGTGGCTGGCTAAGGGCCTTTTCCCAGAATATCTTGGAGCTCTGAAGTAGCTTATCCCCATTATTAGAGGGGATTATGTGAAGATCCTCTGTCCATTTGACAAGGATTCAGGCACAGTGGGGAGATGGAGGCAACGACCCGAACTGAGTCTCCCGGACCTGTGTCTATGATTCCATAATGACTCACAAAGACCCTTCTCTATGTCACCCACCCCACCCCCACCTAAGAGAGTCCCAACACCCCAGTTACTCTTCCTCCCCACTCTCACCCCCACTTCAGCCCACCAAAACCAAAGTGCTCTCTGTTGCAAACAAATCTAACTGACAGCTAATTCTCCAAGGCTAATGGTTGAAGCCACTTATGCTCTCCACAGTACTTTCATTTTAATGGGGGCATCAAACCTTGGCCCAGGAGGGACTCTTTAATGGAGGGATTCCAGGCAGTGTGGAATGCAGACAGGAACAGAATGGGCTGGCAGCTTGCCCAAGGTCACACAGCATGGTGGGGGCAGAGCTGTAAATAAAGCCCAGCTACCTTAACTCCCAATCTCACACTGCTGCCCCAGTCACAGTGTGACACTGCCTCTTTTGGTTACAACAGGCACTTCTGGCCCTATTCTTAAACTGTGTTAGTGACTGTGCCCCAGCCTGAGCATAAAGAGTGTGATGTGAGACCCGAAGAGTCCTCCCCCACTGCCAGAACCCAGCATGAAGAATAGGAGCCAGGAGGAGGCTTGATCAATAGATATTATGCAAATGCCTAGAGCAATAACATTCCCTTCCATTACCAAGCTAACAGTCCCAATAAAGAGTGTGCCTGGATTCTGACAGTTTTATTTTTCCTGGTTTGTCAGACGGAAACCAGGGTCTGACTGATGCCCACATGAAAGCATAAAAGGTACATGACTGGCAGAGGCCCAATTCCTTTTTCTCTGAATTAGAGGCCCTTGCACCATGAGCTTGCAACAGCCCGGCTCTGTGCACATCAATTATGTTCTCTGGCTGAGAGCCTTGCTGAGTAGTAAACATGCCTAGAGCCACGATGAACCTCATTTGTGATGCAGCCCCCATAAGAAGGGAAGCAGCCAAGCCGCGGTACCCATATGCCCTCCCTCCTTCCCCTCTCCACCTCCTCCCCCCTGTCACCGCAGCTGAGGCATCATGGGATCTGAGTATTTGTTACACTTTTGTTTGTAGTATACAAGAAAAATAACATTCTTCATCTTCTAAACCTGAAATTAATTGCTAGTGTGAACTCCTACTCTGCTGGATGTCGAAAACTTAATTGCAGTCAATTAAGTGTTTACTCTTCCCCTGTCTCCGTAGTACTCTTTAAGTTCTAGAACACTTCTGCAGTATTAAGTCGTGTGTGTGTGTGTGTGTGTGTGTGTGTGTGTGCATGTGTGCCTGAGTGCATGCATGGTGTCCGGTCCTAGGTGTCTTACCTTATACTTACTGGCATCTGCTAAGAAGTCCTCAATCCCATCTTGTTTTTGGTTGTCAGCAGATCAAATTGACGCCTGCCTTGCTCCAATTGCATGGCCCCTTTAGGCCCCCGGCTCTCTCTTCTCTTGCTTGCTCAGAATACATTCCTCTGTCCCTGCAGAGGGACACAGGATACAAGGGGTCCTGCAGACTGCATGTGGCTATTTCAGGCTCTCTGCCTACACACCCACGCAGACATTTCTTCTCACATTCAGTGCTGGGCTGTGGGGGCGGGGGGCCCAGTGCCTCACTCACTCCCTGGACTGCCTCTGGAGAACGTGGGTCACAGATCCCCTTGCTCTTGAATTTCTCTGACTCGTAGTCCCCCTTCCGTATCTCCCTAATGTTTGTCCTGGAGTGGCTCACGGCTCAGGGCCTGCTCAGCAATGCTCTGATGTCGTGGCTCTTGTCTCCTCCATGTGCCTCCTCGCCCTCTCCCATTTCTGGATCCAGGTAGTCTAGGTTTTCAGCTTTTCCTCCAAATCACTTGAAATTCAAAAGCCAAGAAGTAGACTATTTTGTTTTCATGTTCCTTTAATAAATCTTTGTTTTGGCAGTAAAAGCCCCATGATACAGTTGTCCAAATGGAGGATTATGTAGTGATAGAAATGCTAAAGAGGAGAGGGGGAAGAACACATCGGTTGAGGAGCAAAAACATCATACGGTTACATTTGATTTTTTAAAAACTTGCTTGCAGTCATTCTCAAATAGAGTTCCAGAGAAAATTAAGCCCTAAGAAACATGATTGGAATTTCCATTTTCTCAATGTTCCCGAGGTGGATACCTTCCCAAAGTTGCCCAAGGTAATTCCCCAGGGTAATCCTGGATGCACAGGAGAAAAATAATTCACTAAAGCAATGGACACTTTGGGAAAGCAATTCTTGAAGTGTGATCTGAGGACCCTTAAGGGTCCCTGAGACCCTTGGTCTATCAGGTCAAAATGATTTTCTTTGTAATACTAATAGAACATTCATTCTCTCATGAGTGTCCTATGACCTTTGGAAAATTCCTCTGTGCAAACATAAACATCTGTGTACACACAGAAAACAGGTGTACAGAGGTTTCCTATGTTGGAAATTATCAAATAAACAATATTATATAACCTTTAAAACTATGTTAAAATAAAACAGGGGATTATAAATTTGACGAGATTAAAAGGCAACTCTAACGGAGCAGATATAGTAAAATAAGAACAAAATAGAACTTTTAGAAATGAGAGAAATTCTGTAATAATTAAAAATAAAAACTCAGTAAACATGCTAAATGGAAGACTGGCACCAGATGCATAGAGAACTGTAGGCTTGAAGATAGGTCTGAAGAAATCACCCTGAAGGCAACAAAGACAAGGAGACATATCAAAGAAGAGTTAAAACCCATAGTGAATAGAAAGAGAAAGTCCAACGCCAATCTCATTGGAGTCCCAGAAGATGATAAAGAGAAAGGAAAAGAGGCATTCATTATTCAAAGAGACAGTGGCTATGAATTTTCTGTAACTGAAGGATGCCAGTCGTCCGATATAAGGAAACTGACAAAGTCTGGGTTTTAAATATCCCACACCATTTTCAGACAGCATTGCAGATTTAGGATGAGGAAATCATGTGTGTTGTTTTGAATCACAAACCAAATGGAGTGTCTATTATGAACAGAAGGCCTAGGGGATCAGGGTTTCTTAATGGAACTCCCAGAGTTTCAAACACAAAAGAGTTATGAGGAGACTTTATCTGAGTCCAAGGCCAACGTTAGGAAGAAAACCTGGCCATAAACATTCACTTTGGTGGTCTAACAAACATTTATTGAAGCCTTGCCACGTTCCAGGAGAGTCACCCAGGCTCAGAACTCCTTCCCGCCTCCTCTGTTCTCCCTTATCTTCTCATCTGAGGTCTACTATCTTTGTGGTAGGCAATCAAACTGCCCATGAGACTAGGCACATGAATACTTGCTCTATGAAAGAAGAAAAAGGAAGCACCTGAACATAAAAACACAAATGTTGTGTGTTTTTAAAGTTTTATTTACTTAAGTAATCTCTACACCCAACTTGGGGCTCAAACTCACAACCCTGAGATCAAGGGTTGCATGCTTTTCTGACTGAGGCAGCCAGGCACCCCCAAAACACAAAATGTTTAAAAAAAGAATACATCTGACAAATAGTAACTAAAACAAAGATGCTATGGCTACATCAATACAAGATAAAATCTTAAAAGCTAACAGCATTACTGAAGATAAAGAGAGTTACTGAATATTGATTAAAAGTTTAATTCACTGGGAAGATGTAGGAATTCTAAACCTGTTAGAATAAATAAAGTAAAAAAATAATAGAACTATAGGGAGAACTAGACAAATCTACCACCATACCTGTAGATTTTAGCAACTTCTTAGTTATTTATAGATCAAGTAGATTAAAAAAATCACTAATAGAAAACATTTGAATTATACAATAAACAAGCTTGACCTGATGTAAATATATAAGTAATGCCCCTCAAATCTGGAGAGCACATATTTTCAAAGGCACATAGCACATTATAAAACTGTTATGCATTAGACCATGTCTCAAGTTTCATCCAATTTCAATATATCCAAAACATACAGGACATTAAGTTAACAATCACAAAGACATAACTAGACAAGCCTGGTAGAGTTGAAAATAAAAAAAAAAACATACCTCTAAATAACAATTTGTCCAAGAAGCAATCAAAATAAAAATCATAGATTAATTAATCATAATGAGATAGAAATGAAAACAATATCTGTCAGAACTTCTGAGAGGAAATTCAAGCATTTTTGAGAAATACTTATAATCCATAAGTGCCTATATTAGAAAAGAAGAAAATATGAAAGTAAATTATCTAAGTAACTTAGGAAGCTAGAAAAAAATTTCAGTGGTATTACTGAAAATGGCAGAGTAAGGAACTCCCTGGTTCTATCACTTCAGAAACTAATAAGTGAACAGAAACTCTCAGAATCAACCTTCAAAGAATTCTGAAATATAGTAAAAAACTTACAACAACCAGGGGAAAGCCTAAGAGAGTGCTACAGCATTTTACACTGCCTGCTTCCCATATCCTAGTCCCCAGATCAGCAGTGGCCATAAGAACATGGCATTCCTGGTACAGGTTGCTAGGGCCACAGGGAGCAATACAAATCTCATTCTCAAAGAGCTGTGGTTGTATGTTTTGACTTGTCCGGCAGCTCCCTTTAAGCACTGGTACAAAGTGTGCCTTCCTTTCACCTGGCTTGAAGTGTTCTCAGCACTGAAAAGCTTCCCAAGTGGTACTTGATGAAAACATTTAAAGACAAAGGTATTGAATACATCAGTATGGAGCAAAGAATAGTAATAGGGACAAAGCAATAGATAAATCAAAAAGCTGGGGAAAGATGAGGTTGGGAGAGAATATATTTGGGGGAATAAAGGCTGAAAGCACCCATGAATACAGGTGAATCAAGAAGGTCACATGGAGGGCTCAGGGCTGCATGAATTCTCCAACAAGTCTGGAGAAAACCCTCATCTTTTACTTCTGGGCATCTCACAAGAAAAGAGAAACAGAAAAGGGCAGAAAGAATATATGAAGAAATAATGGCCCAAACTCTCCCCAATTTGAAGAAAGACATGACTCTATACATGCAAAAATCCCACTGAACTCCAAGCAGGATAAACTTATAGAGATCCACACCAAGACAAGTTATAGTTAAACTATTGAAATCCAAAGAGAAAGACAGAATCTTGAAAGCAGCACAAGAGAAGTGACTTGTCATTTATAAGGGATCCTCCATAAGATTAACAGCATATTTATCTTCTGAAACCATGGAGGCCAGAAGGCAGTGGGACAACATATTTAAAGTGCTGAAAGAAAAAGCTGTCAATCAAGTTTCATATCCAGCAAAACACTCTTTTAAAAATGAAGGAGGGGCACCTGGGTGGCTCAGTTGGTTCAGCATCCACCTTTGGCTCAGGTTATGATCTCATGGCTTGAGAGTTTGAGCCCCACATCAGGCTCTGAGCAGACAGCTCAGTGCCTGGAGTCTGCTTCTGATTCTGTGTCTCTTTCTCTCTCTCTGCCCCTCCCCCATTCACATTTGGTCTCTCTCGAAAATTAAATAAATAAATAAATAAATAAATAAAAATAAAGGAGAAATTAAGATATTCCCAGATGAAAAATGAAAAGTTCTTCAGCCGTTAACATGCCCCAGGAGAAAAGCTAAAGGGAGTCCTCAGGCTGAAATGAAAGGTGACTAAACAGCAAATAGAAACCATGTGAAAAGATAAAGAACAGTAAGGTTCACGGCAACTGTAAATATAAAAGTTAGTATTATTACATTTTAGGTTTGTAACTCTTTGTTTTTGTTCAACATGTTTTAAAAGACAATTGCATAAAGCAATAATGATAAATGCTTGTTAATGAACATGCACTGTATAAAGATGTAATTTGTGACTTGCAACAGAAAAGTGGATGAAGATATAAAGGCATAAAGTTTTTTTATGCTGTTGAAACTGAGTTGGTATTAATTTTCAAACTTGATTATATAAATTATAACAGTTACAAAGTTAAGATGCTAATTGTAACCCCCTGGGTAACCACTAAGAAAAAAATAAACTAAAAAATAAACAAATCAAACCTATACACTAAAAACATCAATTATTCACAAAAAGAGACAGTAATAAAAGAATACCGGAACAAAAAAGGTATAAACAGAAAACAAATAGCAAAATGGCAGAAGTAAGACTTCCCTTGTCAGTAATTACTCTAGATGTAAATGGATTAAACTGTCTAATCAAAAGGTAGAGAATTGATAAAAAATCATTATCCAGCATATTCTGTTGAAAAGACACTTTAGATTCAAAGGCACAAATAAGATAAAACTAAAAGGATAGGGGAAAATCCATGAAAATAGTAACCAAAAGAGAACTGGTATCACTAGTCATTCATTCAACAAATATTTATTAAATGTGCCAGACACTCTTCTAAATGTAGTGAATAAAATAGATAAAAATCTTTCTCTAACGGAGCTTACACTCCAGTGGCCATTACTGGATATATTTGAAGGTTGAGACAACTGAATTTCCTGAGACTAGAAATTGAGTGTGAAAGGAAGAGTCAAACATATTTCTGATGTTTTCATTCTGAGTAGCTCTAAGAATGGCATTGCCATCAGTTGAAATGGTGCCACATTTTCTAGATCTCACACTTTCTAGGCACCAAATTTTCTAGATTCTCCTTCCCCATGTTGTTCCAGGTTATAGTTTTTCAATGAGAAATTTGAGAAGCAAAAGAGGAGAGACCATTCTGTCAGTAGGCCATAGGAAGCATATGCATAGGCAGCTGCAAGATTTACAGTGGCTCCTCAGGCTTTTGGAAGAGGCTGTTTTGCTTCTGCAGTTGAGATGGTTGGTGTGAGCTTTGCCATAGAACTTGAGAATTGCTGCAGTACTCAAGACAACATTTAAGAACCACTGGCTTTTGGGGGATCTTTCCTTGGCCACCTGGATTCTTTTCTTGATTTTTTTCATGTTTATTTATTTATTTTGAGAGAGAGAGAGAGAGAGTGCAAGAGAGAGAGAGAATCCCTAGCAGGCTCCACACTGTCAGCGCAGAGCCTGTTCAATCTCATGAACTGTGACATCATGATCTGAGCTGAAATCAAGAGTCAGACACTTAACTGACTGAGCCACCAGGTGCCCCGACCATCTGGTTTCTTGGTCTTCAATCTTCCAGCTCTATTAACATTTGAGAAAGCACCCATTTAACTACTATATTTCTTTATTCCTATAATACTTAGAGTGACTTATTGACAAAATCCAGACTGATACAGCTGGGAAAGGATCCAAGTGAAGTAGGTTTAGGGAGAGAAGATCAGGAATTCAGCTCTGAGCATGGATTGTAGGAGACACCTTTTTGTGGCAATGTCTAGTAGGGTTGTATATTCAAGTCTAAAATTTAGTAGTGAGGTCTAGTCTGGAGATATAGATGGGAGAGTTATTGGCATATAGTGATGCGTTAAAGTCGTGCTGCTCTATGAGATCACTAAAGATGTGGGTGTAGCTAGGGAAGTGTAAAGGTCTGAGGACCAAGTTCTGGGACACCTGAAACTAATTCATCAGGGAGAAGATGAGAAATAGGGTAAGGATACAGGGAAGAAGGAATTAGTGGGGTGGGATAAAAATCAGGAGAGTTTGTTGTTCTGGAAGGCAAGTTTGGAAAGTACTTCAGGGAGCAGGGAGTGATTATGTCAAATTCTGCTGACAGGTCAATCAAGATGTCTGAGAAGTGAACACCAGTTATGTTTACCATAAATATGGAAGCTAGAGAAAAGTAGAAAGTTGGGAGAGAAGGTGGATCACACCACCACCAACAGTTTTCCACATTATTTTTTCTATGCAAGGCTTTACTTTATATAGCTGAAGTCCATTGTGCATATATAGTCCTCTATCTTGCTTTTCATTTACTTTATGAGATTTTTTGTACTATTACAAATTTATTATTAACATTATTTTTAATGGTACGTTATATTCTTTGAGGGAATGTAACATATGTTATTTAACCGTTCCTTCAATGTTGGACATTTAAGTTGTTTACAATTTTCTGCTGTTATAAATAGCCCTGTGATAAAAATCTCTTTGCAAAAAGCTTCATCAGCAGTTTTAGATGACTTCCCCAAGGGTAGATTGTCAGAACATTAACTGCTATTTTTTTTAAAACAGACATTTTTAAGGCTGTGTTTCAGGCTTTTGAAATTAACTCATTAAGCATTACTTTTCACAAGGTATCTGTTTTGTTTTCTCTAGAGCCTGAGGTAAAGAACTCCCATTTTTTTTCAGCTCTTCTATTCCAATAATCACCCAATTTATTTTTTGGAGGAAAGAAGGCAGGCTGGCATGGCATTTATAGGGAACATATGTGTACGACCCAAATATATATTCATTCATTCATTCATTCATTCATCTATTCATTCATTCATTCATCTATTTATTCATTCATTCATCTATTTATTCATTTATTTATTCATTTATCCAAGTCAGCAAAATAGAAAAGAGGAACAGGGCTCTGGGATAAGGAACAAGAGGGACAGCCCTGTTGTGAATGGCACAAGTTGGCCTTCATTTTAGCTCTTCCCTCCAGAGTGGTCTTTTCTCTGAAACCTCTAGTTTCCCCCCACCCCACCACCCATAAAGCATGGCCATAGCTATGCATGGAGACTGGGGAGGGAACATAGTAATCCACAGACTATTCCTGGGATTCATGGGACTATGGTGAGGCCTAAGGGAATGGGAAATTGGAGACTCACTGAAGTTTTACTGATCACCTGTTGTTTTTGCTCGCTCTGCATATATTTCTGCTGATGACAGTATCTTACATATCCTTTCCCCAACCAGGTCTCAATACACATGATTTGGGTGGTGTTAACTCCATTCCTCCCACCAAGGATGGAGTCATGACGCAGAACTGGCCAGTCAGAGGAGTTCACCCATGGCCATAGTAATTAAATACTAGCTCTAAGGATAATATAAGCCTTGTGCTCCTGGGGTCCTTTGTGCCTAAATCCTGCCTAAGAAGAAAATACGACATTAAATGGGGAGAGAACAGCAATAGAAAACTGGTAATGCCAACAGGAGATGAAAGAGAACATACTTGCAAGTGGACGTTGGTTTTCAAGAAGACTGAAATCTAATCATTGCTATGCAACTTCATGGCCATTTAAACCAATTTGCTGAGAAACACTGTCCTCTAAGGAGATGCTCCCCCTCAATCTTAAATGATAAATCTAATCTCAGAGAGGATCAAAATCTCCATAATGAAATGTTGCTGTTTCACTATCTAGATCTCCCGTGAGAGCAGGCATCTATAGACAAGCCATTTTTTTCTTGTGCTTTTGAGAGGATAGGATTTTCCTAACAGGAGCCAACCAATTTGAAAGAAATATTTTTCAAATATTAGAGGTTTTCTTTGCTATTGTAGGTTTGTAGAACAGGCTAGGTTTTTAAGAGACTACACGTTGTAGTACATTCAAAGCTGGAAATGTGTTTAGCTCTGAGAAGGTCCTCCATATTTTCCATCTTAATAGGTGTCACCCATCCTCCAAGCTGTCCAAGACCTACACCTTGATATTAGATACTTCCTGTTCCTCCATATCTATCAGTCACCATCAACTTCTAACTCCTGAATCATTTTTGAAAACATCCACATCTATTGCCATTGATGGTTTGCAGTGGCATTTTCAACTCTCATCTTGCAACAGAATCATCTGGGGAACTTTAAAGAATATTGGTGCCCAGATGTCACTCCCAGAGATTCTGATGTACTTGATCTGGAATGGAATTCAGGAATCTGCAGTTTCAAAAGCTCCCCAACTAACTAATGTCCAGCCAGGGTTGAGAACCCCTGGATTGGACGCTAACTTGAGACCCTTATCATCTTTTTAAGATTATGAAAATATTCTCCTAAATTGTCACTTGGCTCCCCCAGTCTGGTTCTTTCCCAATCTGTCTTCCACACCACTTCCTAGGAGATCTTTTGGGGGAATTGTTTTCCAGTGGAGCCTATCTGATGCTGTCACTCTCATGATTGTGACCCTCCTGTGACCCTATCCTAAGCGCATTGCTGGAAATACAACTTCACAGTGGGCTACTCACCTTCCTCTCCTCAATATCAACATCTATGCTGTTCCCCTCTCAGTTTATCCTATGGGAATACCAAAGCAGTCTTTGGTATTCAAAAGAGAAATATCTCAAGGCAGTTGTGACACTCTATTTTCCTGGATGTCACGTAATTTCTTTCCATACAGTATGGTATACTATAACTAAAAAATTTGTGACTTCCATGACTCCATAAATGCAGAACTAAGGTAATTTAAGTAGCAATAACAGTACATTTTGTCATGAAAATAACCTCCACACAATGTTGCATTACATCTCTATAGTAACATTGTCCAAGAATGATGAATGGGTTATGCATTGTGGTAGAGTCCACATTTGTACAGAGGTGGAATTAAGAAGCCCTCTCCTCACAAAACCCTGCTATCTAAAATCTGCACAGGAAAAAATACTTCCTACAATTTCCAACCAACTTTTATTTTTCAGCATATGCCATCAAAGCCTTAATGGTACTTTTGCTGTGCATGGGTTCCTGTAAAGAGTCAGACACCTGCTAACACTGTACGTTTACCACCATCTGATCATTCATTTATTGTATTTCTAACTGGATGGACAATTTTCGAATTGGTTCAGGCAATCATTAAAACAGATTCCTGAATCACCTTTACTTCTTTCTAAATGTTATACTCGTTATCATTCAAACTTTAACAAATAGATGCGTTAACATTTCCCTGTCATTTATCCACAACTTCTTTTCTTCTGTCCAAGAACTAATAATCTCTCATTCTTCACGCCCACCACCAGAATTGGCAGTTGACACCCATTTTGTGCCCACTTTTTACAAAACAACAGCCTCATTGTAAAACTGTGCATGTGTCTTTGCAGATAAATACACAAAAAGACGTTTAGTAGCGATGTGCCTTCTGAGTGGTTAGCTAGTCTCATTCACTAATTTAGTGATGTACTTTGCACAGTAATCTTAAACTGTGGATCAGTCCGATCTAGCCTCAGCAAAATTAAAATTACTAAAACATCATGGACCTCTGCTACGGTTACCCCAATAGTCCAAAAGCCACCCTAGGATTCCGATACGGATAAACAGAAGAGTCTAAAAGCAACCCTGGGAATGCTCACTGAGTTGCCCAGATGATGAGCCAGTGGAGGCAATGGGTTTTTCCCATCTCAGGAGATGGAGATGCACTTGTACTCAACTTCTTGGGTGTCAAGCAGGCAGCTGGCTTTCTTAAACAACCAGTGTAAACAACTGACATCTAAACCACCCTGTCTAGTGCTCAGTCCTTTCCTTGCCACTACGCTTCCCTTCCCCACCACTGAAGACCTTGCCCTATCCCTTGATAAATAAGAGAGGTGAACAGCTAGAGAAGCTGGATCTCTTTCCTGGGAGGTATACTCGAGACCTGCCCCAGCACTTGCCAGGCGGAGAGGTTAGAGAAACACGCTCTTTTTTCCTGACACTTGCTTTGCAAATTTCATCGAGAACTCTGTCTGTTACCCATAACCTGTGAGGTGAACTTCGACCTGAGCCCTGCACATGATAAACTTTTGGTGGCACTTGTGAATCCTGGAAAGTGAGAAGTCAACGTGTCACTTGTTTTAATTATGACACTACTGTATCCCATCCTGTCTTGTGACCCTCTTCTTCTGCATAGTCTATTCTTCTGCCTATATTCCTTTCCTCCACTGACAACCTGGAAACCTCTAGTGGGACTTGAAGATCCGTCTGTGCAGTATTAACCCTCATCTCCTGGCCCTCCTCCAAAGCAGAGAAAAAAATCACTCTCTCCTCCATGCTACTGACAGGTGGAAGAGACCTAGGCAATTCTCAGTACGGAGGCATTATTTTTTCAGGACTGGCCCATCCTAGGGGCCAAGGTTTATCACAGCTATATATTTTTTATGTATAATTAAGTTTTTCATTTCCTAAGTAGTATGTATTTCTAAAAAAAAAATAGAAAGTACCCAAAAGCTAAATATGACCTAGAAATAAATACTTCCTAACGTTTTGTTGATGCCCTTTCAGATTTTATTAACAAGAAATGGCCTGATGCCCTATCAATTTCTTGAAACCTACTTTCCTTTCTTAATAGGAAAACATGGAAGCTCACTGTTACTCTTACTTGCATTTATTTACTCAGTGGCAACATTTAACATTTAAAATAGGCGTACTGGTAAATTGCATTTCCATTTTGTGTTTTATCTGTTCACATATTTGTGCTTATTTCCTTATATTAAATATTTATCTTCTTATTGATTTGTCAGAAGTCTTTATTTGACGAGTGAATTAACTGTTATCAGCTGTGCAAATACTACTCATATTGTAAATATTCTAATTAGTTCATAATGTTATTTTTAAAAATTTCCCTTTATAGTTTAAATTTTGTTTCATGTATTTTAGTCAGATCTGTTATTCTTTCTTAATAATATCTACCTTGATTTCACATTTAGAAGAATCCTTCCTCACCCTAATTATTGAAATATTTTTCCTAAAAACAATTTCATGTTTATATTGGAATCTTTAACTTACTTTACAGCTTAATTAAGAATACCTCTTTCCTTTTCTTCTCTTCCTCTCTTCCTTACTCCAGCAAATACTCTTTGACCTACCATTCTGTTCAGGCACTCAATTGTGTATTTTTTTTTTTAATGTTCATTTATTTTTGAGAGGGAAAGAGACAGAGTGTGGGTGGGGGTAAGGGGCAGAGAGAGAGATGGAGACACAGAATCTGAAGCAGGGTCCAGGCTCTGAGCTGTCAGGACAGAGCCCAATGTGGGGCTCAAACCCAGGAACCGCAAGATCATGAATTGAACTGAAGTTGGACACTTAACGGACTGAGCCATGCAGGCGTCCCTGCACTCAATTGTTTTTGACACTGAGTAAACAGGCGTGAACAAAGATGATACAGTTCCTGTCTCCAAAGAGTTAATATTCTAATGAAAAAAAAAAGATAATAAGCACAAAAAAACAAGTAAATATAGATTATAGTGTTACAGAGTGAGAAGTGTTAACAAAATATGAAAGGGTAAGGAACTAGAGAATGGGATGGGAGTGTCTTATATAAATAAGCCAGAGATTGCCTCTCTATATTGGCTCCTAGGTTGCTTATTTCTTCACAGCAGACTGAGATATGTTAGGCTCAAAAGCTCACTGGCACCAAATTAAAAACTTTACATCCAATTATTTTAAATATAGCCCCAATTATGGACTTTTAGCCACTGAAGTCCTGCCTGCTTTGTATACCCTGAAACTGTGTCCAACATCTGCTAGCCACAGATAAGATAAACTCTGGGGCTGTATAGACCTCACGCTGACGCTGTCACCTTTGGAGCTCCCTGGTGCCACTGAGTGGCATCATCTGGACACATAAACCTCTTTCTGATCCTACTCCCCACTTGACCTCCTCTCCTGAGCAGTGACCTTGCATCATAGCCTCGAGATCATGCCGATGTGAAGAGCTTCCTCACATACAAACTTGTCAAAGTAGCCCTTAAATAAAGCTTGTGTGCATTACTGGTCATACCTTTTTCATTGATCAGCCTGGGAATCTCTCAACCCCCCTGCAGGGTGCTATCTTAGTTAGGATGGCCAAGGCCTCGCTCAGAAGGGAACACTGAGCAGAGACTAGGAATAGCTTTGGTGGAAGACTGTTCAAGGCAGAGGGAAGAGCAAGCCCAAAAGGCTGAAGGCAGCACAGAAAGTATGTGCTGGGAAGCAGGAGGGTCAATCAGCCACAGCACATGAGTCCTGCCACTATTTATTCAGTCATCTTCCCCTCACCCCCTATTCATTTTAAAAGCACTTTTCTTACATCTTCAAGTCTTATGGATATTTGATTTGTTTCTGGCCTTTCATTCAGTTCCTTCACTTTTAAATCTTAAGCCAACAGACTTGTTTTAAGATGAGCAGCTACATTTTACTTATTGTTTTCCTTTTAGAAAACTTCTTGGGAGTGCCTGAGTGGCTCCGTTGATTAAGCTTCTGACTCTTGACTTTGGCATAGATCATGATCTCACAGTTTGTGAGATCGAGTCCTGCGCCAGGCTCTTTGCTGTCAGTGTGGAGACTGCTTGGGATTCCCTCTCTCCCTCTCTCTCAAAAATAAATAAACATTAAAAAAACAAAAAAAAAAGCTTCTTGGAAAATATCAAAAGTGTATGTTTCCCAATGTGCTTTAAAAAAATACCTGCTAGTTCTCACTCTTTCTCTGTCCTTCCCTCACTTACCCTCTCTCTCTCTCTTTCTCAAAAAAAATAAACTTAAAATAATAATATCTGCTAATTTTAAATTAAAAATCCAGTTGAAGTCTTCATCTGAATTGCATGAAACTAAAATTTCGATTTGGGGATAACTAGAGTTTTTACAAGGCGGTGACTTCTGACCAGAAACAATGAATGGATTTTCAATGATTAAATTTTTAAGATGTCACTTAGTTAACTCTTCTTTTAAGTCACTACATTTATTTTGAAGCATATTCACATGCACTTCGTGTTTTGGTTGCTCTAGGAAAATGTAATCTGCCATTTTTTTATTATATTTTCTAATAGGTTATTGCTAGTATATAGGAAAGCTAATTGCTTTTTATATTTGTTGGTTTTATAATCAGCTACTTTAATTAAATCTCTTATTAGGCCCAATGGGTTTCCAAACAATCTTGCATTTTTGTCTTAGTCACATCATTTGCAAACTGATAATTTCACTCATTTTTTTCTACTTACATCTTTTATTATGTTGTTTTCTTACTGGATTGCATTAGCTAAATTCCTTAGAGAGTTTCCTTTTGAACTGCAGAATCTTTGTATGCGTTCACTGATTTTTCTATCAGAGGCTAGTGTATTTTTTCAAGATGTTTAAATCTTGCAAAGTTCAGGGATACATCTCTTCTCTGGGATCGAACATATTTTGACTCTTTTATTCACAAGAAGATGGGAATTTCAGGAAACAAAGAAGCAAACAGAGATCAGTCAATAGGCTTTGCTTCTCCTTTATTCCCTCTTAAGTGTAAGATTAAGCAGTCTTGAGAGATCACCTGGACTTCCATAGCCCTCAGCAGGATAGAATTCTTGCATAGCTGAGACCCTGGGAGAGGATGGTGTGCCTAGAAGGTTTTAGAGCTGACCCTTTAATGGGACAGGTGGGTGACTGTTCTTGCAAAGGGTTGGTGGGAGGTGCTTAGATACCCTGATCAATTTCCTCAGGTCAGAAAATATGGGCACACTGTGAAATGGAGTCTCGCCATTTATTTTTCTCTTGGGAGGCAGAGGAATAAGTTTCTCCTTTGTGTTTACCACCAACATAAAAAGCCAGCAAAAAATGTTTTCTTTTTTTTTTTTAACTTTTTTTAAATGTTTATTTACTTTTGAGACAGAGAGAGACAGAAGGCGAGTGGGAGAAGGGCAGAGAGAGAAGGAGATGTAGAATCTGAAGCAAGCTTCAGGCTCTAAGCTGTCAGCACAGAGCCTGATTGCGGGGCTTGAACCCACGGACCGCGAGATCATGACCTGAGCTGAAGTTGGACGTGTAACCGACTGAGCCACCCAGGTGCCCCACAAAAATGTTTTCTAAACAAAAGGGACTATAATGAGGAATTCACAGACATTTTATGTTCTCTCTTTTCTCCTATTTGCCCGTCATCTGAGAAGAGGCCCACAGAGACTGTGGTGCATCGCTGCAGTCTCCAGGCCAGTGGGCTTCCTGTGAGAAGACACTCAGTGCCTGTCTCTGCCATGGTCTGGAGCCCAGTAGAGGAGTTCTTCCTGAGGCTCTTCCTTAACACTAGCCTTGGAGCTGAGTTTATTTCTTTCACAGATGATGTCACACTTGTATAAATACTTGGATAGCTCCTGAAAAAGCTTAGGTCAGTGGACAAAAATTGAGGGAGAATTTTCTCTAGTTCTGTTTGGCCAGATCAAGATCCAGTTATTTTTAGAAATGAAGGCAAAAGTACCAGCTCCCCCTATAGAGCTTTTGAGCATTGTCAGGGCCTAAGGCACTGCCCCATCGCTCTGTTTAGCATCACCACCCCAGGTAAGAAGTAGCTCCGCTACATGCACCCCACTCCTACACTCCCAGCCCAGTGCAGTCTGCCTCCAGTATGCACTGGGAGGTCACCATGATCCGATGCTCTGTGACTGAGTCTGGCACATTTCTGTCATGACTTCTACCCAGAATATCTTTTATTTGTAGCTCTTGGTTTTCTGAGTTCCAGGATTGAGAATGGACTGTTGATTGGTATCCCTTACACTTACTAGTTCTTGTTTTATCACGTGCTGGCTTTCCTCGTTTCTTGCTTTGAATCTGGTAAGAAAGATTTTGTTGTTGTTGTTGCCTGTTTGTTTTGCTTTTGTGTTTTATTGGGGTTTTTGTTGTTGTTGTTGTTGTTGTTGTTGTTTTTACCCCACATGAATAGCACTCTTTCCTGTCATCAGGAAATTTTTGTTATATTATTTCAACAAGAATATTTCTGGGGAAGGCGAGTAGGCTCATGGAGGCTCAGTTAGCCAGCTTAAAACAAAAGGCATGACTCTTTAATAGTGTGAGCATGGGCTCCCAATCCGTGCATCTATAAGCAATTCTCAGATCCAGACTTTATAAAGATAAAAATAAAATGCTTCGTGAGATTGGCTGAGCCTGTACTAGAAGAACTATGTGCTATTCATTTATGTCATAGATTAAGGCATCCATTCAGCTTCTTTCTTATTTGCTCATTCACTGAGCTACTTCACAGTATTATTGAGTACCTTAGTCCTTGAACAAGGTACCACAGTTGTGATTACATGGATCTGTACATGAACACACACATTTTACCCACATCAGTTTCCTGATTTTGATATTGTGTTAAAGTTATGCAAAATGTTACGCAAAAAACCCTGGGGAAACTAGATGAAAGGAGCAGAGGATCTCTCTCTATTGCTTCTGCAGCTTTCTTAGAATTTACTATTATTTCAAAATAAGTTAAGAATAAAGCAAACAGGATAAACATGATTCTTGCCCCCTTGGAGATTACTATTCATCAATGAATTGTAAAAACACTGCAGATGTGTTTGAAGTTCAGCATCCATTTCCTTTCTTAAAAAATCATTTTTTAGATTATTTTTAGGTTCATAGCAAAATTGAGAAGAAGATACAGAGTTTCCAGATACCCCCTACCGGTGTCTCACATCTCATTCTCTTGACCACCTTCCTTTATTTTAACAAGCTGGTGACAACATTTAGCTGGCATAATTCAGGAAACCACGTCTCCACTGGGCTTTGCCCTCATTACAGGGACTCTGCTATGAGGATGTTCTGGGTATAACTTGGTTCCACTGTCTATGAGGTGTGCAGCCTGGCTAAACTTCTTAATCTCTCTGTCCTCAACACCCTGGATCAGAACCGGAGATAAAACCAACACTTACCCTTGGGTGGCTGTCAGGATAGAAGGACCCCAAACCCAGGAGAGGGTTTGGTGTCCTTGAGGGAGATAGCATATTCTTCAAAAATGTAATTATGACATGTACAATGACACCCTCTTTTGGCTTAGCGTCTTAATTACTAAGTTTTAGTCTTGCAAGTGCTTTCTCTTTTCAGAATATGAGTGGTTTGGGGAAATGGTTATGAAAATTATGGCAGTCACCTTGTGGCAGTTGGCGGTCTGGGTTTCAGATCTTCCCTCCCTTTTTATTCCTTTCTAAAGTGGGATTTGAATGTATCAGCCATTTAGTAGTTTGGTAACACTCACCGTCTATTACCGTTAGACATTCGTCCAACCCCATCGGCAAGAGACATTGGGGGTTTGTGCTTACTCACTTCTGTCATTTGTATACAGTATCTGTTTTAGACTTTTAATATACTATAAAGATAATAATAATTACTCCCATTTCTTGAGTGCCTACTGTAATCCTCCAGACTCTTGTGCTAAGCACTTTACATATATATTTGCATATATATACCATCTCATTAATTTTTACCTATGATCATCCCCGGTTAATAAATGGGAAATTTGAGACTTAGGTACTTAATTGACTTGCCACATTCACCTAGTTGGTGAGACAGAGAGCTGGGATTTGACCCCAGGCTCTGTAACTCCCGAGTTCCTAACCACTAGGTGCATTCTACCATCAATATCCCACCTAGAGATTCTCAAAACATTGCTCCAAAACCACCTATGCAAGAATAACTTTGAGGGGGTTGTTAAAAAAAAAAACAACCCAGCTTCCCAGTCCCACCAGACCTGTTGAATCACACTGTCTGCTTTCTCTCCCTTTCTGAGCATACCTTATTCCTGCAAACGTTTTACACTTTATCAGAAGATAGAAATCTCCCAGCTCCGGGGAGTACAGAACAGATGCCAGGAAGTGAAGCCGTGTGGGTTTATGGGTAGAACTGAATGAGTTTATATCCAACCATGAACAAAGGCTGCCAGACTCTAGGGAAAAACTTATGTAATATGCTTTCCTTCTCTAGAGTTCTCGGGTTTATTTTTCTCGGTCGGTTTCTGTGACAATATGGCCACGCTATTGACAGGTTTTCCTTTATGCTAGTTACACCATTTTTTCCAGGTCTAGTTATAGGAGGTGATGAAAAGGAAGTCAACATTAATTACGTTTTTGGAGAAACCTACTAATAATTCAGGTTTGGGTGACTTTGAGGACAAAGGTCAAAGTGAAAGTGTAGTGGGGCTTTCTTGGTCATAGCATGTTCTTTAAAATAAAAGCTGAACTCTTCAGTGTGGGAAGTAGATGGGTTTTGGTTCACCCCAATGGGTAAGTTTTCTCTCTGACATCTAATAGAAATTAGATTACCTTCTTCGTGTGATTGTTGTAAAGATACAATGAGATATGTTCACAATAGGGCCTGGCAAACTAAAAAACATTCACATTATTTTATTATGATTATTATCATTATTATTGTTATAAACTATTGTTATAGACTATATTGTCAGAAATGTTGGGTAGATCAAATGAAGAAGTCTTTTGATCAAGAATTTTAATGATTTGAAACAAATTCCAATGGCCTAATCCTCACTTTAAAAGTCTGCTAAACATAGATAATTGCAGGCCATCTTATTTTGTGCCATTTAGAAATTTGCACCCTCTTCATTCTGTATATGAAGGATGCTTTGCTCAAACCCTCAGGCTCTTGGAGTCCTCAGGGAGAACCTGTCAGGGTGATGAATCGTCACGTGCTGACAGGCCCCCGGGTCTCCTGGATGGTATTTTGGAGCAGGTCCTTGGGGAAAGGACACTTCAGTCCCAGTGAAGGGCATGGTGATTATTACTGGGCAATGGGACATTGCTCTGCTATTGTAAGTCATCGGGGTCAAATGTGTTACTATTTCCTAGAAATTGCAACTGTGCTGTGCTTGGCTGATGCAGGATTCCCAGGAGTTCTCCATTCAGGAGTAAATGAGGCGCTCAGCAGAGAATAACCCCGTTCTGCAAAGCCGCCTTGGGCGGCATCGCCTGGGGATTGCTCAGCCAAGATGGATGGATTCATTCTGACTGGAGGCGCTCAGGGGTTCCAGAGGGAGCAGTGCTTTCCTCTCCCTCTGAAAATGTGCCTTCAGATTCGGGGAGTGTGTTTGCAGTTTGTCTGGGAAAGGCCACCGGGAGACGTGTCTAATCACGGGACCCATACTTCTGGCTGAAATCGTCCTCCCCTCCTCTTCATAGATCTGGCTGACTCTTCCTTATTCTTTAAAACTCCGAGGAGACATGATTTCTTGCTGCACTGTACAGTAATTATCTGTGGCTTCACTCCCATATCTACCCAATCTCGAGCCTCATCAGTCCCTCGTCATTGGAATCACTCAAGTCTACCTATTTTTGTCCATGTCCCCTGCTACTTGTCTGGCTTTGGAAGGCCACCATTTCTCATCTGACTTGCTTTAATTACTGTGTCTCTCATTCTGGCCCTCAATCCTGTCTCTACCCTTGAAAATCGAATATGTCCCAGCCTTGTTTAAATCTCTTACATGCAACTTGTAGAGAAACTAGAAAATCCAGAGGAGCCAAAACAAACCAACATTTACCAGAAAATATCAAGCGTGTAAAATCTTTTCCATTCACATGTAACAACTAGTAATACTTAATTGCAGAGATGTTTAGACTTTGTTTGCTATTTATATGCATATGTTAATTTTTTTCCAAAGTAGAATTATACTATAAATATTGGGTTTTAACTTGCTTTTTTTTTTACATGACAACATATCACAGCTTATTCTCCTGTAAGTGGATTTTATATGCATTGTTCTATTGTATTCATTATAGGGTTAAATTATTGTTTCTATAGCCAATGACACCACTGTTTTTCTAATTTTTTTTCACTTTGTGGCTAACACTGTAAATTCTATCTTGGTTTAGAGACAATTACACCTATTCTTAAATAATTTCTTGGGAAATTATAATAGAATTGTTATGTTAAGGGTATGTACATTTGTATATATTCTTTTTCAGACATAATATTTGATAGACATTTTTAATTCACAACCATGTGTACCAATTATTTATGTTTGTTTTTATTTTAATAATTTCAGGACTTCTATACCATAACTTCTTCAATCAGGTCTTTAATTCTGCTCCAACTCTCCTCTGGCTGTGGAACTTTAGTTTTTAAGTTTTTTAAATATATTTTTAAACTTTCTATATTAATGCCATGGTTTCTAAACCACCGCATATCTGCATATGCCATTTTGTTACCTGCATATGCAAAAGGTAACTTGGCAGCATCTGAAATCCCTGGGCCACAAACTAGTCCCTTAAGACTTTACAAGTCTTGGGGCACCTGGGTGGCTCAGTTGGTTGAACGTCTGACTTCGGCTCAGGTCATGATCTCACACTCCAGGAGTTTGAGCCCCATGTCGGGCTCTGTGCTAACAGCTTGGGGACTGGAGCCAGCTTCGGATTCTGTGTCTCCCTCTCTTTGCTCCTCCCCTGCTCACACTCTGTTTCTCTTGCTCTCTCAAAACTAGACATTAAAAAAATTTTTTTAAATAGACTTTATAAGTCTTCTCCAAGTGTTCTTATGTTTACTTTCACAAAGAAGTCAGAAGTCACTGGAGGCATTGTAAGTAAACAATTTTGTTCTATCTAACATTTGGAGACTTCCTTTTAACCTTTATAATTGCAGTAACTACACACAAATATTTGTTGAGTGAATGCATAAAAACGCTTTGCTAAGATGTGACTCAATGGTAGTGGAGGTGGGGCCGTGTGTCTTTTCAATTACTGTGTCCAGAAATGATGAGCCCATGGAACCCGCTCCCACAGACTTCACTCTCCCCTTTTCTTTAAGCTCAGGGAGACTTCCTTCCACTACAGGCTTGATTCTGCTTTTCTTCCACTTATTCTTGTTTTTCTTCCAGGAATACTCTTTGCTGTCTTCCATTCCTACCTCCTTTTACTTTGTTTTGAGTTTTTTATCCTTTCCCTTGTCATTCTGGAAAGGTTTTTCACATTTGTCCTTCTGGAAAATGAGGAGATCATTTTTTTTTTTTTTTTTTGGTTGTTGACTCAGGTGTTTGGTGATTCCGTTCCCCACCTTGGCTTCTTTCCTTTCCTGTTCCTCATTACTTGCCCTGCTTATGCTACTGCTTCTTCTTAGGCTTCCTGACATCTTTAAAAGACACCAAAACATTTCCTTGAAAGATTTTTTTTTTCCTAGTCACTGAGGTATATATTTTCCAGAGTTATCTGTTTCTTCTGAGCCTTCCAGATGTTGTTTCCTTTTTTCTTGGTACAAAGGACACTTCTATAGTTCTAAATTATTTGACGGCTTCCTTATTTTTTTTCAGGAAAACACCAGATTTCTTTTCAGATTTGATGATTAGAAGCAGATATGGTAGATGAATTACTCTGTGCTCTGCTCAGCATCTGGTGAACAAATAATAGCCCGTCCCAAAATGCACTGGGAGGCCAGGTCAATGTGCATGGCTCCACACCAATTCCAAGGTTCTGATGGCTCTTTGTCTAAGGGATGTCTTCCCTTTCCTTCAATCACCTGATTCTTTAGGACTCTTAATTAGGTATACACACACCCCACACACATGCCACACATACATACCCCACACCACACAGATGCCACATATACACACATGCACACACATACATATACACATGACACACTTATATCACATACACATATATGCAACATACAACACCTGCATACACATATACCACACCACACACACACACACACATCATGCCACACTAGTGTGCACACACACATACACACCCCCACACACAAACCACATACAACTCCCAGTGTGGTACTGTTACAAGAGGACTTCTGTAAACACATACCTAGCTTTTTACTTGTGGGAATAACATCACCTTGTATCCCGAGTCCGCTCCTACATCCTGCCCTTTTTTCCCCTGTGACTTGTATTTCTTTCCAGAAAGTAGTTAATGGGGTGATGAGTCCATTATGCTTGTCTCACAGCCTGGCAGTACCTAAAGATGGGCGTCTCCTTGTCCAGTGGGTCATCAGGGTCATCAGGCCACAGATGCTCCCTCTTTCTTGCATTTTTTATCAGTTTGGGTTTTGCAAAATGAATCTAGGTATGGCCTAGAGAGCTCCTTGGCGTGGTGTTTCTCAGTGCAACCCCATCTGTCTTATAAGTAGTATCAGCTCGTCTCTAATTCTGACATTAGATTGTCTATCATGGGTGGTTTTCGATAGTAATGGGAGTTTTCATTTTTTCCCATATTTTTTAAGTGAGAAAATGGGACGGGTTGCATGGGGAGCTGTTGAGACAGGCACCATCCTGAACTGGAGGTCCATCTCGATTTTTGGCATAAGAGATTGCAAACAATCTGTGATTTAGGAACATACCTGACAGCAGCATGAGCATACGTTTTATTTATTTATTTATTTTTATTTATTTATTTATTTATTTTTTGTATACGTTTTAAATCCTCATGAAAGAATCAGGTAGGAAATATATATTTATTTAGTAAGGTGCCAACTGTATGAAAAATCCCTTTCTTGTTTCTCATATTTCTGAAACTTCTAACAGTGCACAGAGACAGAATGCCATCATTATCCAGGGACGGCGCATTATCCTTTTTTTCCTAGGACCAATCTTTTCTAGGTCACCTGCTGCTTCAATACAGCTCTGAACAATCTAGCATGCTAACCATCTGAGACTCCATTCTCCTCACTAAGTCATGGGAGAGAAAACAGCTTTGTAGCAAATTATGCCAAGAGCAGGATGGAAGTGAGAGGAGAGGAAAAAGCCTCCCTGCCCTTTCTGCCCGAGACAGCCAGGCATGGGGCAGGTGGTATTTGCATACCCAGCACATGTGCTCTGAGAGCATTTATCCTGACTCCAGCCCTCTGATAACCAGCCACATTTCCCCCTCACTGTATACCATCCTCCTCCCCATGCAGTTATTAGGTATTGAGCGCTCATCCACCCTCCCGTGGCTATCACATGTCATGGGCTCAGGGTAACTCACAGAGCAAACTCCATCCTCCACCTCTTTCTGCTCCCTGCTGACCCTGGACGCGTCACCCAGCCAGCAAGACCGAGAAAAGCATGAGCTTGGAGGACAGACAACCCTGGATTCAAAGTAGGGCTGGGTCATTTTATGTCTAATGGGCTCCTCAGATTGCCACTGCGTACTCTGCAACCCCAGAGTGTGGCAGTAGCCTCTCCCTACGGTGAGACCCTGAGAACGCTGCTGGGCTTTCGAAGGTACGTCTCACTTTGCGGTGCGGCCAGTTCAGAGCAAGAGTATAAGAAGTTCTGCACTAATGGTCCCTTCCCAGTGATGGTCTCCGGGGCTCCCAGGGCTCACATTTGGGTCCTTTGTCTTCTCGGCTGCTTCTGAAATCCTCAGGCTTTTCATCCTCTCCTACATCTCCCCACTCACCTAAGCTGCTTTCAGAAAGAAATCTGAGAAATTAATTTCTACTAAGGTATATGTGACTGATAGGTCTTGCTACATACCTTCTTCTTGGAAATTTTTATATTTTAGCTGAATGATTGTGTCCTAATTTATGGAATGGTAGATGTGGGGAAGTGAGCAAGTGATAACATATTACTGGCAGTGGGAGTTTTCTGGTGTCCTACAAAGCACACGAAGGAGGGAATTGTCTGGCTTCTCTCCCTCTAAGAGCAGCCCTCGCTCCCAGCACAGGCATTATAAGGCTCCATGTAATCTGCTCCTAAACACCCTAGTCTTGGCGTAAAGTACGAAGGATGGTGGCAAGTCAGAGATTTGGGACATGCAGAAAGGAATTAGCGCTCTTAAGCCATAATGCCCCCATCCCAGAGGGAGGCTCCACAGTGCACTTCTGTGTTCCCAGGAATGGCACAGCATATGGGGGAGGGGGAAGAGTGACCTGTCTTAGGCATTTTAGAGGGGAAGAAAGGGTAAAGAAAGAGGTAGGGATGCTTGCCCAGGGCTCAGAAGGATCCCCGATAAATCATGATATCTAACATTTATTTAGGACTCAAGTATCAGACATAGTGCTAAATACTTTTCTGCATGATTTAATGTAATTCCTGTACTGACCTCATGAAAAAGGAACTGCTTCAATCTCCCTTTGACAGGTGAGGACATTGGAACAGAAAGAAATCAAGTAAATGTCTTGCAAGATCTCCCCAAAGAAAGCAGGAGAGCCAGGGTTTGAACCAGGAACCCTGTCTCTGGAACCTGCTGTCAATACGTACATTCTCTTCCTCTTCTCATCTAAAGGTTAATAAATGAGTCCCAAACAGCTCAATCCCAGGCACAATGTGTACCATGTCCTGGTACCTCAATTCTGTGGCTGCCACACCTTTCGCTCTTCTTCCAGGTTGTCTGTGTTTCCTTCTTTGCATTTACCCAATGCTACCCCCTCATTCTGACTGTGGCTTCACTCACCTCTCTTCTCATGGCGGTACATCCTTGGGCTGCTTGCACTAACACCCCTCCACGCTTGTTGGGAGCTATTTCTGAACTCACTAAGTTAAGAATACTCCTTATGAGCTTAAGGCGGGTTGTGCAAGGCCTCCCGCTGTCAGATGGTGACTGATATCTATCCCCACTCAATTGTTTTTGCTTGAGCACTGACCCCCAAGGCACCTTGTTGATTGGTATCGGGAGTGACTTGTCCCCTTATTCTGGCCCTGAAATGCTGATTGCACCTTGTGAAGGAACTTATTGTAGAAACTTCTTCTTTTGTGATTATGGGAGCAAAGTTTCCTGAGAATCCTGTTTTTCTTATACTTCCCCTTAAGCAAACAGGCTATTGACCCCTGCTCACAAAGAATTAACTTTTGCCTTTGCTATGCTAAAAACATTGTCTTGTATTTGAATGCTGAAGATACCTTCCTTCCCCATATGATAAGCATCTAAATCACCTACAATCAATCACTATTGATAAAGATTATGCATGAGTCTTCTACCAATCTATGTTCTGGGAAATTTTTACATACCAAAGAAATTTGTCATCAGAAATCATTGTCTAAGGCAAATGCCACTCTGTGCTGTGCCCCATATACTTAATGATAAATAAAGCTGAGTCTCAGTCAGTGCAGAGATGCCTGCCTGGTGATCAGAAAGAATCTCGTGGCTCTCTCATCCCTCCTTTTCGCTGACACCATCCATCCTTCAGGGAGCCCTGGATCTGCTGGAGCTGGACTCCAGGACAAGCTGAACATAGAGCTTTCCCACCCAGGTGCTCCCCCGGCCACCTGCAGGGATCCCAGCATCGGGGTGCTCCTGGAGCTGCGAAGATGGGCCCACCAAGTCTCTGGACTAACAGAATAGTTGAGGCTTATGCAGCCTGCAGCGGCAAACCACCTCAAATGGAAAGAACTCAGTGGTTGAGGCTCTTTGATCTAAAGAACCCAATGCCTCAACACGTGGCCTCCACACTCGTTACTGAAAATGGAGGGGCAGACAGGGTACTCTAGAGACTTATTCATGGCGTCAGCTGGCAAGTGGTGCAACCACTTCCGTTCACACTTCATTGGCTGGAAAAATTACATGACCCCATCCGGAAAGGATGGGCAGGAAATGGAACACCGTGAACATATGGCATTACTTCTGCCGCAAGTTTAAGATATGGCCAGAAAGAATGTTCTAGAAGGCTGACTGACAATTCCCTGGTGGAGGCTCCAGGGATATGAGGGTTTTCTGACTCTATTGAATGCTTCAGAGTGTGGGTGCCTACATAATCCCAGGGATCTGATTGGCTGTCAAAAAGAGGATTTCTTTGGGAGAAATTCCCATGTGCTTAGTCCAAGAGCAATGCTGGCTTGGGACAGAGTTGCCTTTACATTCTTGAGCTTCTTGATTTTACTGAATTAGGCATTCTTTCTCTGCTGCCTTTCACACAGCCCAAATTATGAGGCCATTATATCTCTGCTCTATTCTGAAGTGTCAGCCAGGCAGAGGGGAACCTGCCACCATGCAGGACGTCGGCCCTGACAGTCAGACTCCTCTCTCTCTCTCACACACACATCAGGTGTCCTCAATTAATCTTCCTCCAGATAGAAGGAGCACAATGGGACTTGTCATTTGTGTTAATCAGAGCACACATCTTCACTGTGACTGGTACCAGCCTGAAGCTTCTTTTCAGAGATGGCTGTTGCTTGCCTGAGATGGGAGGTTTGTGGTCCCAGTACCATTTCTTACGGACATGCAAGTGGTCTTATTTCTTTCAGAATAATAGCGTGTCTTCATTCATTTGGCTCCTGGTCTCTGTTGCACTCCTTGATGCATAGCTAAAGTCACTGGGTAGCCCACCTACCCATCTAGCCCTGACCCCAGCTCTGCTTCTGGCCAGAGGCTGGTCAGGAACAACTGACTGGGTCCTAGGTGGGGAACGCTGTGGACCTCCACTTGGTCAGCCTCGAAGCTCACATCCCAGCTCTGCTAAGTGGACATCTACCTCTCCCTCACCTTCCAAGAGACCTACCCTCCTTGGGAACTCTGAGCATCCATGAGTGGTCTAAGGTACAGAGGTCCTATGAGGCAATTTTTAGGGTTACTCCTGAAGGGCACCATAGTTGTTGTCTTATTCTGAACCCGTGTTTCTATTTGGCTTTATGCAGAGATTCCTACAACTGTAGCCAAGTACTGGCACCTTGCCCTATCTAGCAGTTTCCAAAGATGCTCCCTTCCTAGCCCCCAAGCCATGTTTCATGTTGAAATGCCCCCCTCCTCTTGAATCCTGGTTGGGCTGTGACTCATGCTTGATGTTGGAAAGTGGCAGAAGGGATATTTTGTAACTTCTCAGTCTGGGCCAAATGAATCCTTGCAGCTTCTACTAGGTGCTCCTGGGAACCCAGCCACCCACCTTCAAGAAAGCTCTAGAGAGGCCGTGTGAGAAGGAGCTGGGGAACCTGCCTGAAAGATCTTGTTAATTTCCCATTGGCCAACCAGCATCAACATGCCAGCCATGCCATTTAAACCATTCCCACCTGAGTCCCAGACATCATGGAGAGAAGACAAACTCCTTCACCGTTCCCCACTTGATTTCCTGACCCCAAAAAACATGAGGGACAATAAACTGATGTTTATGTCACTAGCATTTGGGTTACAGAGCAACCAATGACCAGAAGAAGGGACACTTGTTTATAGGAATGATGTCCCTGGAGGTGTCCAGTGGACATGGTGCCTGGAGTGTGGGACACAGTGGGTTTGAGATCGTGTTTCTTGAGGGTATTCCTATATCCAGAGGGGCCTAGGACAAAGTCTAAGACAGATAACTGGCTTTCCCAGCCAGCAGAGCAATTTTCCATTTCCTAATCATGGATGGTACAGAATCTCCCCAGCTCCAGGATTTATTCAGGGAGCCCATTTCTATGTTTTAGTCTTGGAGCCTTGACCTCCCCACAAAGATGTGAAAACCCAGCTCTTGAATATGGCATCTGGATCCTCACTATGTTCTGGGGGGCTTCAGCTCCCAAAGCTTTCTTCCCCCCCAAGCATTTGCCCTTCATCTCTGGCACCTGGAGATTTTACTTACTGTCTTTGAGCTAAATCGTTAATTGTCTTAATATATGATTTATCTTCTAGATGTTGTAATTTGGAGATGGGGCAAGGATGGGCTACAAAGGAGAAATCCCAAAGGCGGCTCCATCTGACATTTTAACCTGATTTCCTTATTTTCTCTCTCAACTATTTCTGGGCATTTGCCCCCTACATCACAAGACGGTGCTAGCAACACCACAAATGTGCTCTTACAAAAGATGGAAAATCAGTCAGAAAAAAAAAAATGAAATGATGGCCTAGATTTTTAAATTCACAGTTGTATTCTATTGTGCCACTGGGGCAGGTCTGATGGTGGAGTTTCTGTTTGCTTTGGGGACCAGCGATGGTAACTACCGATCAAAGAGGCTTCCTTCTTGCCCAGTCAGTGCTTTCTAACAACCGTCTTAGAGCTGTGTCCTTAAAATCACGCCCACTCGCAATCCATCTCCACTGCAGACGACAGCTAATGGGGCCAGGCTGCTCACATGGATCTCCTAGATAATGTAGAGGGGTTTTTTTCCCCCCATTTAGATTTTAATAAAACTAGCAGATGGGAATCCAAGCTGTAACATTCAGCAAGAGAATTAATATACTGAAATGTGACCCTTTGACAGATACTCAAATGAGTATAAGGCTATCAGGGCAAGTGAACGGAGAAAAAAATCATTATGGAAGGAAGGAAACTGGAAACAGAACTGAGATGATTACATAGTCCTTTGAGAAATGAATAAAGGACTCTCTCGGAAGTAATTAAGTCTCCTTCTATCCACAGGCTGTATTTCAGCTTATACGCTTAACACACATTTCTGTTTAAGTTGCTCCCCCGCTCAAAGCCTCCGGTGATGTCCCGGTGACCTGATTTCTTACCCTCCAGCTCCCGGTCCCAACCACCCCTAGCACAGTGGTTCTTAACTTTGGGTGCACTTTCGAGTCATTGGGGACCTTTATAAATTGTGGAGGCCTTCCACATACACAAAACTAGATCGAACATTGTAACAGACATGTGTGTTCATCATCTCACTGTATATATACTTTCACACCCATCAGAAAGCTTCAGTGACGGATTTGAATTTTGAAAAGATCACTCTGGCTACAGTGCGAAGAAAGGACATAAAGCCAAACAACAACCAAAGAAATCATGGCAAGTAATGTAAATGGAAACGTAGAATGGGGAAGTCAGGGCCTTTCAGATGTGTATCTGTGGCTCCAGACAATTAGTTAAATTAATATTACTTAAATATACACTATATGTTAGAACTTTGCTGGGTACCGAGTGCAAGGCGAAAGAGATTGTATAAAAACAAAAGGAAACAAAACATAATCCTTGATCTCCAGTGATTAACAACACAGCAGGAGTGATAATATAAACAAGCAGCTCTAATACAAGGCATCTTGTGAAAATTGAAATAGTATACCAATCAATCATGAGGAGGAAACAGAGATCAGGTCACGTGGCGGATTTTTGTGGAATAATTAATGAGGAAAATACTGTTGCCTGGGTCCCACCCTAGAGATGCTGATTTAATTGGTCAGAGTAGGCCAGGGCAACCGTGCTTTTGCAAAGTCCCTGTTGAGTAAAATGTGCAGCCAGTGTCGAGACGTGTGCTCTGTGGTCTTATCCACCCTTTCGGGCAGTTGTAAGGCAATGAAAATGATGCTCTTCCAAGAAACCTGGGCCAGGTTTCAGATCTCTTAAACAATGACAGCGGAGAACAAAAGCTAACATTGCCTGAGCAGGTTTTTGTTCTAGGCATTTCAAGAGCATTGTCTTAGTATTTCTCCCTGGCGGCATATTAATATCGCCTGGGGAACTTTGAAAAAAATACTAATATCTCAATGTGGCCCCAGATCAGTTGAATCTGAATCTTTGGTGTGGAACCTGGACATTAGTGTTTTTTTTTTTTTGTTTTTTGTTTTCTTTTTAAGTGCTCTTGGACTTGATTCTTACCTGCAGGATGACTGTAAACCACTAGCCTTGGAGGCTATGAAGTACCTCCATAGGTAGGTTTGCAAACTCCCTTCCTCCTTTATGGAGTCCCTGTTTTCTAGCCAAGCAAGCCTTTTGGCCGTATTCTGAGAACACCACATACCTCCTGCTATCCTATTTTCTAGGCCAGAATAGCTCCTGGCTTATCTCTTTGGGAAACCTACCTATCATTTAAGATCATCTCTCCCTAAAAAGCCTTTTTGGTTTCTCTTCTGAGAATATAATTTCACCTTCTTTGAAAACGCCTTAGCTCTCGCTTTTATGTAATTTTTTCCATGACATTTTCCTCTGCCTTGTGTCATTTCAATTAATACCTTTGGTATCTCCCTGTTATACATAAGTCCCCCAGTGAAAGACTATTTCCTACTAATGCCACTCCTCTCTGCTACCTCTAGCAGAGGGCCTTGTGCACAGTAGATCCCAGATTAGCATTTCCCCCACTGAGTCAGGCCACAGATCAAGAAGAGGCTTTCAAATATCTAATATCAGGCCAAGCAGAAAGGCCTTTCTCTTATTGGTTAAAGGAATCTTATTGGCTCAAGCTTCTGATTATTCGTGGCCTTTGAGACTCCAATATAGGAAGTTCAGATGACTGCTTAGTCACTAATAGTAGAATTTAGAAATAGGCAATTCACAGACACTGGATTATCTTTCTCTCCTTTCTCTGCTTTATCTCCTCTCCCTGAAGGGAGGTCATTGTGTATTTAGTCTCGGGGTCTGGCAGAGAGTGCCAAAAGAAGTGGGACTAGTCCTTCCCCCCTAGACTTATCAAACTTGTCAGGTTTGGGCAGAAAGTTGTTTTCCTAAAAATGCTAAGTAGAAGGGTCTTGGATATAGGGAACTAGGGATATAAAGGGTTCAGGGAAGCTTTGGCTTGAGTTCATAAAATCTGAAAGCACCTGAATGGTTAGGTAGCCATGCAGGTGATCCTAGCTCCCTGTAGCACTACAAGAGGGGGTCAGCGGGAGCTCACTTGGAGTCTTTGCAGACTTCGAGAATCTTTGTAAGCACTAATAAATCAGGTTAACTTCCAAGACCTAGCTTAGAAGGCACTGATGATAATCTCACATTTGCCATCTGCTCGTGACTCGCCGCTGGGGAATAATCATCCCTCCTTTGTTTTTATCTTCCATATCTCCTGGGCATGCTCGTTAGTGGCAGGATCTGACCTGGGAGCAAACGGGGAAAAACGATTCTGAGAAATGTAGGCTTCTCCCCTGTGACACAACAGAAAATCTAGAGGGGCAGTGGTGACATGGAATTAACAAGAGATGATCTGGACAAACGAACTCAAGGTAACTCAAGACAAGCTTATTTGGGGGAAGACTTAGAGAGGGGGAAATGAAGAGATAAGAAAAATGTCAGTGGAAAAAAGAAAAGAAGCCCAAGAAAATGTTCCTCCTGAAAAGATGGTATGCAGCAAGCAGAAAGGTGTCTCTGAGGAGGCCTCTGGTTGTTCCCAGGAGGTCTACAGAGTGGCTTTCGCAGGGTGAATTTGCCAGGGTGTGTGGTTTGGTCCTTAATTCAGCAGGTCCAGAAACTGGGCTTCCGATCTAGAGCCACCACCCAAAAAACTCAATTTTCTGATAACAGCTTGTTCAAGAGACTGAAGTCTTCACAAGGTGGCTTCATGATCATACAATGAGAGTAAGAATTGGCACTGGTCTTGGAGACCCCCTCCCAGTCTCCATGACTAGTGTACATTTAATATCTGCATCCACACTAGGCTTCTGCTCCACAGGGCCATGCACACTTCTTGTTTGCTCACTACCAGATTCCTGGCACTTAGCACAAGCCTCATGCCTAGTAGATGCTCAATGAGTTTTGGTTGACAGGATGGATATATAATCATGGTAAGGCCTGATGACACAACTTTGATTCAAAGGACAGAGCACCACACTAGTGACCTGATTTAGTCCGTCTCTCTTGGGAGAGCATATAGCTCAAATTAGGTCTGTGAGGTGCAAGAAGAGGTTTGCCAAACACTGCTGGGAAGAGTGCCTTCCTAAACTTCTAAAAAGCCTTCTGGAAGTCATAGTTTTTCTCCATGCATGTTGACTAATGTTTTTCAGGGGTCATGAGGGGACATCTGCTATGGGTTGAACTGTGTCTCCACAGATTTCTTTGAGGTCTTAATCCCAGTACCTCAGAATGTGACAGTATTTGGACACAAGAATTTTTTTTTCCCCATAGCATAGACTACTGGGTTTATTTAAACCAAATAAATAAGAATATTTTGGCAGTTATGATAAGAACTGTAGCACATATTAATACCTACAAGGATTTCAGGCTATATTACAAAGCTGTAATCATCAAGATAGTATGGTACTGGCACAAAACAGACACACAGATCAACGGAACAGAATAGAAAACCCAGAAATGGATCCACAACTATATGGCCAACTCATCTTCAACAAAGCAGAAAAGAATTGCCAATGGAAAAAAAGGCAGCCTCTTCAACAAACGGTGTTGAAGCAACATGCAGAAGAATGAAACTGGATCACTTTATTACACCATAAACAAAAATAAATTCAAAATGGATAAAAGACATAAATGTGAGATAGGAAACTATCAAATTTTTAGAGAAGAACACAGGTAGCAACCTCTTTGACCTTGGCCATAGCAACTTCTTACTAGATACATTATTGGAGGCAAGGGAAACAAAAGCAAAAATGGACTATTTGGGGGTACCTGTGTGGCTCAGTTGGTTGAGCGAATGACTTCAGCTCAGGTCATGATCTCGCGTTTAGCGAGTTCGAGCCCTGAGTTGGGCTCTGTGCTGACAGCTCAGGACCTGGAGCCTACTTCACATTCTGTGTCTCCCTTGCTCTCTGCCCCTCCCCGATTGACACACTGTCTCTCTCTCTCTCTCTCTCTCTCTCTCAAAACTGAATGAATGTTAAAAAAAAAACTTTTTAAAATGAACTTTTGGGACTTCATCAAAATAAAAAAGTTTCTGTGCAGCAAAGGAAACAATCAACAAAACTAAAAGGCAACCTACAGGGGGTGCCTGGGTGGCTCGGTAGGTTAAGCGTTCAACTTCGGCTCAGATGTGTGAGTTCGAGCCCCGAACTGGGGTCTATGCTGATAGCTCAGAGCCTGGAGCCTGCTTCAAATTCTGTGTCTCCCTTTCTCTCTTCCCTTCCCTCGCTCACATTCTGTCTCTTACTTACTCAAAAATAAGTAAACATTAAAAAAATTTTAAAGGCAACCTATGTAATGGGAGAAGATATTTGCAAGTGACATATCTGATAAAGGGTTAATATCCAAAATCTATAAAGAACTTAGGACACAGAGCTTTTTAAAGAATAATTAAGGTAAAATAAGGTCCTATGATGGAGACTTAATTCATGTGACTTGTGTCCTTGTAAGAAAAGATTAAGACACAGGCATTCATACATACAGAGGAAAGACCACCTGAAGACAAAAGAAGATGGCCATCAACGAGTCAAAGGGAGAGATCTCAGAAGAAACCCAACTTGCCAACACCTTCCTCTTGAACTTCCAGCCTCCAGAACTATGAGAAAATAAAATTCTGTTGTTTAAGCTACCTAGCCTTGCTGGGAGCCGCATCGGCATTGCTGGATGACACAGTCACAGCGAAGAAATGGCAGACATTTGCACACAGCTCCTGCCATGAAGTGAAACTGGTATCTCCTTCTATTATTGGCTTATATTGGGAATGGGACCACTGTTGATAGAGCACTGTTGCCATTGTAGCAGCCATTGAGATAAGCCCCGCTATCTCAGAAAGCCACACCACCGTAAAACAACATGACATTTAGTTTTCCTGCTTCTAAGCTTCTGTAATCCCACCTACCGTGCTGAGTGCCAAAAGAAGAACCCCCCTGTCCCACCTGCTATAAAGCGAGGCTGCGCCCACTGTTCGGGGCCCAGAATTTGCCGGACCGCTCCTCTGGGCCCGCATGTGTAAATAAAGGAGTCACTTCACTTCCTCCGGTGTTCGGTCTGAGTCATTCCCCGTTACACTGTTATTGATTAGGCCTCACAATATTCCAAATCAGACTGATATTCCCCATAGAGTTACCCCATAAGAAAAAGCATATTCCTGCCCCTGCATAAAGGATTTTATATCAAAGCGCTGCAGATGTTTGCCAAAAGGCTCTTCTAATGAGCCTTGCAGACCCAAGACATAAGGGGGGCTAAAAACACAAGAGTTATGATGAACTCTGGCCCGGAGAAGAAGAGCCTAACTTAGAGATAAGAGACAGACAAGAACTGGACATAAGTTGCTACATATACCTTTGCTAATTGGAGCCACGAATACCCTCCCCTGTACTGACTTCAGTTATGAGGATGGATAAAACACTAGAAACCCAGGTACAAGGGCAACACGCATAGGGCCCCCGTTATGCTTACATCAGAGAAAGGGCTTTCTCAAACAACTTGTTAACAAACATTCTTTCTCTTGTGGTTAATGAGCTAAATAAAATAAATAATATGTATATTATCCTGTTTTTTACTAAAAACATCCTGTTATTCTCTTGGTTATAAAATTTACTCAACCTCACTGTAAGTGCATTACATGACTCAGTTATAACTTGTTAATTAAAAACAAAGTCATAATTATTGGCAAAAAACCAACCCGTACAAAATGAGATAAGTTTGTTACTTTCTTAATCTGGGGGACTGACACCAAGAATGAAAGGGGTGGTTCTACAAAAATACTTCTGTAAAACTTGTTTCTGTACACTTTTGATGATCAAAGCATCTTATCACAAGGAATTAGCCGCTGTAAAAAATTCTATTTTCTGATGTCATGTTAATGCCTCATCAATTAAAAAAAGACACCAAAGCAGACAGAGCAGAGATGCCTGCCTGGTAATCAAGAAAGAAACTCGAGGCTCTCTCACTCTCTCTTTCGCCGACACCGTCTATCCTTTCAGGGACCCCTGGACCTACTGGAGCTGGACTCTGGCATAGTCTGTGGTATTTATGCCTCCCCCCCACACAGCAAATACAGCATCCCATAACCAGGATGGGGAACAAAGCTTACGAGGTGATGCCTTCTACCATATCAGAGATAGGGTCCTTCATGGCATTGCTGAATTCCTAAAACAAATCAAGCCCAAAGCTTATTCTGCCATTGAGTCTTTCATGGACAAAAGCAAAATTGTCCTTTCTTGCATTATTGTTTGAACTCTCTCATAACCAAATACACCATTGTGCCTTTACCACCTAGAATCATGCTTCATCATAGTGAGTGCTTAATAATATTTGTTGAATGAATATAAGAAGGAATGAATAAATAAGCCATGTATGGAATTGTAGAATGTTGATCTGGAAAGCCCAGTGGAGCAGCAAGCAACAGGGGAGTGAGTCAACCTTATAACTACACTCCATTGGTCATTTTCCTTTGATGTGGGCCAGAAGCCAGATACTATCATTATGAAGGAACAGAACTAATTCATAAAGGTGTCAGCACTCATGAAAGCAAAAGTTGCTTTAATAAAGCAAATAGTTATTAAACAATTATCTAAAGATGTACAAAATCCTCTCACTTTTTACAACTGGGAATTTCTGATAAGAAGCACAAGACTATTAGAACCAGATCACTCTGGTCTCTTATTAAGCTCAACCAGCTAACCTCTTCAGTTTTAGAGATGAAAAAAAACAAAGGCTTAGTGAGGATAAGTACCTTTCCCAGGTCGCACAGTGTGCTAATGGGGACATGAAGGCAGGGAACAAAAAGAAATGCAAAAGAAGAAAAAGCTTTCCTAAGAGAAGAGTTCATTCCTTTCAGTTAAATTATTCACATAGTGATAGGACAATACCTTCTTTTCCTGCTCAAAAGAAACTGATTTTCTTTACAAACACAGACTTTTTCTTTTCAGAGTAGGGAACAATGATGGCATTGTGTTGCCACTGTAGGAATAATCTAAATGAAAAGCATGTGCATTTATTCAGATGTTAGCCAATTAGGCAACTTTTGGAGGAATGAGTGAGTCATATAGTAGAAAGATTTTGTGGTATTAAGTAGAAAAGAGCACACAAATGTCAGAAAAAAATCTACATAAAAAACCCTTTAGTTCAGAAACATACTTCAGTTTTAAGCAGTGTATTTTGTGGGGTTGTGTGTGTGTGTGTGTGTGTTTTAGGAATACTTTGACAATATGGCATAAAAGGTGAGAGATGAACCAAGAAGATATTAAATGAGTTCCAAAAAAAGAAATACTAGAAATTGACAGAAATGAAAGGCACAAGGTAATATAAAACATATTGTGACACTAATTATTGGAAAAACAACTTTTAAGAGACTTTAGAAATGACAAAAAGTAGAGGTAATGCTGCTAATAATGGAATCAAAATCAAATCTGTGATTAGGAAAAGTTTAAATAATTCTTCCAAATGTAGAGGCATAGGACCAAGATATTTAAAGGATGAGAAAGAAAAATCAGAGTTACTGACATATGGATAGCGTTCCTGAACTAAAGATCAGAACAAATGGAAGATAATCAATATTCAGACATAAATAAAATGAGCTAAGAAATCACTTAAATCTGCAGATCAAAAGAGCTTATGTGGCCAAGAGCAGAACTGATTAAATGGACCAATAAATAGATAAAACCAGATAAAGGTATGGAACCACAGAGAAAAAAAAATCTAGAAACAAACAAATATTTGATAACCTGTTAATGAAGAAATCCTTGGCTGACTCTAGACTTCTCCTTTGTAACATATATTGCAGGGAATCTATGGAGTAACATCTATGGAGATCTGAGTTGTGAATTCCAGATTTCTATACTCATCTCTACTGTCATTGTTGGGAAGGTAAGAGAAAGACTTTTTCATAAATGCCAGGTGTTTGAGACTCCTATTCAGGTACCAATCCTGAAAGGAGAAGGAATCATAACTCATAGTACTTCAGAAAACTGTGAGCTGTATCAAACAGAGGGGCCAAGAATGAGGAAACCGACTGTTGGTGAGTATGAAATACTTGTTGACACATAGAAATACTTGATAATTGTAAGCATCAACACAAAATGGAAGACGAGGCCATAAAAAATATTTTTTAAGATAATATTTTACTAAAATGCTTGGTCCAGTGTTTGTCAAATAAATGCAATAAAAATAAAATAGATGAAGTTAATATTAATATCACATAAATAAATTAGGAGCCGAGTTAATAAACAAAATTAAAAGGATTGTGTGCGTGTGTGTGTGTGTGTGTGTGTGAGAGAGAGAGAGAGAGAGAGAGAGAGAGAGATGTTAAGCACACAAACTTATATTAAAGATATACTAGTCAGGAGCCTTTAGGAGCCAAATAATAAAATGTTAAAATTTAAAAAATAAATATTGATTAAAAATATTAGGAGAAAATGAAAGTACAAAAGTTTGTAACACCACTTTTAGTCACACGTGATATATCAAATAGATAAGAAATATGTGAAAATAAAGAATATTTGAAGGCTATAATTAATATGGGCAAGTTAAAAAAGATAAGCACAAAGAATACATTGAGAGACTGAATATACAAATGGACAATGATCAGACTGTATGTAAAAGTAGAACTCTGACCTATGACCTGCAGCAGCAACCAGCCCAGGAAGTCAACCTATTATCTCTCTGTAGCAGCCAGTCCAGAAAGCCAAACAATAATCACCATAGTAATCCACTCCAAATAGCCAGAACTTGGTTAACAACTGACAACTTTTCTAATTTTTGACGCTGCTTCCAACTTAGGGCCAAACAGAGAAAGTCAAATATGCACGGCTATCCAATGACATAGGATGCCATGTTTCTATTTAGCCTGCCTAAGGCTTCCCATGCCAATAGCCTCCCATGAGGGCACAACTGAAGCCTTCCCTTTTTTCTATTATAAAGCTTTCCCACCCTTCTACCCACTTTTGAGTCTCTACCAACAGCAATGACGGTGGTGGACTCTCCTGCTATATTGCAAGCTCTGAATAAACAATTATCGCTTGTTCTCATTCAGGTGGCTTTCTCTTACTCCCAACAACATTAATCATTATATCCTATTTTTTATAGTATACATTAAGTCATTTTCAAAAGAAACGATTGTATGTTAGGCCTCAAAGATAACTCTTAATAAATTCCAAAAACCAGGGATCCTTCCAAAAAATACTCTTTAACTTCAAGGCAAAAACATTAAATGTGAATTACAAAATGTTAAAGAAAGTAGAAAGTCACCTAGACAATAAAAATAAAAAGAACCCCCAGAACAAATGGTTATTGTGTGAAAGGGGAAATGAAAACTTCAGAAGTAAAATATGTTGGAAATAAAAACAGTAACATAATGTCATACACAAATTTATGAGTTCAGAAAAAAATTCATAATCTCAACGTTTTCATTATGAATGAGAATTATAAGTAATGACATCGAGATGGCAATCCATGTCCTTTGTGACTTCCCAGCTCACAAGAAGACAAACAAACTAGCAGTTGTCCATAGTCAAGATGTAATTGTGAAGCACCCTTCTGGACCGCAGAGACCAAGAAGGGCCGCATTCAAAGGGTAAGAAGAACAGCTTTACTCTGGCTGCAACACCCCTCACTCAGGAAGGCACAACACCACATCAATAGGGCCCCTCTTAGATCTACAGTTTCTCCAGGGGAAAAAAAGATCACTAGAGAGAGCTGCAAAGATGGACCTCTGGGGATCAAGTCCAAATTTAGATCCAAAACATATTTTAAGGGGCGCCTGGGTGGCTCAGTCGGTTAAGCGTCCCACTTCAGTTCAGGTCATGATATCGTGGTTTGTGGGTTTGAGCCCCCCATTGGGGTCTGTGCTGACAGCTAGTTCAGAGCCTGGAGGCTGTCTTCAGAGTCTGTGTCTCCCCCTCTCGCTGACCCTCCCCTGCTCACGCTGTCTCTCTCTGTCTCTCAAAAATAAATAAAAAACATAAAATATATATATATATTTTTTTAAAAATGCATACAATTTAATAGCCAAAAAGAAATAATCCATTTAAATTATGGGACCTGAATAGACATTTTTCCAAAGAAGGTTTTCAAATGGCCAATAGGTTCATGAAATCCTTGTTCAAATCGCTGATTATCAGGAAAACGCACATCACATCCACAATGAGGTATCACGTCACACATGTTAACCTGGTCATGATCAAAAGGTAACAGATAACAAATGTTGGTGAGGATGTAGAGAAAAGAGAATCCTTGTACATTGTTGCTGGGAAGGCAAACTGGTGCAGCCACTCTGGAAAACATTATGGAGGTTCCTCAAAAAATTAAAAATAGAACTACCCTATGACCCATCAATTGCACTCCTGGGTATACATCCAAGGAAATGAAATCTCCATCTTCAAGAGATATCTTTGCCCCCATGCTCATGGCAGCATTATATATAAGAGACAAGACATGGAAACAACCTGTGTTCATTAAAGGATGAAAGCGGTGTGTGTGTGTGTGTGTGTGTGTGTGTGTGTGTATGCCTAAGAGAGTAGATTTTTAAAGTTCTTAACACACACATATTCTAATATGTGGTGATGAATGTTAACTAAACTTATTGTGGTAATCATTCCACAACATATACATAACACATATCATTACTTTGTCCACCTTAAGCTTACATGTTATATGGCAATTTTATCTCAATGAAGCTGAAAAAAATTTTAAAGTAAATGAATGAGCAGAATCAAAATAAATAAATGAATTAAATATGCAACTCAGAAATCCAGGAAAAAAGTGAATGAAATAGGCATAGGAAAGTTGTAGTGAGCTCCACCTACGACCTTGGAAACCTCAACTCCTGGTCTCACTTCTCTTGCTGAACCTCTCAATTTTCTCCATTGTCAGATAATTAACCGGAGGGTTTTGAGGGTGGAGAATTCCTTACTTCATCAGTAAATTGCTCTTCAAGAAGTGCTTTGAGGCAAAACTAATTTTCTATACTAATATGATAAGATTTGGCCCTATCAGAAAGAAGAAGTTATTTGAATGTGTGCCAAAAAATATGTTTTCTATCTTCCCTTTGTTGAACACTCAACGGGAGTTATTCTCATTAGCTCCTCTTCTTTACTGCATTTGAATAAAACAGACAAGTCAGTCTTGAAGATGATAAATGACTAATAAATTTTAATTGGCACTTTAGCTCATAAAATATAAACAGTCATTAAATTCATCCAGAAAATTGTTAGAATGGAAGTGCTAAAAATTGCAGAATGTGCCAAAATAGCAGCTTCAATAGCTTCTGGTTTCCTTCCATTCTTAAGACTAATCCTATCATCAAAAGTCCTAATGGAATGTATAGAGAAGATTTAGTTAAGGTTTTTTATGAAGGAGGTCTGATATGTGGAGAAGAAGAAGTAAGTTAAAACATATGAAAACAGACACACAGATCAATGGGATGGTATAGAAAGCCAGCAATACCCCCTACCCCCCACTCATACATGGTCAGTTAATCTCTGACAAAGAAGGCAAGAATATTCAATGGGGAGAAGGCAGTCTCTTCAGTAAATGGTGTTGGGAGAACTGGACAGCTACACGCAAAAGAATGAAACTGTCCACTATCTTACACCATATACAAAAACAAATTTAAATAGATTAAAGACTTGAATGTAAGACAGAAACCATAAAACTCTTAGAAGGAAACACGGGCAGTAAGCTCCTCGACATCAGTCTTAGTGATATTTCTTTGGACCAGGATTCACCGGCAAGAGCAATAAAAACTGAAATAAAATGGGATTACATCAAACTGAAAAGCTTTTGCCTAGTGAAGAAAACAACTAAAAAACAAAAGAGGAACCTCTTGAAGGGAAGAAGATATTTGCAAATGATATATCTTTATAAGAGGTTAATATCCAAAGTATATAAAGAGCTTATACAACTTAACATCAAAAACAAATACATAATGTGATTAGGAAATGAACAGAGGACTTGAATGGAAATTTTTCCAAAGAAGATATCCAGATGGCCAACAGGTACATAATAAGATGCTCAACATCACTTATCATCCGAGGAATGTAAATCAAAACCACAATGAAGTATCACTTCACACCCATTGGACTGGCTATAACAAGTGTTGGCAAGGATATAGAGAAAAGGGAACCTCTATACACCGTTGCTGGGAATGACAACTGACGCAGCCACTGTGGAAGACAGTATGGAGGTTCCTCAAAAAATTAACAATAGAATGACCATATGATTCAGGAATTCCACTACTGGGTATTACCCAAAGAATATGAAAACACTAATTCAAAAAGATATGTGCACTCTTATGTTTCTTATGTTTACTCCAGCATTATTTTCCATAGCCGTATTATGGAGCAACCCAAGTGTCCATCAATAGATGAATGGATAAAGATGTGAGATCTATCTATGTATCTACGTATCTATGTATCTATCTATCTATCTATTATCATCTCTCTCTCTATCTTTATCTCTTTATCTGTATTTATCTATCTATATGTAGATATCTCTATATCTATATATAATCTCTTTATATCTCTCTATATCTCTAGATCTCTATCTGTATATAATGAAATATTACATAGCCATATGTAGAATTCATTCATAGAATGAAATCTTGTCATTACACAATATGGATGGATATTGAGAGTATTATGCTAAATGAAATAAATCAGGCAAAAAGACAAATACCCTTAATGATTTCACTTACATGTGGAATTTAAAAAGCAAAACAAACAAAACAAAATAGAAACAGACTCATAAATACAAGAAACAAACTGGCAGGTACCAGAGTGGGGAAGACTTGAGGGCTGGCCAAATATGTGAAGTAGATGAAAAAAGGATATAAGCTTCCAGTTATAAAATAAATAAGTCACAGGAATATAAACTATAGCATAAGAAATACAGTCAGTAACATTGTAAAATCTTTGTATGGTAACAGTTGGTAATTAGACTTATAGTGGGGATCATTTTGTAATGTATAAAAATATCAAATCATTATGATGTATACCTGAAACTAATAGGGCATTATATTTCAGTTATACTTCAATAAAAAAAAAACATACACATGCAAAATTAAAACACTTCCTCCATTCAAATTTTCTGATAAATGATGTGTTCTTTGTTTTCACAAATATATGAGTACTGCTATAGTCATTGTGGAAAACAAAGACAAATTAAGGTTTTTCTCCAATGCACTGGCTAAAGTGGAAGAAAATTCTCCTTTTTAAATAAGCAAATTATACTTGAACAGGTACATAAGTATCATCAACAGATGAACAGAGAGAACCCCTGCCTTCAAAGAACTGGTTATGATTCTATAACTAGTGCAATCAGCAAGGTTTTTGTATTCAGGGACCTTTTTAAATAAGACTCAGTGTGGATCTGTGTTGGTAGCTTCTAGAGCATTTGTCTCATGACATCCGCCATCATCTTTTAGTCCTCAGGGAACTAAAAGGACATCAGCCAATTTGAAAGCCATAAGAGTATCTTTCTTTCATAGAAGTCCACTTCTATAAACTCTCATAAATAAATAAGTGCTCACAAGATTTAATCATGAGACTATTCATTGAAGAATTGCTAATAAAAGCCAAAACTTGGGGGGGGGGGTGGGAGGGGATGCAAACAGTCAACAGTAGGAGTTTATCAACTTAATGGGACAATCATCCAATGGGTCAATGTAGCATATGGAGAGTGTGCCAAGAAAAAAGGTTAGAAGAGGACAGCATGACACTCTGGAGGAAGCATTCTCAAAGTAGAGGAATAGCTAGTCAAACATAGATTCACTGTCTACACTTTTCAGTTCTCTATGAAAATTAAAGTATGAAAGAGAAACTATGCCAGAGACTGCCACATACCTCTATTCTCTCATTTTTCTTTAGGGAAAGGAATCTGGTTTTATTCTGGCCAATGGACTCAGGTTAAAAACCAACAAAAACATTTCTTTTTCTCCAATTAGAGATGGTTAATGAAACACAAGCAAAAATTAATGGGTGCGAGTTCTGAGAATGTCAGCTAAGAGAAAGACAGATAGCTGACATGGACCTCTCCTCTCTTCCCTCTTTCCTCCCCTCTTCCCTCCCCTCTTCCTTCCTATTGACTAGAATTTGTGCATGATGGCTGGAGTTCTAGCAGTTGTCTTGAACCAAGAGCCCTCCATACCATGAACTGACCTTGAGGATGGAATTCCTTTAATAGAATAGAAACACAGAAGAACATGGTTCCCCAGTGATGTGGAAAAACAATATGAGCCCTGGACTGCCAAGCTCAAGAATTCTTTACATAAGATAAAAGTAAATCCTTATACATTTATGCCACTATTATCTGGATTTTATGGATATGTGGCTGAATTTAATTCCAACTGATTTACCAACTAAATAAATGAAAAATCAAGTGGAAATCCAAAAGTTCTTCAAAGAATCACTCGAGCCTACTGGTCTCTAAGTAGGTGGCTATTCTCAGCACATGAGTGATGATAGAAATATTATTTAATGAATGGCATTAGTATTGCCTTACCGACTAATAAGTGTTAGAGCACATTTTTCTCCCTCAAATAAGCCAGGTACAAGGTTTGGAATTTATCTTCCAAATATTTGTGCCATTTATGATGTCAGTTGAATCTGATGATTTAAGAATATGTTTATATGAAAAAATTTGGCCACGCTTCAAAGTAACATTTGAGAGCCAAAGGCACATCTGAGCTAAGTATACTGTCCTGAATAAAAGAGCAGAGCAGCTGAGGGTTGCAATGAACTTCAGGCCTTTTGCAGAACTTTCAGTCTTTTAGTAAGTGACTCAAAGGATTTTGAATTAATCATTCCATTCATTTCATTTCGATGAATGAAACCCTAGTTGTACATTAGCAGCTAGCATTTATTGAGCAATTACTATGTGCCTTGCACTGTATGAAGCACTTCACTGATATCATCTCATTTACTCCTCTCCACAACTCTGAGAAGTATCCTCACTTTTTGGATTAGGAAACTGATAATCAGAGAAACTGACTTTTCCAAAAGTACAGAGCTAGGAAGTACAATTGCTGAGACTCGAGCCCAAGTCTGAATAACCTAAAACACTGGCACAAAAAAAAAAAAAAATGTTCACCCAAAGAGGTGAGTTTGTGGAAATTTTTATGAATTTAAAAGAGAGATTTTATACAGTAGTCGATGGAATAGATACATTGAAAAGATTATATCTCCATTCAGAATGTTGATTAAAATAAAAAGGTAAAAATTTGCCTTTATCTAGCTCTTCCTAAACTTTGGAACCATCACATTTGGTTCACCTTTATGTAAACTACTGATGTTCACAAAGGGATCTGAAGTAGAAAAGTAAAAAATGGGTGAAGTTTGTCTTCAGTAACACTGGCCACTTCCCCATGCCACACCTTCCACTGCCACCCAGGACCCTTCTCTGTTGGAAGCCATTTTCTGAACTCACTAAGTTGAGAAAACTCTTTGTGAGGTTAGGCAAGTTTGCAAGGCCTCTTGCCATCAGATGGTGACTGGTATCTACCCTCCACTCAATTATTTTTGCTTGAGCACCGATCCCCAAGGCACCTTGTTGACTGGTATCAGGAGTGACTTGTCCCCTTATTCTAAAATATGCTGATTGCACCTTGTGAAGGAACTTATTGTAGGAACTTCTTCTTTTGTGTTTATGGGAACAAACATTTGCATTTCCTGAGAATCCTGTTTTTCTTATACTTCCCCTTAAGCAAACAGGCTATTGACCCCTGTTCACAAAGAACTAACTTTTGCTTTGCTATGCTAAAAACACTGTCTTGTATTTGAATGCTAAAGATACCTTCCTTCCCCATATGATAAGCACCTAAATCACCTACATCAATTACTCTTGATAAAGATTATGCATGAGTCTTCTACCAATCTATGTTCTGGGAAATTTTTACATGCCGAAGAAATTTGTCATCAGAAATCACTGTCTAAGGCAAATGTCACTTCTGTTCTGGCCCCACATATTTTTTACCATAAATAAAGCTGACTTTCAGGTCAGTGCAGAGATGCCTGCCTGGTGATCAGAAAGAAACTCATGGATCTCTCATTTCCTCCCTTTCACCATCACCGTCCATCCTTCAAGGAGCCCTGGACCTGCTGGAGCTGGACTCCGGCAAGGAAGTTTCTACGAGTTCTCAGAATTTTATTCCATACTGGGAAGCAACGAGCAAAGTGAAATGTGAGATATGTTTTCAGAGGATTTTCACTTTAACTGATGTCCAAGAACTGGTTACGCTGTGACAGACATTTTAGCCAATGTCAACAGCTTTGCGAGGCATTGGGATGGGACAGGAGGACTCCTGGTGTCGCATCCTGCATGGGCAGTTGTCACTAGTTCCAGTCCTGGGGCTCACTGTGCAGACTGGAAATCCAGCCAACTGGTCAGCTACAGATAGTTTTAACTTCATCACAAAAAAAATCCTTTGAGGTTTATATTCAGCTCTTATATTCTCCTACCTCTAATGATTCCTATGCTCTAGCTTGGCCAATTTCCCTCATTTATGAAAAACATTGGCACCAGGCTCTCAATTTTGTTCCATCTAACCAGTTTCCCATTGTCCTGAGGTGTTTAAGTATGCTCACGGATCACTCACCCACACACAGGCCTCTTGGGGAAGCCCATCCTATAATGATTAAAAGCTCACCCTTGGAAGAAAGACTACCTGAGTTTGAATATCTGGTCTACCCCTCACTGCATGACCTAGAGCAAGGTCTGAATATCTTTGAGCTTTAATTTCCATGTCTGTATAAAGGGGATTATGGCAGGGCTAGGTCATGGAACTATTGTAAGGATGAAAGAAAATAATCTACACAAAGCATTTAGCACAGAACCTGGTACATGGTAAGCATTTAATAAAATTTATCTTCTCTTATAGTGGCCCTGTTTGCTAATGACTTTCTCTGTGATTCCACTTTAGGTCCCTGGTACAAGGGAGACACTGAGTTATACCATCTCTGTAACATTCACCAGGGGATATCTTGGTTCTTGAAAACACACTCACTTCTTTCCGGTCCTCTTGTTCAGGGGGCTCTCACTAAACTCACCTCAAGACTACATGGCCACCTGTCATTCCTTGACTCTCCACTGTCTCCCTATTTTTCTGACCTGTACTGCTTTCATTTCCTTCTTTAGTCATGGTCTCTGTGGTCCAACATTTATATCATGCTCTTGACAAGAAGTTTAACTTCCTTGCTTTATTGTGTTCCCATGTTACCAGCAAAACGTGGCCATGGGTTAATTTAAGTATCTGTTTTCTCATTCCTATGCCTTGGGACTTTTGCATAAAAGGCAATGGTGGCCTGAACCAAGCTAGCATGACAGAGGATATGCTCAAGGTAAAGCCTGAACATCTTAGAAAGGCATCCGAAGCTCCTAATTATGGCTACCCCTTATTTCTTCCATCCAAGACATCCATCCTCCCGTACTATGTTCCACCCAATCTGAGTCACTTGTAATCTTCTAATGCATCTAGCTTTCCCCCTCTATTATAATCTGAATGTGTCTCACCAAAATTCATATGTTAGAGCCCTAGCTCCTGAGGTGACTGTATGTGTAGGTAGGGCCTTTGTGGAAGTGGTTAATATTAAATGAGGTCATTAAGATAAGACCCTGATCTTATAGGATTAGTGTCTTTATTAGAAGAGACACCAGAGACCTACCTTTTTTTCTGTCCATGTGAGGACATAGTGAGAAGACACACCCTGCAAGCCAGCAAGAGAGCTCTCACCAGAACCTGACCATGCTGGTGCCCTACCTCAGACCCCCAGCCTCCAGAACTACGAGGAAATACATGTCTGTTGTTTAAACCACTCAATCTGTGGTACTCTGTTATGGCACACTGAGCAGACTAAGAAATCCCCTTCTGGATGCCAAGAGGAAAACACCTATAAAATTTTAGCTATATTTATGCAAATGTATTGACATCACAGGGACACAGTAATAATAGCAGCATCTATGTGAGAATAAGTCATTCATGCTGAGTTTAAGCTAGCAGCCTCTGCTTTAATAATACCTCCCTGACAGGGCCAGTGTCTTATCAGTGATTTCTCCTCATATAGAGAAGCCTGATACATGTTCCTCTGGGGGAAAAATCTTAATGATAAGCAGAGAGGAGTATATGCTGATCTTGACTTTTCTCCTTAATCTTAGTGATCATCTGATAATATTCAGACCGGGTTATGTGGGTTGGGCTTGATATCATTAGGAAATTTCCTTTATATTTTCATTCTCATTGTTATTATTCCTGAGGCATATAATAGTTCAATTTTGGGGTGCCTGGGTGGCTCAGTGGGTTAAGTGTCTGACTTCGACTCAGGTCATGATCTCACAGTTTGTGGCTTTGAGCCCTGTGTCGGGCTCTGTGCTGACAGCTCAGAGCCTGGAGCCTGCTCTGGATTCTGTGTCTCCCTCTCTCTCTGCCCCTCCCCAACTCATGCTCTGTTTCTCTCTGTCTCAATAGTAAATAAACATATAAAAAATACTTTAAAAAATAGTTCAATTCTTTGGTTTCAGTAGTTCAATATCATGGTCTACCATTTTCAAATTATAATAAAAGTCTTAACATAGCATTTTTTTTTCAAGAGAATGTATTTTATTTTATTTAAGGCATTTTTAAAATGTTTATTTAGTTTTGAGAAAGAGCGCGAGCGAGCAGGGGAAGGGAGGGGCAGAGAGAGGAGAAGCAGGCTCCAGGTTCTGAGCTGTCAGCCCAGAGCCCTAAGCAGGGCTCGAACTCACAAAACATGAGATTATGACCTGAACTGAAATCAGACGCTTAAACAACTGAGCGACCCAGGCGCCCCAAGAGAATGCATTTTAAAACTTTGACAACCATGTGACTTGTCCAAACCCTTATAAATGTTAAGCTCCCCATCTTGCTCTCACTCTCTCCAACCCCACTCAAAAACCTTGATGTTCCCTTCACATATTGAAAGTGGAATTCGTACTATGGGGTGGGTTAGAATTTTATAATGGTGCAAGCTTTTCAAATTCTGATTTTAAGATTTTTTTAAATAGTTTTTTAATGTTTACTTATTTATTTTTGAGAGAAAGAGACAGTGTGAGCAGGGGAAGGGCAGAGAGGGGGAGACAGAGAATGTGAAGCAGGCTCCAGGTTCTGAGCTGTCAGCACAGAGCCCTAAACAGGGCTTGAACACACAAACCATGAGATGATGACCTGAGCCAAAGTCAGACACTTAACCAACTGAGCCACCCAGGCGTCCCTGATTTTAGGATTTTATATAACACCAGTTGTAAACCAGTGGCCCTTAGGCCAAATCTGGCCTGCCAGAGCAATCGGTTTGATTAGTATCCTTTGACAAGAATTGACTTTGAATGCCTGTAGGTGAGACATGCTTTCTCCAGTTCCCCTGGGGGTCCAGCTTTGCCTGTCCCTCCCCTGGGCTCTTTCACACATTTGCTTCTGAAGGCATCTGAGACTGCAACTCCTGCTCTATACTGAGGTGCTGTGTTTTGTAAATAAAACTTTTACTTAAACTACGTAAAGTGCACAAATACTAAGTATGTAACTTGGTGAATTGTCAAAGGAACACACCCATGTAACTATAATCAACATCACCAAAAAGAACATTACTAGAGCCAGAATCCTCCTGTCTTCATTTTGTTCCCCTTAAGCAAGTGCTAAGACAAAGATATGGGCACCTGAGCTTTGAGAAGCACAGTAAATACCCAAATTTCTGACATAAGGATATAGCTTCATAAGCTTTCTTTAGGTTTGTGTGTCCTTGTTTTATTATTTTTTATCCTTTTACTTTCCTTCTAATTTTAATTTTTCTGTATCATTATTTTTAAGGTATACATCTTTTAGAAGCAAATTAAAGTAGGTATCTGAAAAAAATTTTTTTTTAATGTTTACTTATTCTTGAGAGAGAGAGAGGCAGAGCGCAAGTGGGGGAGAGGCAGAGAGAGAAAGGGAGACACAGAATCTGAAGCAGGCTCCAGGCTCTGAGCTGTCAGCACAGAGCCCAATGACATGGGGCTTGACCTCACAAACCATGAGATTGTGACCTGAGCCAGAGGTGGACTCTTAACCAACTGAGCCACCCAGGTGCCCCCAAAAGTAAGTGTATCTTAAATCTACTCTGACAATCTTATTTTACACAAAATGCAATTACCAATATATTTGAGATGACACATACCAGCTTATTTGTCCTACCTGTCCTAATAATAATCCTAATACTTTTTCTTTTCTTAATTTCTTTTAATTATATAGAATACATGCATATTATATACAAATACGTACATTTGTATGTATGTGCACATTTTAAATATTTCATTTTACATCTTTTTCAACTGCTAGTATTATGCATTTTTATAATTTGGGGACTAACAGATTTCAACATATCCCCTGACTTCTTAATATCTGACACAAATTAATGCTTTTACTACCTCCAAAACAATCCAAGGACTTTAAAGTCTTTAACTCCCCAAACTCCTTTATTTTGTTCCATTGTTATCATGTATATTTTTTCACTTTTGTTTTAAATTTTGTATTATAAAAGCTTTTCAAGTATATGTAAAAGTAAAGAGAATAGCATAAAAAGTACAATGAACCCAATGTACTCACCTCCAAGTGCCAACCAAAATCAGTTTTGCCCTTTATATCCCTACCCAACCATGTCCTCAAATTATTTTGAGGCAAATCTAAGATGTGTTATCAGTTCACTTGCAAACATTTCCATATGTACCCTTAAAAGATAAGAATTCTTTTAAAACATGAGATAAACCATGAGTTAACACACATACTTTCAATTTAAATCCAATATGGGGATTTTACTTAATTTCATCATTTTCGTGTGTTTCAATTCTCTTTATATTTGTTTGGTTGTTTTCTGATCTGTTGACCTTTCTGGTGCTTTATGCATCTGTGTTTTGACGTCTTTCAAGGTTTTTGGGAAACTGTTGGTCATTATATCTTGAGATATTATTTCTGTCCATTCTGTCTTACCCTTTTCTAGGAATGCTTTTCACTGAGCCCATGTTTCTAACTTTCTGTCTGCATTGTTCATCATTTTGTTTCTTCATGCTTCAATGATTATTCAATGAAGAATAATTATTTTCTGACCTATCTTCTAGTTTAATTTTCTCTGCAGTTATGTCTAATTTGCTGCTACACCCATCTATCATATTTTTAGCTTCAGTTATTTTACATTTTTCCATTCTTAAACTTTCAGAACCTTGGCAAAATTTCCTCTCTGAGAACTCTTCACTTAAAATGCCCCTGATCTGACCCCTTGAGTTTTCCCAGAAAGAATTAACAAATAAAACATTCATGAGAAATTAAGCCCGGGTTAATACAGCAGACTATGGCTTAGACTAGAATACCCAACTTTTCTCTGTAACAATAGGTGGTGATATTTCAGTGATTCATTTGTTGATTGTTTTTTGTAACACTTTAAATTCCAAGCTGATATCCTTGCCACCACTAAGTTCTTACATTGTAAAAAAAAAAAACACATGGCTCTGTAGAATGTGGGTTATAATACCGTAATTAAGGAAATATAATGAAAGTAAGTTATTACATCCTTATCCAGGGATTTTGCATTTCAGCTTTTGCTGGATGATCTTGATTATCCTTTATTCCTACAGGAGTGAAACGTGTGGCTTCTGTTTGCAGGAAAGATTGAAGGAGGTTTCTCCCATCAGAAGCATCACCTCTGTGATACAAGCTTTCTCACCATCTCAGTATTTCTCAGTAGTGCCTTTGTTTTTCTTCCTGGTCTCTGTAGCCCAGCATAAGCAGATGGGCTTGCTACACTTTTTTTTTTTTTTTTAGGAAGAGATGGGAGAATGTCAGTCTATCAACAATGTTTGGCTAAGTTTTTCTTCTAAGTTATGGAGCTACATTTTTCTTATATTGTGGCTCAAGACTAAATTCCCAAGAACTCCCACTGCCAATGCTGCAACAGAGAGCATAGCACAGGCTGAAATGCACCAAACAGCCCATTCTAATGGTCATCTGCCACTGCTTCTTGTTAGCACTTAAAAAAAATTTTTTTTTGCATTTGCCTTACAGTCTGATTCAAATTAAAGTCCTATCACAGCCATCTTGTTCCCAGAGCTCAGGAGTCCAAGCCTGTCTTAGGCTGGACCCTCTGGAAATCCCATCTGTCCACTCTCTTCTCTGGCCTGTAGAATAGGACTCTCTCCTTGATTATGTTTTCCTTTTGAACATGACCCCTCCAAATTTGGGCTCTACCCATCTCTGTGGGAGTCTTTATTTCACAGATCATTTTTAAACTTGAGAATATTTCACCATTCACCCTCTAAGTGTGATGCATTCACACTTCAACTGTACTGGCCATTTCCCAAATACACATTTCAACATCCCGATCCCAGATATTATCTTATGTCCTTATACTGTGCCCACCAGTGGTGTTACATATCACTTATATTTCAAAAGCAATGTCCCCAGACTTAAATCTGTAAAGTTCTTGAGACTTCACATTTATTATTGAGTACAGATAATTCTGGTCCATTTTGTGGGATATATTCTTTTTGTTTTGTTTTGTTTTAGAGAAAGAGGGAGAGAGAGAGTGGGGGAGAGGGGCAGAGAGAGAGAGAGAGAGAGAGAGACTGACTCTTAGGCAGACTCCATGCTCAGGGTGGAGCTCGATGCAGGGCTAGATCCCACGGCCCTGCGATCATGACCTGAGCTGAAATCAAGAGTCAGATGCTTAACTGACGGAGCCACACAGGTGCCCCTAGAATATATTCTTTAAGCTCATAATATGCTATGATACTGTACTATCACCTTAATGAACTATGAAGGGTGCTGTGTAGAGGAAGGGTGGGACCTTAGAGAACCCTTTGGTGGCACTGATAATGGTATTTTCAAGTGTGTCGTATAGTGAATTATTTTTATAATGGAGTCTTATGGATGTATAGATGCATTCAAATTTGCTGAAAGAAAAATCCAAATATAGGTTTTTTATCCCTATAGAAATCACTCTCAAATTTGCTAATGCCTTTTGGACTTGATAGCATGCCATTTCTACTGGTAAAAGAATTGGAAGAGAGGAGCCACAGGAATTTTGCACACAGCTTATTCTCTCCCACCTGCACAGTCACTTACCTGTGATAGCCAGCTGAGTCACAAAGAAGGTCATTCTGGACTTCCTCTTCTTCCTCCACGTAGAGAACAGCACCATGGAGTTTCCAACAATGGTGAAAACAAACAGGACCCATAGAGTTATCAACTGCTCAGTCTGTGAGAAACAAAGCAACACAAAACCGGTGTACTAGTGAGGACCAGGGTACTTTACAGAATGCAAGGCTCAGGCTTTGCTTCTGGAATGTCTTCCTCCTGGTGTCGAATCTTCACCTGTCAAAGCTCTATGCTCAAGAAAACAGAGACACAGTGGTCCTTATTTACACTGATAGCAGTGGATATTGATGCAACCTTTAAGAAATCTATTTGGAAATATATGTCAAGAGACAACAAAATGTATATATATTCCTTGGCCAAGCAATTGTTTAAGTCTATGTGAAAGAACTCAAGGTGTGAAAAAGAATACTATGATAGCAAAGATGTGGATATTTATTGTAAGAATAAATTGCTAATTGTTTAAAGATAACAAGATAGTAAGCAAATGAAACACTTTAATTCAGTGAACTACTATGTAACTATTAACAATGAGGACCAGGAAGATTATGTAGGGACATTAAAAATGCTTATACTATAATGGTAAGTGGAAAAACATGATACAATTATATATTGGGTATGATTATAGCTCTGAAAAATTCTACATGTGAAGAAAAACTGAAGTATACTAAAATGTTAAGAAGAGTTATTTTAGGGTAGTGTGATTATGGGTTATTTTATTCTTTGTCTTTTGACAGAATTTTATAATACAGTAATACTAAAGTTCCACTGAGTAATGTATAAATAGTAAATAACAGAAAAATGAGGAATGCTACTCATTTAGAATGCCAAGTCTTTTGAAAGAAGTTTTCCATGATTCCTTCAAAGGAAGCTCTCCATCTGTTTAAAATCCATGGCCCAGCATAAGCAGAGGCCAGGGCCCTGGGACCGGCTGGACGCAAGAACAAAGCAGAGCAAGGCCATCGGTGAAGACATAGGGCCGAGGTGAACCAGAGAAATTGAAAATCGAAAGCCAAGAGGCATGAGCTCAAAAGGTCTGGGCAGAATGCTGGTAAGGATGCACACATCTAATATTGGAATCCGAAGGGTAGCTCTTACTTGGTAGAGATAAGAAGAGCCTGAAGATACCCATTGTGATCACGTGTCACCTTGGCTGGGCTACCATGACCAAATTGTTCAGTCAAACAGTAGTGTAAAATGTTGCTGTTAAGGTATTTTGTAGATATGGCTAACATCTACATTCAACTTCAGTTCAAATACAGCAGAATAACCCTCCGTAATATGGGTGGGACTCATCCAATAAGTTGAAAGCCTTGAGAGCAAAATCTGAAGTTTCTCAAAGAAGGATTTCTCAAAGAATTCCTTGGAGAAACAGAAATCATGCTAGAGTTTCCAGCCTGCTACCTCGTTTATGGATTTAAGACTTGCCAGTCCCACAATCACGTGAGCAATTTTCTTAAAATAAGTCTCTCTCTCTCTCTCTCTTCCTATTGACTGTGTTTGCTGTGGAGAACCTTAATACCCTCTAAATGTCTGAGGCATCATAGTAGCACTTTTACTTATATTAATTTTAAGTTATGCAATAACAGATAGATTAATTCTTCTTTAAAATCTTATAGTGGTACCTGGGGGCTCAGTTGGTTGTGTCTATGCCACTCTTGATTTGGGCTTAGGTCATGATCCCATAGTGGTGGGATTGAGCTCAACCTTGGGCTCTATGCTGAGTGTGGAGCCTGCTTAAGATTCTCTCTCTCTCTCTCTCTCTCTCTCCTTCTGCACCCTCCTCCCCCCCCCCCCTGAAAAAAATACTATAACAATTCAGGGGCAGCTGACTGGCTCACTCAGTAGAGCACATGACTCTTGATCTCAGAGTCATGAGTTTGAGCCCCACTCTGGGTGTGGAGATTACTTAATTAAAATGCCGTAACAATTCAGATAAAGCTCAAAGCCCCTTTGCCACCACTCTCTGTCTTGATCAACTCCCTTCTCCCAGAAGGTAAATATCATTTTGATGAGATTATCTTTCCAATTACACACAGACACACAGACACACACACACACACACACACACACACAAACCCATAGCAAATAAACAGTATTTTGTATGTGTGGTCAGCAATTTGATATATACTCTCCTCTCTATGTATTGTGCATATTGCTTTTTTTCAGTCAGTTGGAGAAATGGCTACATAAGACATGGTACTTTCATATAGTGCAGTAAAATATTTCAATTAAAAGAAATGGATTAGATTTGCTAAAAAACAACAAGTTGGCAGTGTAGGGAAGCCTCTAGACTGAGGGAGGGGAGGGAGCGGGGAAGCATACTGAGTCAGCTCCATTCTCTGAGCCCCTATTCTCCCCAGGCATCACTGGGGTTCCCTTGTGCTGCCAGGTGGAAACCTAGACCTGCTTTGCTGCGTTCCCGGACTGGGGCAATTTCTCATGGTTTCTCCTCCAGCCCTATCCTTTCCAAAAGTCAGGCTGGAGCTTGCATGTCCACCAATCCTTCACTTTATAATACTGATATTTCAGTCCTCCATTGCAATTTACAGATGGGTTACTGAAGTCCTGGGCAGGGGTCAGGGCCCTGGAACTGCAGATGGTGGAAGTTAGGGGGGATGGCATTGTAGTAGTACCAAGGAGCAAAGTTCAAGACTAGAGTGGGGGGGCCACAGGCTTGATGACCACTGCTACCTTGAGGGGCACAGGTGGTCAGTACCTCACCTCCAGCATGCTTACTTCATCTTCTCTGATGAAGAACAGTCTCTGCTCAGTACCAGGTTCCATATTTTTCTCTGGTCTTTTTGTAACCAAAGGGGTCACCTTCTTCTGGATGATTCGTCTCTCTAGCAGTCTAGATATGAGCGGCATTGAGAGTGCATCAAGAATGAAAACTATTATGGAAAAGGCTAGTCTGAGTGGAGTGAGGGAGTGGTCTTTGTAAGAGAATTCTCCCCTTTGAGATAGACGGACAGTTGTCAGGAGCAGATACAACAAGGAAACCTTTGATGTACCAGAATGATGTTCCCCTTTCAGCAGTTAGTGTGCAGGTCGTTGAACATAAATAGGTGGTTTGAACTTAGAGGACCCACCTTTTAAAACTTTAGAACAACTTGGGGACCAACGTAAGAAACTAGGTGGCTTAGATGTCTGTTAGCAGAAGGTCTCACTGCCACTGTGATGCTGATAGCTGCTACAGTCAGGGGCCAGGGGAGGGGATGAGGCAACTATGTCCCCAATATGGTCCTAATATAGTGTGCTATCAAGGAGAGTGATGGGGTTGTGGGGGTGTTTATGATTCAGGAAAAGAGGAGGAGCCCCTAGAGCTGGTGGTGTGGCAGATATGGACACACAAAGTCCTGTCAAGCCCCACTGAGAATACAAATGAGACATTTTCCAAGATTTTCTCCTGTCTCTTTCAGGACATGTTTCACAGAGAAGAACACTTTGATGCCTTCAAGAAATTCCTTTTTTCAAATTATAGTCCAGCAAACTTTCTCAGCCCGGGTGATGGTGGTGTGAGGGGTTATTTCCACACTTGTCCGGTACTGGGTTGATTTCTGTTGAGCTCTTTCAGCCTCAGATGAAGAAGAAAGGGAGAAGTCAGAATGTTTGTGATGCTTCTTTGCCAGATCAGGGATCCAGATCTCCGTGGTGAGTGGGCAGAGAGCAAAGTCTCGGAGCAGACGGAGAAGGAGGCATGTTACTCTGCTGGCAGCGGTGGAGTGTGAGGAAGGTGGTGGAGACAGGGCTGTTCTCCTTAGTGAGACTCCGTCTTCACCAGCACCACCTACGGCTCTGGTTGGCTGCCCATGGCCCTCAGCTGGGTGAGAGCAGCTGGCCTTGTCTCCTCCATGGAGCCTGTGGCATTGGGTGAACTTCCCGCAGACACTTGCTCCCCCCACCCCCCTCAGCCTCTGGACTCCTCCTTTAAAGAAATCCCCTGAGGGCAGCCTCTTCTCATTGCTTTTCCCGGGACTCTTACTTGACCGAGCCTGTCTGCCCGTCCCTCAGAACACCTACTCTCTATGGTATGGGGATTCTTCCCATTTTGCAGCAGGTAGGGCCAACCTTCTCTGTTTTCTACTTCTGATACAGAACTTTGTTCAACTAAGATTATACTCTGAAGGTCTTCTGGATGAGAAGCGGAAGGAGGAGGAGATTTAATCAACTGAACTCAGGTAATTGAAACTAGAAGTCAATGGTTGTTTGTTTGTTTGTTTGTTTCCAGAATGTCTGTCTCCTGATGCTCCCCTTTTCTCACATAACCAACTGCCTGTGGTAAGTTATGGTCATGCCTCATTTCCAGAAAAACAACTCTGAAGTGGGTAAATCGTTTGCCTTTCACACGGCATGTTGCTGATTACGCTGCTGACACTGAAGTTCAGATTTCCGAAAATCAAGTTTCTCCATAGTGAAGACCTCCGGCCTCTCAGTGGGCATGGAGCGGCTGTTCTCTTCATCTTTGTGCTGCACAGTTCTGACCCAGGCATCCAATATCTTCAAAGTAGGCTTGGAGCTCAGATCTGTTCTGCTGGGAGCACAGAGTGACAAACACTGCAAATCAAATTATCCTGCTTAGATATATCAGTGGATTCGAAGTCAGGCCTCAGGAGGGCTGGCACAGTCGGTGCTAGCCTGGCTGAGCCTTTTCTTAGAAGCTCGAAGTCACTGTGCTTGGGCTGGTAGACCCAAGGCTCTCCATAAACAGGTCAGGGTCTGTTCTCCTTGGGATTGGATGATGTCTATAGAGTAGGCTGAGCAGGTCCTGTGAAATCAGGCTCCCTGCTCCTGCTTTAGTGTTGTTTATTTGAAGACAATCTCACCTTACCTCAGAAGCTTCTGGAAATATCCAGATGGAAGAAGACCCCCCAGCCCCCTTCTTGCTTTCTGGAGTCTTCCTAAAAGCCATGTTTACTTCTTTGTTTATTAATTCATTCAAAATCAATTAATTGTCTATAGTATAGGCATTGGGTTGGCACCATAAGGGAAAATAAAACATGTAGAGTATATAAATTGTGCACGGCCAAGTTTAAATCTTGTTTCGACCAAGTAATACAAGGGGCATTAAGTATGCAAACACTTACTTGCAGGATCATTTATTCATAGCGTTCTTACCCACATGCACACAGACACATAGACACACATAAATCCCTCGGTAATGCGAGGATTTGGAAAATTACGACAATGGGAATTGAGGAAACAAGTTCAGAGGCATTTGACTATCACAATTAGGCAGGCGATGTATAGAAAAGTGGGTAGCCTTTGAAACCAGCCGGACCTGGGATCAGATTCTTTGTTACTTGCTAGATGTGTGTTACATTGGTAAGTGATAATCTGAGCCTGTTTTCTCATTTATAAAATGAAGATGTCCTGTCGCAGTATACTTGTGACGGATATATATGATGATGAAAATGGAGACATCTAGCTCACTGCCTGATGCATAGTATACGCACAATAAAAACTGGTTTATCTCCTTCCTTAGTTTCATGTACTACATATAGGTTTGAGGAGTATTTTATAAATAATTCACAATCTTTTCAGGACACTGCTTGAATTTACCCTGTTCACTCTATTTTCAGTTCCAGTCTATTGGAATTTCACCTGAGCCCAGCCAGCTTTCCACCCAGGCCCTCTGCCCCTCAAGGTAGGGATGGTGTCCTAACATCATTCTCAAAAACTATTGCAGAATATAGTTGGGGATCAAATGCCCCCTAGTGGTCACATGAGGCAAAATTCCAGCCGGATGCTCAATAATGGGTGAGTTTGAAATTTTGCAATGACTAAAGACTACAGTGTTTTCAACTCAGTTACATGGTTTTAGGCTCATGACTAATTGTTTTTCAAATTCAGAGTAATGAGGACATTCAGTGATGTCATCTCTTTGCAGATTAGAAGATGAAGACCAGGGATTTAGAGAAATGGATTGCAGTCTTCCCTTGATGTTGCTGGTGCTGCCACAGGGCTGATCCTTGGGGTTTCACTCCATAGAATAGGCTTGGAAGGCCAGAAGGATGCCCCTGAGGGTGGGCATTAGGTCCATGTCACCACTCCAGGCTGGAATTCTGTCTTCCCTATAGAAAGTACTTAATAAATATCTGTTGGATGGATACACAGTTAATGACAAGTGAAAGGGTAATTAGAACTATAATAGAACAGGTTATCTGAAATGGGAATTAACTCAGAAAACACATTTATATGGGTGATAGTAATTAATGCTGGATATGTCAGACTTGTCTGCAGGAGAAAGCATGATTTATCCAAGTCCAAGGAATGAAGATCCATTTTTCCAGAGGAGTCCTGGAATTAAAAAAAAAAAAGCCTAAAGTATCTTTGACAGTTATAGGGTGAATGGGAACTAACATTATTTGAGTGAATCACAGTAATCTAGCTTGTGTCTCACTTAGTTTGTCATGTATAGTAGATATACTATTGAGTGTTTGTTCTTGATTGATTGTCATGTACCAAACATCATTTGATAAGCTTTCCATATTGCTCATGGGATCATCACAAACTGACCAATGAGATGTCATTGCCCTCAATCTTCTAAGTAAGGACATGGGGCTCAAAAACTTACTAGCCTGGAATATCTGGTCATAAGTGATGCAGCTGGGATTTGAACACAGCTTTACTTGACTGAAAAGTCCGTGCCCTGCTTACTATAGTGATTTTCTGTTACAGTTTGGGACCAGAGCTGGTGAAGTTGCCTCATGTATTTTCAATTTTCAGTTGGGAGACAGATCTTCATTTTCCTCTGACCCAAAACTTGTCAGGGGCTCAGGTCAGTTTCATGACTGTGTCCTGTAAGACTGAGTGTAAGGTCAATGCTTGGTATGTGTTTGGATGGACAGACAATGGAGCAGTGTAGGACTTCTGCACAACTGTAATCATAAATATCATACAAGATGCAGCTGTATCATCGGTTCCGGGAATCACAGAACTTTCTGTACCCCTCACATTTTCATGGTTCATTTTATGGTCATTGTTATTTTTGTGATGTTGAAGATGAATCCTTCAAACACAGGAAGGAGCAAACATATCTTACTTCCCAGGAGAGGAAATGAAATCTCAGAAAGGTTATGATTCAGCCTCAGTTCTCAGGGAGCAGGCAAAAAACTCTGCTCTCCTGTCACTGAAACTCATATGCCACCTGTCATTCACAGCACGCAGGCTCTGAGGCTGCTCAAAGCCTGATGAATTTGCTTAGGTGGGCTGCAAATATCAAGCAAAGATCTGAAAATGTCTAATTTCATTGAGGATGAATCATCAGGCAATGCAGGGAGCACACAATTTAAAGCGAGACAGGTAGGAACAGACTACAAAGCTTTGGATTCCTGAAGCTGCTTGATTAGACTTGGGGAATGAGCTACATCGAGGCGATCTAGAAACCCCTGGGAAGCAACCATTCCTGCACAGTTGGGAACCTCTCATTCAGGCGTCTGTGCCAACTTCTCCCCGTGTCTCACCTCACCTGCTGCTCCAGAAGCACTACCAGGAAATGGTCAACTAGAAGGCTCGCAGGTGGGACTGGGCTTGCTCCAGGGTGCACACCTTGGCTTCTACCCCACAACTGATGATGTGCCTTTTGAAAATCTGCGTTTTCAGCACCCTCCCAGTAGCCATCTAGGAGACACCTTCTCAAATACAATTGAATTATTGCCATCACAACCACCTATCTGCATTCACCTTTTCAAACTGTTTTACCTAGAGAATTCCATGTATGATTACCCAGGATAGCCTTCATTCCTAGTACCCAATTATGAAAAAATATGTAACAAAACCCTTAAAATAATTACTATGCAAAAATAAGAAATTATAGAAACCTATATATAAGTGGGGATGTTAATTCAAGTTTTAAATTTTCTGTAAAACTTTTCATATCACTTTAACAGGGGCCCAAGACAGACATGTAGGTTGCGCTCTCTGACTAGGGGCTGGTGGGACAAACTGACAGGGGCCCTTTGCTTAAAGAATAGAGAATGTGAATGAGATGGGAAGTATTCTTACAGCCTGGGTCTTTTGAGGTTGACAGCAGTGCTGTGGACCAAGATGGTCCAAAAGAGTTGTGGACCAAGAGTAATTCTGTGAACTCATGTAGTATATTGGGGGGGGGGGGAGGCATTGGCCCTAAGGGGAGAACCTTGCATATATATGTGTGCATATATATATACGTATATATATATAGAAATGATACTCAGACAAGAAGTGGAAAACTGTCCTTGAAATCATGTTGCTCTGAATACAAACATACTGGTTTGCTTTCTGTATAATCAATTCCAACAAACATTTATTGAGAATCTAGTACTAAAGGTCAACATAGTTTGAGGAAGGAAGGAAGGCTAAGACAAGGAACTCACAATCTGATGGTGGAGGCATATATATAAAAAAATTAATGTGAGCTACTATAATGGAGATTTTTTAGAATTCCAAATAAGGGACATGTAATAGAACTTGAGGAGAGACTGGTCATGGTTGGCCAAAAGGTGTATCTTAGAGAAATTAATATTGAACTGATTCTGAAAAAGATGAGTAGAAGTAGCCGAGGAAAGAGTAGAATGCCTGGCAACAGAATAAGTGAAGGAAGAAGGTGAAACCTTTCAGGTTAGTAGGACAGATAGGGGCCACTTGTGGACATTAAGTGTGGTCACAGAGCAATGGAAGGCTTCATAATGAGAAACTGGACCTGTGTCCTGAAAAGCAACTTTTTAAAAAATGGGGCAAGGTCCATTCTAGATCTTTGTCCTGAGTTAGGAGAACTTACTACCAAGAGAAAAAGAAATTCTCCATCTAGAATTCTCTTCATTGTCTGAACTGCCTTTGCCCTACCTCTCAACACCACCATCATGAGTGACAGAAGACAATTTTATCTCCTTCAAATTGGGACTGCACTGGGAAGTGATTCACTACCTAACATTTATTTCTCAGATTAGCCTCCAGGACATATTGAATAACTGCATCAGCTCTTTCTACTCTGACAAGAAAGGGTTACTTATTGGTCTGGAGTGTTTTATCATTACTGCCATGGGTTACAGTTCATGTTTAATTAACAATGTTAATTTCCCGTTGCCTAATTGTTCTCATTTCAATCAGGGTTTGGTAGCATGGGCTGCATTTGCATGTCTGATTCAGCTTTTTGGTTACTAGTGAATCCTTGAATTTACCAGCAACGAAATACCAGTGCCCCACATTCATTTCAGTGTGAGTCCCTTCCTATGATTCATTCTTGGATCACAAGAGGACCTCTCGATTAATCACAAATAGGGTGTATGGATAGTTTTGGGGCAGTTAAACTCTGAGATTCCATCTGAATTCCCATAATAGACCTAACCACAGATATTAGAAATCATTTGAAAACCCACTGGGCTGCAGGTCCAGGTAGTAATTAATATTTGTTGAACAAACAAATGAAGTTCCTCCTCTGTACCAAGAACTGAGATGAACATTTAAATTGCTATTTGAGCTCTAGACCCTTGAAATATTAAAAAAAAAACTAAAAAAAAAACTAACATTTGGGGGCCCCTGGGTGGCGCAGTCGGTTAAGTGTCTAACTTCAGCTCAGGTCATGATTTCACGATTTGTGAGTTTGCCGCGTCGGGCTCTGTGCTGACAGCTCAGAGCCTGGAGCCTGTTTTGGATTCTGTGTCTCCCTCTCTCTCTGCCCCTCCCCTGCTCTCTCTCTCTCTGTCTGTCTCTCTCTCTCTCTCAAAAAATTAAACATTTAAAAAAATTAAAACAAAAAAAAACAAAAGAACACACTAACATTTGGATAAATTAGGTCCAAATATCTACAATATAGTAGAAACTAAAGTAATTACTATGTAGTATACCAAAAACTATTCTTCCTGATGATCCACATAATTTTAAAAATCCTCTGGGAACTCATTTTCTGTTCTGGAGGTACTAATAAATGGGGGAAAGTGTCCAAGGAACTTTTCCCCCTGGAAGCCCATTGCAGTTCAGACTCTGATACTTTCAATCTGTACTTTCCAGACCCTCTAGGAGGCTCACATTCAAGTAGCTAAAAGAAACTGGGAGAACTTAGCAAGTGATGAGGAGGAACAGACATGAGGCCAGGATATGGAGTAGATGAGAATGGGTAACACAAAGAGGCACCGGAGGCATTCAGTAGGAGGACTGAACTTCCGGTGACTTCACTTTCTGGGCACCTAAATTGGGTGGTTGGTCAACAGAGTATAAATGGCTAATGAGTTAACATGTACTCGATTCTGGGCACCTAAATTGGGTGGTTGGTCAACAGAGTATAAATGGCTAATGAGTTAACATGTACTGGATTCATACAGCTAGTCATCTGCCTTGATTTCCATTTGTCCTCTCGTTCCCTCATCTGCATTTCTGGTTCTCCTACATGTTCTCTGAGTCTTGCAAGCCTCCCCTGCCCAGGGTTGGACACTAATCCCTCCACCTCTTGTCAGTCATTCCATGGGACCCTATCTGAGGCTGACAGACATAACTACCTGCCTAGCTGCAAGCATCACTCCCACCTGAGCTTCTTGGATGTTGGTGGGGTTTGCCATATCACCTTAGGCTTATACTCAGGAGCCTCAGTTACACCAGCAGGGATAAGTCCCCTAAAGATTTGTCCTCTAGCCCAATGCCTGCCTCTGTCTAAACCATCTTCCTACTCCTGTTATCATGGAAGTTCAAGAACACTTTGTGGTTCAGCCCATCCCAAAGATGATAGAAAAACGATGCAGGATTGGAAAAGTGGATTTTCAAAGGAACAGATAATTCACAGGGTGCATGCATAATCCAGAAATCACTATCAAAATCTCAGTTGAGGGTTGGAGTGCGGAGAAATTTTAAGGGGAGCGATACAAGAGACAGAAGAAAGAAATGAGATGGGAAAATCGCAGCATTGCTGCCACTGAATTCCAGAGCTTGGCTGTGGCTCTGAAAGTGCATAACCTTCATTATTCAAGACCACATCCCTCTCCCATCCATGTGGGTCATTACTAGGGAGACACAGGCAGTTCCCCAGACACTTCCACGTGTGAGCCTCGGGGGCCAGTACATTTTCTGGAATCTCTCCCTCTTTTTGGCGTACTTAGCTGCCACAAAGGTGTCTTGCTCTCAGACGCCTTTTAGAACCTCTCAAGGTTTTTTTGCAGAAAAAAAAAGATCAATCTTTTCATCTGCTCTTATGGAAATGCAATGTGCAAAATATATTTAAAAGTCTGCACGGTGTATTTTCTATGATTATTTTGTTGTTTCTTATAATAAAAGTAATAGGTGTTTACTGTCGAAAATTTAGTAAAATATTTAAAAAAGAACAAATACAAAACCCACTTTCCAGAGAGAATTTCTCAGTTTCCCATTTTGGTATATTTCCTTCCATATTTTCTGAGCATGTATCTACGTAGCTTATAAAACTTGGAATATATTATATAGACAGTTTATCAGGATTTTAAAAAAAACCTTTAGCATTAAATGAAAACAATGATTGTTATAGGCGTATAATACTCCATCCTGTGGTTAAATCATAATTTTACTCTTCTACTACCAGATACATACTGAACAAAACAACTTAATACATAAGATCATGTCTAAATGTTCTTTGAATTTTTCTTTAGTATTCTTAAGACCCAATCCTCCAAACAGAATTACTAAGTCCAAGTACAGATACATTGATTAGGCTTGCTGTATATTACCAAACCACTGTCCAGAAAACTTACGTCAGTTGTCCTGATTTATTCTCATAACAGTTTTACAGAACTGTCACATGCTTTACGTAGTATTTTTATTTAATCTTTGCCAATTTAATATGTCTCATTGTTAAGTTTGTGTTGTTCAGACACTAGCAAACAATAATTTTATATGTTCTTTTAACTCTGCATTTCATCTAAAATTATTTTTCTTTCTTTTGCCCATTTTTCCATGAGAAATATCTTTTTTCTTCTATGTGCTCGTTGTATGTTAAAGGCTTTACTCATGTTATATTTTTCATACAGTTATGTATTATTACTAGCTATAATAGGACACATATTTAGTTTGTTGCAGATAATTTTCTCAGTTTTTGTTTCCCTTTAAATTTTTATTTTTAAACTGAGCACGTTCTTGCTCATCCCAAAATCAGTCTGATAATTAAACTTTTTTTCTAGCTATTTTGTAAAAATTTCATTTCAAAATCCAAGTGAAATTGATGTTACAACCTTATGTGATGTAAGAATCATCACCCACCCACCCTCTACTTTTATTGCTAAAATATGCATTCCCTCTTACTAATTTTTGTAGTTTCTTTGTCCTATAAGTTTATTTATACACAGGAACTTTATTTTTAGGTCAAATTATTTAGTATTAATGATGCCAATTGCTGTGCTAATTCTGAAATGTTTTTGCTTAATGCAGATTTATATTATTAAGAGCGATAGGGAAAAATCCCTCTTCCTCATTAGCATTTATATTAAAATCTCTTCATTTTTCTCACCTGATTTTTATAAGCTTTTGCATTATTTTGTCAAAATAAAACAATCACATTGAAGTTTTGACTAAAATTGTTTTCAACCTTATTAGGTAATTTGGGAGGAATTGACATCTTCATACAATTTAACCTTCCTATCCTGAAGCACCACATGTTTTTCATTTATTCAAATATTTTATATATTTCAGTAGTTCTAAGCATCAACAATTGATGCTACCTTAAATTTGACGAGTTAGTGCTTTCCAGTTTATAAAGTATCCTCGTATTTTCATGATCCTTTCACAAGCTAACCAGGAGCTATGACTTAGATATCTAGAAACTACAGTTCTGTCCTATTGCTACCATTCATTGGCTGCGTGACCTTGGGAAGATGGCTTTACCTCTCTGGGCTTCATCTGCCCAAAAATGTGGTTCTGTTAGGTTATTCTGAAAGTTCGATGGGGAGAGAACATAATGCGGCAGAGGATTTTCTGAGGTGTGTTCCAGGGACCCTTGTCTCCATGGCATATTATTAGAGGTGACATCATAACATTCTGTGGTCAAATAAATTTGGAAACTTCTGATTAACCAGAACTAAACTGGTTTCTTTACTGTAAGACTTCTCAGAAACTTTAATAGGCTACTATATTATATATGGTGATATATAATATGTGCATTTTCCCAGACTTTTTGCCCACAGTCCACGTAATTAGAGTTCTGTGGAACATCTTTAGGGGGTTCAGTTATGGTGGACAAAGCACGTGCTTCTGAACCAGATCTGATGGGGTTCATGTTTGTAGACAACTAATCATTCTGTGAGTTTGTCTTCTATGAGCCTCACCTTTTCTCTCTGTAAATCAAGGATAGTGATACCTGTTTCAGAGTTACAGGAGCTATACACACAGTTCTGACCACTAACAGCCTTTGCCTTTCCCAGAGGGAGGGTGCTTTTTCCTTTTCCCACTGATATCAGATCTGACTGTGAAGTGACTTTGGCCAATGAATTGTGAGTAGAAGTGATGTGTGTCATTTCTGGGTAGCAGCTATGAGAGCCATGGCAGGGTTCACATTTTTCTGTCTGTCTGTCTTTTGGCCCTGGTATCACAGCACCCTGTGTTGGGACGGGGCCTCCATCAGCCTGTGTCCGTGAGTGACGACCATAAGCAAGGGGCTCCTGGTTAACCTGTAATAAACATGTGGCACAAGCAGGAAATAAACATAGTTTTAGCTGTCTGATAATATCTGGTTCCTTGTTGCCACACTGTAGCCCAGTTTAATCCGAGTAATGAAGGAGAAAATGAAATAATTGATGGAGAAAACAAAGTGCTTGACAGTTAGCATTCAACAAATTATTCTAAGTTTGATTTTGGGCAAGTAGCGTCTGTATTCTTGAATACCTTTTGCATTTTTATCTCAACCTAGGCCAAAAAACAAAAAATCCTCAAAAGGAAATAATGCATTGGAAAGAAAATTAAATTAATCCTCGGTTGAAAGAATATCTTCTATTTGCATAGATTGCTATGTGTTGCCAAGGGCAATAGTCCACAATACCAGATGAAAGGAAGGAAACTTGCATTTGGGCCCTAACAATATTCCATTTCATTTTTTATTAAATTATGAGTTGTGAATAATGGTCTTTGAGCAAAGACTTCGGCTCAATATCTGTACGTGAATAGAATTCTGAGTGCCGTGGGGAGACCTCTTATTAGATGCAGAGCCTGGAACCTTACAGGCCTGGGTGAATCAGGGCTCCAGCCCAGCAGAGGAGCTGGGTAAAAGCCTTTGGGAGCCAGAAGAAGAATCAAGGGGAACCCTTTGCTCCCTTGCTGTCAATTCTTCAAGGAACTCCAACAACTCTTCTAGACCCTGCGATTTTGACTATCTCTGCCCAGGATACTCGGAGAGTAGGGGTTTGTTTATGTTAAGCAAAATTCTCTTTAAATGCAAATAGCCTTGGAAGGTTAAAGGGGGTGTGGGGAGAGACACCAGAGGGAAAGAACTCCTGTACTCAGAAAGGTTTTTATGCTGATACTTGGAATCAGCTTGTTGGGGAAGAATGTTTTCAGATGGAGAGAGAACTAGGGAAAAGAGGGAGAGAAAAAGTTTTTAAAGCAGAGCATGGAAGGTCCAAGCTGAATGCCTGGGCAGTCAGGTATCAGAGCAGGCAGCGGAGATACAGAAGGGAAAGATAGCTTTTGACGGTGGGAAAGCTTAACCTGATTCTTGTTGTTTGTGTTACACAGGTTATGCTTCCTTCTTATTCCTCTCCAATCACCCACTTCTATTTGTGGGAGAACTGTCTCTTTCCTTCCAAAAATGAAACACAAATGGGGGAGGAATCCTTGGAAGTTTCTGTTTTATTTGCCTTTGGTAATGGGGAAATACCCTGGTAAGAGAGTGTGGGAGGGTGGGGGATCTGGGTGGGTGGAGAATCTGGGTGGATAGAGAAGCTGATAGGATGGAGAATCTGGGAGTGTGGACAGTGGGAGGGTGGAGAATTTGGGAGTGTGGAGAGTATAGGCAAGTGGAGAATCTGGGTGAGTGGAGAACCTGGGTGAGTGGAGAACCTGGGTGAGTGGAGAATCTGGGTGAGTGGAGAGTGTGTGAGAGTGAAAGGTGTGGGTGGGTGGAGAATCTGGAAGTGTGGAGAGTGTGAGTGGGTGGAGAACCTGGGTGAGTGGAGAATCTGGGTGAGTGGAGAATCTAGGAGAGTAGAGAGTTGGAGAATGGAGAGTGTGGGTGGGTGGGGAATCTGGGTGGTGGAGAGTCTGGGAGGCAGGTTTTCAAGGGGAAGGGCATCAGCCCTCCCTCACTGCTCACCCACTCTCAGCTTGGGGGCACTCTCATAGGAGATTAATGAGTAGAACTCCTCCATGACTGCTTTCCTCCTTCTCTACCCCAAAATCCATCTTCTACATGAGAATGGCCTCCTTCCCTAGCATCCTGCTGTGAAGTAGTCATTGCTGGGCTCCTGTTTCCATGGCAGAGCTACATGAGGGGAGAACAGCTCTGTGAGGTGTTCTGGATTACACAGCATGGAATTGGTTTCAGGGTCCATGTCTCACCCTTTTCTTCGTTTTTTTTAAAGTGTCAGGAAAGGATATGATTCCTTACACTTTAGGAAGAAGAATAGAAAATCTTCTTGTTGAGCTGTCATGAAAAAATGACCTAATGTTTTGGGTAGTTTTTTAAGATAATATTTTAAAAGTGCTTTTAGCATTTTTTCATAAAATTGCCCAAGTGAATAACACTGTCATTATCCGAAATGTGGAGAATCAGTCTGAAAAATTTAAGGCTTTTTTTCTTTCAGAAAGGGGAGAGACATTTTCCTAGTTACTCAGATACATACGATCTAGTCTGAATCAATGTTTATAAAACTCTATTCAATGCCTTTGTAATCTGGATTACAAAGCAGGATGAGAAAACCTTGTACCAACCAAATGTGGAATAAAAGAAATGAAATGTCTATTTGATTATCTGTGGCCCTTTTTCAAGGCCCTGGCTTCTAAACATGTAGTTTTGCACTTGGTTTTTGTATCTATTGGGAAATTGTTCGGCTCAAAAATAAAAGAAATTCCACTTAATGGTGACTTAAACACATATACTCTTTTTTTATATAATAAGAAATCTGAAGGTAGGTGGCTGCTGTCTTTGACTCATCGAACTCGCCTTGGCTTTTCTCCTGCGGTCACAAAGTGGCTGCCACAGCTCCATGCATTGTGTCAGAATTCAAGGCAGACAGAAGGGAAAAAATAAAATGCCAGCCGTATCTTTCTCCTTTTATCGGAAAATGAGAAACTTTTTATCAGAAAGCTCACAGGCTTTTCCAATTAAGTTTCCCAAACTGAGCCACTTTTAACCACCAGGGAGACTAGGACAGCGAGTATTTAGCTGGGAAAGTGAAAGAGATTTGAGATTAGCTACAGGGTCAACCAAACAGCACTGCCCGTTCAGCGTCTGTTCCCGAACACACCTTTGCCTTCTCCAGACTCATCCTATGCCTTTCGCAAATCTATTGATGTTCTCCAAAATTGGGAAGCCTCATCATTATTTCTTACCAGTACTGGCTATTATACACTTAAGAGTCATGCTAAATGGCTAATGGTTGATGTCTACTTATAAAGTAGAATAAAGAGGACCCTGGTAAAGCATTCATAGAGCTGTGTCTTGAGTTCTTTGTCAATATTTATACCTATCTTAAGTCCACAATGGAATCCATTCACTCTTCAGGACTCTCCGAGGGTCTAATCAGGGCCATATGGTTGTTGACACTGGAGACGCAGGGTCAAACAAGGTGAAGTTTTGGTCATCGCAGAGCATAGTGTCAGGCACAGATGTGTGATACAGAGTCATAGGAGTCCAAGAAGACTCTTGAGGAGATGACATTTGAGCAAGGACCTGTGCGAAGTGGGCCTTTCATCTTTCTGTCCATTTTGATCCATATTTGCTGCTTTTGGAGGCTCATCTATCTTGAACTCTGTGCTAATCTTCTGAATCTAGATCCTGTTTCGGGTCTTCCTGTGGCTTCAGCCATACTTCCATTATGCTGTCATTTGGGGACTTATGATCGTTAAAGGAAACACATTTGGTTGAAAATTAAATTCACAATGTAAAACTCTAGATAATAAATGTTTTATTAAGGCATAATTTCTACAGAAGAAAATTCACCCTATTGGTGTACAGTTCTGTGGGTTTTGACAGATATACCCATCCTTACAATCCAGATAGGAAATAGTTCCAGCATTCAAAAAGATTCCCCTGTGCCCATTGGAGTGCCCACCCTAGCCCATGGCAACCACTGATTTGTTTCTGTCCTTAGAATTTCATTTTCTTGACAATAACATGTAAATGACATCATGACAGTATGAAGCATTTTGAGTCTGATTTCCTTTCACTTAGTATAATGTGCTTGAAATGCATCATGTTGTTTTGTGTACCTGTAAGTTTATTCCTTGTTATTACTAAGTAACATTCCACGGAATGGGTGTATTATAGTCTGTTTTTCCACTCTCCAGCTGTAGGATGTTTGGGTTTTTTCTGCTTTTTGACATCTTCAAATGAAGGCAGTGTAATTATTGACATACAGGCTTTCGTGTAGACATATGTTTTATTTCCATTGGGTTAATGCCCAAGAGTAGGATTTGGGGGTTGTACAATAAATGTATGTTTAACTTTATAAGAAAATGGCAAAAAGTTTTCCAAAGTGTATTTACCATTTTGCCATCAGCAGTGTATGATGGCTCTAATGGCTTCCCATTCTTGACAGTGCTTGATACAGTCAGTATATTTTTATTTTAGCCCTTCTAATAAGTGTGTGGTGCTATTTCATTGTGGTTTTATTTTGTGTTTCCCTAATGACTAAAGTAGCTTCACATCTTTTTGTGTACTTATTGACCATCTGTGCATTTTCTTTGGTGATATTTCTGGTCAAAACTTTTGTTATATTTTTAAATTGAGATTTTTTTTCTTATTATTGAGCTTTAAGGATTTTTTACATGCTCTGGATAAAAATTTTTTATGAGGTATGTATGTCATTTATATTTTCTCCTAGTATGTAATTATCTTATTCTTTTTATATAAATTTTATTTATTTATTTTCAGAGAGAGAGAGAGCGAGCATGAGCATGGGAAGGGCAGAGAGAGAGGGAGAGACAGAATCCCAAGCAGGCTTTGCATTGTCAGTGCAGAGCCTGATGTGGGACTTGAACTCATGAACCATGAGATCATGATGTGAGCTGAAATCAAGAGTCGGATGCTCAACCGAGACACCCAGGGCCCCCAGTCTTTTTATTCTCTTTATAGCACCTTTCAAATTATAGAAGTTCTTAATTTTAATAGAGTGATATTTATCATATTTTTCTTTCTTTTATGGGTTGTGTTGTCAGTGCTGTGTGTGAGAAATTTCTGCCTAATCCATGGTCACAAAGATTTTCTCCAATCTTTTCTTCTAGGTGTTTTATTTTAGGTTTTATACTTAGGTAAATAACCCATTTGGGGTTACATTTTATAAGGTGTAAGGTTTGGGTAGGGGTTCACTTTTTACCTGTAGCTATCCATTTGTTCCAGCACTATTTTTGCTGTCTCCATTGAACTGCTTTTCACCTTTGTCAAAAATTAATTGGCCATGTATGTGTGTGCCTATTTCTTTTCCATTTCTGGATGTTTAGCGTTCCCTCAATACCTTACTGGAACTTGACAGTAATTCTGTAAACCAGCCAGCGTGAGTCCCCTTACTTTATAATTTTTCAGAATTGTTATGGCTATTCAATTTCCTTTGCCTTTTCATATACATTTCGGGATCAACTTATCAATTTTAACCCCCCATATCATCTTCCTTCTCTGTCTCAGCCCACTTTCTCTGATTCCCTGAGCCCTGCATGTGACCTGACATGGTGGCCTCTTGCTTCTTCATCCCCACTCTCAGACAAGACACCTTGCTTGAGCACTGACACCTCTCATCAGGGCAACATAACTGACTCTCTTGTTCCCCAGGGTCCCCTCCCTACAATCCATCCAGCACCTTGCAGCCTGATTAACCTCTCTCAAATTAGTTTTCACTGTTAACATTTTTGCTAATAAAACTCTAAAGATCTTGCCTATATGGAAAAAGAAAAACCCATATTGTTTAGTCTAATGATCCCCTTGGGTCTTTTTTTACCTAACTCTTTCATCTAAACCTGAAGCTTCCCTTCTACTTGTCTTCTATGAGATCTATTTGGTTTTTTATGCAGAAATGCTTCTTTTCAATTTGTTTATACAACTCCCTGCCGGCCTTCCTCATCTTTTCTTCCCTTTTTTTTGATTGACTGCAACCTCTTCCTTTATAACTACTGACTAAATGTCTGGTATCTGTCTGAATGCAAGATACCTGTTTCTTTCATCTCTGAACCCCCAGTGTCTAAGGTAATGCTCTGTCAAACCAATCTGGGATTATCAATTTGTTAGGGCAAAGGGTTACATACTGTATGGGGAGGGAAAGAATATATTTTAAAAGATTGCATTCTGTGTTATTATATTTACACTTTTGACTTATTTTAGATACAATATTTTATTTTAAAATTTAAATTAAATTGAGTGAGAACTATTTATGTTTATCTATAGGTATTGAGAACTTAAAAGGCTGAAGTCATTTTAGTAATATTTGTTGAATTAAAGCATTAGTTTACCAGCCCTTTAAGACAGTGAACATCCTTTTTTGGTTCGCTAGTACCTACTATGTGGTCCTCTCCTGAGAAAGCAGCTGTAGTCTCACCGTTCATGGGACAGACACAGTTTCTGCTGGCAGTGACCAGATGCAGCAGATGGGAATCGTGTGTGGCTGCTTGATTGAGATTCTAGTACAGAGAGCGGAATCCATTCACCCCATTGCAGCAGGTCGTATTGTCCACAGATGGTGCCCTTAGCCCTCTGTACCTTGCAGAAGATCTCTATGGCTGAACTCCTATAATCGGGTGTCAGAACACATCAGTGGAGAGCAGGGATGTGAATGTTAACATCTGCCTTTCCCAATACCTGCCTCATGTTCTGGGGCTCAGAGATGGACGGGTTGCAGGCCTCGGAGGCAGAATCAGAGCTAGTAGCATGAAAAGAAGTACAGTTAGACCTTGGATGTTGTTTGCTTCAGGTCTAAAAATTTGCCTACACACACTTCCCTGTCATACGGCCTTGTGCTGCTGTCAGGAATTCCCCCAGATCGCAGCACCTTTAAAACTCAAACACAATGGCTTATGGAATAAGAATTAAGACTCTATCCACTCTTGTATGTTCACATTAATTTCTTGAGACCTTAAGAATAAACTTGTGACACAAACTATTTCTTTTTTTGAAAGTTTATTTATTTTGAGAGAGAGAAAGAGAGTGCATGCAGAGGAGGGGCAGAGAGAGAAGGAGAGAGAATCCCAAGTAGGCTCCATGCTGGAGCCAACACAGGGCTCAGTCCCACAAACCGTGAGATCATGACCTGAGCTGAAATCAAGAGGGATACACTTAACTAGTTGAGTCACCCAGGTGCCCCGTGACACAAACTGTTTCTTGATGTGCTCTTTCATTCAACAAACTATTTCTTGACCATTTTTCTACTATGTGTCAGACACTATGCTAGGGAAGTAGGATCTAGAGTTGTCCTTCCATGATTGACATCTAGTGGTGTGTGTGTGTGTGTGTGTGTGTGTGTGTGTTCATGTGCGTATCTTACATAACATATGGGGGTTATGAACATATTCAGATCAGGCCGAAGAATTTGGGTTTCATCCTACAGAAGGTGAAGATCAAACCAAGCTTTAAAGCAGTACACTATGCTCCCTCCACGGGGGATGTTCAATAAAGCTCCATTTCCCATGCCCATCACCTAACTAATTCTTGCCAATGGAATTGAGTCAAAGTCATGTGCCATTTCAGTCCAGAGCAGATAAGGAAAGGTTTGCATTCTTCCTTGGAAACCATTTTGTTCTAGAAAGCAGAGTTACAAGTCGACCTGCTTGCAAATGGGATATGAGAGAAAAAGAAACCTCTGATGTGCTAAACCACAGATACCCAGGGTTTAGTTTTTACTGTTGCAGAACCTAACCTATCCCAACTAAAATCAGCAGCAGAATCTTGTTTCTTTTTTCTTCTTTCTTTTTTTCTTTCTAATTTATTAGGAAGTTCACAGCTTTAGCTTTTCTCAAATGTCATGTCCACCTTTGGTTAAAAAAATAAAAATGCTATTTTAAACTCTCCTAGAGCTGATGGTAGGTTAAAAAAAATCATGTGAAATTATGCTGTGGACTGTAAAGTGCTGACAGGTGTAAGAGGTCCATCATTTTTAGGCAGCCACCAATATTGCCTAAGTTAGGAGAAAAGAAAGAAAGAAAGAAAGAAAGAAAAAGGAAGGAAGGAAGGAAGGAAGGAAGGAAGGAAGGAAGAAAGAAAGAAAGAAAGAAAGAAAAGAAAGAAAGAAAGAAAGAAAGAAAGAAAGAAAGAAAGAAAGAAAGAAAGAAAGAAAGAAAGAAAAGACAACCCTGGGGATTACTCCTTAATGACTTCATCATGACCTTGGGTGGTTTTGCCATCCTGTGGCCCAGAAAATCTTTTTGCCACAGTAGAAGGCTATCCTTTCTTCTGCTGGTTAGGGCATAATTTCCCATCTCTGTAAATAGCCCTTCTTGTAGTGGGCCATTAAGCTTGCATACATAAAAATTAGACATTATATCAAGATGATAAAGTAAGAAATGGAATCTTCTTTAAATATCTGACTCTACATTTTTCATGGTCTAATTGAGAGAAAAGAAACAGCTCAATTCACCACCACCGTTTGAGGACCTAATGCATATTAAAACTGTCCTAAAGGGTTTCAACTGCAGTGATATCTTTTAGAATATTCAAAAGCTTCTTCCATAGAGATAATGGTGGCTCCTCATCTCTCAGGAAGTAGCTTTAGAAAAGACTGAAACAACCAGTTCCTGGGGACAGAATAGCTAACATTTATTGAACACTTTAGGCCACTCACTCTTCTGAAAGGCTTCACAAGCATTCTGTCACTTAACTTGTCACAACAATCCTCTGAAGGACATTTAACTATTTGTGTCATTTATCCGACATGGAAACCATGGCAGAAGTAGAGGTGAACTGCTCAAAGTCACACAGTTAGATAGTGGTGGAACTTGTACCTGACTCCAGAAGTCTGGCTTTAGAGGCTGTACCTCAGGGCGCCTGGGTGGCTCAGTCGGTTAAGCATCCGACTTCGGCTCAGGTCATGATCTCACGGTCCCTGGGTTTGAGCCCCACATCAGGCTCTGTGCTGACAGCTCGGAGCCTGGAGCCTGTCTTCCGATTCTGTGTCTCCCTCTCTGTCTGACCCTCCCCTGCTCACACTGTCTCTCTCTCTCTCTCTCTCTCTCAAAAATAAATAAAACATTTAAAAATAAATTTTAGAGGCTGTACATCACTAAAACGATGGGGAAGATTCGAGACCCTGAGTTTACCTGGGTATGACTAAGCTACTTCTGCATCAGGTCAACTGAGACATAGAGAAAAGCTAGGTTCAATTAGAGAAGAATGTAATTACATTTCTTGACCACTTGAGTACATGGCTCCAAACATTCTTACCCACTATATAAACAGGATGACAGGGTGACATTTTGAAGCATAAATGGATGTGGTCGTTCCTACTCCTTAGATAGATCCTTCCCCAGCCCAGGCTGCCAGAGCTGTACCCCATCTGGCCTCAGGGTATTATCTTTATCAATGTGGGCAGAGAGAAACAAGTCATAGTCAGGCTTTCAAAAAAATGCCTCACGGAGGATATCTTCAATACCCTGAAAAGAAATGGCTTTTCCCCTTGTCTTTTGAGCATTCAGAGCAGAGAGCTTGGAATAATGACTTCGGAAGAACACAGTGCAGCCAGTCTCCCCTCCATAAAGAAAGGCTGACAGAGGAGGCCAGTAAGAGTACAACAGTGGTATAGAATGTGAGGAAGGGTAGACACTGATGAGAGGGTATTGGATTGTCCCCAGCACAAAACAAGGAAGAGATAACACCCTCTGAGTTTGGAAGCACAGGATTCAAAAGGCGCTGAAGTCCACTTAATGTATAGGAACTAGGGAATGGCAGTCTCTAGGGGGTTTCCCAGCTATCATGAGGGGGGAGTGATCACCATATGGGTAGAGGCAGCACCAGAGATGACACCACTGTGTTTCCCACAGCCCAGAGCTGGTAGAGAGGACACAAAAATTTAGCCAGGATTCACAAAGGGAAAGAGGGAGGTATGGACACCTGTGTCCCTTAAGGAAGTGTCCAAAAGCAATGTAGTCCTGACTTGGGCCCGATGGGGATCCAGACAAGGGTCTGGAACAAGGGTGTTCTGAAGGCCAGACACAGCTTTTCATCTCCACTGGTGCCGACTTGCCCAGATCCCTCCTCAGGCTGCACCCCCATCCTTATTCCCATCACGCACATGTGATCACACCACAGAGACACCACCCCGAGAGCCGAGACACCTCCCCTGAGTCAGAAAATGGGAAAGTCCTTCAGAGGCTGAGAAACCGCAATGCTGAGTTCACTTGGAATGAACGAAGATGATGTTTCCTGCCATCAGATGTATTAGCAACGCATAGAGAACAGGTTTTCCTTTCTCCCACAGCTTGGGAATTGCAGGATGTCCCTGAGGAACCAACCAGTAGCATCTGTGTCTTTCTCAATGACACACAGTAAAATTGGACGAGGTAGAGCCTACCCAATAGGGGGGTGGAAAGTGCAGTGCTAGGTGTGCACCGCAGAGACAGGCAGTAAATAGCAGACCTTTAACAGTTATTTAACTGAGCAAAACTCGTCGTCATTCCCTTATGAACAGCCACGTATTCAACTGTATGAATGTACTGAAAATGAACGCACTGAGTGAAACCACATCAAAGGGCATACACAAATGTATGATGTGAAGGCAAGGCCTTTGTTGTCACCTGCAGGATCACACGGGAAGGTCAGGGACTGAGGGCTCCTGGATTCTAGGAAGGGCACCTGAATGTGCCCTGACACTGTCCTGGCATCCAAGACGGGAAGGAGACAAGTCCCGTAGAGGTGTGACGGGACAAGAGGAGGGTTCGAGACAGTGGGCAAAAAGAAATTGAAATGACAACGCACTGTCACTTGAAATGAAAATGCTGGTACTTAGTAGGTAGGTCAAGTTCTCAGAAATGAGTTGTCAACCGAAATACAGTGAAAACCAGCAAGTCTATGTAAACTTTTTTCAATTGAGCTCTTGCTAAAGCCTTGTGTGAGATAAGAAGGACATGAGTTGAACTAGAATTTGTTTTTGTTATACTGAAGGAGGAAAGGTGTATTAATATTAACAATAAGACGGTAGGCAAGAGGCTGCGTGAACAAAGGGGGAGAAAAACGTGTCCAATCACCCTCAAGCACTTAGCAGGAACCATTTACATATAAACAATAGTTAGACTAATGGCATATCATTTGTAACTACCCACTGACAGAGATTCAATAAAAGATCGTCATTAGGTAATATTTAGCAATCTTCGTTGATGTTTCTTCCCTCACCTGAGAGTAATAAAAAATGAGTTCATTTGCATTATTTCATAATTTTGCCAATTTACTCATTCAGACAGGTTTCTTTCCCAGTTACTTTGAATTAATTTTCTCATCATTAAGAGATACAGGAAACATTGCTAGCACCTTCAAGGGCAAAATGAAGGGCTATAATGAAGAGTTTCATCTTTGTCTTCTACTTGGAGGTTTATATTCACCTCCTTCATTCACCTTCTGATTAGCCAGCTCCCATCCTCCTAGGTAATTTCTGGTAGAGTTTAGTGCTGTCGCTGGGAACTGAAGAGGTGAAGTGGATGGGACCTTGAAATTGGAAACTATGAAAGAACCTGGGGCTTGAGCTGGGAACCCTGAACCCAGGACCACATAGGATTGGTAACATGAAGCCAATGATAGAGGAGGGGGTGGTGAACTCACCTCTAACCTTTCTGCCTATATCCAGTGACATGCTTGGACGGCAGAGTAGGTTAGAGCAGTGGGGAGTGGTGGCAAGACTTTGGGGGTGGAAATGGGAAGGAGGGGGAAATTCTAAGCCTGTAGCAGGAAAAGCTAACCAGATCTACATAGGTAAGTCTTGTCTCCTGCCAAGAGAGCTTTGGGCTTCAGAGGAGAACATGAGTGCTAAGTAGGAAGCTAAGTCAGAAGCCCAAGTATGTGGACTGAACAAGACTGCTGAGACTATAAGGCTGCAACACGGGGGGTGCAGTTTCTCAGGCCTAAATCAGTACTAGGTACTAGTCTATGGCACCACAGCTAAGTCCATACCCCATGCAATGGGATCCATAACTTACCTTGGTCACCTTGGCTTAGAAATGGGATAAGAAGATTTGAACGTTCATGCAGAGAAGGACTTTGGCCAGTACAGAGGGTAAAGACGAGGCTGGTCAGGGGTTGCCTTGTGGAATCATGGTTAACAAGATACCCCGCCCCCCAATTCTGTTATGGAGCAAGGAAGCTTTCTGTTACCCAGTCTGACAAAAAGTGGGCAGGTGACAAAAACAGAATACCACAGTTCATTTATGTAGTAAACATTTATTGAGCATGTCTAGCATGGTGCTGGTTTCTGGAGAATAGGAAACAAAAACCAAGCATTCCTTTCCCTCAAGGAGCTTGATGACTATTAGATACCTCCTAGACACATACTGAGGTAGCAGCTGAAGATAGACTTAGTGGCAAGATGACAGTTATACTCCTTGGTACTACTGGAACTCAGAGATGAGTCAAGGGGGGCTTCAGGGAGGAAGCAATTCAAGAAGAGACTTAAGAGTGGGTAGAATTTATATAAACACAGATGAAGGTGGAAGGCAATTCCAGATGGAAAAGATACACCATAGTTTGGGAGAATTAAATGAGATACTTCACAGAAGTCATTTAGAAAGATTCCTGGCACTAAGAAAGCCCAAGGCAAATGAGGTGTAAGGCTATTCCTGTTGCTATCGGTTCTACTACTTTTACTGCTGATACCATTTTTATTTTTATATTTTCTAACTGCTTTTGGTAGAGAATGGGGATTAAAAGGACACATTTGGGAGATAGTAAAGAGGAGCAGTTCTGGCTTTCTTCTAGAGAAGTGTGTGAAATAAAAGGATCAATGAATAGGGGTTTGCATCACCATCGTTCCTAAATCGACAATGTAACAGAACACCCTGTTCAAAGACAACCCTGGGAAAAAGTTACCCTGAAACATTTAAGCCAGGTTCCCACAAACACCACCAACTGCCTTGTAACTACAAATCACTGGGTTTTAGTCAATGATTGGATAGGTCAAAAAATGAAACCTTCTAAGCTCCCGGATAAACAATTCCTCTCTTTTATCTTCTTTCCTTGGCCAGTGGTCCACTTGTTTGAGGGCAAACATGAAAAGGAATGATATATATATATATAAAAAAGTGATGTGATTTTCATTAGTGCCTAGAGATGATATTGTTAGGACAGAATATAAACACTAGTAGAGAACCAGTGGGGGTTTGTTTGTCTGAATATTCAAAATATCCGCTTAGGAGCTAGATTCAAAAAATGGCAAAAGAGATTTCAGGGGAGACTGATTATTGCCTTATTGCTGATTATTATCCCTTTTGCAATGGCCATTCTCTCTTCATTCTGTTTGCTGTCATGTTTATAAATATCAAAGGGGCTTCAGAAGCAGTGTCACTGAGAAGGAGCTGTGTGTGTGTTTCTTGGGTGCACAGAGCCTGCTTCTCCAAGACAGAATCTCCGGGTCTGCCAGCAGATTTCATAAAAGGGATTATTCAGTCAAAGGTAACTGGCGACAAACTCCAATTTCAGTTTCTATCTTCTGTCACGGAGCGGGGCAGCTGGGCAGCGTGTGTGCATGCATTAGGAGGTGGTTCCGAGGGGCTGGGTCCCGTGGAGCCAGCCTAAGTGACTTGTTCAGGCTCTGCTTTGTTATTTTGTCTCTTGTTTTTTTGAGGAGCACTAGGCGGCCGCCCAGGATTGCTCCCTGCTGAAAGTTTTATTTTGAGGGTTTGCAAAGAAGCAAAGCTCCGGTAGAGAGGTGGATGTTACAGTAATTCTACTTTGTGGGGTAAAAAACTAAATCATTTCAAGAACACCTAGAGGATTAAAAAAAAACTGCTAGAATTTTTTTGAAGTATTTTCCTTTTTGCTATAAAAAGCCAGTTGGAGACCTGGGAATTATTGCCATCACTTAATGCATGTTCTGGCAGCGTGTGAAATACCCTGACATCCCTGCATTCTGATGCAAGAAGCAGAGAGCTGTCGTTTTCCAGATGCCTGGTTTCTGACTGCAATCTTGTTGCAAGAGAGGGAGCAGAATTAGTTTAATGGGTATCATTTCCTCAATATGGCCCTTAGATGCTTTGAAGGTGAAATTCACCGAAGTCTGATTCCGCCTTTGTTCTAAGAGGCAACTTGTTGCAAACGATGGCACCACAAACTACAGTGGAAGAATCTATCTCTCACTGATTTCAAAGCATAGGATCAAAAAGCGAGTGTGGTCCTTCCCACCTTACTGCTAATGTCCCTGGTTGCACCAGGCACTGTCCGGGGGGAGGTGGGCTTTCCACAGCTCTGATGTTCCTAGCAGGAAACTCACAGCAGTAACCCCTACAAGAAACAGGCAGCATTTCAAGCCCTACTATAGAATTAATTAAAAGTGCTTTTATCTAAGGAAAGGGGGAAAATAAAATAATCCACTCTGCAGACTCTTAGGCATGAAGTTAACATAAATGCTATTCAAGATTCAAATGTTTTCAGCAGCAGCAGCAGCAGCAGAACAGAAGACCAGTATTCAGAAGAAACTACACCATAGGTCCTTGGACAATATGAAAAACTTGCTTTAACTCATTGGGGGTTTTTTTTTTTTGTTCTTCTTTTCCTTTTACTCTTTTTGGTGGGGAAAACAAACTATACCCATTCACGGTATTGGCAATGATAGTTTAACTGGGTCTCTTAAAGTCCACTTGTCTCATTTAAAATCTGTTTAGACAGCAAAGCAGGAAACTTACCTTAAAGGAGTAGTAGAAGGAGCGCCACTCCGCTTCCACCACTTCAGTGAAAGTCACCGTTTCGGTGCAGAGGGCTGGGGAAGCATCCGGGGTCTGCGTGGTCCCGCTGGAGCCGCTGGCATCGGGGCTGCCCTCCGTGAGGTTGGCTGGCATGGCTCAGGTGGAGTTGAGCCTGGCTGTCCCTGCGCCTGCAGCCCAGGAAGAGTCCAGCTCCCCTCTGAGAGCTGACCAGCAGCTGCAGTTCTGCACCTGCTCTGCCTCCTAAGGCTTCTGGCTGGAGCTCGGCTGAGCAGAGGCACGGAGCCCACCTCCCTGAAGAGTTCTGCCTGACGCCAGGGAGGATCCTCGTGCTGCTCTCTCCTCAGCAGTTATGATCCAGTAGCTGGCACAGCCTCTTCACCCCCAAGTCCTGACGGCCCAGGGCCGGGCCTCAACCCAGGGGAGGTCGGAGATTCCCCCACAGCGATCCACGTGGCTCCCGAGACAGGCCTCCCTGCCCGGCTCTTCTTTCCTTAACTTCCAGAATGGACCCCCACTTCTGCTCCAGCTTCAACACTACAGGAACTTGGACTCAACAGCAGACTGATTAATTCAGGTCGTGTTGAATCTTCTGATATGAAATCATAATTATGCATTTGCTTCCGCTGCACTTGCCTTCTGACTTGCAATACTCCCCTAACCATTTACTTAGTAGCCTGCACGTTATTTCAATAAACATAGGGAAATAGCACATTTGTATTTATTCTAGATTTTTCGCAGGGCACTTCTCAGAAAAGCCTGGGGTCTGTGTTTGTCAATAAGCTATGACTCTTGGTGATGTGCCTGGAAAGGGCGCTTGGTAGATATTCTGATCACCTGGTTCTTTCATTGGATATCCAAGCAACTCTGTGAAGTGGGCAGGGGATGCTTCTGTATGTTTTCATTTTACCCTAGAGGAGACTGGCTCTCAGGGGGGAAATGACTTCCCCAAGATCCCACAACTGGTGATGGAAATGAGATAGTAACTCATCTCTTCAGAAATTCCTAGACATTTGGTCCCTTCACTAGAATGTACACTGATTTCCATCACATCTCAAATGCCTCTTGAGGCATTAAGTTAACATAAGCCAGGGTAAAACACCAGGTGTAAAACAACAGAAGCTGCTTGTATTGAAACTAAGCATAATTGCCTGATTACTTACATGGAAAATGCTCCAAATACAGGTAGCCATTGGTTATTGACACCTAGTATAAAAAGAAGTGGGTTTAGTGATGATCATAAAAAGCTGTAGCTCCCATGAAATTGGCTGGGAAAACTTTAGCATAATCTGTCCAGGCCAGGAAGAATACAGAGCTATAGGTGAGAAGATAAATCTATACTGAAGGGACAGCAAATCTCACCACGCGGATCCCCTGAATTCTGGACTGACCTTCTGAACTCAGGACTGACCTCCTGAACTCAGAACTAACCTCCTGAACTCAGGAGTGACCTGAACTGAAGAAGGTCCTAAAAAACTTCTGTCTGTCAACCTTACCTTTAGAAACTAACTAATGAGCTGCTGGAACCTAAAAAGAAACATTTGAGGAAGATGTCTGCACAGAAGACTCCAAAAGTGCCAGAGAGTGCCTCTGCCTCATTACAATCTTAAAATTCCTTTGGAATATTTATTGTAGACTCTAATAAAAGGAGCCAGCTTTCCCTTGTTCAGAGAGACCCGACTTTGGAAATTATTCTCTGTGATCTGTCGTTTACCCACTTTGGTTCAGTAACGAAGGACAGCAAAGAAGAGGGAGCCTTCCAGAAAAGTGGACAAGCCACAGGTTCCAAGGAGAAAGAGTGAAAACAGAACAACTGGGGCACCTTGGTAGGTTGGGCATCCTACTTCAGCTCAGGTCATGATCTCACGGTTTGTGGGTACGAGCCCCACATCAGGATCTCTGCTGAGCCTGCTTCAGATCCTCTGTCCACCTCTCTCTCTCTGCCCCTCCCCCACTCATTCTCTATAAATAAATAAAAAAACTTGAGAAAAATTTATTAAAAACAAAAACACAGGACAACAACCAACAGCAAAATGAGCAAAGAAAATTTTAACTGGCAAAAAACCATGAAAAGAGAAGAAGTGGCATCCATAGTGTTGTGAGTCACAGAGAGGCTGTGAGTTCGGACACTAAGGCAGCTGAGGCATTTGCTGCTGAGTTCCAGAAGCTCATGGTTCCTGAGTGTTACCTGATGGAGCAAGTTTTTAACTGTAGTGAGATAGGGCTTTTTTGGAAAAAGATGCCAAAGAGAACCTACATTACAGAAGAGAATTAAATGCCTGGTCACAAGCCCATAAAAGACCATTTCATCATCTTGTTTTGTGCTAATGCAAGTGAGGATTTCAAAGTCAAGCCCCTGCTTCTGTATCATTCCTAGAATCCACAAGCCTTCAAAAAATGCAAGGTGTAGAAAAGCCAGTTAAACGTTAAGTGGAGGTCCAACAGCAAGGCTTACATCACTTGTATCTTGTTCATTGAGTGGATCAACGAGGTCTTTGGTCCTGCAGTGAAGAAATGCCTTCTAGAAAAGAATCTGCCACTCAAAGCCTTGCTGGTTATGGATAATGCCCCTGCTCATCCTCCAGGCTTTGAGGACGACTTACTGGAGGCATTCAAGTTCATTAAGGTCAAGTTCCTTCCTCCCAACACCATTCCAATCCTCCAGCCCATGGATCAGCAGGTCATTTTGAACTTTAAAAAGATTTAAACCAAAGCACTATTTCAGCAATGCTTTGAGGTGACCGAAGAACAAACCTTACCCTCTGAGAGTTTTGGAAAAATAATTTCCACATCATGAACTGCCTCAAGATCATCAGTAAAATCTGGGATGGGGTCATCAAGAGAACTGTCAATTCTGCTTGGAGAAAACTGTCGCCTGACTGCATTCTTGGACATGACGTAGAGGGGCTTGCTCGAACAGGAGCAGCCAGTTGTTGATGAAATTTTGTCCTTGGAGAAGACCATGGGACTGGAGGTGAATGAGGACAATGTTCAAGAGCTGGTGGGGGAACATGGCCAGGAGCTGACCACTGACAAACTGATGGTTCTGCATCATAAGCAAGAGCAAGAGGTTAGGGAGGAGATCTTGTCTGCAGAGGAGGAGGAGAAGAAGGCAGAGGAATCCATCACTTCAAATGAGATTAGGGAGATGTGTAAAATGTGGGAAACAGTGCAAAATTTTGTAGAAAAGCACCACCCGAATAAGGCTGTAGCAGTGCGAGTGATGAATCTGTTTAACGACAATGCAATGTCACATTTTGTGAAATCCTAAAAAAGAGGCAAAAGCAAGTGTCATTGGATAGGTTCCTTGCTAAAATTACATGAAAAGAAAAAGATTCCATTGAGCCAATAGGTAGCAGTGATTCCGATAGTGATAGTGAAAGTCGTCCTACACAACAAGCTTCCTCTCTCTTGTCTCCCTCACACCAGCCATGCAGGGTTTCAAATGTAAGTGCAGGTTGTTTATTTTTCATTTTCTTTATTATTTTGTATTATATTACAGTATCGTAATCATTTTATATGAATATTTTTGGTTTGTAGAATGAATCAGCTGAATTTCCATTATTTCTTAGGGGAAACTCACTTAGATATACAAGTGCTTTGGATTACAAGTATGTTTCCAGAAAGAATTATGCTCTCAAACCAAGGTTTTACTGTATTTGTCTTACTCTGACCAACTTATTTTGCTTAGCATAATATACTCTATACTCTAGCTCCATTCACATCATTGCAAATGGCAAGATTTCATTCTTTTTGTGGTATGTATATATATTATATCATATTATATTATATTATATTATATTATATTATATTATATTATATATGTGTGTATATATATGTGTGTATATATATACACCACATCTACTTTATTCATCAGTTGATAGACACTTGGGTTCTTTCCATATTTTGGCTATTGTTGATAATGCTTCTATAAATATTGGGGTGCATGTACCCCTTTGAATTTCTGTATCCTTCGGGTGAATACCTAGTAGTGCATTGCTGAATGGCAGGATAATTCTATTTTTAACTTTTGAGGAAACTCCATACTGTTTTTCAGAGTGGCTGCACCAGTTTGCATTCCCACCAAGGGTGAAAGAGGTTCCCCTTTCTCCACATCCTCACCAACATCTGTTGTTTCCTGTGTTGTTAATTTTACTCATTCTGACCGGTGTGAGGTGGTATCTCATCATGGTTTTGATTTGTATTTCCCTCCTGATGAATGATCTTGAGCATCATTTTATGTGTCTGTTAGCCATCTGGATGTCCTCTTTGGGAAAGTGTCTATTCATGTCCTCTGCGCATTTCTTCACTGCGTTATTTGTTTTTTGGGTACTGAGTTTGATAAGTCATTTATAGAGTTTGGATACTAACCCTTTTTCAGATACGTCATTTGTTCTCCCATTCCACAGGCTGCCTTTTGTTCTGTTGATTTAGTTTTGCTGTTTCCTTTGCTGTGCAGAAACTTTTTTCTTGATAAAGTCCCAATAATTCATTTTTGCTTTTATTTCCTTTGCTCCCAGAAACATGTCTAGTAAGAAGTTGCTACATGTGATGTCAAAGAAGTTGCTGCCTGTGTTCTTTTCTGGGATTTTGATGGTTTCCTGTCTCATATGTAGGTCTTTGAATGAGATTAACTTTTGAATCTGTAGGCTTAGTAAAGCTGATTGCCCTCCCTATTGTGGGTGGTCTTCATCCAATCAGTTGAAGGCCTGAATAGAATAAAAAGGCTAATTCTCCCATGTATAAGAGGGAACTACTGTCTGACTGCTTTGAGCTGGAACATTGGTCTTTAAAAGCCTTTGAAACTGAACGAAAACATCAACTGTTCTTGGGCCTCAAGCCTGCTGGCTTTTAGACTGAAACTACACATCAGCTTCCTGGTTCTCTAGCCTAGACTTCTCATATGGCTTCTACCTCCTCACCTGAACTTAGCCCTAGAGATTTCACAAAAATGAGAGAGGCATTGATGGATTTCAGGACTAGAGTGAAACCACAAGACACCTGCTAGAAAGACTTAAATGGTAGAGAGGGGAAATACATTGTGTTGATAAAGATGTGTAGGATGAGGAACTATTATACACTACTGTGGCAATGTAAATTGGTACAAGCACTTTGGAAAACTTCTTGGCAGCATTATCTAAAGCTGATCATAGGGGCGCCTGAGTGTCTCAGTCGCTGAGTGTCTGACTTTGGCTCAGGTCATAATCTCATGGTTCGTGAGTTCCAGCCCTACATCAGGCTCTGCGCTGACAGCTCAGAGCCTGGAGCCTACTTTGGATTCTGTGTCTCCCTCTCTCTGCCCCTCCCCTGCTCACATTCTCTCTGTCTGTCTCTCTCAAAATAAATAAACATTGAAAAAAAATATAAAGCTGATCATATGCATATTCTATGACCTAGCAGTTTTTCTGCTAAGAAAATACCAGACACAAATGAGCACTTATGTTAATCAAAAAGTGTAAAGATGAATAGACCATCTCTGTTTATAATTGCCCCTAACTGGGAAGTACTTAAGTGCTCATCAACAGAAAAGTGGCCAAATAGATTGTGGTGTGTTCATACCATGGAAAACATATGCCAATGAGAATTAGTGATCTGACACTATAGGTGACAAAATGCACAAATCTCATAGTTGTTATTTTGAGTTATACGGAAGTTAGACATAAATGAATACATGCTGTTTGATTCCATTTACATAAATTAAAAGCTAAGAAAACTTTGGTGGGTAGTGACTGGAGCAGGTTAGCAGGGAGCCCTTGGGATGCTGCTCATATTCTATTTCTTGGTCAGGATGATAATTACACGAGGGTATTCCACTTGAGAAAATACTTTGAGCTATATACACTTACAATCTCTGCACTTCTCTGTGAGAACTTTCTAGACGTGGGTCAAAGACTGGTTGGGTCACAGTGTGCTGAAGGTGAAAAGTGGGAGGGGAAATCTAGAAGAGGCAAGGGCCAGGTGCCATGGACAGGGATAGGCTGAGAGGAAGCTTTCTAGTTCTGCCTTTTTTTTTTTTTTCCTGCACATATTGCCCAAGTGGATTATTGTTTGGCCTTTGGCTACAACAGAGCAGAGAAATGGCAGCATCAATTCCAGAGTCTAATCTGGGGTGAAGGGAATAGGTCACAATCCATGAAGATGGGCAGTCTAGCCTCTGAGTCTTTCTTCTTGCCCATCAGTATTAGACTGAGATCACAGTGCTGGTCAGGATTGGGGATTCACCAGAAGCTCAACTGGGCAGGATCCACTTCTAGGGTCTCTCATGCTGTTGGCAAAATTCATTTTTTTGTAACTGTATAACTCATAGCACCTTTTTCCTTCAAAGTTAGTAAAGGGAGGAGGGATTATAGCAAGATAGGTTCAACACTCTTAAGTAATCACATACATTAATTGCATATATCCCATTACCTTTGCCTCATTCCACTCCAGATTATGCAAAGGCATAGATTCCAGGAGTAAGGTATCATGGTGTCCACTTTAAATCTATCCCT
>CM053559.1:59628684-59693967 GCA_028646485.1 Cryptoprocta ferox | reverse complement strand
AAAAAAAAAAAAAAAAAGAAAGAAAGAAAAAAAAGAAACCTTACAAAACATTTTCATTTACAATTTTTTGAAATGATTTAAATTTAGGAATTTAATATTCTTAGGGATAGGAATACATTTAATGAAAAATGTGAAATACTTTTAAAAAATATTGCTGAGAGAAATTAATGGAGACACTAAAAATGCAGAGCTATCCCAGTTCAGGGAATGGAAGACTCAGTGTGGTTAGGATGTCTATTTTCCCCAAACTGATCTATAGATTCAATGAAATTCCAGTCACAATCAAATCGAGTTATTTGGGTAGAAGTGGACAAACTGATACAAATATATGGAAATGCAATGATCCTAGACTATCCAGAGTACTCTTAAAACTGAGGAATGGTGGAAATCAAGAATTTACATAAAGCTACAGAAATCAAGGCAATGTGGTAATGAAACAAAGGTTGATGAACAGATCAACAAAAAACAAAGCATTTTATATGGGCAGAAATAGACTCCCATTTATATGGGCATCTGGTTTTTGACAAAGGCACCAAAATAATCCAATAGTGAAAAGTCTTTTCAATAAATGGTGCCAAAACACTGGATACCCAGGTGGAAAAGAAAATGAGTCTTGGTCTTTATCTCACATCATGCCCCACATTAATTTGGGATGGATAAAGACTTCTTATAAGCCTTAAGAAGAAAACATAGAAAAATATTTTCACAGATGAAAATGTGAGTACTTTAGCTTTATTAATTAGCTGGTAGCCCGTAACAATGACAATTGCTATGGCAGTGCAGTAGAGAAACTTTGCCTCGACTATCCAGTAGGGCTGGCGGGCTGACTGAAGGCGGCCAGCCAGTTACCCCCACAGCAACTCTATCCTGTTTTAAGAGTTCTAGTCGGCAGCGAGGTATATCGTTAGATGCAGCCTAAGCGTTCCCCACCTTGCCACCTCCCTAACACAAACGTTAGTAAACAGTTTACTAACAGATTGCAATAAAGTGAGCCTCAAATCTCTACGTTCCCCATAGAAACCGGGAGCCCTCTCTAAGAAAGCCCTGTAATTGACATGTTCCCTGCTCACTAGGACGGGGATTCCTTAGGGCTGCACATCGGGATAATGTAGGGTGCTTTCTAAAACACAATGCGTGGATGCCAAGGTTCTGACTAGATTGTTCTAGGGTGCGGCCTGGGCATTGGGATTGTTAACATCTCCCCAGGTGATTTGAATGTGCCTCCAGGGAAGAGAAAGCGGGTTTTAGGAGCACCGCAATCTCTAGCGTCAGACTCACAGTGGGTGGTTTTTGCTGTCCGCCTGAGGCATTCATTCCGGGGCTGCTGCTGTCTTAATTATCTGGTTCTGCCGAGTCTTCGGCCCTGAGGGCTGCTTCTGGCGCTCCTGGGACCCACTGTGAAACCGACCTCGTTTCTGGGCTTTACTTTCTCACTATCAAGTTTGAACCTTTGGGCACCCGTAGCTCTAGAGAGAGAAGGAAGTTGCCCCTATCTTTATCTTTGGGCTTCCAGAGAGTTTTGTCCTCTCTTTCTCAGCACCAGGAAGTCATTTTGGAGACACCCAGATACGCAACGTGGATCACATTTCTAAGATTTGTCTTTCTCAAAAAATATGCAACGAGAGTCTGAGAGAAGAATTTCCAGGTAAGAAAATGGGTTATACAGAACTCCGACTCCATCCCTTAGATTTTCTCTGCCGTGGGTGGTTCAGTAATTCATTCTGCCTTTCTGACTTAAGGGAAGTGGGTCTCAGTTTAGTTCCTCTGCCTGAGAATGCATCACGTGCTGGAGTGGGGCATCTCAATAAAATGTGACCAAGGATTGGAGATATTTTTATGTTATTATTATTATTTTTATTATTATTATTTGAGAGAGAGAGTGAGCGCGAGCTGGGGAGGAGGGAGGGGGAGAGAGAGAGAGAGAGAGAGAGAGAGAGAGAGAGAGAAAGAGAATCTTGAGCAGGCTCCACACCCAACAGAGTTCTAAGTGGGCTCGATCTCAACGATGGTGGTATCATAACTTGAGCCAAAATCAAGAGTCAGTTCCTTAACCGAATGAACCACCCAGGCACCCCAAAGGCTTGGAGATATTTAAAAGAGAAGTTTGCACAAACTGCTATGAAACTACTTTACAAAGTATCATTTACTCATCATGTTCCTGGGGCACATTCGGGCTTTTGGGAAAGAAGTGGTGTCTGGGAAAGTTTCACCTTTTCTTTTTCTGGTCCCCCTGTGTCCCTGGTACATGCCCAGTTCTCCTCTCCAGACTCCCCTACCCCCGACCTGATATATCTGTCAAACATTCTCTTTGGAGTATGGCATCTCCTTCAGCCTCTTCCCTTTCTAGATGAAGGTCACCTTTCCTAGCTTACTGGTCCCCTTCTTCATTTCTATTATGAAAACCTCTGCTCAGGAATCAGTCTTATATCAGGCACATACCCCTTGGAGTTGCCTGGTAGGGGCATTTATTTTTGTAATCTTAACCTTCCTAAAATGAAAAGTGTTGCCTCTTGGACAGGGATTTCACCTTCAGCGAACAGCATCATGGAGAAGAAGCTTGGAAGGGAGATGCTCGCATTCCATGAATTTCCACCAACTTCCTGCTTCATGCATTTCTCGCGGGAACCCTGGCTAAGGTATTGTTACAGGTGGGTGGGAAAGACACTGGTTCTTATCTCAGGGAGTTGAGGAATAAATCTTGAGGACAGTAGAGAGTGAGCAAAACGAAAAAGTTTATTAAGCAAAACTACAAAGCTCTTAAGACTGAGAGGGGTCCCGACTGGATAGCCAGCAAGGATTTTTGTCTCTGACTTTTTATTGGGACCTTATCAGAAAGCTTGTGAGACTGCACTCATGGCTCCTAGCATAGGCAGGTCTGGAATGCATTCATTCTTTTTATTCCCCCCCAAACACACTGCTGCTTCAGCCCCCCCATTCCTGCAGCTGCAGCCTGTCTCCCGTCTCTCCTTGCCTACTGTTAACACTTTCCTGACTCAGTGTTCATGCCCTTGAACAAATATATTGTTTTTTTCTATAATGATGAAAGGGAAGAGTTCATAAGCTTTGGAATAAGAATATATAAATCTCTATTTAAACCTATAGAGATATTTTTGATGGTCTTTGGAGTCGGTCTCAATAGGGATTGCCATTCTGCTTCATTGCAGTCTGGAAGTCCGATGGTTTCCCTTTAGTCCTATGTAAATGAGACAGAGTTCTGAGCTCCCAGGTATTTTCTGACCTTCCAAGAACTCATTCATTATTTGAAACTTTCATGTATGAAATGTAACCTCAGCCCTCGGTGATCTGGATCCAAAATTGGCTCTGCTACCTCCTTTCTGTGAGTACGTGGACACCCTGGAGCTTCTCTTTTGTTCTCTGTTATGACAGTAGTGCCTGCGCATCAGAGAACTAAATGAGGTAATGCTGATCCATTAATGCTAATTGTCTTTCTTCTTTCCTTCTTAATTATGATTCTTTCTTTTAGGTGTGTAAATTTTTCCTGGGCTCTTTGTTTAGTCTCCAAATTCCTAAAGGGCTGAAGCTGCCCCTTTTCTTCTTGTATGCTGTGACATTGAACCTTGCCTGCGCCCTGTGGGAAAACAGGGAAATTAATCATGGCTTTGTGTTCCAGAAACAGATTACTGAAAGTTAACCATGGTTTCCCATGTAGCTCAGATCAGACTCCTGGATGCCCCCTTGTGGGTCATGGACACCTGTAACAAGGCCAGATATACACCCTCCAATTCCCTTCCTTTACCTCGTACGTAAATGTTTAGTGAAACTAGTGTGCCCCTACTGATCAACTGGGAATAAAATGCTGGTTAAGAAAACTTTAGTAAGATTCTTTTTTTCCCCCAGGCAGAACCTCAGTGCCCCTCAGCCTAAGTCAGCTTACAAACCCTCCTTAACAGCCCTTCGATAGAATGGGCCAGCCGCTCAGGAAAACATTTTCCCCTTTACTATCAGACCAAAGCATTCCATTCACCCCTCTTCTCCACACCTGTTTCTCTCCAGCCTCATACACCTTTTTGTGTCCTAACACAAAGATGTTTGCACATCTACTGGTGAGAAATTCTCCCCATTATAGCGGTCACTTTTCCCTGCTGCAGTGAAACCTTCCCCTCTTGTAACAAACCTTTCAAATTAAGTCTTTCCTTAAACAAGTCCAAACTGTTCAAAAATTCATGCTGTATTGAATGGAAAATATTATTGATTAGAAAAATAATCTCTTGAGCTGTTGCTAAACGAGGAATACATTATGTCAGGTCCTGTGCGGAAGTTCATGGTTTGGCTGGAAAGAACAGACAATAAAATGCTCCAGGTTAAATCACAGAAGGCGTAAAATAGTACAGAAGCAGTAGGTGACACAGACAGAGTGTGGTTAATCTCCAAGGGAGGAGTAAAGAGAATTAATATTCTAAGTTCAGAGGAAGATCATAGTTATGAGGTTTAAATTTGGGCTTTGGTGTTTTTAATTACCTTGAATAAAGCATGCAACATTTCTTTTTCCACCAGTATGGAAAATGGTGACTAAGAGTAGGTTAAGGACAAAGGAAATTAACTTCCTTCAGCAGGATTTTGATCCTCTGGTACCAGAATGTGCCACTGCCTGCAGGGACTAAATTTCTCAGGGTTAAGGTGATAATAGACAAACCACCTCCCATGCTCCATGACCTCTTTCAAAGGAATGAGCTGACAGTCTAAGCTCTTGGTTAATACAGTGTCACACACCGAATCTGAGTAAAATACATCACTGCCACACTTGGACATTTATTCTCTAAGTGCCTCTTTTAGAATGTGTGTAAATGTGGATTGGTTAAAGGAGTTTTAATCATAGAGGTAGGAGGTTGGATAGGATATGGGGGAGGGAAAAGGGAAAATTCCACCTAATCATTATTCTGGGAGCTTGACATATGTCACAACATTTAATTCCCAGAATATTGCTTTCAAGTGGGTGCAAGTTTCCCCATTTTAAAGGTACAGAGAACTCTTGGTAAAAGAGACCTTTTCAAGTAGAAACACAGAATTGGAAACAATCATTGACTCTCTACACTGATTAATTTTCCATAGTCCCTTTATTTTTGCCATGCATTCTGAGGAGGTGGTGAGGGCTCTGAATCATTAGTATGAAATAATAGTCTCCTCTGAGAGGAAATTGCTTTGAAAGCAGAGAGAAATCCTTGGGATCCTAGAGAAAAGATAGATGCAGTATTACGTCTGGTAATTGCTTGCTCTAATGGGTGCAAGAGGTTACACATGTTATAATGACTATGAGATATTATCCTTAAAGAAATGGAATGCAATGTTCTACTTTAAAGAGGACACCAGAGGAAATAGGATTTAGCCATCCATGATTTTAGAGTTGTATTTTTCTGATTATAACAACAAAACTTGTCTGCTCCAACTACTAACCTGAACATGCAAAGACACAGATTATATTAACTGCTAATGTATTCCTCAGTCCCAGAGTGAAATCATACTACACCCTTTGCTTTTCATTCTACTTTTTAATTTTGCATAATGCCGACTCTTTTATCAATAAATACAATGGTTATTTCTAGTATCTCTCTGTAAAGCTCATATGTGATGTTCCCACAATTTTATTCATTCCTTCTCATACTAACTGAGATTTAAGTTGTGTCTGATTTTTCAGAAACTGTGCACTGAGCAATCATGTTTAAGTACTTTTCTGATAATTTCCCCCAAAGATTTTCTTGTGGTATACTTGCTACTGCTTCTTTGATCTATTTCTTCTGTCTTAATTTTGCTGTTCTTAATCTGCATCCTTGGATTAAATGCTTTACATTTATTTTCATTCTTTCATGTTTAAGGCAAGGACTTTTCCTCTGGATATGCTTTTAGCTATGTCATGTGGATTCTGATGCATATTATTCTTATTTTCATTATTTCTTATGATATGTAGTATGTATCTTAATTTCTGTTTGGACCAAAGAATTACTGTGAGTGACTTCCAAATGTTGACATATATTTTTCAATCTAATCAAATTTCATGTTTTTATTTGTTTATTGAATTTTGGTTTGAAGTTAAGTTCTATATTTTGAAATATTAAAAAATTTCATATAATCAATTTTTGAAAAAATCCATGAATTTTTATTTGTAAGACAATTGAATATACATACACACAAACACTTTCATATGCATATGTGTCAGGACACCCTCATTAATTCCACCATATTCTTTAGAACCTCCATTTTCTTATGTAATGGTTCTGTTTCCTTGAGTTTTCAAAGATCCAGAAAAGTTTGCTTATATTTCTCATTATAATTGAAATCTTGTAAGTGTCTCCTTATATTTCCTATAGCCTTTCCTCTAAACATTTTGATATATTATTGTCACAGAAAAATGTATGACACATATTCATGTTGGATTAGATCTGAGCAAAGTGATTCTCTGTCACATTTAATTTTTTTTCACACTGGATTTTCGTTTGTTTTATATTGATTTTATCTTGTATCAGTTAAGAGTTGTTTTGGGGTACAAGAAACAGATCTGAAGAGTAGTTGAAACAGGATAATCTTTTGCTTGTTTGTTTTCCCTCTCAAATAACAGAGTCAAGAGGTGGTGGGAGGCTAGGGCTGGTGGAGGGGTCCCATGACACAGGTCCTTTGTATAATCCTGCTGTAGCATCTGTGGTGAATTGCTTCTATCCTTGAAGTCAGCATATAGTTGTGGACTTTATGGATTATTTATGTATTACACATATAGTATGTAAATGGACACTCTTATTTATTATGTTTACATCCAAGCCACTGAAAGAGGGAAAGGGAGGAAAGTAAAAGGGTGCTCAGCTCTTTTTAAAGGAGTTTTCCTAGAAACCTCTCCCAGTATCTTCCACGTCTGTTTCATTCATTCTATGGCCTCTCTTATTTGCAAGGGAAATTGGGAATATCGTCATGCCCCATGAAATGAGGGGTAAGTCAATCAGTTAAACATGAATTTGGGATTGGCAGATAGCAGTCCCTCACACATGCCTGTTTTTCTTTTCCATTAATATCCTTTGCATAACTTTTTTCCTTATACAGCTTTTTTTCCTTATCATTTTCCCCCTTATATTTCTTAATCTTTGACTTTAGATCTGTCTGTGGATAGGTTTATTTACTTATGGGATTTATTTATTTATTTATTTATTTATTTATTTATTTATTGTTCAATGTCAGAGTGTCTTTCCTTTAATGAGACAGTGGTTTAATCATTTGTATTTTGTTATTAAATATTTTTGTGTTTGGTCTCTTTATGTACTTCCTGAATCTTACCTCTGTTGTCTTTTTCTTATCAAGTATTTTCTTCAGTTTCTATATTATCTTCATGTGCTTTTCTTTATCTTTTTAAGGTTTTCTTTAGTTGTTTTTTCTTCTGTAATGTGAAAGATATACACATTTTTGTTCTGCTATATATATTTTTTATATCTTCAAATAATTTAATTAAAACTTTGTTTATTTATCAACACTAGAAATGAGACTGTGGTAGGGTCCCCTCCCTAAGGAAAGAAAAAAAGAAAAGCTCAAGGCAACCTGGCTATATGCTTAAGTGACAACATCCCTCATGACCTTGTAACGTGAGACCACTTAATCAGATTGCATGTTTGTGTGTTACCATATATGGTAGACGAAGAAGTAGGAAATATTTAAAAAACTATGCCACGTGGCGTTCGGGGCTCAGGTCTTTGGGTAAAAACCTAACTGAGTGGTGCCAGCAAGAATAAAGTTGCTTCCTGGAAAGAACAGCCTCGGTGTCATGACTCTCTGTGAGAATCCTGCTACAAGACATTATTTATTGAGTTCCCTCTGTGAAAAATAGGAAAAGCAACTCACACACATTCCCTTTTGATGGGGTTTTTGAGCAAACGACTAAGAAAGAATTCTTGAGATGTTTTTAGTGCGAATAGGTGATTTTATTAAAGCACGGACAGAACAGGTGGGCACAAAGAGCTGCCCTGGGATGGTGAGGAGGTGACTGATTATATATTTTTAAGTTTGTGGAGGGAGAGAGATAGAGATAAAGTAAGTTTCTAAGGAATTTGGAAGCAGGGCTTTCAGGATCTTGAGGGGCTAGCTTCTGTTAAGATAGGTTACTTTAAGTCTTTAATAAAACAAAAGCATCAAGGAAGTAAGGCAGCCCTGAGTTGCTAGAGGAAGGTCACACTCTGCATGTTTCAGGTATGCGTCAGAGGGCTGTAAGCTTTAAGGAGATTTAATTTAAGCTACATTTCTCCTGCCTTTGTTTCCCTCATCACTTCCACTCTCTTCTACCGACTTGTTCAGAAAACTTTTAGCTGATATGCACTGGAATATTTTTTTATAAATTATTTTTAATGTTTATTTTTTTTTGAGAGAGGGAGAGACAGCGCGAGCGGGGGAGGGCAGAGAGAGAGAGAAGGAGACACAGAATCTGAAGCAGGCTCCAGGCTCTGAGCTGTCAGCACAGAGCCCAACTTGGGGCTCGAACCCATGAGCAGTGAGATCATGACCTGAACTGAAGTCTTGCTTAACTGACTGAGCCACCCAGGCGCCCCTCCCCTGGAATTGTTGATGCAGTAGAGAAGTTAAGTACGGTGATCGTCTTTCAAGAAATAGAACATGCATGTTTCATCCAGACACAATATTTTCTGAATCAATTTATATATAATTTGATTTTTTAAAATGTTTAATTTTTTTATTTTAAACAGAGAGAACACGAGTGTGGGAGAAGGGCAAGGAGAGAGACACAGAGAGAGAGAGAGAGAGAGAGAGAGAGGGAGAGAAAGTGAGAGAGAGAAAATCTTAAGCAGGCTCCATGCACAGCACAGAGCCCAACATGCAGCTTGATCCCATGACCCCAAGATCATGACCTGAGCTGAAACCAAGAGTAGGATGTTTAACAACTAAGCCACCCAGTCGCCCCTATAATTTGATTTTTAAAGTCGATTTGTTGCCCACTGCCAGTCCTTTAGTATCTTACTTTCATATTTGTGAAGTCTAAATTTTGATTCATCCCGCGATTAACTGAAGAATGTCTTTAAGTAATTGCTTGACTATTTGCTGCCCAACTCTTTGTATATTTAAAAACAGCTTTTTCATTTTTTTGTACATTAATTATACCTTGCCTGTATATAAATTGTTTTTTTTGTCATCAAATGTTGTGGAGAATAAATCTAGGACATTGTTTACTTACTAAATTAAATAATTATTTTTTTTAAGTGATTGCTTCTACCGAATGCATGTAGACTTGTTCATTTATCTTTGAAACGCAGGATTTTTTGGAATGACCACTTTTCACTAATTTTGACTTGATGTGATAAACATTTTGGCTCTACTTAGTTGGTGTAATAAAATGGTGAAGAACAAAGATTTTGGAGACGTATATAACTGTAAGTTTCAGTTCTGTGACTTGCCAGCTGTGGTCTCAGGTTCAAAGTAGGGTCATCGTGTAATTTACTGTCCACATTCTGACACTTTTGAGAATGAAGTGGTGCCTCAAGTAATTTTCATTCATTTACTGATGTACCACAGGAGTAAATCAGCATTGTCCTAGGCAAACTGGGGATATACAATCATCTTATTCTAAGGATCATCTGTAAAATGGGCATAATTATAGTCTGTGCTTTCTACTTTCTAGGGTTGTAATGATCAAACAAGTTGTGTGTGAAATGTTCAGTGCAGCTCCCGGTATATTGTTATCTGGTATTTATTCCTGTTAATGATAGTGCCATTTATATTTAAAATTCTCTTTAGCTAAGAGAAAATTTAAATAATAACTTTTAAATTTGTTTTATGTTGTTCTCTCCTGCACCCCTATGAACACTATTATCTTTTCTTTGGTCCTCATTTTATGTCATCCATATCTATCATTTATTTTCTGATAACATTAATCTCTTTTTCCTTTTCTTTTGCATTGTCTTTGATGTCTTCAACCCCAATCTGGTCACCACTAAACTACTTTCGGGTCTTCATTATTTTTTCTCTTTTTAATACCATTTACAGTTGTATGTAATGGCATTATTAATTCCTTGAATCACTTCTTTAGCACTACCATCTTCATTTTAATTTAAGTCTGTCTTTTTATACTATCATTTCATTTTTTTATCGAGTTAGGCTCAGTTTCTATATCTGTAAAACAAACTTATAAGATTATTTAACAACAAAATGATATAAAGCACTGAGAATAGATTTGGTATATAGTAGTATACACTCACTACATTAAATTAATATTATTTTAATAGAGCTCATGCATATTTTTAATGTTTATTTATTTTTGAGAGACAGAGCATTTTGAGAGACAGAGAGACAGAGTGGGGAAGGCACAGAGAGACAGAGGGAGACACAGAATCCAAAGCAGGCTCCAGGCTCTGAGCTGTCAGCACAAAGCCTAACACAGGGCTCGAACCCAGAAACCAAAGCCGAAGTCAGATGCTTAACCGACTGAGCCACCCAACCGCCCCTAGAGTTCATGCATTTTTGAAAAAATTCCTACAGCTGAATTTTTCCTCCTAGTCCTAAGGTAACTTTTTCAAGGTAATAATCTTTATTTTTGCATGATTATGTTTTTCCTTTATTTTTTTCAGAAATTTAAAGCTAATTCCACATTGTGTCTTTCTAAACAGTTTTATTTTGGTATAATTTATATACTATAAAACTCATTGAAGTATATAATTAAATTGACTCAGTGGTTTATAGAATTGTGGAAACATCACTGTGATCTTGATTACTGTAGCTTTATAGTAAGTGCTGAAGTCAGGTGGTGTTAGTGCTCCAACTTGTTCTCCTTCAATATTGTGTTGGCTACTCTGGGTCATTTACTTTTCCATATAAACTCTATAATTGGTTTGTAAACATCCACAAAATGACTTCCTGGATTTTGAATGGGATTGTACTGAATCTATAGATCAAGTTAGGAAGAATGGACATCTTGACAATATTGAGTTCCTATCCATGAACATGGAATATCTCTCCCATTTATTTAGTGCTTCTTTCATTTAATTAATCAGAATATAGTTTTCATCATCTATGTCGTTTACAGATTTTATTAGATTCACATCTAAGTATTAGTGGGGGACTAGTGTAAATGGTATTGTGTTTTAATTTCAAATTTTACTTGCCAATGCTGGTATATAGGAAAGGAATTGTGTTTTCTTTTGTCAATATGGTAGAGAGGGAGCAGGAATACAGACAATCAGATCTCTGGGGCTTGTCTTTCTATACATTTTCTCATATTTTTAACTACACTATCTGATACCAAATTATGACAGTATCCTAATAAAATGATGACCCTTAAAGTTACAGATTTCTTTCTTAATCCAGGATGGATTAGCTTCATTTGTGGAAATTTGAGTTAGAGACAGTGGTTTTCAAGCTTGGATGGACTTTGAACCACCTGGGAAGGCCAATACATAACCTGTGCCTGTGGTCCACTTCCACTTTGCTGTAATAGTCCGGGATACAGCAATGGGGATTTAAAAAATCAAGATTGTGGATAGTCAAGGTTGAGAAACACCGAGCTAAACAAAGCAACTGCCCCTGTAGGTCTTCTGTATGTTGAGGATAGATAGCCCCACTCCTACACAGTTGGCAAATAAATTGGTGCTTGTTTCTCCTGTAGTATGAGTGCATGGCCACATAACCTCATATTGGTAACTGTGTGTGGGCATGGGGCGTTCACTCAAGTCAGAGGGAGAAGGCACTGCAATTAGTAAACTGTCTGCTCAGAAACTGCGACATGCTGAAAAAGTATACTTACTTTTCCTTCAGCTAAACCTCTTCTCGAAATTTTCCTTCATGCAGTGGGTAGATGGGTAGGAAATATTGCCATTTTATCTACATTACCTCCCTTTTTCTACTTACTTTCCATAGCACTGTATTGGTGGTTCTCAAACATGTGTTTCAGAGTCACCTGGAGAGTTAATAAAGAATAGAGAGGCTCAGGCACATTAAGTAGGTAAAAGCCTGCGACTCTCCATTTTTACCAGGTTTCTCAGGTGATTCTAATACATATGAAAGTTCGAAAATCTCTGCACTGAAGCATTTTCTTGGGAACTTTAATTAGTAACAGCCCTAGGGAGGAGGTTTATATGCTATTTTGATACACATTCTGTGGTGGTTATATTTAGCAGAAATTTCTTGAGTTGTTATCTTTCTACTTTGATTTTTGCCTGGAATGCATTATACATGTAAACACTAAGCACAATCAAAAGCATAATAATATGAGACAACACATCATGAATATCTGAGACTTTAATCACATAATTTGTTCTTACCTAAAAGTCTGGAGATGTTCTGATCATGTATTGTTGTGAAACAAACCTGTGCCTACAGATTGTGTGAATGAGAAATTTGGACACGATGTAACACGAATGGTTTTTCACTACTTCATGATATCTGGGTCCTCCACTGGAAGACTTGAAAACTTTGGGTAACTTAAATGGCATCAGGTTGTAATATTTTAGAGACATTTACACTCAAATGTTTGGCATTAGAACTGGGATGACTCCAGTGCTGAGCTCAGTTGGGAATATTGACCAGAGTGCCTACATATAGTAGGTCCATGTGGCTTGGGCTTCCTCAAAGCATTGCAACTCCAGGATAATTTAACATCTTACATGGTGGCTCAGGGATCCAAAAATGAGTATTCCTGTAAATAAGGCACAAGTAGGTGGCCTTCTATGACCTAACCTTTGAAGTCACATAGTATCAGCTCTACTATAACATCCTGTAATGGTTAAAGCAGTCACAAACCCAGTTAGATTTAGACATGAACATAGACTCCATCTCTTTAAGAAATGCTTTATGCTTTAAAACCTCCACAAGAGGGGAAGCAGTTTGTCATGGGTAACCTGGATTGGCTAAACTTCACTGTAGGACTCTCTTAATGGTTTGACAAATAACCCATCTTACTGTAAATAACACTGAAGTCTCATGTGTGGGATTCAATTCCAACTTATATAGTATTATTAACACTTTTCAGTTAATTTTTATTTTTAAATGTTATCATGGACTCAAGGCCTACTTATGGATTAATCTTATTCTAGTGGACCATAATTATTAGTTTTCTAGTCACCTTTCTGCTGTTTGAACGCTCTGCTGTGTAAGCCTTCATCTCACATCCATCTACTTACCTGTCACTGTATCCAGACTGTCTGAATAGATCACCATGTCTAACCACAAATTGTCCTAGGCCCATCTTATTTTCCTATCCCCAGATTTAGCACCCTTACCCTATGGGGAAACTGTAATTCCCTGTAGGGAGAAAATATAAAGATTGAATGCAAGGCCTGTAGGTTTATATTACTATCCCTGACTCTGGATGGAATGATGCCAGGCATATCTGGGTAGTTTCAGTTCCAGAATAAACGTTTTTCAAAGTTCTCAGTTCATGGCAATGATTTCAATTTTTACTTTTATATTTTTCTCAAATATAAGAGCTTCTTAGTCAATTATTTTCTCTTATCTGAACTTCCAGCTTTTCTTCCTCTCCCTTTTCTTATATATGGTAAATTTAATCCAGAGTCGAAACATTATACCCTATATTGTCACGCTAAACTCTGTTTTAAATTATAATGTGAAGAATCTTAGAAATACTTATGTTAAAGTATATTTGCTGAAAATAAAATTAATAAACCCAATCTCCTGTCACTTAAATAAGAGAAGATTCATTGCTCTAAACTTAATTCATGCCGTCATATCAGCTATTTTGTATATGTCAGCTCAAAAGGAGGTTCTGTCTGATCCCCTAGACCACCTAGACTTCCCCAAGAACATCTTTTTCCCCTGTCGTTTGATCTGTAGAATGCATCCAAGAAAGGAAAGAAGAGAGCGTAGCACTCTGAAGGGTAGAGTGACAATGGGGATGTACAGTCCCTGATCTCAGCAACTCCAACCAGCTATAGAGTTTCTGCACTACTAGTGAACCAGCACGCAGAATGTCCCTTGGCAACATATTCACTGTATCATATGAGGAGATCAAATTGCTGCCCCAATTCCTAAAAATCAAGGTATTGAAGTCCACTATTGGCTGGATGTAGGGTATCCGGGGAAGTCTTAGATGGCTGTTATGACCCTAGTTAGTATGAAATGAGAGAGGGGAAGTAATAATGAGTTAGAATTATGTCTCATCCAATAGACATAATTCTAGGTGTCTAGGATAACAGTAGATTCTTCTTTATGTGCTGGGATATTTCTGGTTATCCATTTGGCCAGAAACCAAAGCTATTATCCTATTTTCAAAGACCCTTTCCCCAAGCAAATGACAGGGTCAATGTACCATCTCAGTGACTCAGAAGGCAAGATATCAATACCCATGTGTGTTTGACTGTAGTGGGAGTGGTGCAAAAGCATTTGAAATAGTCCTTAAGGATTCCTTACTGCCTCTTAGCTCACTTGCTGTACTTCTGTGTACAGCACAAGTGGCCTTTTCTACTTTGGTTTCCAACTACATCCCCAGAACTCAGACCTATACCCAACACTCTCATGTTTACTCCTGGTTGGCCCGACTCCTCCAACTTCCCAACTTCCCATTCATTTCCTGACCTTGTCCTGTCTCCATCTTGGCTTTGGATTATGTATTAGGTTTTGGGAATCTGCCTACACCCCTTTTCTTAGAATGCTCTCTGGAGCAGGTACTCCAGGTGAGACCATGATAGATGATGAATTCACAGTGAAGCAGAAGCTGGGGCAACAGCTCGGGGAATTCATGTTGTCCTTTTCCTTTACTCCCCCTCAACTAGAATGCTGAATGTGTGCTACAGTGGACCTGGCCCCTCCCTGAAAGCAGCACCTTTTTGGCCACTGGGACAGACTCAGGCGCCCAGAGGTTGGATGGAAAAAAGCACATGGTAATGAGGAGGAGTCAAGGAAGAGGTTGTCCACAGCTTGAGGTAGGGTCCATACAAATATGACAATAAGAATGTGGGATGTGATAGGGGTCCAAGGAGGAATCTTTACCCTTTTTATCTTTCTTAGGGCAGAAATGGAAGGCCCATACTGAAACTTAATAACACATTTCTTTTACTCTTTTGGGGCATTGATACGATAGCTTTTCAAACATAGACACACATGCACCTAACTATCAAAAGGGGATATATGATTTTAAGCAATATGGGCTTCAAAATGTTTAACTCCATATAATTCCTAAAGAGTAACTTTCAAAAAGTATTCTCAGATACTACGCTTTTCCTTCCTCCTTATAGAAATGAAATTAGCTAAGTCTTAGAAGGGGCATCTAGGCTTTGCGGTACCTGGCTCAAAAGGAAATGACACAATCCATTCTTTTCATCTACTCTCTCTATACGACTAAAACAATTATGTGGAGATTTCAATGGAATTTTTCTGAAGCTTCCAAAAACTTCTTCCCAGATGCCCAGTGACCTTTTATTTTTACTACATTTTTTTTCTTTGTCGAGCACTGAATAGGGCCCCATAAAAATAAGATAATAACCCAAGGGAGATGAGAAACAAGTTGTTATATCTTATTTCCTTAAATGTGTTACAAATTTTCTGAAAGTCAGGAATGTGGTTTTAGCTCTTTGTAGCTTCCACATCACCTATATCAGGGTCTCCCCCACTCAGGCCCTCAATTAGTATTAATAGAATATGTCATGCTGTCCTGTTAACCTCCTCTATCCACCTGCTATTTATATCTGTTCTAGAAATGAGATCAGCCTCTGCACCTTTTTTTAAAAAATGTTTTTGTTTTTTTGAGAGATGAGAAAGAGAGAGAGAGAGAGAGAGAGAGAGAGAGAAAGAAAGAGCTCCTTCCAGAACAGAGCCCAATGTGGGGCTTGATCTCACAAACTGTGAGCTCATGTAAATTGAGTCAGATGCTTAACTGACTGAGCCACCCAGGTGCCCCCTGCTGTGCACCATTAAAGAGGTCTTTAATACTTTATGAAACTCTCTATTCTTATTTTTCCTTTTTAAAACATTTTTTTAAATTAGTTAACATACAGTTTCAGGAGTAGAACCCAGTGATTCATCACTCACATATACTCTCTATTTCTTTTACTCTCCACCACCACAGTCTTTGTTCAGGCCACTAACATCTCTTGAAACAGTCTGATACAGTCTCCTTGCTTCACAGTCTTGGTTTTGAGTTCAATATCCTTCATCTTAGCCCCAGAGCATCTGTCTTACCTCTGCCACTGTATTACAGAGATCGTATTATCCCCTTGTCTCTTCCCTGGGCTTAGGAGGAGATTGGCACACTTTAGATGCAGAGTGAACATCAGTTGAATGAGTACTGATGGAGCCATCTCTAGCCGTGGCTTACAGGTGGTACCTGAGAGTTTAAGGTTTAGTGGTTCTGTTGTTATTTGCAGAGGCCCATAGGTACAGCCAAATCTGAAATGAACTAGATGGACTTAAAAATGAAGTCACCATGGTTGTTAAACCTTAGCATAAATAGATTGTGCTTAAGCTCAGAATATGGTAAAATTTATAGCATGAAATAACAGAAGGGAGAAAAACTCATATTTGTTGCATTTCCTGTATGGGCTAGCAGAGTTGAGTGTTATCTCTTTTAATCTTCAGAAATGTATATTGAGGTAGATACTAGCCTTTCCATTTCACAAATGAGGAAATGGAGGCAAGAGTGACATACCCAGAAGGGTATGAAACTGAGCTTTGACCCAGGATGTCTGATTCCATGCCGACAATTACTCTAATATTCTGCAGCGGTTGCTCTAAACTCTCCTTGGTTACATCTGACTTGGTTCATAATTTGACCATTCTCCTTTTGGGTGCTTCAGAACTTCAGGTAGGATAAAGAACCATTCCCAGGGAGCCAAGAAACCTGTCTGCCAATAATGAAATATTACTCACAATGGGCAGGTACCCCCAGGAATCTGGTGTCATAGGCAAGCTCAGTTGAGTGATGTGGCTTCTTGGGGACAAGGTCTGTTCTTGAGCTTGGAAGTGCTGTGTGGTGAGGGGTGCAAAGGCTGATAAAGCCGTCTTCATCTGGTTGGCTTGTGCCTGCTCTTCATGGTTGTGAAATATGATATAATCCGTGCTTTAAATTTCTTAGTATGTAGGATTTCTCCACCTGGGGATTGTCAAATTAGGTCTTTCCTTTTGGGTCAGTCAGATGTGATGGCAACACAGCAGGGTAGCCTGCTGCTTGTGGGCTCTTTTGGAAAATTGCTGTTAGCTCAGATGGATGAGTTCTAATGTTGTGTTCCAGGAATGTCAAATTGTCTGCTACAACTTTAAATTTGTAATACCAACTCAGATGGGAAAAAGGAAACTTTCTTTATTATAGAAATCAACTTAGTTCACAAAATACCATTTCTGCTCTACAGTAGGCAAAAGAAACCCACAAACAAACCTTTGTCTTCCCATCTCAGGCTATTTAATTTTAAACTCAGTGTTTCTGAGCTGCCCTCTTTCTACTTCTTTTTCTTCCCATTTCTGTGATGACATCACCTTCTGGGTCTGCTGTGGAGCTGTGAATTGCAGACTACATTCCAGCCCTTAATTCTCTGCTGTCTTCTGGGCCCCTTGAGAACTTTCTGAGTCTTTTCCAAGGCATGAGATAGGTGGTCTCATTGTGCCATCCCCCATTACCGATCTGTAGTAGTCTACCTTTGTTGGTGTGAGGCACTTGGCATGACTGTCACCTGAATGACATGGAGTGTGGTACAAACCTTTCTGCATTTAAATCCTCAAGCTTATTCTATCCACCCCACCCCGATAATAAGTCAGATACGCAGGTAAGGACCCCAACATTAGTATCTATTATGTTATTCTCTTTTCCAATCCTCTGTAGACAATGTTTTTATCTTCTCGGCAGTGAGTAAACAGTTGTTAGGTAGAATTCTCCTGTTGCCTTGCCATATCAGTTGTAGGCTATGAGTCCATGAGAAATTTTCTCAAGAATCTGGACCTAACAATTACAAGCTAAGGATCCCAAGCTTTGTGGGATTTTTTGCTTCCATAACTTTACAAAAATGTTATTCAGAGAGTCAGAGACTTCCTTTTTCTAGGCTGTTTATTGTCAAAGAGGACAGAACATGTAGAAAGTATTGCTATTGCCCATTTGGTGGTGTACTGATTTTAGGATGCCATGGACTTCAAGGAGCAGGAGGCTTAACTCACAGAAGACTAAACCATGAAGACTGAATGTTTATACCACAGAGAGCTGGATCTGGGCAGTATCAGAGTGGGTTTGGTAGCATTCTTGATCCTCTATACCATGTTATCATGTAGCCAATGTCTCCCTTCCTGTGGACAAGATGGTCCCCAGATCCCTAATCATCATATCTTCGTGTGTCAGGATCCAAAGCAGAAAGCAAGGATGGTGGAGGAAGGTGTTCTTATCTGCCTCTCTTTTCTGAGAGAAGAATATTTTCATGCTACCCATGAAGGTACTGACAGTTATCCCTTTATATCCTGTTGGCAAGAACAAGGTCATACAGCAACCCCTAGCTCTAAGGGAGTCTGGAAAATGAGTGCCTGGCTTTTAAGGACTTGATAGTAGGAGGCAACAAGAGTGCTGGAAATGACTGCAGAGTGGCTGAGTTGGGTAACAGAGACAAGGAAGCCCAGGGAAGAAGCAACCTCTTAACACTGCATCAACACATTCTCCTACCTTATGTCTGACCTGGGCATATCTCCCCTCTCCATGCCTGCTACCTTCCCCACACCCACTGAGGGCCCTGCTAATGGATCATTACACTTAGACCTGCTGTGCCCTAGTATATCCTTAGGTTTTTTTTTTTTTCCTCAAAACTGTAGTACCGTGAGAAATTGACCAGTTGGCTTGAAAGGTAAAACCTAGATTTCATTTAGGAAAATTGTGAGAAAAATTTAACTCTGGATTTGGACCACTTTGATTTGAATCTCTGATCCATTTCTTAACAGTTATCTCTACCTTTGGCAAGTTAGACCTCTCAGCTTTGATGACCTTCTAAGTAAAACGAAGACAGTGAGGCATATCCCAGGCTTTGTGAGGATTAAATACAAATGTGTATTTAGAATGCCTGGAATATCATGGGTGCTCAATCAGTGTGAGGATTGATATCAAATGATCAAAGTAGTCTGTGTGCTCCCAGGATGGATAGAAAAGGACCCCTTGAAGATACCAGAAGGGAAGCCTTAACTCACAGAAATGCTGCTGATTGCACTTGTGCCTTGGGGAACAGGTAAGGATAATAGAGAGGCAAGGTGGCATGAGGACGGCTAGAGAAACTGTGGAGATAAGAATGAGGACAGGCGTTGGGGGCGTCAGGCCGTGAGTAGCAGGGAAAAGACTTAAACACTAAATGCCAGGAAATTTTGTACGGTCCTGAGTGACAGGCTAAGGAATTTAAGCTTGACTCTAGGAAAAAGAGAGGTAGTCGAGAGTTTTGAGCAAGGAAGTGGTATGGTATCACCCTGATTTACTTGATAGAAACTTTTCTTTCCTTTATTGTAATATTTAAAGGTAGGGTTTTAATTTATAGTTGCTTAAAAATAGGTGTTGATTGGCTTGTTCTAAGGAGCACCTTTTGCTCTATGTCAAGATATTGCTAATATTGCTTTTTTTTGTTTGGATAGTGGATGATACAAGGACAGAAACCAATTATTACAGAAGTATAAAACAAAATAGGACATGTTTTGTATGTATGTATGCTTGCCTGTATTTTTTGTGTGTATTTTTGATATATAATTTGGATATAGTATTGGTATTGGAATTGGCCTGTATTTGGAGGACTCTCAAACCAGATTAATAGATTCGAACCCCAGCTCTGTCACTCTTTGCTGTGTGATATTAAGGAGTTATTTAAATGATCTGTGATTTAGTTTCTTAATATGTAAAACAGAGACAATAATGGTACCAATGTTTACATATATAAAGAACTTTAGAGTAAACCATGTGTGGCATAGTAGGTATTCAATACATATTACTAGTAGTTGTTGTTCAACTTGATTTGTAAATATTTTTTACTCCATTAGTCCTCATTTAGTGATAGTCTCAGTTGCCACAAACCTTGATGTGATCTGGCTGTTTATAGAGTATCTGTTATGCATTAAATAGAATCCTCACTATAATTACTTATCAAAAATTTAAGATGTGCTGGGAACTGTGTCCAGTAGTTATACATGTCATTTATTTATTTCCATTTTGCTGGTGAGGAAACTGAGGCTCAAGGAGAGTTTTAAGGAGTTTACCTCCAGTTCCATTCCCCAGATGGGTAAGAGATAAAATTCCAACTGAAGTGTATGTAATATCAAAATTCAAATTATCCCTTCCTAGGAAATATTGGGTACTATGGAAAACATTGTAGGCTGGTGTTTAGGAGGCCTGGGTACCATTCTGAGTACCAATTCTTAAGAACTCTGTAATTTTGTGAAAATATATAATTTTTCTTATGCAGTATATAAAAAAGAGTATCACATTTTCTCCCTAGATAATATGTTCTAGAGTTGATATAAAAATTAAATGAGGTAGTAAGTGTGAAAGTGCTCTAGAAGTATTTTGGTACAAGACAACTGAATGACATTTGAGTGAATGATACCATCTTCTTCATCATCATTGGTAAATATAGGGAGTAAGTGGGAAAATTTCAAGAGAAAAGGGGAACCAAGTATGAGCCTTGTGCCAGGTCTTTCCTATTTTGGCTCCACAGTGTTCTTTGGGAAGTTAAAAGATGAAGGAATTAATATATTGTTATAGATTAAATCAGGACATAACAGAATTGTGTGGAAAGTAAGATGGGCAAGACTTTTGAAATAAATAAACACCATTGACTGAGAATGTCATTTACCCATAAGTCGGAGGAAATTAGTTTCTCTGCACAGCTGACATCTGATTATCCACGTCAGTTAAAACTTCAAGTGAAAAAATTAATTTTACTTTGTGAATCAAAATATGGAATGTGTTTTAAGAAGTAACATATGCCAATAATTAATTTGAGCTGCTTAGAACATTTTGAAAAATTAGAAATTTATAAACATAGAACATACTCACATATCTGTTGTAGTTAAAGACCATATGTTGCCTGGGTAAGAATTCATTAATCTCCTCATTGTTTTTCAGTTATTTGCTTGTGATGGGACTTTAATTATTAACCATTTGTGACCATTTTCTAGATCCATATTGAATTAAGTTGCACAATTAAAATATCTTTTGGGGGAGAATAAGTCAAGTATATATTATCTATTTATTTATTACAAACTTATCTCATTTAAAACATTTACGAATTGAAAGGGTACCTTATATTCTCACAATTGTGTTGGAATCATGGAGTCCTCTTTATTTTGAAGTTGTAGTGTCTGACCTCTAGGACCCTTTCTGCTTGGGAAGAGAAAGGGTTGGCAGGGAAGAAGAGTGGATCTCTCACACACATGGGAATATTGTTAATCATACATTCACTGTCCTAACATATTAATAGAGCATACATATAAAGTATTTCATTCATAAATTCAGTTTTGGGGGATTCTCATAACTGAACCAGTTGGGAATGAGGTCTCTAATCAGGTCTAGAATTTAAAAGAGAAAGAGGATGCCTGGGTGACTCAGTTGGTTAAGTGTCTGACTCTTGATTTTGGCTCAGATCATGATTTCACAGTTTATGAGATTGAGCGCCATGTGGGACTTGGCGCAGATAGCGAGGAACCTGCTTGGGATTCTCTTTCTTTCTCTGCCCCTCCCCCCTCTCTCAAAATAAATAAATAACATTTAAAAAAAATAAGAGAAAGAGAATGTAACTATATTTTGGGGATAGATTTTACTTTTTGCTTTTAAGTAGTTCCAGTCAAGAAACATTCAACAAAGAAACAACTTACATAATTTAAGACTTAAAAGAAGAGTTGGAGTTGTTTTCTTAAACATAAGGCTTTTCGAAATGGGAACTGCCTAATCAAAACTTTAAATATATGGGCAAGACGATGACCGGGTTACAGGTACTTTCAGTCCCATTAGAAAATAATGGGACTGAACATAGAGTAACATAATCATGACGTGTGTTATGATGGATATCATCAGCCTCCTGGCTTCAGGGCTAAGGAGTCCTTGGAACTCCATGGATTGGCAAGAACTGTTTATTACAGTGACTTCCAGGAGAGCCAATTAAATGATGGAGGCTCCTTGGTGGAGCTAGTATATCACTTCCTTTAACTTCCTCCCACCTGCTTAGATGTTTGCAGTAATTCTGGCACTGTCTTTGAGGGTCTTTGAGGCTGTGCTCTTGTCACTTTCCTTTCAGTCCTTAGATTTTTTTTACCCCCCACTAAACAGAAGGAATAGCAGATGAAAATCTCCTTTTTTAAAAAAAATTTTTAATGTTTCTTTTTTAGAGAACGAGAGGCAAAGTGTGAGCAGGGGAGGGGCAGAGAGAGAGAGAGAGAGAGAGAGAGAGAGAGAGAGAGAGAATCTGAAACAGGCCCCAGGCTCTGAGCTGTCAGCACAGAGCCTAACACAGGGCTTGAACTCATGAACCATGAGATCATGACCTGAGCTGAAGTCGGGCGCTCAACCAACTGAGCCACCCAGGTGCCCAAAAATCTCCTTTATACAACTGGAAACAAGGTATGTTTTTCCTGAGATCTTCTGAGTTAGGGAAGGGAATGACAAAGTGCCAACTCAATATACAATTATGAAAAGACAAAATCACCTTTTTTTGCAATTTTACATGTGTAGCATATTTAGAAGATTGCTAAAAGTTTACAGAAAGAGGAAATAAGACAGTGTGGCTTCACTCAACAAGAATCAGGGATATCATGGGCATGTGAATTAATTTGAGAACTGTAAAAGACATATCTAAATACAATAATATGCTCATGTAGTAACCATGAACTCCATTATTAGAGCCAATACTCTGCTAAGGGCTTTACATGCACTATTTTATTTTACCTTAATAACAACTCTAGGAGGCAGATATTAGAAGGGAACTGATGACCAGAGAGATGAAATAATTTGTCCAAGGATGCATAAATAGTATTGGGGAGGCAGGATTCACACCCAGCTTTTTCTGAAATGAATGTTCTTATTATGAATGATGTGGGATGATGACCAAGCTTTGCACAGATGTTGCCTTCTCCTCTCCTTTTGCCCTTTCCTTTCCGTGCTTGTTGTGGTCTCCTGGGCTGTATGCTTGGTGAGGCCAGGGACTACTTTTGTCTTATTTCAATTGCATCCCAGCACCAGGAACAGTGCTTATCTTAGAGCAGGAATTTGGTCGTATTGGTTGAATGAATGAATGAATGAATGAATATCTGAGCTTCATTGATGACCTTGAGTAACAAAGTATTTCAGAAGAATCGAACTCTGAATGTGAAGAAGACTTAGGAATTCTTCAGCCGATTAATTTCACATATAGTTTCCTTTTATGTATGCTCTAGGGTGGTAGATAATACAAATCTATGTCTGCATAAATTCAAAACAGCTTTTTTAACAAGTGTAAAAACTTCCCGAGTTTTAAGAACGTTTTGTATGTGTTTTAATCAGCAGTTCTTTTTTCCTTTGTCATGCATACAACAATGGTATTTCTTCTACTTGATTGGTTCCTAGAGTCTATGGCTTATTATCCACAGGAGGCAGGATAATTTTTTTTAAACCTTAAATCTGCTGTTTTCTGTCTCCTGTTCATTCTGCATAAGTGGCTTTACCTTTCACTTAGAGTGTACTGTGAAGCCTCTCTGTGACTCATGCCACCCCGTGTATTCTATTCCTCCTCTGATCTTATTCCCCACTGACCCTGAGCCACCTTCCTTCCAGCATCACTGGCCTTTTTGCTTGTCTCCTCCAACATGCCAGACAGGCTTCTGCTTCAGCACCTCTCTGCACTGTCTCTTCCCTCCATCTGCAACTGCTTTTTCTGTAAATGTTCCTAAGGCTCCTGTCATTCTGATCTCTGTCAAACTGCTACGTCCTCAGAGTCCTTTTTGATCATTCTCTACATCCCTGCCTCTCCCTGTCCTCTCACACTACTGTTTTACTCTCTATAGAACTTGTTATTCTCTAACTTCCAAGTGTACACTCTCGGCCTCACTCCTGCCTTTCCCTCTCACACCCCATTGAAATGTAAACGAGACTGGTCTGCTTTGCTCACTGCTGTATCTCCAGTGTCTAGAATGATGTCCAACACAGAGAGTCTTGAATAAACCCTTGTGGAATTAGTGACTGGATGAGTAGATGGATGGATAGGCCTTCTAGAAGGCCAACACAGGTCTGTGGGGACGCATGATACAAAGGTGGAGTACTATGTGCCACTGTATTGTTGGAGGGGGATGTCATTTAAAAGGCCAGAGCGTGGATATACTTGGTACCTGAGGCTCTCGGGTCAACATTCAGAAATCCAAACTCATTATGTGGTTCTATGGGCACTAATGGTAGGAGATGAGATAAAAAATACCAGGAGCTGCACAGATTCCCAAATGAAGATGGTAATGAGATACCAGGGCTTCTTAAAATGAGGAAGCCCAAGCTTTTTCCTCTTTAGCACTGCTGAGTTGGGGAAGGTCGTTTTATCTTGGTCTTTTACTCATTAGGGTAAACAACTCCTGTAACTTTTTTCTTGAGCCTATTCTACTCTTCTTTGTTCCTATATTTTCCTTTTCAGTCTCAGAAATTGGCATGGAGCCCTATTATTTGCAGACACTCTTTCTTTTAATTTAAATCCAAGTTAGTTAACATATAGTGTAATAACAATTTCAGGATTTCAGGAGTAGAATTTAGTGATTCTTCACTTACATCCCAGCAAGTGCCCTCCTTAATGTCCATCACCCATTTAGCCCATCTCCCCACCCACTACCCCTCCAGCAACCCTCAGTTTGTCCTCTATATTTGAGTCTCTTATGGTTTGCCTCCGTCTGTGTTTTTACCTTATTTTTTCTTCTCTTCCCCTATGTTCATCTGTTTTGTTTCTTAAGTTCCACATATGAGTGAAATCATATATTTGTCTTTCTCTGACTGACTTATTTCACTTAGCATAATACAGTCTAGTTCCATCCATGTCATTGCAAATGGCAAGGCTTCATTCTTGTTGATTGCCAAATAATATTCCATTATATATGTATGTGGGGTGCATTGCCCCTTTGAATCAGCATTTTTTATCCTTTGGATAAACATCCAGTAGTACAATTGCTGGGTTGTAGGGTAATTCTATTTTTAATTTTTTGAGGAAACTATGTACTGTTTTCCAGAGTGGCTGCACCAGTTTGCATTCCCACCAGCAGTTCAAAAGGGTTCTCCTTTCTCTGCATCCTCGCCAATACTTGTTGTTTCCTGAGTTGTTAATTTTAGTCATTCTGACAGGTGTGAGGTGGTATCTCACTGTGGTTTTTATCTGTATTTCCCTGATGATGAGTGATGTTAAGCATCTTTTCATGTTTCTGTTGGCCATCAGGATGTCTTCTTTGGAAAAGTGTCTATTCATGTCTTCTGTCCACTTTTTCATTGGATTATTTGATTTTTGGGTGTTGAATTTGATAAGTTTTTTATAGATTTTGGATTCTAACTTTATCTGATGTGTCATTTGCAGATATCCTTTCCCATTTCCTTGTTTGCCTTTTAGTTTTGCTGATTGTTTCCTTCGCTGTGCAGAAGCTTTTTCTTTTGATGAGGTCCCAATCGTTCATTTTTGCTTTTGTTTCCCTTGCTTTTGGAGACATGTCAATCAAGTAAGAAGTTGCTGCAGCCAAGATCATAGAGGTTGTTGCCTGTTTTCTCCTGAGGATTTTGATGGTTTCCTGTCTCACATTGAGGTCTTTCATCCATTTTGAGTTTATTTTTTGTGTGTTGTAAAAAAGTGGTCCAGGTTCATTCTTCTGCATATCACTGTCTAGTTTTCCCAACACCATTTGCTGAAGAGAATATCTTTATTCCATTGAATATCCTTTTCTGCTTTGTCAAAGATTAGTTGGCCATATGTTTGTGGGTCCATTTCTGGGTTCTCTGTTCTGTTCCATTGATATGAGTGCCTGTTTTTGTGCCAGTACCATACTGTCTTGATGATTACAGCTTTGTAATACAGCTTTAAGTCAGGAATTGTGTTGCCTCCAGCTTTGGTTTTCTTTTTCAGGATTGCTTTGGCTATTCAGGGTCTTTTCTTGTTCCATACAAATTTTAGGATTGTTTGTTCTAGCTCTGTGAAGAATGCTGGTGTTATTTTGATAGGGATTGCTTTGAATATGTAGATTGCTTTGGGCAGTATCAACGTTTTAACAATATTTGTTCCTCCAATCCAGGAGCATGGAATGTTTTTCCATTTCTTTGTGTTTTCTTCAATTTCTTTTATAAGATTTCTATAGTTTTTAGTGTATAGATCTTTTATCTCTTTGGTTAGGTTTATTCCTAGGTATTTTATGGTTTTTGCTGCAGTTGTAAATGGGGTTGATTCCTTGATTTCTCTTTCTGCTGCTTCATTATTGGTGTATAGAAATGTAACCAATTTCTGTGCATTGATTTTATATCCTGCGACTTTTCTGAATTCATGTATCAGTTCTAGCAGTTTTTTGGTGGAGTCTTTTGTAGACTCTACGTGGAGTTTTCCGTGTAGAGTATCATGTCCTCTGTGAAGAAGCAAAGTTTGACTTCCTCCTTGCTGATGTGGATGCCTTTTATTTATTTGTGTTGTCTGATTGCTCAGGCTAGGACTTCCAACACTATGTTGAATAAGAGAGGTGAGAGTGGACATCTCTGTCGTGTTCCTGACCTTGAGGGGAAAGCTCTCAATTTTTCCCCTTTGAGGATGATATTAGCTGTGGGTCTTTTGCATATGTGGGCCTTTGTGATCTTGAGATATGTTCCTTCTATCCCAACTTTCTTGAGGGTTTGTATCAAGAAAGGATGCTGTATTTTGCCAAATATTTGCAGACACTCTTGAGAGGAGCTGTGTTCAGGGGACTTTTGCTAATATTTCAGAGCTTCAAACCACTCTTCTGTGCCCATTTCTCTTTTGTCAGCTGGCTCCTTTCCTTGTTGTCTCTGCCAACAGGGGGAGCTAGCCAGCTGTAAAGGGGAAAGGGACGTGCTCCTTAGCATGTGTTTCCTGTTCATTTTAGCCATGCCACAGCAATGTGATTTGTCCCAGCAGAGGCAGCAAGTTCTGGCAGCAGTAGTTACCCACTTTGTTGTTAGAATCAGCCTCATGGTATCCCCTCAGGGGTCACAGTGCTGGCCAGCAAGGGCTCCACTCAAGATTTGAGTCCCAGCTCCATGGGGTGCCTCCTACAGGTCCCTGAGGTGTCACCCCATGCCGACCAGGCAGTGCCCTCTCACTAGAGGCTTCCATACCAGTCCCTGGGGAGCCCTCGTCTGAGCATCTAAATTTTGGTAACTCTAATCCCTTCCCCTTGATCTCCTAAATCTAGAGATAGTTGCGAGTTCTTGCAATCACAACCTCTATAAAACCTCAGTGTTCCTGTTTGTATTTTCTGTTCTCCAATACCTAATTAACTATACTTTGCATTAAATTCTTTTTATAAAAATAATTGATGTGATCACTACCTCCTGACTGAACACTGGCTGAGACAAATCTGGAGGAAGTGTAACTGGTTTCTGATGAAAGATGAAGAGGTTCTCGCTTTACCATTTCAGGTTGGCATTAGAATTATGTTCCCAAAGGAGATATGTATTCTAATACTATTCAGATAACACAGATAGTGTTTTGAGGCGTGGTGTGGGGGTGGGGGAATTAAAACTCTAAAAGAATATATGTTATAAAATAGATAATGTTAAACTACGAGAACCATAAAATAAAACATTCTGAATTACAGAGGTTAACATGATAATAAAAGAAATAAATGTGCAAGGGACTCTTAAAGGAGATGATTCATAATGTATTATTGAAAGAGATAAAAAGGAATCAGATGTAATATACCTTATTATTTCAATTGTATGTGGGAGTAGAAAAGGGCAAGCAGAAGTAAAACTACATTGAACATTTTGTTTGATGGTCAACATCAATAGATGCAGCTGTATATTTCATATTGGTAGGAAAATGTTAGCTTTTCTCCCCCCTCTAAACTAAAGGCTCTAAACCTGATAACAATACTTCATCTTTATATCCAATATTCAAGGAGCCAACAATCTAATTGTTCTTTTCTTAAACACAGAAACACAATTATCCTTTTATTGTTCTAAGTCACTGGTGTTATATATTCATTTTGGAATAACTAGAAGATACAGATAAACCAAAAATAGCATCATCCAGACAGTGTTATATTCTGTAGTCCTTTTTTTATGTGCTTATCTATTTAGGCATGTATTTATATGCCTACTGGAACAATATAAATGTTTATAGCCTGTTTCTTTTCTTAAAATATATCATAAATGTGTTTTCCTCATCAATAAATATCACATAATAGTTATGTTGGCTTATTGCCTGTTTCCTCTCAGATTCATTCCCTATCTTTTCCTACTCTGTTCTGAACTGCAGGCAATTACACATCCCAGACTCCAATGCCTCTCTAATTTCCAAATAGATTCACCAATGGGAGGAACTAGTGGAAGATTGGGAAGGATAAGCCAGGGTATTTCTCTGCCTTTCTCTTTGTGTTGAGTGTTACTTCTGACAGCCACTGGTCTCTTCCTTGGCTCCAGCAATAGTAGGACAGCCCTCTCCTCTATAGAACCTTGCTCCGGTTCCCACTGGGACCCTGGCTTCCACAGAAAGGTCTCAACTTCCGGTTCCAGTGACACCACTTCCTCCCCATCATCAGTCCAGGCATCAGGGTGCGAGCAGCTTTATGCTGTTGCTATGCTCTGTGTTGACTCATCATCCGTTTGCCTTCTCAGTTCTTTTGTCATCTGTATAGAACCAATTCCCTGATGGGATTGTGACTAACAGTAACTTTACTGCTGAAACCTTTCTTCTTGTATGAATATGTCCTAATTTATTTATTTTTTTAGACTTGCATTCCAGTATAGCTAACACATAGTGTTATATTAGTTTTAGGTGTGCGATATAGTGAGCTCCTGCATCTCGAACCATCCCCCTCACCATCTCCCCTCTGGTAACCATCAGTTTGTTCTCTATAATTAAGAATCTGTTTCTGGGTTTGTCTCTTTTCTTTTGCCTGTTTGTTTTGTTTCTTAAATTTAATATTGCTTCATTATTCAACATAGGATATTTCAATTTCATGCCATTATAAACTAGGCTACAGTGAACATCTATTGCCCATTAACCTAACCACATCTTTATTGTAGTTTCCTAAAGACAAAATTGCCCTGCCACAGGGCACATATCTTGCTTTTCTTTTTAAGCCAAATATACATGGTTTCTTGTTAGTTATTTCAGGAAGGGCTTTTTGTATTTTTGGCATTATGTTTTGTTATTTATTCACTGCTCTTTAGTATATTTTGGTCCTATCATAAATTGGATTTTGTTTAGTTATTACAATTATATTGATTTTGCATGCTGCTTTTTAATTACTAACTTACTGAATTCATTTATCAGTTCCAATAGTTATTTAGTTGGGCTTTTGTGCTTCAAATTCTATGTCTCTGTCTCTCTCTGCCCCTCCCTTGCTTATACTCTGTCTCCTTCTCTAAAAAATAAAGAAACATAAAAAAATTTAGTTGGGCTTTTACAAGTTGTACAGGTACAAAATGATAGCATATGAAAATAATGGTAATTTTGTCACCTCTATTCTAATATTTATAGCACTCAGTGTTTTCTTTCTTCTTTTGCTTTTTGTAAAGACGAAGATCTTTTTGTATTGGTGAATACATCCAAAGCAATATTGAATAATTCATTTATGACAAATAATCTTTTATTCTTCTTGACTTTAGTGAAACTTAGTATTTAACTCTAGTATATATAGTTGTTTTTATCCTTTTACTGCTATTTTTCAAGTACTATTTCAGTATCTTTTTTACAGTTTTCATTCTTTGATCCATTAGATGATGAATTGCCTTAAGCAAATTGCCTAATGAACTGCCCAACATTGAATTAGACTTTTATTTATGGAATAAATCTTCCTTGGTCATTGTCCCAATTTGCCCATTTGTTCTAAAATCTATTCTCTGCCCTTACCCTGCTCTACTTGTTAACTCTGGAGGTGACCTTGCAAACCATGTTTCCCAGGCTCCTTTGCAAATGAGATTTCAATTAAATTTGGCTCCTGCATTCTCTGCATTTTCTTGGCCAAGTACTCAGTAAGCCTGTTCATCTGAAGATGGAAGCTTCTCTATGTATCAGACAATTTTCTTCTATTATTTTTTTGATTATTGGTTTACTTCTTCCTCTTTATATGATCCTTCTCCAGTTCCTGTTATAGGTGAATGAATCACCTTTCATCTGGGTCTATTTTGGGTATATTTACCACATTCATCATGTTTTTTTTCCTTAGATTGTGAGAAAATTTTTGAAGCCTTTTATCCAATTAACCAATTTCAGTTTTAAAAAATTATATTTTATCAGTCGTATAGCCTCCATGATATTTTCACAATAATTATGTTGATCATTTGAAGATAGTTGTTCCTTATCCCAGATTTATAACTTCTCATAGAAACAAGTTTCTCTTGAATCTCTCTTTTTTTCGTATTTGTTTATTTTTGAGAGAGAGAGAGAGAAAGCACAAGCAGAGGAGGGGCAGAGAGAGAAAGGGAGAAAGAGGGAGACACAGAATCCAAGATGCTAGGTTGTCATCTGGGAGCAGGTCTTTCCTTCTGGAAGCTACCTGAGTTCCTTCTCATATCTGCCATGTGGCCCTTTCTGTAATGTCATGTTAAATCCATTTCATGCTTCAGATATCTCCTACTACCCCTTCTGCCCTATCTTCCTGTCTCCAGAGAGTGCATTCTCTCTGTTTCCAAGACCTCAAGTGATTGGATATGCCCACTTGGATAATCCAGGGTAATCTCCCTATTTTAAGGTCTGTTACCTTAATTACACTAGCAAAATCCCTTTGTCAATAGCGAACCATATTCACAGGTCCAGGGGTAAGAGTGCATATGTTTGTGGGGCACCTTACTGATTACCACAGGCTCTAAGTTTCCCCTTGTCCTCATTGGGTGAAGGAGTGGTGCTGCTTCTCTTAATACTAAAGGCTACATTGATGTGAGCCTGGAGCCTGCTTTGGATTCTGTGTCTTCCTCTCTCTGCCCCTCCTTTTCTCACGCTGTGTCTCTCTCTCTCAAAAATAAACAAACATTAAAAAAGAAAAAGAAAAAAAAGGGGGTTAAGTAATAGGTGAAGGCAGCACTGATTCCCTAAACAGAAGCCCTGAGTCAGAGTGTTACCTTTGCAGGTGCCTTGTAACAGGAAGGGTGAATACATGCAGAAGCTTGAAGGCTTAAAAATGGACCTTTGAAACTTGCCAGAACCTTGTCTTCTCAGAGCACTTTTGTGGAACCTCTTACCCACTGCTTGAAGTAGCTGATAGGCATCTTGCAGCTGATACAGAGTGTTCCCTTGGGACAACCCCAAGGAGGCTATGAAAATATTAGAAGTAAACCAATTTCCTAAACACTTACAAGGAAACGTAAAAAGCTAATATGCAAAACAAACAAGAAAGCACAGACCCCCTCAGAGAAGCTTCTTGAAACCATCCATGAAAAGACTCTGTCTTGAGTAGCACAGTTATCTGTGTAAGGTGGAATCTTTTCTCCATATTTTCCCTTACTTTCTAGGAATCATAAAACTGCATCCTTTGACTAAAGCATAAAACGTCTGAACTACTGCTCCCTTGCTGGCACCCAGGCTGGGTCTCAGAGGAAGTCAGCCGTGATCCTAAGACACAGCAGGAGGGTCCCATCTCCACAGGGCATGAGTGTCTGAGCAGGAAAAGTAGCAGATGGAAATTTGGATTCTGAATGCCATGTCAGGATCTTACTATGAGCCTTCGCAATTAGTAAGAGAGTGAAATTGATTCTGGCTATGAATCTTTTTAATTAGAAGAGTGACTCTCTCATTAAAATTTTTAAATAACATATTGTCAAATGAATTGATAATTAAAGGGAGAGACGCAACTCCTGACCCCCATCCCACTCCACCCCTGAAAAAGCAAAGACAGCAAAAAGAATCTTAACTTTTCTAACACATTGTTCTTGTTTTGTGTCATTTTTGTCTGAGGAACCAGCCTGGTCTTGGGAAACAAGTGCTCTCTATTGAAGTCCCAGCACCATGTGGCTGAGCTGAATGATCTAGGGCAAGTCACATGCCAGCCTTAGCCTCATATCTTTATCTGTAAAAATTGGTCCTTCTCTTTCTTCCAACCTATTTAGACACAAATGTCACCTATATTATTCACAAAGAACTGGCAGAACTTAATATAAGATGCACTGCATGTGGGGATTGATAATAACAGCTGACTTTTACAGCATGACTATTCACCAGGAATTGTTCCAACCCAGAAGTTCCAAACGTCCTCATTTCATGGCATTCATAGCAACAATAATTTTTTTTATGGCACATCTGGGCCAAAAGAAATACCCATTATATCCATTTACTAAGTAGTTAGGTCTCGACAACTTAATACATATTTATGTCCTGACAACTTAAGCAGCCATTTGAAAAAAAAAAAGACATACATAAATTAAAAGATAATACTTTTATTTCACTCTTAAATAACATAATTACTTATAACGGGATGAGTGCACCTGTTGGGGGATGCACAAGCTTCTTGAATGTAGGAATCAGATCAGACACTGCCAAGTTCACTCCCTGCTCCATATTGATTTTTGAGTGGCACTTGCTTTTTTGCACAGCATTGACTCAAAACTCAGCTTTGTAAAGATAATACCATTACCATTGTGATCTAATATTGAAACTGTGAGTGACTTTGAGCTAGTAGTTCACTCAATGTTGGACAGATGTCCAGGATTATCACATTTCTCTTGAAAATTTTATTTTATTTATTTTTTTAAAGAGTCTGTATTTTTTAAGTAATCTCTCCACCCAGCGTGGGGATTGAACTCGTAATCCTGAGATCAAGAGTCTCATGTTTGTCTGACTGAGCCAGCCAGGTACCCCTCCCTTGAAATTTTTAAATGTCCTAATAACCCTCTATGAGTTCACCCTGGGGCCCTGGGGCCCCTCAGAACACTGGATAGTAATTACAGACCTAAGAACTTTAAATGCATTAACTCATTTAATCTTCACAACAACCCTGGGATTTACTGTCTCTATTACTGTCCCCCACTTTGAAGATGAAAAAGATATGGAGGCACAGAGAAGTTAAGAACCATGCCTAAGGTCACAACTAGTGGAGTCAGAATTTGAGCCCATGTATTTTTGTTCTAAAGTCCTTACGCTGCACAAACACACAAGTTGGGGATCAGGGAAAATTGTTTCTACGTCTCAGGATCTATGTAGCATTGGGAGGCCCTGTAGGCCTCAGTGTTATTTTCTGATGAAAGGGGATAATAACAGTTATCTTATGGATTAAATGAAAACAACAGATGCAAAGATCTGAGCTGGGTACTATCACTTAAGATTTGTAACATTTTCCAGAAAGGTTCATTTATTTACTGTGTTCTTTTTGTTTGTTTCTTTGCCATCAGAACTTTGTGAGATAGAGGTCAGTTTTAAGGAACCCAAGCCCAGAGATAATTCAGAAGACATTGCAGTGAGCCCATGGTTGGTTGCTCCAAACCTACTACATTAGGTGTTCCTGAGTGTCACCTGTCCCCTCCTGCTCTTTCAGGCCTTTGTAGGAGACAACACTGAGCTTTAGGGAGAGGTATTTCCTATCAATACCTCATAAAATTTTAAGAAATTGATAGGAAAAGAGCAAATACTTTGGTTAAAAAGCTTTATTTTTCAGGGTGCCTGGGTAGCTCAGTCAGTTAAGTGTCTTGACTTTGGCTCAGGTCATGATCTCATGGTTCATAAGTCTGAGCCCTGCATCAAGCTCTGTGCTGACAGCTCAGAGCCTGGAGCCTGCTTCGAATTCTGTGTCTTCCTCTCTCTCTGCCCCTCCCTTGCTCACACTCTGTCTCTCTCTCTCAAAAATAAATGAACATTATAAAACTTTTTAAAAAAACTCTTCTTTTTCTGTTGCTGTGAAGAAAGGGAGAGTGAAAATATTGTAGAGCCCCCCTTATCTGACAAAATAGGAAAAACAGTCACAGTGAAGTCCAGAATGCCACCTATATGTTTCATAATAAATTAAAAAAAGAACAATGACAAAAAACCCTTCAGAAAAGCAAGAAACCAACAAACTTCCACTAATTCAACCATGAAGACCTGAGGGAGAAAAAATTGTCCCCTGTCCCCTGGCCGATTTCATTCTGTTTCAGTCACAGCTGTCTGCTTCATTGGCCCCAGTGTATAAAGATGATTCTGGCACAAGTGCTCAGTTCATGCAGCCCAGGCCAGCATCACACAGCAGCACCAATTCGGGGCTCAAACTCATGAACCATGAGATCATGACCTGAGCTAAAGTCAGATGCTAGGTAACCAAGTGAGCCACCCAGGCACCCCATGGAGTCTTTCTAACACATGAATTACAATGTTCTGTTTTAGTGAAATTAGCAATGTTTTTGATAGTTGTGGACTTCTGTGTGCTCCCCAGAATGGTTTGATGGAAGGAGGTTAACTGTGAAGTGAAGCAAAGCAACACGTTGAGTCTCCTGTGAATTCTGCCCTTAAGCAGGCATGTGGACTTGTGAAATCTCACCTTTACTTATTTCCATGTCCTCATCTGTAATCCCAGGATAATGGCATTTCCTCTTCATTGCCATTGAGAAGATTACCTTTAATAATAGATTTGAAGATGAGGCAGGTAGCGGACATCCTGTTGAGGTCTTCTCCAACTGTAGACGTTCTCTCCCTGTGTTCTCGGCTCTGGAACCTTGTTTCTGTTTTTCTATCACCTCTACCTACTTGGTAGAATATAGGAATCCTTAGACTGTTTTCTTTGAAGATGCTTTTTTTCTTTTTTCTTTTTAAGTGTGTTTATTTCTTGAGAGAGAGAGAGAGAAAGAGAGAGAGAGAACGAACCAGCAGGGGAGGAACAGAGAGAGAGGGGGACAGAGGATCTAAGTGGCTCCAGGCTGACATCAATAAGCCCGATGTGAGGCTCAGACTCACAAACCATAAGATCATGACCTGAGCCGAAGTCAGACACTTAACCAACTGAGCCACCCAGGTGCCCCCAAAGATGCTTTTTTCTACTTAAGCATTTATTTTCCTTATAAATATTTACCTTGTTATCCAAATACTAATATTTAATTTGGTTTCTGAACTTAGCCTAGAGTTCGTAAATGCTACAATATGCATGGAATGTACTCATTTGGCTCCTTTTTTAATGCAATGGAAATAGACTCAGGGACTTTAGATAGAGTTGTAAGGACATAAAAGAGAAGACAGAAAGGAAATTAATGAATAAATCCAAATTATCTTTAAAACGATTTCCCACACAGCAGGTTTTCTCATGCCATCTTTTTGTTCTGTTGGGATGGATAATATTTAGAAAAGTTTTGTCTTAGAGCCTTTTCTCTGTTGCTTTCCCTTCTTCCCCCAAGAAGAAACAACCTCAAGTGTGCCTGAGACTTGCGTAATTTGATTCTTAGAAACAACTGGAGAAATCGTGGGCCTTGAAAGCCAGAGATTCATGTAAGGGAGGATGGTTAGAAGCTAGCCTCTCTATTACTTGACAAGTTGAGATACACCTGGTCGGTTGGTCCAGTTTCAATTATTTAAATACAAAGGACAGGGACCTGCAGTTAGGATATTTGGCCAAGACATGGTAGTGGTGACTCGTGGGTGGCAGTGTGGCATATACGCCAGTAAAAACAAAAAAATCACCAATAAAACAATAATAAAGTTTATTCTATGCTTTTAGCATTTTAGATTCTGTGTTCAACACTTCTTTCATGGGATTATTTCATTTACACATTCTCAAACTGAGAAGGGCAACATGATAATTATCTTCATTTTGCAGATGAAGATATTGGGGCTTAGAGGAAAAAAGGTTGCTCACGATCACAGGGCTAGCAAGTTAGAGGGCCAGAATGGTTCTCAACCTACACACTAATCTGGGGAAAATCTGGAAAAACAAAACAAAACTTCTGCCTAAGCTCATTCTGATTCAGTAAGTTGGGGTAGAACCTAAGTTTGGGAATTTTAAAAGCTCAGTGAGTGACCAACCACCATAATTTGCTTGAGAGGCAAGGCTTGTCTCTAGATACAACTGCTGATTTATTACATCAGCTAAACATTCTATTTACAAGATGCTACCTTAATTTTGATCTAATTGTACTCTGTATCTTTAATTTCCCTTTAATTTCAATTAAATTATGCTATTTATCCATTCCAATAGTTTTTGATTTACTCTATCTGCTACTAAAAGGCTATATTCAAAAGCAATCAGTTTGAAAATTCATCCTTTTGTTTATTCCATAAATGATAATTAAGCACCTACAATATACTTGGCTCTTCTAGAACTACAGAGATTTTAAGAAACACTCTCCTTTTCAGAAGGAGAAGGGTACAGCTTGAAAGAGTCTGAGAATGTAAAGTACTGAAACGTTGAATGGGTTTCCTTTCTTCAGGTTAAAAGATTTATTGAAAACATACTTTGTGGCAGCCACAGGAGCCCTTTGGGGAAATAGGGATGAATGGAGCACTCACTACCCTGGAGCTCACATTCTAGCTGGAAAGATGATACATGATAGACCCATAATCAAAATGCTACATGACACATCCTATAATAATTATGAACAAGAGCAGTATAACCCAGAGAAGGGAATATCTACCTCTAACAGAGAGAGTCACTGAGAAGATAACTTTCAACGCTGGGTCTTGAGTAAGCACTTGCCAGTGAAAAGAGGGCAAGAAAGGCATGCCTTCTAGGAGTCTTAAGTGCAGTGTCCCAGAGCATGAATTGTTCACAGTTGTCCAGAGTTCTTTAAGAAGTGGTCAGGAGTTCACAGTTACCTGAGTTTAGGACAGTTGCCATTGCCAGTGGGAGAGCCCAGTGAGAAACCTAACAGTCCTGAGGAACCCAACAGTCACCCAGAATCAGTCTGAGCAAGCTGCCACTGTGATTTCCAGTCCAACCACGAGTCAGTCTGAATGGGAAATACGAATACTGATCCCTTATACAACTGGAGGACGGGGGGTAGGAATGAATCTCTCCTCAACTGGAGAGTAACAACTAACAGCTAATATTTATGAGGTCTGTGTCTCAAGCATTTTGTGATCATAGCATTTACTATTCATAGCAACCTTGTAAAGTAGGTCCTTTTATCTCCCTTTGACAGATATGGCAATTGAGGTATAGAAAATCAAGTAACTTTCTCAATGTCACATAAAGAGCTAAAGCCAGGATGAACCTGGGAAGTTTGACTTCCGGGTCCACACAGTTTGCCTCCATTATTATCACTTTTGTTAACAGTTATATGTCAACTGGCCTTGGGTGAGTTCTTCTTACATGTCATAAACTGTGCTAGCCACTTTATGCACAGTATCCCTTTAAAAATCCAATGGAGGAATATTATTATCCTTATTTAACAGATGAGAAAACTGAGGCCCAAGATTACACAGGTGGTGAACAGCATGGCCACAATGTGAACCATGTCGGTCCTATGCCAAAGCCTTTTTGTTTAACTCTGCCTTTACTCAAAAAATGACCAAGGGACCCAGGAAGGTGCAGTCACCCAATTTTCTGGTTTATATCTTGGGTTCAACATTGTGTATAAAGAATAGCCCACACTTGAGTTTCTAGCACAGCTTGTGAGAGAGAAAAGAAGACTGTGCTCTGATCACATATTAATTGGATTTATCTGTAATAATCTTATGCAGTTCATAGAGCCCTCCTCTCCTCCTTGACATGAAGGGGTAGTAAAGGGGGAGGAGAGAGAGAATGGGAGAGAAAGATGCTCAGCTTTCCTTTTCTGTGCATGTGTCTTTTTCCACTGGGTCCCTATCCACACCTCCCCACCACCCCAAATATTCCTGGATTCGTGTTTTTGTCCTTTCCTTGGATGTTCAGGGACAGTGATACGTCAGTGAGGAGAAGGAGCCCTGGATGTGAGGATGTTTCCACAGCTAGAGAAAATTTTCCTTTAGGGAGTTTTCAGAAGAATACATCATGTCTCAGAACCCCAGTTTCCCTGCACGCGATGTAGACATGGTAGCGTGCCGTGATGTGTTGTGAGGGAAGGTTGCTGGAACTCCAGTACAAAAGTCTGCAAATACTTTAATTCCATCAGCAATCAATTAGAGATTATACCATAGATGAAAGATGAGTCTGTTGTTAGTTTCTGAACTCTGAGTGAAACAGACGGTCTGACAGCTAACTCAGCTGGAATTGCTATAATTCTCCATTTATCCGATCCCAGCCAAGCTCCACGTTTTATTTTTTTTTTTATTTAAGAGTTAAAAAAAACTTAGGTTAGTTATACACGTCTTATTCTTTTCTTTAAAATGACAACATTTTTGAGATAAGTGCCTGATTTCATTGGTTTTGTAATTATGAAATGCTTTAAAAAATGCTATACCAAATAATTTAGGGAGGGAGGATTATGTTTGTCAAAGTCAAGTTACACTCCTGGGCTTGTAGGGCAAGGGGAAATCCTCCATCACATACGGCCTGTGAGGACAATGCTGCCACTGTTGCCTTAGAAAACCCTTAATAACCAGGCCTTTAGTGCTCCCTGTTGGCCCCCTTTAGTCCTGCCCTGATGGTGGCCGAGTCTTGTCAGGCATTTGAAGCCCCTGGCTGGGCTCCTGCCATACAGTCAGATCAGTCGGAAGCATGACACAAGTCAGCCATGCTGGATCCTGCTGGATGGTGCTGGATCCGGGAACCTCTGTGTCTTCTGCTGTGACACCCTGGTTCGTGGTTTGGCACCTGTGCTCTCTCTCTTGCTGGACCCCACGGCTGAGGAATTCCAGGCATTCTTGCAGAAGCCAGTCTCTGCAGCCAAATCCCCTCCACACAGGAGAGTTTATTCTTCCAATTCTCATGGCTTCTCTGTCCATTATCTTCCTGACATCAGCCCGTGTTAAACTCCAGACCTGCATCCCAAAGAGGCTGTAGTCTGTCCCTGAGGCCAGGGACTCCTCATTCTGCCTGTTTTGAACACTTACTCTGTGTAATGCAATGTTGACAAATAGTAAATACATGGGCAAACGTTGACACAAATTATTTAAAGATTAAAGGTAATTCTAAAAAATGACATCGAAGCACATTCTAATTCTGCCATTATAAAAATCTTTTCTGATAACTTTACTTCTGACAGTCTCAAATATAGTAGTCTCAAATATAGCTATTTTTATTTAACATGTGCACTTTTGCTTTGTTCCCACCATTGTAATCATGGGGGGCGAGGTTGACAGCCCCCCGTGGTGTGTCCATGGGTGCAGCTCGCCCACGGCTTGAAGAGCATGAAGGAACCAGTCCACAACTTCTCTAACACATTTACAAGTTAACTCTGGGGCCTCACGTACACCTCAATGGGACTCCATGAACAATTTGCACATCCAGGAAATGACTAGATAGGGTTTTCCTTGTGATGATTCTGGAAAACTGACAATTGTTAATCTGGTTGTCTGGCCTGTCAGACTCAGTGTAATCAGAGCAGTGGGGCTCAACCAATGCTCTAATGAGCCCCTACTCTGTGTTTCTGAATTCTTGATTTTTATTCTTTTCAGCCCTGAGCCATGGTATGGTATGACCTCAGAAAAACACTAGTTTCCTCAACGTGTAAAGAATATTTTCCAGTTCAGAAGAAATTATTTTCTATACAAGTACAATGTAATTTGGTTACATAATAGAGCACTTAAGATTTGGCTTGTCTTTAAACTTTTGTATTCTGCATAATAAGTATTAGAGCCCTCTCACCAGCCCTCTCTCTTTTTCTTAAAGCAGATACTTCTAGTTTCTCAGACTTGCTTAATATGCTTTTGCAAAGATGCACATACTCACTTCTGACAAGAAACTTTCAGGTAAAGAAGGGTATGCACATGACATGGAGTGAAAGCCTTCTCCTGACACCTCAGAGCTCCCAGTCACATGGGGAAGAGAGACACGGAAACAAGGCAGTGCAAGGCAGGGCAGTATGGAGAGCGCTCTTAAGGGTCTTGAGAACAAGAAGAAAAGAGCTCTTTGCTGGGGTCACTGAAGAATGCAGCACACAGAAAAAGGAACTTTTTTCTGGGCAACAATGAGAGGAGGGAAGAAGACGTCAGAGGAAACATGATTCACACATATAACCCTGTAGGATTTGGGTGTGGAGGGCATTGCAGAGGCCACTTAGGTCAGGCTTCCAATTCTCAGCCACCCCCCGCCACCACTATTTATAACACCCAAATGCCCCCCAAACTTCCCTAACAGCTGCTTGCCTGTTTGAACTCCTCATCAGCAGTCCTACTTGTATGCTTTCATGGCTCTGCCTTACCCAGGTGTGCAGCCAGCCTCCCTCTGCAGTAGCAGTCTGTCTGTCCTTGCACTGCATGATGGCTCTCCAGGTATTTGAGGCACAGAACATATCTTCCATAAATCTCTTCTTGTTGTCTCTTCCACTGGTCCCCATGTGGTAAGACTTTGATGCCTTCACCATCTTGATTGTCCTCCCCCAAACTGGCTTTGGTTCATCTGGGTAACCTGTTCATGACTGTTTCACATGGTGGGACTATGACCTTCTTTTTCCAGAAGTCATGTGAGCCCACGACTTATATCAACTGTGTGGGAAGCCACACAGAATTGTTGATTTCCACTGAATCAGCAACAAAAGAAGCTCATGGCTGGCTGATGGAGCTGATATGGTCATCCGACTGGAGCCTGGTTCTACCCTGTGATACACTAACCATCTCTGCTTCTCAGGCTGGGCAGCCAGGCTGATCCCCCTGCCTCATAGTCTCTGGTCAGGGTTATTAGCTCAGTATACTGTTGCTGTCCATGTCCTTGTCATTAATAAAAATATTGACTAGAACAAAAATGAGGACATGGCAAACCATTAAAGACCTTGTTTTCTTTAAAATTCTATTGTCAAAGATAAGGACATAGACGAATTGTCAGGCTGAATACGGACAACTTATTTTGAACATGTCCTCTTTATGAATTGTGACTTCTGTGATAGATAATGTCCTTGTAAACTTCAGAACCATTTATTTTGATCAACACTTCCATTCAGCTACTGTTTCAGTTTTTATTGCAAGAAAATAAAGGAGATAAGGATCCAGCAATTGGGGTATTTTGCTAACTGAATGTTTATTGGGATAGTCTCCAGCTTTCTGTCACTTGGGGCTTTCTTAGCATTTTCTACAGTAACCTTTCATATCAAGAGGGAACACAAGTTCGTAATGGATTTTTGCATTTTATTTCTGAGACTAGAGAATGATTTTTTAGAGTTTCATTAAAAATGTTGTTTATTTCTTTGCACAAGGAGGAATATGAATAGAAAGAACTGTTTTGCCAAACTGAAATTTTAAACTTAGAAATGGAAATATTTCTTTTTCCTTTGTGGATGAGGAGCTAACTTCCTTGACTATATAAATACCCAAAAGGAAAGGAAACAATGTGATGTGCTGAACACTTCTAAATCTAGAGGGATTTTTATATATAAATATACATCACTATGTATAAATATAAATATAAATATATATCCTATGAATTTCCCTGTAAGCACTTGCTTTTACAAAAACTTCATCCTCACATTGTGCTGTGCCATTTCTTTATTGTAATTCAGCTCTATATTTTATAATTTTCATTGTGATTTCTTCTTTGACTTAGAGACTTCTCAGAATTGTATTAGTTCAGGGGCACCTGGGTGGCTCAGTCAGTTAAGTGTGACTTTGGCTCAGGTCATGATCTTGCAGTTGGTGGGTTTGAGCCCCACGTTGGGCTCTGCTGACAGCTCAGATTCTGGAGCCTGCTTCAGATTCTGTGTCTCCCTCTCTCCCTGCTCCTCCTCTGCTCACACTCTGTCTCTCTCTTTCTCTTTCTCTCTCTCAAAAATAAACATTTAAAAAAATTTAAAAAGTGTATTCATTTCTATTTATATGTTTGTACTTAAAATTTTTAGCTTGATTCCATTATGATCAGAGAATATAGGATGAATGATACCATTTTTTAAAAGTTTGTTGATGTTTACTTTATGCCCGGCATATGATTATTTTTGTTTAATGTACTATGTGAGCTTGAAAAGAATGAGGAGTCTGTCATTATTGGGTGCATTGTTCTATATATGTCAGTTAGGTCATCTTTAAGAAATCTTGTCCCTCAGATCTTGCATATGCTTGCAAATTTTTTAATTTTCTTATTCTATTGACTTTGTACAGAGGCATGTTAGAGTCTCCTGCTAAGATATAGATTTAAAATGTTCTTTTTTATTTTTATCAATTTTTGCTTCACACATTTTGAAATTGTCCGCATCCTTTTTTAATGGTAGAGCAAACAAAGAGGACTAAATGTACCAGAAAATAAATCTTACAACAAAGACATCATAAAAAAGATGGCTTACTGGTTCAAGTAAAAGTAGGTCAGTGGAACTCAATGGAAAGTCAGAAACAGAGCTAGATATCCGGGGGAATTTAATGTAAGATAGTGCCACATCCATGTGGGGGAAGTTAGATTATTACTAGAAGGGTCTTAGAAAATTAGCTCACAGTGTAAAGAACTATACGTCATGCAAAATACAAGCTTGGATGGATACCAGTGGAATGTAAGTATTCAGGGTCAAATATAAAGATAATAGGAAAATAATGTAGAAAGTTATCTTTCTGACTTCAGGTCAGATGGATATTCCTAGAGAAGATCTTAAAAAATGTAGCCCACAGCATAAAATATTAAGATTGGATTATATCAGAGCTGGAACTTCTTTGTTTTTATTTTTTAATGTTTATTTATTTTTGAGAGAGAGAGAGAGAGAGAGAGAGAGAGAGAGAGAGAGAGAGAGAACATGAGTGGGGAAGAGGCAGAGAGAGCCAGAGACAGAATCCAAAGCAGGCTCCAAGCTATGAGCTGTCAGCACAGAGTCCGATGTGGGTCTCAAACTCATGAACTGTGAGATCATGACCTGAGCCCAAGTCAGCCGTTTAACCAACTGAGCCACCAGGCTCCCCCAGAGCTGGAACTTCTGTTACGTGAAAGCCACCATCGACAAAACGATTAGACAGGCAATGGACCAGAGGAAGATTTTTACCAAATCTAAGACTGACCAGAGATTAACAGTTTAGACTATTTAAGGGGTTCCTTTTAAAACACCAAGAAAAAGAACACACAAGAAAGAAGTGGACAAATAACAGGTATACTCAAATCCCAGAAGCGAAAAATCAAATTGCTATTAAGTATGTGAAGTGATGGTCAAACTCACTAGCTAAACTGGTACATGTGAAATACAGTAATTGCGAACTGCTATATTTTCCTTGTTACACCGACCAAGTGCATAACAGGCATTGGTAAGAATGAGATGGATGAACCTTATGGAATTCTGGTGAAAGGAAAAAGGATGTAAACAATATGAAAATCAAGTCAAAAGCACTTGAAAAGTGTGTGTGTGTGTGTGTGTGTGTGTGTGTGTCTGCAGCTAAGTTTTTCCTTAGGAAAAGTCCATGGAGATGTTCATTGTGACACCGGTTGTGATAAAAAAAGGTCCTGAGGCAATTTAGGCGCCATTCTTTTTTTTTTAATGTTTATTTATTTTGAGCAAGCGAGAGAGAGAGAGAGAGAGTGTGAGAGAGAGAGTGTGTGTGTGCAAGCAAATGTGGGGGGGGGGGGAGAGAATCCCAAGCAGACTCTATGCTTTCAGTGCAGAGCCCAATGTTGGGCTTGATCCCATGACCCGCCCCCCCCCCCATGAGATCATGACCTGAGCCAAAATCAAGAGTCGGACGCTTAAACAACTGAGCCACCCAGGTGCCCCAGGTGCCATTCCTAAAAGAATGAATTATTATAATGTTATGTGTCATTACTGGGGAAGGAGGAACAAGGTAACAAGATTGAGGATCTAAAGGGAAATAATTAATAAGAAATAATCAAAACAAGAGACAGTTTTACAAAATGTGGTTGATGTCAGTTAGTGTTCCATGAATTGGGAGAAGTGAGATGAATTCAACACTCTGCACCTACTGTTCCCAAACAAACAACCACTCCAAACACCCTTTGACATGTGTCTTTGGATTCTAGAGTCATACTTGTTAAATAAAGTATGTCCAACAACTGGATTGTTAGGACAAAGACAATATGCATTTAAAATTTTAGTTATACTACCAGGATCCTTCTTTCTTCACTGTTTCAAAAGATTTCTTACATAAGTCTCATTTATATATATTTTAAGTTGAATTTAGAGTAAATTAATCAGGGGCGCCTGGGTGGCTCAGTCAGTTAAGCCTCTGACTTTGGCTCAGGTCATGATCTCACATTCGTGGGTTCGAGCCCCGCATCGGGCTCTGTGCTGACAGCTCAGAGCCTGGAGCCTGCTTCAGATTCTGGGTCTCCCTCTCTCTCTGCCCCTCCTCCACTCATGCTCTGTCTCTCTCTGTATCAAAAATAAAAAAATAAAAATAAAAAAAAAACATTAGAGTAAATTAATCAAGATTTAAGAGAAACCCATGGACTTGTTTATCAGAATGGAATTCTAATAAGGAATCACAACTTAGAATTACATTAAATGAATAGCTTATTTTATGGGTAATTGATCCATTTTTAATTCTAGAAAATATAAGCGTAAAACTAAGAAGAAATCATAAATGAAAACATTGAAATACTAAGAATGATATTTTCTTGGATAAGGGGGCTAAATGTGCTTTTTTTCCTTCTATCTACTTTTCTGGGTTTTCCAAATATTCTTTAATATGCATGTTCAACTTTTATAGTGAAGCCATTTATATGAAAGGGAAACCATCCAGTAATAGGGCCAGGAGGAATGGCTGTTTCCAAATCTTTTTTCCCCCCCTATTTAATGAGAGGAGAGATTCAGGAGTTGCATTTTAAATGTCAGAAATTATTTATCAAAGTTGGTTGCAATGATTAGAGAAGTAGAAAAATTGATAGTATCATTTTAGGTAAGAAAAACCACTTTCCTTATTTATGAAGTCACTCTTCCAAAACCAAATTGGTCTCATTATGTGGCATGGTCCATGAGGACAGTATTACCAAGGTTCTTTTAATGAAGCATGGCACCAAATGACTATTTTTGGTCTTAACATATATAATGCTCAGAAATTTCCAGAAGGCAAGAGCAATCTATTCTCGCAAGAAGACATCAGCACATCTTGACAGAGGAATGGACCACAGAGATCCATGCTTTTCCAAGAGTAAAGGAGGGCCCTTGGGGGGTTAACCCTTACTTAATAAGATAAAAAAGAAGTGTATCAAACATCCAGTTTGCTAGTGCTTTCTGAACAAGTTTGAAGTCTGAGACCACATTAAAGCAGGAGGTGACACATCTTCACATTTGTGCATCTCAGTGTCATCCTAACTGCACTGTCTGGGATAATAAAGGAGGAATCTGGGAATTGGGAAGGGCAGAGGACACCCAGAAAAGGAAAAAACGTATGGACATGTTGTCATGGGAAGATGAGCCAAGGAACCCCTGGCCTCAGCACTGCTCTGTGGGGTCTGTGGACAGAGGTGAGTCAGCTGTATGACTTCTCCCATTATATTGTCCTGGATGGTTGCAGGAAGCCATTATAGGTGAGGTGAAGTTAAAGAGTTAAAGGCTTCTAGGACAACTTTTTTTTTTTATTTTTAGAGAGAGAGACAGAGAGCAAGGGAGGGTCAGAGGGAGAGGGAAAGAGAATCTCAGGTAGGCTCCATGCCCAACTCAAAGCCCAGTGTGGGGCTTGATCTCAGAACAATGAGATCATGACCTGAGCGAAAATCGAGTCAGACACTTAACTGACTGAGCCACCCCGGTGCCCCCAAAGACAACTCTTTTAGCTGAGATGAGCAGAATATGAAATTAGAATAAATTTTGTACTTTAACAAGCAAGGGTGGTGTTAATCTTTGAACTTTCATTTCTTTCTGGAATTTGATTAAGGGGAGAAGTTTTAATAATCAGAGTCAGGGTATATCTATCTGGTTGGCATTTTATCCATTTGTTTTTATTGCAGAACCTCTGATATGCTGGGTGGACATAATTTGGCATGGGAAATAAAATAGAAAGCAAATTTTCAGGGTTGGGAACTGAACGGCCTTGGGGTTGTCTTAATTAACTAACTGTTCTGACCAATTTCTGAGCTTTACATATTTCCCATTAGCAGTCTCATGGATACCCAAAGATGCAGATGTCAGTGCCTGGGAAGGGGCCTCATTAAGTGGGAGCAGGTCTTCCCTATGGTACTGTGATGATCTTCTCCCTCTAGGGAGCAGCCACAACCCTAGTTGACCAAAAGCTTAAGTTCAATGGACCAAGATAAAAATAAGTTAGGCAATGTGAGGGGGTCTCTCCCTTCATGTAGGGTGACATCCATTTGTGTGATACTCCTGGCCTCTGGAATAACTACTCTGATTGGCAAATTACATAGGACAAACATGCCCAGTCTCTCCCTTCCCCCTTGAGAGAAGCTTCTCTTAGGAGCAACACTCCCCTCTGCTCCTTCACATTGTAATCCTCACCCCTCTAGCAGGACCGAGAATCCATAGGAAGTTCCGAGAGCCCTGCTCTGGTCCAGTATCGCTTGTGTCAGAATGGGTACCTGTTTGGATTGAGTCACAGCATCCCATCACATCCTCCCTCTGGACTCTTTTGGGAGACCATCTTCCTGCAGAGAGCATGGATTCTGTTACTCTCCTCCATGCTTCCCATTTTAAAGATGTCTCCTCCTCCAGACTCCACACTTTCAGGGAATTTCCTATTTGAAAGCCCACTTGGCCACAGATGTAAGCTCTGTTATCCAGCCCTGTCTCTAGTAGCCATTTCCAATAATAAGGCATTCTGCTTACCCTTTGACTTATTTTTCAGGTTGAGTGGATCTCAGCAAGGGGTGTTGTTGAAGACTACTGGGTTTGTGAACAGAGGGGTCGTGGTACTGTTGCATGCACTGATCCCAGCCTTACAATCACCCTATTTTGTCATGGCCATTATCTGAATTATATGCATCTCTTTCATACTCTCTGGGGAAAGGGCCAGGTCAAGGAAACTAGTCTAATTGTCTCTCAAGTATGTATCATCATCTGCTGGTTGACAAGCTTTTAAGCAAGGTATCCACAAGGCATAGGCTGATGACCTGAAGGGGATGTGGCCCCCATCCAAGGGAGGGGTCAGCTGTCGCCAGGCTGTATTGACTCAGGAGGGAGGGACTGTGGGCATTGCTTACAAACTCTGCATTCAGTGACATCACCTTGGTAGCTTGAAATCAGCAATGACCTATACCAAAGAAAATGGCAAATGCTACAAATCAGGACTTCTTTAAAAAATTTTTTTGAGATCTGTCTTACCAGCAACTCACTTTCTCCATCTCAAATATCTCCACACCACTTTTCTTGTTGAAGTAATTTCCCAAACCAGTGTGGAATTTGAGGGAGGAGAGTTGTGACTTTATTTAGTTAATCCACACCCTTGAACTCCAAAGATCGGGGGGTGGGGGGCTGCAGGGGAAGTCAGAGACAGGTCCTGCTCCTAGGCCCATGGAGAGTGTCCTATGTGGGACATTTCTTCTTTTAATTAATCAGCTCTCTCCATCCATGCAGCCCTCTGTACTTCACCTCTCCATTCTCATTTCCTTTCTTTGGACATTCCTCTTCCTCCTATGTAACGGATGCCCAGTAACCCTCCCTCCCTGTGTCTAACCAACTCTGGTCCCAGTCTACAGCTCTATGTTAATGAATTTTTTCTCCGTCTTGGTTTGCCTTTCTTCTGAAGAGGGTGGGACAATTTATTTGTTGGGAGAGAGAGAGAGGGTAACTGGCCTAAACTGTGTGCCTGCTTTCTCCAACAGTGGGCCTATGGCTTATTTTCTCCTGAATCACTTAAAGGAAAACACACTCAACTACTACAATTACGTATATTCTTCCAGAGAGAAACCAGGGTTGGCCTGATTTGATGTATTCAAATTCACATTTTGGCAATGACATTGACTCTACAACTTGGTCTTCTACTGAAGATACAATAGCATCCTTCCTGGACCATCCTTGTTGTAAAGGTCCAGGTTAGCTGTAGCATCAAAGATGGAGGCTCCCTCATCGAGATCCCCTTTATAGGCTTCAGTTTAGGCATCTTTGTGTTAATGACTTACTGTGTTTTACTCTTATGATTTGGGGCTCACAGACAAACATAATAGAGAGGGGGCAGTTCTCTTTTATGTTAGCAAAGAAAACAAACAGATATTGTAGGTTTTAGAGCTCTGACTCAGTTACTTAGGGTAAATCCCCCCTTAGCTTCATGTAAGGGATTACCCCTAAATAACAGCCGTTGCAACCTTATGTTTAAAGCCTTCATATAAAGGCTTTGGCTCCAAAAGCCTCTGTAAAGCTGAAGGAAACTTTTGGAAGAGAACTCTACTGTAGCCCTGAACTTATTCATTCACTGTTCTGTTAATCCAAAGAGTGCAATTAAAACACAGCTTTGCCCACTTTACTTTATCCCTAAGAATTTTTAGGAGGCAGGCACTTGCTAAAGATTAATACTCAACATGAAGAGGATTAAATACTTACACAATTCCAGCAGTCAAGAGGAGATTAGGAAAACCATTCTACCTTTTGATTGTTGGCTCCCAACTGCCCCTAGTACATTGTTTGAGGCTGATGATTTAGTTTTCTATTTATACAACGTCGAGAAACCTTTTAAAAATAGTATGCAACTTTCCGTGAGGCAGCATAGTGTAATAGATAAGAACAGGAACTTTGAAGTCAGTTACCTCTATTTGAATGTCCACGCTATTACTTCTAGCTGTGTGATCATGAGAAAATTACTTAACCTCCATGTGTCTTTATTTTCTCATCTGTAAAAGGGGACACTGCCTCATAAAGCTGAACATTAAATAAGTTAATATTTATAAGGCCTTTAAAGTTGTTGCTACATATAGTAAGGGCCGCGTACGTGTTTGTTAAGTAAAATACATTAAAAATGACACAGGTAAGTTTTGTCTGGAAATAATTTTATGTCCCTGAGCATTTTTTTTATGCTCACAAGAGACATTGAGAAGAAATAAACATAAGATTTGGACATAAAGACTATGTGACCCTCTTTGACTGTGTGGCTTTGTACATAGGTGCATGAATACGTGACATCACTCCAGGTGATTTGCTAGCTCCCAAAGAGTTGAGGATTGGAAAATTGCTTCTCAAGTCTTAGCCTAAAGCTTCCTCTATATTCTTTGTGGGTTCTAGGAAAATAAGGTAGCATTTAAGTCCATATACCTCCTATAGACATCTCAAATCTCTTTGATATTTCATCAGAAATATTAATATTATCAGTAAACTTAAAATTCCCACCTATTATATTTAGCAACAAAGCCAATCAACAATGTCCTTCATGACATTTAACAGATGAGGAAACTGAAGCTCCTGAATGTTAATGATTTCCTGGAGCCAGGAAACTAATGTGATACAACAGGGTCTGCATCTCTGACCTTTTCACTTGTGGTCTCATGATCGCCCTCTGCATCATAAACTGAGCTGGAAAAGAAAAGTTGGATATGACATTGTCTTCCGGGTACAGAAGCAATGGGGGGACACCCCAAGATAGGAACTGGGAAATGCACACAGGGAAAACTTTAGACTCTCAAACTTATTTACTTGTCATTTTCCAGATGTTCTCCACTGCCTCTTTCTTATATTTACCCTCTCAACTGAAAGAAAGTACACTTTTGATGTGAGTGAAAATAAAATCGATTCAGCTTCTTGGTTCTTTCCATCTGCCAAGTGATAGAGAGGTGTCTTGGGATTTTGCCTGTGTGCTTAGCTGCTTTTTAAAGCATGATTCTTATAACAAGTATTTTTCAGTTGACATATTACTTTTCAGAACCACCTACATGCACATGCACGTACACACATGCACGTGTGCACATGTACACTTCAAACATTAATGTTTTTCAAATGTCTGCCATTTCCCATGGATCATTGGAACATCCTGCCTTCCCACCACATGGAACTTTGGTAATGTTGTGATTCTGCACTTTGAGTTTATTCTGCTTAGCTGACATCATCAGCACTAACTTTAACTCTGTATTTTTACATTGTGTCTTTCAAAGGAAGTTGACACTGTGATTGATCAGTGACTAGACATGAGTGCTCTATCAAGAAATGTTGTAAACTGCAGTTTCTGGAACTTTGTGGATGGTGACATGCTAGATGGCTGTTTTCCACCCGTAGCTCTGCTAACGTGGTCAAGTGTGGTGGTTTACAGGCTGTATTGGTGGACGCCGAGAGACAGCAGCATTGATCAGTCAGTACGCATTTGCATGGCCTGACAATGGTGACTGATGTATCTCTTTTATCCTTCTGTGCTTTCTCCTTACCAGTGGTTAAGTATTTTTACATCACCTTCCCCAGAGGTATTATGGCCCTTCCTTAAAGTAGGGAAGGAAGGGAGGATCCAGCCGATGGGTTTCCAGGCCCCACCTCTGCTTTGAATTTGTCCTCTATTTATGTTGCCTTCCTCATCATCTTTCATTTGCAGGAAGAGTCTGGTGGTGAAAATATTTTGAACCAGCTGTATATGAGTGAAGAAGGAAGTGCTGATTCAAAAGATCCGGATAGAGCATCTGTCAAAACGGTAGTGAAACCTTGGGGAAACGAAGTAACTTTCCGAGGCTTGGTTTCCTGACTTTACAAAAAGAAAGGGGCTTAACTAGGTGATCTCCAAATTCTGTCTCCCACTCTAACTTTGTGTCATTCACTGGGACTAACTGAAAAGCACTCATATCAGCAGTACAAACAGGTGTTAATGATGCATACAGCAACATGAGAAGGGAATGTTGGTGACTGGAGAAGTCAGGGAGGGAGAGATGGGGAGGGAAGCACAACATACGCAACACTGATATGTATAAAGGACTCAGTGACCATGTAACCACATGTGGTGAGAGTGGCCAAATCACCCCACAAAATATTATCAGATTTTTCCTCAGTTTTCCTTGCTGACTAGAAATTCAAGCAGATAAAGGGATTGATGCCACATATTTGGAATAGAATCCTAGAACTCAGTGCAGGAAGTTTGGTAGGTGTTTATGTTTGGTCTTTGGGAGAAATCATGGCAATTGCATACCATGACTTGCTGCAAACTTTCACATTGGTGAGACTGCTAAATTTCCAGAACTTGGTCCTTGGATGATTAGCCAGACCTAAGAGTCTCAAAGGCATGCTTAATTAAGATAAGGGGAAATAAATAGTGGAATCTTATTATGTTAGGATAGAATTTTAAAAATCTGCTGAGCTTCGAGTTTTCAATATTTGCTTCATTTGGGGGGAAGAATTTTAGAATTTCTACCTTTCTGTTTGCCTCTATATTTTTTCACTCATTGGGAGGAAAAATTGCTGAATGCCAGAGGCTCAGGGGTGAGCTTTTAATCTTTCAAAGGGCAATTAATATCCAAAACAAGATGGTGCGCCACTATGGAGATAATACATACGCTAGTTAAAGGAGAATGATTCGACATTTATCTGGCAATTTATAGCAACATCCCTGATTCTTCCAGAAAATAATTTCCATTGAACTCCAGAGGACTTCCATGAGGTAGATACCGGCCAAATGACAGGTTCTTCCAAGTGCAAATCAAGAACTCAGGCGAATTCATTTTTGTAAGAGAAGAGACAGCTCTTTGGAAATTCTATGATTTAGTCCTCTCCTTTGATAGGAGTGCTTTGTGGGAGGAACAAATATCACTTCATACTGGTTGCACAAAACTCATTTACTTCACTTCCATGCAGTGATTTTTCATTTTTATGAGTGTAAGTTATTGAGGTTCTTCCATGGCCCGAAGGTAAGAAGGGGTGGTCCTCGGAGAGCCAGGTAAACAAATGCCGTGCTGGTTAACAGGCCCTGCCCCATTACTTTGTCTAAAGTTTCTCAGGTGGGCAGTTACCTCATAATTTCATTTTAGCGGAATGAGAGTCAAGGGATCTTGATGCAAGCGTCTGCTCCCTTCAATCATTTCATCAGAATAGCTTTCAATTTGCAGGGAGTTGCACGAGGAAAAGGAGGAAGACTGAACTTCTTAAATTCCTTGAAGGCAATACGCATTTTATAGACACTAAACTGTGGGATGAGGAAAGCTGGCAAATGAGTGGTTTCTTAATAAAGCTAGGTTGGCTGCTATTTTGTGTCTAGAATCTAGGTTGTGGGTATACGGGCATACAAGGCACAGTCTATACTTTTCTGAATGTTTGAAGATGTTCATAGTAACATATTGGATGGGATGGTCTTAATAGAAGACAAAACATGGCCAAATATTTACCGTATGTTGTTCAGAAAAGTGAAGTTCAGGTTACAAAGCAGTGTATAGACTATGATCATAATTTTGTAAGTACAGTATACATGTACACAAACACATAGAGAGAGGGATATAAAAAAATAGATATTTATATGCCACTTTCAATACTACCCTTACCTGTATTAAAGTATTTCCTGGAGGAAAAAATGACAAAAAGCTAGCAATTGTTAGCTGCAGGTCGTGGGCATACAGAGAATTAAAAACAATTTTTAAGATGATCTCTCTGTAGCTTCCAGGATATTCTACAAAAGATCAGTTTGCATAGTAAAATTGAAAAACATATTATTTACAAAACTGTGTTTTGATGAGTGTTTAATGACAGAGAGAAATAAAGCTATACCTAGTTGTTTTATGATATGGTTTTGATCAAAAAACTACATATGTGATTTTGAGGTCATCAGATATTGCTGGTGACTCAGGGGAAACAGATAAGAGTATATTAGGAGTTAAATCATAAGTGTGATAATGCTTATCTTTGAGATAGGCTTTTATGAAGAATTTGTACTTTTTAAAAATGCTTAAAGATTTTTGTTATGTCCCATTTTTCTACAAGAACATTTAGTATTTTTATAAACAAACAAAACATTTTCTTTCAAAGGGAGAAAGTGTAAGTTCCTATTCCAGGCCCAACACTTTTTGCATCTGTCTCATCTCAGAGGATTGTCATCAGTTTCAAATGTATCAGAAAATGCTCTTTTTTAAACATTGAAATAAAGAAATTATAACATATATTAAAGTAGATTTCCTACAGCTTTTCAAGCTTAAGAGATCATTTTAAGGATTTAGAATGTGAGACTCTTATTACCAATAAAATCTTCAGGCTCTACTGGTTCACCTTTCATGAGACTCGTTTTTCATTGACTAGGCAGAGCATAACCAGCTTTCTATGTCACTCCCTAAGTTGAAGACCATAGTAGGGGAGAATTTTATGAGTCCTGTGCACGCTGGGGATCTCTTTCCCTTATTCCATCCTCAAGAGTGCAGAGGGACATCACTCAGTTGGAAAGACATAGACCATGAAGATGGGCTTGAAGCTGGTATGCAGAAAAGCAACTGTGAGGCACCCTGAAATCCCTGAGTGTGTGATAGCTTGACCGCCATCTATATTTTCCCTCCCTCCACACTCCCGCCAGTTTCTCATGGAGCAGAGCAGTCTGTTCGCCTTCTTACTTGATTCTGGGCTCGCCTGGATGCTTTGGCCAACAAAATATGGTACCAGAGATGTTGTGTCCCCTTGGGGCTAGACTTCAGGAGGATTGGCGGTTTCTGCTGCTTCTCTATTGCAGCCCTGAGTTGCATGTGAGAAGTCCAGGCTAGTCTTCTGGAAAAAGAGGTCATGTGTAGGAGCACTGAAGTGTCCACCATGTTCTTTTCTTCTACTAGAACATTCTGCCCTTCTTCTGCTATGGATAAGAACATGAAGTCACCCAGCTCTGTTAGTGATGAGGTTGGCAAGATTAACTTCTGTTTTTGAGAGTCGCACTGAGAAGAATAAACGGTTTGCGATGGCCCTTGGGCACCAGCCCTAAGCTGCATTCCCCAATCAGCTGTATCTTGCATTTTCCATCTGTCTGAATTTTTTGGTTTGATTTCTCAACCTAGAAGTGGAGATTGGGGAAAAGGTTTGATTTATTATCATCCCTTCAAGCCTCAACACTGAGGATTTTCTTATTATGTCTTGTGTGTTTCAAAAAATTGCCAGGATGGAGTCTAGCATGGGTCCCTTGTCACTGATTTTGTCTGCATTGCAGGGAGCCATTTAAATTATGTACACATGTCTCCAGGTCATCGGACTATTCTGGTACAATTGGCCCGGCCATACAAGTGCGACCGGCTCTGAGGTTTTAGCTAGTGGGCAAAGCAACACGACTTTTATCCTTAGTGTGAATGTGAAAACTGCTGTGCTTCTATTAATGGAGAACAAAGTTCAGGCTTTAAGCTGTTAATATCAATAATGAGTGTCGGTAATTACATACTGTAGATAATTGTAATCTCTATCATTATGCAATTACATTTTAAAAACTTCTGAAGTGATAGGGATTTTGGTAAAGTGGTTAACATCAGTGCCAGCTGTTTGGTCAGGTTTTTACTTTGTGTTTGCTTTGTTTGTGGAAATTACAAGTGACGGTTGAAATGTATCTGGGACACAAGTTTGTAACAGAGTATTAATTATATTATTGTTATTGATATCAAATAGTATTCCTTATATAATTAATAAGTTATAAATTAAAATATTATTTAAGATAGAATTCCATTTTAACCCTAACACTTGAAAAATACATATGCAAAATTTTTTGTCACATGTCTCTGCTGACTACAACCAGCTTCAACACTGTAGAAGTGAAAAAAAAATCCTGCTTTGTATAACAAAAGTGGGTGGTTTATAAATATGTGGGATTTCTGTGTGAAAACTTATAAAGATAGCAGAAGAATGGATGCATATCTTTGAATATAACTCCTGTCACTCTTTGTACTCTTTCATTCTGGTACATGAATTACTCACGTTAGTCCTCCATTTGCATTAACTTTCTAATTATTAGTTTAAATCTCTGTTCATTTTCCAAGTATTCTGGGACGCAATCCCATTTGTCTCTCCATCATCACTTATAATCCTTTCATTTCTGTGTAAGTTTCTCAAACACTTTCGACAGAAAATAATGATGATGCCAAAAGTATTTTGAAGACCAATACTGTGCTACCCTAAATAGTCATCGTTTTGTGCATATAACCCCATTAGTATTAGTATTAGGACTGGAGTCTTAGCAAGGTCATGCAAGCTGTACAAGATTGTACAGTTATTAAATAATAACACCGGGATGCAAAACTTTGTTTCTCTGATTTCAAAGTCCATGGTTTTTAACCACTAGATTTTATGGTCACTGCAGTTTCTTGAAATTTTACTCTGGATCCTACCTGGATCATTTTTGTGTGTATTTCTCCTCTGAATCATACTTCTGTGGAGCCATTTTCCTTTCCCTTTAGCTAATAGAAATTCTAATAGGCTCTATAGATGTTTTCTCTTTCCTTTCCTACAGATGATGTAAATTTCTTTGCTTCCATTACCCATTTACATGTAATCTGCCAAACATAAATTACTTCCATTAGTACCTTTTCTTTTTCACTTCTCAGTCTGATAACAACTGAGGTTCCCCATCCTGCCAACAGTTAATTTCTCCATCTAGCCCGCATCCCATGCCCTCTACAGCTCCCTCATCAGGGACTTGCTCCATTGATTATTCTTTATCCTCTCTGCATATTCTTTCCCAAGAGCATTTGAATGATCCTCTTACATTAAAAAAAAAAAAAAAAAGCAAAGCAAAAATCTAAAACCTCCTTCAACCCATGTTTTAATCTAACTACTTCCCTACTTCTCCTGTTACAAGCAACCTTCCTGGAGGAATTTTCTGTCTCTATATTGTCATGTTGCATCCATCCCTCAAGCTGGGACAATACAGGTTAGCTACCCCACCCTGCCCCCACTACCCCATGACATAGTTCTCATTTATTGAATCACATTGGCACCCTTTTGAACCTAGCTCATTTGCCCTTCAGTATTATCCAGCTCCATGTACAACCCACTCCTGAAAATTTTCTTTCCATGGCTCCCTCCCTTGTGCAAAACATTCTTGTATTTTTTTTTCCTATTCTCTACATGCCTTCTTTCTCCTTAATAGGCTCTTACATCTCTGCCCACCTCTTAAATGTTTACACTACTTATTCTTCACTGCCTTTTCTCCTTCTCCCTTCTGGGTATGTTTTGAATACATCTGCCACTTTGTCTACACTGCTGGGAACCTAGATTCCAGCAAGGACATTCAACCTAGTCTCTCACTTTTGGTGTTATACTATTGGTCATTCTAAAATGTGAATCTGATCATGTCACTTCCCTACTTAAATCCTTTAATGGTATCTTTGTGAGCTTAGGTGACATTCAAACTACTTCCCATGGTTTGAGCATTTGAGCTGGGGCTCACTAATGGTAACTTACAGGGTTCTGGGTTAGAATTCCAGCAACATGGCAGGGTCCCTTGGAACTGACCATTTGCTGGTTTATGAAAGAGTACTATTTGTTACAGATTTAACCTGTAACCCATGTTCCTATTATAGGCTGGGTTACCTTAATAAATAGGCACCAAATACAATTTAAAAAGTGTATTTATTCTGGGGCACCTGGGTGACTCCTCCAGTTAAGTATCTGACTCTTGATTTCAGCCCAGGTCACAATCTCACAGTGGTCAGGTCAAGCTCCGTGTTGGGATCTGCAGTGGGCCTAGTTGGGCACTGCGCTGGGGTGAGCTGGGTGTGGAAATTGCTTAAGATTTTCTCTCTTTCCTCTCTCTCTGCCCCTCACTTGCTTGTGCATGTGCACTCTCTCTCTCAAAAAAAGTGTATTTTTTTTATATTATGGATGAGTTGAGTCTTCCCATGTGATAGAGAGCAATCCCTTATTTGGGATTTGAGGAAACCCCCTATGGCCTCATCATTATATATATCCAGCTGACAGAATGGTAGAGGCCATGTGGAAGCCACCAGAAACTAAAGCCCAAAATTCCCACTTTCCTTCTCTTCACAAACAACTATTCACGCTGTCATACCTAGATGAAATGGTTAGGAAATGTAGTTCTATTGTTGATACAAAAGAAAAAAATAAAAAGAATCATTGAGAGCTTGCTGTGTGTCGGACAGGCAAGTAAGTTTGTGGTTGTGGTTGGATGTGAGGCTCACTCCTTTGGAAATATGGGCAGGATGCAGTGGAGATACAGGGGTGCAAGTGGGTGCAGTGATCGTGAGGGACAGGATGTGTGATTTTATTCTTTATCATTTTCATTCTCTTGGGAGAGAGGCTATGTGGCCTGTCTTGCCATTCCATATTCAACATCACATAATGTTTGGCTTACCTTGCTGCCCCCGTTTTATATTAGGCAATTGGAAGAATGAGGCAATCAGAAGAGTAAGATTTTTTATTAAGAGAAACATGTCATTCTCTGAAAGAATCCAGTAAGTATAGCTGATTGAGATGGTAGGAACCTGTATACTTTGCTCTCTGAAGAAATATTTGGAACTCTGACTCCAGCCAGAGTGAAGCTCTCAAACCAGGAAATGAGTCAAAACTCTACTGGGGATTTTCTCTCCTTTGCAGTAATTGCTTCTGAATAGCAAAACACCTTCAAAACTTTCCTTCAGAACTAGCCCTGGAAGCATTGCTCTTGCAACCTTGTATTTCAAGACAATGAAATATTAGCATTTAATAATCACTGCTGGTAACAAGAAAATACAAGCCTACCTCTTACCACACAATCTGGGCTGATCACTGAAATTGTGTCTACCTGAAGGAAACCATTTTAGCAGGCATCAACAGGAGAAGCAAATCCTTGTGTGATATTAGATAAGTTATTTAACCTGGTTTGAGCATGTATAAAGTGGTGCTAGTAATAGCTATCTCACAAGCTTGTCAGGGGGTTAAACAAAATACCCTGTAGGAAAGCACTTTGTCCAGAAAAGATGACCAATGAAGGTTAAGTCTGCCCTTCTGTCCTCTGTATTTCCCTCCCTCCCTCCTTTCTTTCTTACCCTCCTTCATTTTTTTATTTCTCTCCTCTCCCCTCTCTGCCTTTTCCTTCTGTGGAGAACTGAGATTTCAGAAGAGGACCATGAAGGTCTGGAGAGAGAGAGTGGACTTACCCTGGGCACTGTGAGGGAAGGAGAGAAAAGTCACATGGCAAAGGGCAGGCAACAAGTGAGGGACACAGGGAAGAAAGCCAAAAAAGAGGGAGAGGGACAGAGAAAGGAAAGAAGGAAGGAAGGAAGGAAGGAAGGAAGGAAGGAAGGAAGGAAGGAAGGAAGGAAGAAAAAGGCAGAAGGAAAGAACAGACGAGGTTTTGCTCTTAGAAGATGTCATATGACACTGGAGAAGTCTGAGGCTTGAAGAGGTCAGACAGAGATCGCAGGCCTCCAATAGTCAGTCTTGGGGTGAACCCAAGGGTTCCCCCTGGCTGAGTTGGCCTCACATATTTTAGTACCTAAGGAGGAAGAGCCAGGCAAGTTTTCCCCAGAGCCCACCCACAGCCCCAGGTGCTTTACCTTCTTCCACAGCCCTTCTTTGAAAATACTTCTTGTTGGGGAAGTTCTTTATCCTCTCCCCCCAAATTTGCCTGCCAACCTTCTACTTATCTTTTATACTCCACTTGAATATCCCATGGTTGGTGTGATTGATTCTTACAGGTGTTCCCCTCAGCATCTTGTCTGCCCTTTGGATATGCATTCGTTATTTCAGTTGAGGCCAAAACGCACTTGTGGGGTCTCCCATGTTCCATGCACTGGGCTGAGGGTGGGTATGGAAACATGACTGATACAGGGTTTCACTCCCGAGGCCATCTTATTAGGGACAGTGGTTTCCAAAGCCCAATTCCCCTTGGACAACTCATAGCAGGACATGTGGGGATTATGTGTTCAAAATACATATTTCTAGCACCCACTCACAGGTATTCATGTAAAGTTAAGACTTGTGCATCTGTAATTTGAAAAGCTCTCCCAGGTATTCTGATGAGTAGCCAGGTTTGGGAACTTCTTAAAAGGTGAAGGAAAAATAAGTAAAGTAGTCACTCTTATGGGGTTTGGATTGATAGTGTTCTAGGTTGCCAACTACAGCTGGGTCTAAAAACTTCATAGGACAGTTAGGGGAGCTTACATATTACTGTGTTATCTTCAAGGTGACCTTCTGTTTAAGGTTTTAATATTTGGTCTGGTTAAGGTTCAACATGCAGAGAAGGTAGGTGAGCAAGAGCCTGGCATTGATACATACGCCAATAGCCCAGGTGAAAAGGACACAAAGATGTTAGACTTCGTCTGGCTTCTGCTCTGGTGCCTGGAATCTAGAGGGCATACCACCATGACACAGAGGCTGGTACTGAGGATGGGGCTGTAGACACAGCCTTCCTCCATCATCTGTCTGTGGCATCCTCTCTGCCTACATCCACCTCTCTTCTCTTGCTCTCACTTGATGCCCCCTGTCAGGGCTTAAAAGTCCAGGTCCTGTCCTGTGGTGTGCTGCCCTGCCCATTCTTTACCTGGAACAGAGCTACTGTTGGCTCTGTGTGTAGGCCCATTCTTGGTCAGAGACCTCTCCTTTCAGCCAGGCAGGTGGAGTCCTACTGGACAGACTAATCTCCTCCCACCACTCCCACCACTACTAGAGGAGAGGACTTTCTACCTGTCTGTCTTTCGCTGTGTTCCACAAAAGGCTGTTCTGCCTCCAGTGACTCATGATCACCCTGAGGGGGTGAGAAGCTATGTCCAAGGCCCCTCTCATGTCTGTGCAAAGGGAAGCACTCCTTGATGGGTTCCCAGAGGAGCACAGTGTTCTCATAAGGCAGCCAGCTGGAATAAGAAGATTTGAAGTAGAATGGGGATGGAAGCATTAAGAGTGATTTCTCTTCCTTTGGGGAGGTAGATGCCACTTCAGAGAACGGGAGTTCAAAACTCTGCTTTAAGATCTTAAAGTTGAAATTCTTCTTCCTGAGGTGAGTCTGACCTGGATATGTCTAAAGTCAAAGATGGACATCCCCCCACAGGAGATGGGAAGAGAGATAAAACAAAGTACTTCAGTGCAAAAGGAAAACCCATTTTCTTGAGAGATTTAATAGAGATTGTTTAAATGATGGCCAAAAGGGAACACCAGAATCCCAGAGCATTAGAAAGAGAGCCTCAAGAGCCAGAAACCACACTGTATTTCTTTGAAATGCACCTGGCAAGAGGGTTTCATAAGCCAGGCTAGGAGGCATTGGGCTGTGCCCTTGGGACAGTGCTAGTCCCCACCTGATGGATAGGTGGGTAAAACCAGCTTCTTGTTCTAGGAAACCTTGTTTTCTCTCCCTTTCTCTCTTATCACCTGCCACTTCTAGGTCATTCTGAGAAAGAAGGGAAAACAAGTGGAAACATTGGCAACTGTTTTAGTTTCATAGAGCACCCATGACAAATGACCACAACCTGGGGGGCTTAAGGCAACAGAAATTTATCTTCTCATAGATTTGGAGGTCAGAGTCTAAAATCAAGGTGTGGGCAGGGTCACGTTCCCTCTGAAAGCTATAGAAGAGAATCCTTCTTTCTTCTCCCAGCTTCTGGTGCCTCAGGCTATCTCTGGCTTAGAGCAGCATATGCATACTTGCTTCCATCCTCACATGGTCCTCTCTGTGCATTTTCCTCTTGTCAGAATGATGATGCTTGTCACTGGGCTTAGGGCCCACACTAATCCAGGATGATTTTGTCTTGAGATTCTCAACTTGATTATATCTACGAAGACCCCTTTCCCCCAAATAAGGTCACATTCACAGGACATGGTGGACGTATCTTTTGGAGGATCATTGTTCAACCCCCTACAGCAACCTTTGAGGAAATGTCCTCTAAGAGAGCATTGAAGCTGGGATGGAGGCCTGCTTTGTAAGATGGCACAGCTCACAAATGGACTCTGGGTGCTATGGCTGGTCTAGGTTGTCACTGGCCCCCTTCCTCACAACAGTCCAGACACACAGTCCAGACACACTGGCCCGTGTCAGGTCCCCAGATTCACCACAGCTCTTCTCAACTTCTAGTCTTTGCACTTCCTGCAAGGAAAGCCCTTACTACATCACGTTTAATGATTTCCTCTTCCCAGACAGACCTTATCTCTTCATTCTGTGAGGTTTTTTTAAATCATAACTGCTGCTTGTTTCCTTTAAAACACTGACCACAATTTTCAACTATTTACTTATTCTCCCCCTTTCCCGCTAAACCGAAGTGACAAGAGGGCAAGAAACAGGTCTACCCTGTTTATCCTGCACACCCAACACCACACACAGTGTCAGGTTCTCAAAAACTAACAGTTGATAGATAAAGATGAAATGCATTGAATAAGGGGTGCCAGGGTCAATCAGTTGGTTAAGCATCCAACTCGTGATTTTGGCTCAGGTCATGATCTCATGTTTGTGAGTTCAAACCCTGCATCGGTCTCTGTGCTGACAGTGAGGAGCCTGCTTTGGTTTCTCTTTCTCTCTGTCATCTTCCCCAGCTTGCACTCATGCACGTGCACTCTCTCTTCTCTCTCAAAATAAATCAATAAACTTAAAAAAAAAAGAAATGCATTGAATGAATAAACCTGGGCCATCATTTCCCCTCTTTGTCTGTACCTCCTCCATCCTTTCTTGGACTTGACTTTCACGAGTGATTATCCAAAAGTTGATTCTTATTCTTATCTAATCTCTGTTAGGATGATAACTGATAGAGGCCTTTGTGCTTCTACTCCTTGAGTTTATACCATATCTCTCTGAATTCTGTTAGAATTGGTTGATTCTGTCCCATCAAGCACAATCGCTGTATTTTATGGTCATGACAATTTGCTCCAAGGAAGGGCATGAGGAATAAGGGGGAGAAGAGGCCATAGCTGCAAGGGCAATTGCCAAGCTTTTGAGATACGAGGTAAAGACAAGGGAGCAGCCAGCAAGCTCCCATGTGCAGATTGGCTTTGATTTTTTCCTGCTAAAATGACAGCACTTCATGTAGCCTTAGGCTCTAATACAATTCCACACTTTGGGGAAGATTCCTTTACCAGAGATTTCTTTTTCATCATCTTTACAGAAAGGATACGTACTCATTGTGAAAATTCAATCATTACAAAAATATATGCGGATGAGAATTTTTAAAAGTCACCCAAATTCTACCACTTGACTCATATAATGCACATAGATAGGCATAATTCCAGGCAGCTGTCTGTGCATATATACATGAGGAAGGCTGTGTGGTTAGGTAAATAGTCTGAGAAATAGTTTTCATAACAATGGAATGATACTTTACATAACATAATACTTTTGGTAAGAAGGTATTAAATTTAATTTTTACATGAATTAAACAGAAGGAAAGGAAGCTGATTTGAAACTGAAACAGTTGCTGAATTTCAGTTATTTTTTTAACAAAAGAAATAGTAGATTCTAGAAGATCCTTCTAAAAGTACAGGGAAATTATTTAAAGTGACAACAAGAACTATCACAGTTATTTACTGTTCAATCTATATTTAAATGAATCCATGCTTTGTCTACCAGAATATTTCCATTCTGGATTTTTATTTGGGCACGTAAGGGGCTATATTCCTTAAAACTTATAAGATTGCTTAAATTTTTTTCATACACAATTAACATTCATCACCCCTTAAATTGTTCTAAATTACACATATCAAGAAACCACCTCTTTCCCAGATACCTCCCTCTTGAAATTCTTCCTCCTCATTCCCCAATCGCTACAAATTGCTCTCTACACACTCATGAAAGTGTTACTTTGAAAGCTTTCTTTTGTAACTCTCCAGTTTGGGATTCATTGTTTTTAAAGATAACCATGTCTTCCTCTTTCTTAAGGGTTATCTCATTTTGCTAAAGCGTATTTTCAACCAACTGCCCAGTAATGGCTGTGGGGAAGCAGAGCATTTTTGTCACTTCATATCTGAAAGAGCCTTTGTTTGTTTGTTTGTTTGAATGATAATTTGGCTGGGATTGGAATCCATTGTTCTCGGTTCTCAGTGGTTCCATTTCATCTAAAGAGACTACCTAGAGACATATATCCTCTCAGTATACTTTTGTATTATTATTATTTGGAAATCAACTCACTGGTTGTTCTTCTTTATTTCAATTAAGATCTATTTACATACAGTTTGGTGGGCTTTAACTATTATATACACTCACACAACACTACCCAAAACAAGCTATAGAATATGTATGTCCATCACCTCCAAAGTTCCGGGGGTCAACCTCTGCCCATACTCACTAGAAACTGCCACATTTTGATTTCTCTCACCATATATGGGTCTGTTTTTTATAGGACCTCATTTAAATGGAATCACACATGGGGCACCTGGGTGGCTCAGTCGGTTAAGCATCCGACTTCGGCTCAGGTCATGATCTCACAGTTTGTGGATTTGAGCCCAGCATCGGGCTCTGTGCCGACAGCTCAGAGCCTGGAGTCTGCTTCAGATTCTGTCTCCCTCTCTCTCTACTCCCCCCCCCCACTCATGCTTTGTTTCTCTCTGTCTCAATAATAAATAAATACAAAAAAATTTTTTAAACGGAAACACACAGGATGTACTCTTAAACCTAGCTTCTTTTGCACAGCATATTTTTGAGATTCATTCAGGTTATTGTATATTTCAGCAGCATATTTCTGTGTATTGTTGAATAATATGTCATTGTATGAATATATCACAATTTGTTTATTCAGTTTCCTGCAGATAGACATTAGGGTTGTTTCCAGTTCTGGAATATTGTGAATTAAAATAATATGCCATTATTTTATTATCCAACCATAAAAAGAAGAAACTCTTGCTACTTACAACAATATAGATTAGACCTTGAGGGTATTATGGTAGGTGAAATAAGTCAGACCAAGAAAGATAAATACTATGTTATCATATTTATATGTAGAATCTAAAGAGAAAGAAAAGAAGGAAGGAAGGAAGGAAGGAAGGAAGGAAGGAAAGAAGGAAGAAAAAGAAAAATCCAAACTCATACGTAGTGCAGATTGGTGATTGCCAGAGGTGGGATAGGGGTGGGATGGGTAAAACCGGTGAAGGTGGTCTAAAGGCACAAGCTTCCAATTATAAAACAAGTCATGAGGCTATAATGTGCAGCATGCCGACCATAGTTGGTAATACTGTATTGTATATTTAAAAGTTGCTAAAAGAATAGATCTTAAAAGTTCTCATCCACAAGAAAAATAATTATGTGTGTTGATGGATGTTAACCTGACTTATTGTGGTCATCATTTCAAAATATGTACAAATATCAAATCATTACTTTGCACACCTGAAACTAATATAAGGGCATATGTCAATTATATCTCAATTTGAAAAAAAAGAAAAGTTAACACAGACAATTTTCAAAATTTCTCAAATATACCAACCATGCATATGTTCATGTGTAGAAAATAAACTTAAAAATTTTGATGTAAAACAATAGTAACAACAAAAACCCTGTTAGGAACATTCTTGCAAAAAGGCTTTTTTGCATAGATGTTTTTACTTCTTTTAAGCAAATTCCTAGGAGTAAATCGCACAATCATGAAGTTGATATAAATATAACTTTATTAGAAACTTCCAAACACTTTTGTAATATTAATACCATTTTACACTCCTGCCAGAAATGTGGGAGATCTCCAGTATCTCCATCTCTTTGCTAACATTGGATTTTCGGTGTTTTTAGTGTAGTCAGACCTACTGTACTTTTTTAAAAATTATAATTTATTGTCAAGTTAGCTAACATACAGTGTGCTCTTGCTTTTGGGGGTAGATTCCTGTGATTCATTGCTCACACGTAACACCCAGTGCTCATCCCAACAAGTGCCCTCCTCAATGCCCATCACCCATTTCGCCCTCTCCTCCACCCCCATCCCCATCAACCCTCTTTGTTTTCTTTTCTTTTTTTAAAACTTTTTTTTAGTGTTTTATTTATTTTTGAGAGAGAAAGACAGCGTGAGCAGGGAAGGGTCAGAGAGAGAGGGAGACACAGACTCTGAAGACAGGCTCCAGGCTCTGAGCTAGTTGTCAGCACAAAGCCTGATGTGGGGCTCAAACCCACAAACCATGAGATCATGACCTGAGCTGAAGTTGGATGCTCAACCGACTGAGCCACCCAGGTGCCCCAACCCTCTTTGTTCTCTGTATTCAAGAGTCTTTCATGGATTTGCCTCCCTCTCTGTTTGAAACTCTGTTTTCCCCTTCCCTTCCCCCATGGTCTTCTGTTAAGTTTCTTAAATTCCACACATGAGTGAAAACATGGAATACTACTTGGCAATGAGAAAGAATGAAATCCTGCCATTTGCAACAATGTGTTGGAACTGGAGGGTATTATGCTAAGAGAAATAAGTCAGTCAGAAAAAGACATCTACTGTGATTTTAATTTGCATTTTTGTGGTGATGAAAATTTTGAGCATCTTTTTATGTACTTAGCATTGCCCATTTAGATATCTTCTTTTGTGACATACCTGTTTAAAAAAGCTTCTGCACTGCAAAGGAAACAATCAAAAAAACTA
>CM053559.1:59498921-59628184 GCA_028646485.1 Cryptoprocta ferox | reverse complement strand
TCCCCTATGACCCAGCAATAGCACTGCTGGGGATTTACCCAAGGATACAGAAATGCTGATGCACGGGGGCACATGTACCCCGATGTTTGTAGCAGCACTTTCAACAATAGCCAAATCATGGAAAGAGTCTAAATGTCCATCAACTGATGAATGGATCAGGAAGATGTGGTTTATCTGTACAATGGAATACTACATGGCAATGAGAAAGAATGAAATCTGGCCATTCGTAGCAAAGTGGATGGACCTCGAGGGTGTCATGCTAAGCGAAATAAGTCAGGCGGAGAAGGACAGATACCATATGTTTTCACTCATAGGTCTAACAGGAGAAACCTAACAGAGGACCATGGGGATGGGAAGGAGGGAAAAAAGTTAGGGAGAGGGAGGGAGACAAAGCACTAGAGACTCTTGAATACTGAAAACAAACTGAGAGGAGAAGGCAGAGGGGAAAGGGGAAGGGGAAGGGGGGTGATGGTCATGGTGGAGGATACTTGTGGGGAAGAGCACTGGGTGTTATATGGAAACCAACCTGACAATAAACTATAAAGTTAATAAAAAAATAAAATAAAAAATAAAATATCTTTTTTAACTTTTTTCTTTCTCAACTATGAAAATTTTAAGCTAAATATATTCTAGTTACAAATCCTCTTACGGATACATGTATTTGGAATATTTTCTCCCTGTGTTTCACTGCCTTTTCAGTCATTAATGTTTTTTTTTAACAAATGTATTGAGGTATAATTATCATACAATAAAGTGTAAATGTTTAAAGTATGCATATTGATAAGTTTTGACAATTCATGCACCCATAAAACCATCACTACAATGTAGGTAATATACCTGTTACTCTAAAAATTTCTTTGTGCCTTCCTGGAATGCATCCCTTCAGACCATACCTAGGCAACCCCATTCCACAGGAAACCAATGATCTACTTTCTGTTATTATAGATTAGTTTGCATTTCCTACAACTTTTATATAAGTGAATCATAAAGCATGAAAAATTTTGTCTGTTTATTTCATTCAGGTTAACTATTTTAAGATTCGTTTGTGTTATTGCATGTATCAGTAGCTCCTTCTGCTTTATTGCTCAGTAGTATTCCATTGTATGGATATACTGCATTTTGTTTCTTATTCACTTTTAATGGACATTTGGGTTGTTTTCAGTTTGGGCTATTACAGATAAAGCTATTGTGTGCATTCATAGCTTTTTAAAAATTTTTTTATGTATATTTATTTTTGAGACAGAGAGAAACAGAGCATGAGTAGGGGAGAGGCAGAGAGAGAGGGAGACACAGAATCTGAAGCAGGATCCAGGCTCTGAGCTGTCAGCACAGAGCCCGACACGGGGCTCGAACTCATGAATGGTGAAATCATAACCTGAGCTGAAGTCAGATGCTTAGCGAACTGAGCCACCAGGCACCCCTCATAGAAGTCTTTGCTTGTGTATGTACTTTCTCTTCCTTTTAAGGAAACACCTAGGAGTAGAATGAGAGTTCCGGCTCAGAAACGTTCTTGCCAATGCTTGATATAGTCAGTCTTCTTAATTTCAGTCATTCTAGTAAGTATGTAGAGATTTCCCTAATGACTAATGGCGTTGAGTATCTTTTCTTTTTCCTTCTTGACTTCTTCCCTCCCTCCTTCTCTTTTTCTTTCTTTCTTTTTCTGTATATGGTTCTTCAGTTGGCCCAGTACTTTTGTTGAGGAAGCAAATTGCTTCTGCACCTTTGTCAAAGTTTTTTTTTGACACTCTTCTTTTCTCTTGCTTGAGTTGTCTATTGTGACCCTACACCAAACTGTCTTGATTACTCTAGCATTATAAAAAGTCTTGATGTTAGATAATGTATATTCTCAAAATTTGTTCTTTTAAGAGTTGTAAAGATGTTCTATGTCCTTCCTTTGCATTTCCAAGTGATTTTCATATTCAGCTTGTGAATTTCTATAAAATTCGTATTGGGATTTTGAGTGAGATTGCAGTAAATATATAGATCAATTTGGAGAAATGACACTTTAAAGCCATTGGGTGTTCTGATCCATGAACATGGCATCTCTCTCCATGTCTTAGGATCTCCTTTAATTTCTCTCAGCAATATTTTGTAGTTTTTTGTAAACCAATCTTTCACAATATTTGTCATGTATGCCTCTTAGAATTTTATGTGTTTGTGCTGTTGTGAAATGATATTATTTTAATTCAATTTCTGATAATTCATTGCTAGGTTATAGAAATCTAATTGATTTCTGATATAAATCTTATATTCTGCACCCTTGATGAAATTGCTTATTGATTCTAGTATCTTTTATTATAGATTCCATAGGATTTTCTTTGTAGACCACAATGTCTAGACCACAATGTCTTCTACAAATAATACAGTCTTACTTCTTTCTTTCCAACCTGGATGACTTTTACTTCTTTTTCTTGCACTATTGAATTGCTAGACTCTCCAATCCAATATTGAACCAATATTGAATAGAAGTGCTGAGAATGGAATTCTTTTTTTGTTCATAATCTTTGGGGAAACATTTTCAGTTTTTCACCATTGAGTATGGTATTAGTTGAGGCTTTTCATAAATGTTCTTAATAAGGTTGAAGAAATTTTCTTCCATTCCCACTTTGCTGAGAGTTTTAATCAGGAATGGATGTTGACTTTTTTGTAATGCTTTTTCTGTATCTATCAAGATGACAATATTTTCTTTCTTTATTATTCTTTTAACACAGTGAATTACATTAATGGATTTTCAAATCTTCTATTCCTGGAACAAAACTGACTAGATTATGATGTATTATCATATTTATATATTCTTGGATTCAATTTGTTAATTTTTAAATGACTTGTTTGCATCTGTGCTTCTGATCAGTTATAACCCATAATTTTATGTGTTTGGTTTTGGTATTAGAGTAAGGTTGGCCTTATAGAATGAGACATCTTCAATTTTCTGGAAGAGTTGGTATTATTTCTCTATTAAATGTTTGTAGGAATTCATCAGGGTAGACTCTGGTGCCCAGAGATATTGTGTGAAAGTTTCAAGTACAGTCTTATATATGACTGCTGGAAATATCCCTACTTGCCTCCTTTCCAATCTTATGGGTAGAATGTTCAGTCTTTTAACATAAAGTATAGTATTTGATGGAGATTTTTCCCCCAGAGATTCTCTTTACTGTATTTGAGAAATTATTTTTTAACAACTAGTTTGTTGAGGTCTTCATCATGAAGGATGTTAGGTTTTATCAAATGCTTTTTTGAGATATCATGATTTTTCCCCTTAATTTTGTTCATTATGGGGATTGTATTAATTGATATTTTAAAATATTGAACTAACTTTGCTTTCCTGAGTTAGACCCCAGTTATTCATGATATATTATATTCTTTACATATTTCTAGGTTAAATTGCCTAGTTACGTTAAGAATTTTTGTATCCACATTCCTTGAGGATATTGATCTTCAATCTTTTGTTGTTGTAATATTATTCCTTTGTTTTAGTGTCAGATTTATGGTAGCCCATTCAAATAAATTGAAAAAATGTTCCGTACTCCAATATTTTCTGAAAAAGTTTGTTTTAGGTAATTGTGTGGGGAGCTAACTGCCAGAATTTTAGGATCTTTGTTCTGTAGCTGCTCAATTTCCTAAGGCAAAAACATGATTTTTTTTAAAGATCAGACACATAAATGACTATTTTACATGAAATTTTCTATACAACATGACGGGAGTATTGACAATTACATGTTCAGAAAGTTAATATCCCTATTTGCACATCCCACACTCCTATCACACCTGGCATTTCCTAGTCCTGTGCTTCTCTAGATTTCCAGAGGCAGATTAACATCTTTGTGAGTTTGTATTTTATGCATATATTAGATGTAGGCTTAGGTACTCTAGTCCATCCATTACTACTTTCCTTTTCAGTTTCTTCCTGCCAAAAAATGTGTTGGTGTTTCTTTCCCCAGGTGACTCTTAACTCTAATCTCTTAATTCAATATCAACTCATACTTTTAAACTTATTTTTTGCTTTTATTTAAATGTTGTCTTTGAGGGATGTGGAAAATTGTATTTTCCTCCAATGGTCACAACAGTATCTCCTAGGCTACATGCTCTTCTGCAAGGTGAACTTGCCATCCCTCATCAAGGGTTGGTATTTAATTCTCCTCCTTTTGAATATGGCCTGGCCTTTGTCACTCATTTGTAAACCAAAGAATTTAGCACAAAAGGTAGAGTGTAAGTTACAAGGCTAGTTCACAAGAAGCAAAGCTGCTTTTGCTTTGGTTTCTTGGAAAGCCCACTCTCTAGATCTTCCCTGTTGGGACTCTCCCTCTTAGACTCTATCTACCTGCACTGAAAAGGCCAAGCTTCATGGAGAGGTCATGTATAGATGCTCTGGTCATTAGTCTCAGCTCAGCCTAGCCTCCAGGTCATCCAAGCAGACACATTAATGAGGAAGCCCTCAGATGATAATATCCATTCAACCATTTCACTATTAAATAGCCATTCAAGCCTTCCTAGATAGCCCCCAAATACTGGATATCAGGAAAAAAAAGTCATGTCTGCTGCTTCATGTCTAAATTTCTGACTCACAGAATCCATGAGCATAATATAATTGTTGCCTTTCAGTGCTGTGATTTTTGGGGTGGTTTGTAACACAGTGACTGAACACCAGAATGAAGGGAGGAAGAACTACATGTATTTACTTTGCCCCTTTGATCCAGGAACCTCATCAGAGCCTTTCCAATCATGATAGTTGCTCCACAACAAGAGATTTTGGAAGTGGGACACAGCTGACTTCCATGAAATGGGAACTAGATTGGGAGTCTCTGGTTTTAGTTCTGACTCTAACTTGCTTGTTGAACCTGAGCAAGTCAATTCCTCAACTTGGCTCAAAGTCATCTAAAAGTTTAGATCACTGGGTCATGTGTTGTTCATCTTTTGTTGTCCTTTCTAGGTATACCTTCAGCCTCTGCACTCTGCTCTTTTTTCCTAGAAGATTGACATGTAGGTCCCTTGGCTTTCTGATTCCCAGTTGGGTTTGGCCTATGGAGAGGCCTCGCAGGAGACTGGAAAAAGGGAAGAGAGTGGAGTTAGGTATTTAGTTCCTTAGCTCCCTCCCTGGGCTACTATTAAGCTGTCCATGTCCCTCAGCTAAGTCCACAACTCTTCCCAAGTTGGTACTCCCTATATAATTCTTCTTCTTTCCCACGCACATCATTACTTCCTCCCCTGATTCCTCCAGGCTTAAGGAATAGTAAATTCATTTCACTATTACTAATCCCAAGGTACTGCATCATTCCTCATCATTTCCCTACATATTTCCCATGTCTTTGCAATTAGTGCCTTTTAAAAACTCTGCTGGAATTATCCTATTTTAGACACACCATCTGTTTCTTGCAATGAACTGATACATTTCAAATGATCTTTGGTATTTCTACTATATCTAACATTTTATAATTCTATGAGAAGTCTTTTACCAGGCTTCGTTCTTTATCATTGCAGAACCGTTTTAACAAGAGTTGCAGTACTCCTGACCAGATATATGGAATATATTTTTTACAAGCCAGTGCTTACACAGCCTGAAATACAATAGCCATTCATTTTCTTCATTTACTTGGTTTTTTAAAAAGGACCTAGAATTGGCTTTTTCTGTGTTGCTCCAACTGAAGTTTAGTTTTTTGACACAGAGAACATTCACCTAATAGGCAAGAGTAAAATTTCTTGTAATACCGCCTGTCACTGTCAAAGATAATGCCCTGTAAGTGGTAGTGTGGTTGAAAGGAGTGTGTTAACCATCTGTCCTTTTGCTGATATCCATACTCAAAATGAAGCTTTGGCTGCTTTGAAATTGCAAGTGCTATTTGCAGTACATTTCAGTTCACGATTCTGAATGCACATTCTTCTTAAACTCTTTGTTAAGGAGGATCAGCCATTTATACAACTATGTTAAAATCAAGTGTAAATTCCCAAACCCTTCAATTTTAGAGTTCTCATTGTGTTGAGATTATATTTTATTGATAATTATTTGAAATAAGTTAATCATATGTTAGAGCATAGACTTTTTTTTTTTTTTTTTTGGTAGTTGTATAGTTGGATGGTAAGATTTGGTCAAAAATAAGGACTACATAAGAGAGAATATAATCAGTATCAGAGTAGTGTTCTCTACCCTTGAAGCATCTGGTGATCTGTCTCCCTGGTAAGGTATTGCTTGTTCTCACCGAGATCAAATTGTTAAAAGAGCAGGTGCTTTCATTTAATGGTTTATATAACATGGAATTTTCTCTTTATCTCAAAATATAAATTAAAAAAATAATAATTAGAGTTCAAGGTTTTAAAGACATTTTACAGGCTGTGAAAAATCTAATAGGAAATATTAAGCAAGATTATAAGAAGATTATAATTGTAATGCCTCAGTTAGTACATATTTACATCAAAGGTCTTATACTATAAGCAGAGAGTGAATCCTGTTAATCATGTTGTAGGCTACAAAGAAAACCTTGGTAGCTTCTTCAAAGTCAAAAGTATAACATCATCATTTGATACACACAATACACAGAAGTCAATATTTTAACCATATGGAAAATTTAAAGTTGTTCTCCTAGGCGAGCTATAATACAATATAACAAAATGTCACCAAACAATAATTCATACCTTTTAATGATGATAAAATTATAATTGGAAACAAGAGCAAATGAATTAAATCTTAAGAAACTAACAACCAATTAAATTTAAGGAAAGAAAAAATAAATAATAAATGGTGTGGTGGATATTAATAAGTTAGAAAATAAAAACAAAGAATAGAATTGGTAAATATCTATGCAGCTATATTATTGAAAATATTGCTATGAAAATGCACTTTAAGGATGCTTGCTGATTTTTTTAAGTTTATTTATTTATTTTGAGAGAGACAGAGACATCATGAGCAGGGAAGGGGCAGAGAGAGAAGGAGAGAGAGAATCCCAGTCAGGCTCCATGTTGCCAGCTCAGAGCCCATGAACCATGAGGTCGTGACCTGGAAGGTTGCTGATTATTAAGCTAAAAGAAGAAAAAGCAAAAATAAACCATGATGGAGATAAAAAATAAATAGGTAAATCATCATGCACAAGGCTTTAAAAGTCTATCATAAAAAAAATTATAAAGCAAATCTGAAAAACTGGATTAAAGTGATAATATTTTTTGAAAACACAAATTACTGAAATTTATTTTATAAGTAGAAAACCAGTACAGACCAAAAATTATGAGAGGAATTCCAAGTGTTGTCAATTCCAACCTGTAAAAGTTTTAGGAACCCACACACAGTGTATGCACAGCACATACACAAACACACACCCAGAAAACTAGTAATTATGCACAGAGATATTTCTGACAATATGATAGAAAGTTAGCTTTCAGTTTTGTACTATTTGAATATACTTCCTGTCCATGTATTGCTGTAAAAACAAATTAGCAAAATAGGAATTTCTCAAATTGGGGTTCTTTGGATCCCAGGAAATCCTTAAGTGAATTTTCTTGTGGACCTATTTGTTCTTTATGATATTGATTTTAATGTACTTATTAAATTTTTTGATTAGTTGCAAATTTCATATAGTTTAAAATTTTTAAATGTGTATAAAAGTAAATCATGAAAAAGTATTTCCTATATACATTTCTCCCCTCTTTCACATCCATTCCCAATGGTTCAAATGGTCATTTCAGAATTTCATTATGTTTATACAAGTTATTACAAATAGAGATTCTTTGTCTTTCCTTCCTTTTTTTTCACCCATTATGTACATTGCATTTTACCTGGCTTTCTTTCCCATATTTCTCATGGATATATTTCTACATAGTGCATAGAAAGGGTCCTTATTTTTTTTTTATAGAACCGAATATGCTAAGTATGCTAAGGCATGATGATACAGAAGATTTAAGAGTAGTATCCAATATAGGAACACATATATGATCATGTAAATCTGGACTTTGCATGCATACTTTTAGATCTAGGTAAACATATTGACTGTGTGCCCTCTGCTTTTTCTTTGTTTCCCATGGAAGAAATTGGTATCCCTAGGGACCTGACAATTCTATTCTTACATCTGACCCTCTTCTGTAGAGAATGGGAATGTACCTAGAGATATGGCTAAGAGATTTGGTAGATTTAAAGATTTTCCATAAATAAAGTAAAAAAAAAAATGGCAGATTCATACACGAGAAAGAAATACAGTAAAACCTTGGTGTGTGAGCATAATTCGTTATGGAAACATGCTTGTAATCTAAAGTACTTGTATATCAAAGTGAATTTCAAGAACCATTGGCTAAGTTGTGATCATGTGACATTTGGCATCACATACTACTCATATTGCAAGGCATCACTCATTTGTCAAGTTAAAATTTATCAGAAATATTTGCTCATCTTGCAGAACATTCACTGACCAAGTTACTTGCAATCCAAGGTTTTACTGTATTTGTTTTTAACTGCGTGTTGAACTCTGAGCCAAAAAACAGAGTTCATGAAACAGTCTTAAAAATTGACCATGTAGTAGAGCACAGATGAACATAATTAAGTACCCAAAGTAGAAAGTTACAGACAATATTCTCTGATCACAATTCAACAAAACTAGAAATTAGGTGTTATTGAAATAGAAAAAAAGTCAAAACGAGTATTCCTGGAAATTTAAGATACCACCTAGAAATCAATATAATACACTTGGAAATCAAAAATACTCTTGTTGATAGTTTCTTTTGCTATGGCTACATTTCTAAGAAAATATAAATTAGTAAATTGACTCTAGAAATACAGAAATAATCCTAAACAGACTAAGAGCCACAAAAGAAATTCAAAGCATTATTGAGCTACATCTAAACAAAAAGTACCATGTTCAAATACTTTCACAAAGGAATTTTACCTAACCATTAAAGAACTATTTTATTTTATTTTTATTTTTATTTTATTTTTCATTTTATTTTATTTTATTTTATTTATTTTAGAGAGAGCATGTGCAAGCAGGGTAGAGGGGCAGAAGGTAAGAGAGAGAGATTCTTAAGCAGGCTCCATGCCCAACGAGGAACCCAAAATGGGGCTGGATCCCATGACCTTGGGATCATGACATGAGCCAAAATCAAGAGTCAGACGCTCAGCCGACTGAGCCACCCAAGCACCCCAAGGACCTTATCATTTAAAGCCATATAAAATATTCTAATCCAGGGCACTAAAAAAAAGTTTCTAAATTCTAAAGCATGTATAAGTACTGTTTAAAAAATCCTATAAAGATAAAAATTACAAGTCAGTCACAATTATACACATCAATCTGAAAATCAGTAAGCATATTATTAGCTAAGGAAATGCAGTAATATTTCAAAGGAATGAATAAATCAAGACCAAGGGGATAAAATTTCAGAAATTGATTAATATTAAATACATGTTAATAATCAAAAGAGAGAAAAACCTCTTTTTTATAGCTGAATAATAGTCCATTGTGTGAGTGTGTGTGTGTGTGTGTGTGTGTGTGTGTGCGCGCGTGTGTGTGTGGTGTGTTTCACATCTTCTTTATCCACTTATCAAACTAATACAATGCTGTATGTTAACTATACTGGAATTAAAATAAAAAAAACAAAAGGAAAAAATTACAATATTATCCCTATTAATTTTGAAAATGTATTTCATGTAATTCAACATCTTTTTTTGAACAATAATAACATAAATTATCCTTTGATTCCTCAGCACAGTCTTATGCCATAACCTTCTGAAATGTATCCCTTCACTAACTACTTTTCACCATCTCCAATGTCAACACTGCCTCTCTATCCTCAGTTGCTTGGTCCACTGCTATAATCTCATTCCTGGCTTTTGCATATGTCTTGACTCTGGAATCCACTGTTAGATATCAGAGTAATTCTGTGAAATATAAGAAAAATTTGCTCCCCAGTTTAAAAATTCTTTGATGGTTTTCCATTATTGCTCAGCATAAAATTCATGCCCCTGAGAGAGGCCTCTAAGCCCCACATGATCTTTTTCCTGCAAGACATTATCTTTTTTTTTTTTTTTTAACATTTATTTATTTTTGAGAGATAGAGCACAAGTGAGGGAGGGGCAGAGAGAGACTAAGACACAGAATCCGAAGCAGGCTCCAGACTCTGAGCTGTCAGCACAGAGCCCAATGCAGGGCTTGAACTCACAACTGTGAGATTATGACCTGAGCCAAAGTCAGATGCTCAACCAACTGAGCCCCCCAGGCTCCCCCTGCCAACGTTATCTTGAACCACTTCCCCTCCCTATGCTCCTGGCCATCCGGGCTGCCCTGCTCTTGGAATAGTTCAGGTTCCTTTCAGGTCTAGCACTTTTATATTCATAGAGAGTTCTTTTCTCTGGAATATTTTTTATCGGTGGAGTTTCTACTCAGGTGTTGCTCTCTCACAAAATTTTCCTGTCTACCCTCTCGAAAAGCTTTCTTCTTTTGCCCAGAGTCACCCTTTATACTACTGCACTGTTTGGTTTTATTCGTAGAACTTCCATATGTCTGAAATTGTCCACATCATTTGTTACGTATCTTTCTCTTCCAAGTAGAAGGAAAGCTAAATGGAAACAGTGTCATTGTTTTGTTGCACTCAAGTCAAAACAATGGCATTCTACAATGTCAAGGCTGGAGCACGGGATCATACAGTTATCTGGGCTGCTTTTCCTTGGGGCTGTCTTAGGTCCTCTTCAGGAAGTGGCTGCCTATGTGGGAGACGAGACTTCCTGGGGCAACTAACGGAGAGATGTGAGTAACAAAATTGTCAAACAATAATCCTGATCTCAAAACACATGGTACTTAAAACTCAGTCTCTTAAAAATATTAAAAATAAATGCAAAATCTGGAGCATGATAATTAGTAAATATTTTTAAAGTTTTTGAACAAGTATCTAAAACCTCAGCAAAAAGACATTTCCATAGCAACAAAAGGTTTAATGAAGGAAAAAATTTTTAGTTAACAAGTGTTTTGTGCTTGCATATAATTTGTTCCTGCTCATCAAATCATCCTTTTTATTATTTGTGCACAAAAATTCACACCATGTTTTCCTTCCCCACTTACACTTTTTAAAAAAGTTTCCCATTTATTTCTTTTCTTTGTTCCTTTACACAAATTGATGGACAGATGAAAATGTAGGAGAACAGGACTGAAGTGTTATGGGTCTCATTCTGAACCATTATTTTCAGATCTAATCAATGATATGATTGGGAAAACATTTCCATAAATGCACTGAGCCAGCTACAGGGCATGTGATATAGAAGATGCTCACACTGGTTGTATGTACGTCTGTATATTTATGTACATGTGTGTGGTGGGCATAAACAACCATTGGCTTTCTCCTTCTTTTCAAATCTCCCTATTATAACTCATGAAATTCCCCTGGGATGTATTAAATAATGACAAAAGTCACAACAACCACTCCTTATTGAACTACTCCATCAGTGGTTCTATCTGCACTCTTCTGTCATTGCAACAGTCCCATGAAGGAGAGAAGAAATAAGTTAAATGATGCACTCAGGGTTACATAGCTGGCATTACTAAACTGATAAGGCAAAAGACCCCAGTGTGATCCCACAGCCATGGTGACTGCACTGAGTGGAGCGGCCTTGGCAAAGCTGCCAGGGATAGAAATGCAGAGGCTCTTGGAAATATTGCCTACTCTTCAAAATGCTTTTCCTGCTGACTTGCTGATACTTGGAATTTTTTAATTGACTATTTTTAGAGCAGTTTTAGGGGCACAACAAAATTGAGTAGAAAATGCAGAGAGCTCCCATGTGTCTTTTATTTCCACATGCTCAACTTCTCCCACTATCAACATCCCCACCAGAGGGGTACATTGGTTACAACTGCTGAACTCACACTGATACTTTGGTCACCCAAAGTCCACAGTTTACATGTGGGTTTTACATTCTATGGGTTTGGGCAAATGTTTCATGGCACAAATATCTACCATTATAGTATCATAACGAGCAGTTTCCCTGCCCTATGAATACCTCTTACTCATCCCTCTCATCCTCTTAACCTCTGGCAACCCCTGATCTTTTTACTGTCTCCATTGTTTTGCCTTTTTCAGAATGTTGTGTAGTTGGGAGCATACTGTGTGTAGCCTTTCAAACAATCTTCTTTCACATAGGAATGTGCATTTAAGGTCCACCATGTATTTTCATGTTTGATTGCTCATTTCTTTTTAGTGTTGAATAATATTTCATTGCCTGGATATACCTCGCTTTTTTATCTAAGGACATCGTTACTTCCAAGTTTTGGCAACTATGAATAAGCCTGCTAAAAACAGCTGTGTGCAGGATTTTGTTTTCCTGACTTTTCAAATGAGAAAATATCTTCTGCTCTTCAAAATACTTTTCCTCCTCACTTTGCCAATGCTGGGAATTTTTCTAAGGAGTTACAGGAGTTTCTATTTTGTAATAATTAATGAGATTGACAGTGTAAAGGCTTTGGCAGAAGTGATGTTGTGGATTCATACTAAGGTAGACAGGACTACATCAAAAACGTTCCTGAGAGCAGGTGCTGGGGACAGCTCTATATCTAAAATAAGATTATAAAAGAAGTTTCCAGGAATTGCAAAAATGTAAGAAATGTGAAGAATGCACACCAACTTGAATTACACAGTTACTCCTAAACACTGTTTGAGTTGTTGCTGTGGCCAATTGTGTTTTTATCCCTCCCTTGGCCCATCCTTGGGACTCTGTATCTAGATGTCTTCCTTAGCAAACTTCACGATTCTTTTTTTTTCTATTATTTTTGAGAGAGAGAGAGAGAGACAGAGCATTAGTGGGGGAGGGGCAGAGAGAGAGGGAGACACAGAATCCAAAGCAGGCTCCAGGCTCTGAGCTCTCAGCACAGAGCCCGGTGCAGGGCTCAAACCCACGAACTGTGAGATCATGACCTGAGTCAAAGTCAGATGCTTAACTGACTGAGCCACCCAGGTGCCCTTAAACTACACTTCTTAAACCTCACTTCTGGCTCCCACACTCTCCCTAAACAAATGATGCATTGGAGTTCTGTCTTGTGTTGATGCACAGATAGAGAATGCTCACATCCACATTCCCTCATCTCAGGAAACACGATCCCTTCTTTACACTTAAGGAGGACACGTCAAGATGACTTTAAATACGTTTATTTTAAAAAGGTTAGTGTGATTTTTGTATTTGAAAAGACAATAAATAACAGTACCATTGCTGCAGCTGAGTAGTGCTCACTGGACATTACTTGTACTATTTCCCGATTGGGCATTCAGTTTTCTGTTCTTTGGTATTTTTTAGCAGGAAAATTTCTTTATAATGGTGAATTTGGTAACACACAGTTCTGAAGCACGGCCCCAGTCACTGGACCACAGGTGGCAGTAAGGAAGCAGGTCTGAAAAGGACCAACACATTCTAGGGCTCACTTCACACTGACACTAACGCCAAGAATGACCTTGTACCAATCCGAAGCTCAGCCCACTCACTAGTTCAGTCACAAATAATGTTGCTTTTAATTGTTTGGTTTTGCCCATTGAAGATAAAATTCACCGTGATGACAGGATATTAGCCTTGACATCTTCTTCTTCTCTTTTATCATATCCCGTGTTTCTTTCTAGCATTGTTTTCTATTTATATATTAGCTATTCTGTAATTAGCATTTTGATGTTTTTCTTTCTTTTTTAAAAATTTTTTTAAAAAGTATTTATTTTTGAGAGACAGAGTGAGACAGAGCACAGGTGAGGAGGGGCGGAGAGAGAAGGAGACACAGAATCCAAAGCAGGCTCCAGGCTCCGAGAAAACGTTCAGCACAGAACCTGATGCAGGGCTTGAACCCACAAACCACGAGATCATGATTTGAGCCAAAGTCAGATGCCCAACCGACTGAGCCACCCAGGCACCCCAGATGATGTTTTTCTTTCAATAGGAGATCAAGTTTTTAGCCCATTTTCCATATTGTGATTGAGAATAGTATTCATTGCTGTCCACTGCGCAAGCTGCAAACTGTAGGCTGTGTCTATAGTTTATCTGTTCTCTTCTCCCCCTAGGAGTTTTAGTTAGGGTAATCTTGGATTTTACATCCAGATTACTATGATCAATAATCATGTTAATTATATTTATTATTTTTCAAAAAAATTCTTTTTCTTTTCATTTTTACCAGGCTGCAAAGCCATATTAAAGCCATTAAAAAAAGAACATGATTACTACTGGATCTTACTCCAGATTGTGGTGGTAGAGACAGGAAATGCTTGTCAACTTTATTTTTTTGGTCTGATTGTTTTAAAGCAACATGTTATTCTTTAATTAAAAAATTATTTTTAAAGATAGGAAATAAGTTAAATCATGGTTCTTATAAAGGGGAAACATATTTATAATAATTATTTGAGTATTAAGTCAGTCTTAAGTAGTTCCATTATTTTACATCTATGTTTTGTACCATATCCTCCTTTTCCTGAGTTAACTGTTTTAATTTCTTTAAGTGGCTCAATTATTTTCTGGGTAACATTTTCAGGAAGGGTATGAGTATTTGCGTATCTGAGAATACCTTAATAATTTCATTCATAAATTACAGCTTTGCTGAGTATAGAATTCTTACCCCTCAAAAGGTCTTGCAAAGCCGTCTCTCAAAATCTCATTGAAAAGTTCCATTTTCACTTAGTGTTCAGGGTAGTAGGGAAGAAATTTGACTTTATCTTGTGATTTTTTTCTCCCTCTATAGATGCGTGTTTGTTTTTCTGTTGAAAAGGAAGACTTTTTTATGATTAGTATCATCAGATATTTAACATTCCATTTCCTGGCACAGCTTCAAATTTCTCTTCAACTTAGGCAACTTTTATTCAATTATGTCTTTGATTTTACTTTTCTTTGTGCTCAATCTCACCCTCTCGTGTCACATCTATTATGTGTGTTGGATCTCCTGGATCGTTTTTCATAGTATCTTGTCATTCTGCTCATTATTATATTCTTATGTTGATGCTTTTCCTCTGAATTCTGGGGCAATGTTTTTAGCTCTATTTTTATCAGTTTCTCAGTTTCCTTCATGATCCAACTTGCTAGTGACTGCCTCCAAAGTATTTTTTTAAATGTAGCTATGGGGCTTATTATCTGAAACAATGTTTTCCTGATATTGACTATTCCTTTCCTAGCATCTTCCTGCAATATCATCTGAAATATCATTGAAAATATTAATTACAAAAGTGTCTATGTGTCCCAATTCCTTACCTCTATTTCCTCTCTATTAAACGGCTAAATCTTTTAATCTGGTGGTTTTTATTTGCCTATTCTTATATACAAGAGCAGAAAGGAAGTGTCACAGTCATGTGTAAGAATGTCCTTTGTGTCATGTACAACCTAAAAGTAGACCCCGTCTCCCATAGCTCTTCTCTATCCTCAGGAAAGCACACAGGCCAGATATAACTTCAGAGTAAGATCCACGGCCTTAAACCCTGGTACACTTCTTAAATCCAGATAAGATTCTTTTCTTCTTACATCCAATCTTGCCTCCCCCCCACCCCCCACAATATCCTTTCTAGCTCAGAATACTGCTACATTTGTGCATGGTATGTGTAAGAGCTTGCCATTCCTGCTCCCCATCTGTCTGCTCTCCAGAACTTCCAAAATACAAATACTACCCTTTCCGGGATCTAGAGATCTTGATTATATTTTCTTGGTCACTTTCATGCATATGAGTTAGAGAGAAAAAGGTGATAGAAGTGATTAAAATTATCATCCTCAGGGCACTGGGTGGCTCAGTCGGTTAAGTGTCCAACTTCGGCCCAGGTCATGATCTCACAGTTCATGAGTTCGAACCCCACACCGAGCTCTGTGCTGACAGATTGGAGCCTGGAGCCTGTTTCAGATTCTGTATCTCCCTCTCTCTCTCTTTCCCTCCCTCATTTGCAGTCTCTCTCTCTCTCTCTCTCTGAAAAATAAAAAGTAACATTAAAAAAAAAGAAAACAATTAAAAAAATTGTCAACCTTAGTGGAAATCCTCAGGGCTCCTTGTCCTAGGGTGGCCTTATAATTAATTAGATATCTCACAAAATTTTAAGCTCTCTGTAACAAAATGGCATCATGCATGGGCCATTTGTCTGGGGTTCTACATTGGGATTATTTGAGCTGCTCTGAATAAGCCTCTAAGATGACTTTTTATTACTGTCCTGGCATCACCAAGTTTTATTTTTGTCCCTGTCCCTACTTGTTTGTCCATCAGTTTCCTGCTCCCAATGTAATGATAACTGCAATAAGAACTGGATTTCCTTGCTGACTTCAAAGCTGTTTGGAAAAAGTGCCAATCAGCTTTCTGCATGGACCCTTGTTTTATAATTAGTCTGGGGTTTATGTGCCACCATAGATGTCAGTACTCACGGAATGCTTCCTCTTTAATGCTGTCATGACTCCCTGGTAGACCGTCCTGGACACGTCAGTCTCATTTGACATTCTCCTCTCCTGTTGAGTCATCCTATTCAAACTATTTGGAAACCTCTTCCTTAAACTGGAGCTCCTGCCCTCCCCCCGCCCATCCTAAATTACTAGTCTTTTAAGTAAAACCATTTCACTTTCTATTTTCTCCTCTCCCTTATGAGTCAGAAAATCCTGAACTTAGAGAGAGAGGTTGGATGGGGAGGTGCCTTTCATCTTCTAGACAGAATAAGCTATAGAGAAAGGAAAAGGGAAGGGATGATATGTTGGGGGCAGGGAGACAAAACTGATAGATTTCCTGCTTTGAGAGAGCTGGGTTTCTTTTGGTAGTTTGGCATTATTATCTGATAAGACATATTGGAGATTTTCAGATGATCAGACTTCTTATAATCAAATACAAACAAAAGAACATTCCAAAACCAAATTAAAATACTGTTTGGCTTATCTGTGTTGCAGTGCCCTGGTGCAAACTGCCAGATTCATTGAGTTTGTACACAAAGAGAGTCGGAAGGAAGCAAAGAAATTGGCGTTTACTGAGGGCTTTCTTCAGGCCACACCTTTAACAAGATTCTTGACCCTATGTGGTAGGGTTTTCTTTACACAGTTTACAGACGAGGCCCAGAGGTGTTCAGTAATATGTTTGAGGCCACAAAATTGATTGGTGACAGAGCTAGATCTGAATTTTTAACTTCCCAATTTTGTGAGTTTATGTTATTTCCCCTCAACCCTGCTTCATTGCATTAGTGCAGAGGTCAGCAAACTAAAGTCCATGGGCCATGTTGGTCTGCTACTTGTTGCTGTAAAAATAGCCACACTCAACTCATTATTACCTGTGGCTGCTTTTGTCCTAGCTAGAAAGGCAGAGTGAGTAGGTGCAACAAAGACCTTATGACCTGTAACGTCTAAAGATTTGCCACCTTCTGCATTACTGCTCCTGTGCTGTGCTCCAGTGCTTCTCAAATTTGCATTTGGATTTAAAACACTTGGAGACCTTGTTACAATTCATATTCTGGTCAGACACGTCTGAGGGTGGGCTGAGATTCTGACGCTGACATTGCTGCTTCCTGGGCCATACTTTGAGTAGAAGGGATGTAGTCAGTCATGGAACAACCTGAACATAACTGTCTGCTTTTCTCAGTTTCTCTGGGCTGGAAACATAAAAACACCTCCTCTGATCCCCTCTCAAGTGTAAAAGGTGTCAACCGTCTGACTTCTGCCTCCTTCAGGGAAGACTTACAGTTAGCAGGAAAGAAGGCCCGGGCTAGTATCCATGGCCCTACCACTAACCAGCTAGATGCTCTTGAAGAAACCAGTGCAGTCTAGGTTTCCTCTTTGATTAAAGGTGGATCGTGGTGCCTGGATGGCTCAGTCAGTTGAGCTTCTGACTTCAGCTCAGGTCATGATCTCATGGTTCGTGAGTTCGAGCCCTGCCTCAGGCTCTGTGCTGACAGCTCAGAATCTGGAGCCTGTTTTGGATTCTGTGTCTCCCTCCCTCTCACTCTCTGCTCCCCTGTTTGCTCTCTCTCTCTCTCTCAAAAATAAATAAACATTGAAAAAATAATAAAGGTGGATCTAATCTCCTGGGTGCACACCTGTGGTTCTCAGCCCCAGCTACCCATCAAGATACCTTTGAGAGCTTTGAACATTCTGGTTCCTACCCTCAGAAAATCTGACTTAGTTAGGTCCAGAGCACTGATTCTTATTCTTCTCTTGACATGGAGAGTATTTAAAAATCCTAGTGTCCAGGCCAAATTCAGATGAAATATATAGTGATCAAGGTTAACGTCCCAATCATGAGACCAACGGAGATGCCATGCTTCCTACTGGGATGCACGGAGAAGGGCACAACATGACTATGATGCCCCTGCCAAAAAAGGCATAACTTGAATTTAATCATGAGGAAACACAGTGAACTCAAACTGAGAGATATTTTAAAAATGCAAAATGTACTGTACTCTCTGAAATTCTCAATGTCTTTCATGAAAGACAAAAGAAGGAATAGTTCCAGATTAAAGATTAAGTAGATATGGTAACTAAAAGCAACTAAAAGATTAAGTAGATGTGGTCCTGCTTGACCAGGAGAAAAGAAAATGCTACAGAGGACATGACTCGGGACATTGGCAAAATTTGAATATGTTCTGTGGATTAGATAATAATATTGTGTCAAAGTTAAATTTCTAGATATTGATGACTATTGCAATCATATAAGAGAATGTTCTGTAATTAGGAAATGTACACTGTACAGGTTAAAACTAAGGGGGCATGATGCTTGCCACTTACTCTCAAATGGTTCAGGAAAAATTATATATATGTGCGTGTATGTATGTGTGTGTGTGTGTAACATAAGAGACAGAAAAATAGTGTGGCAAATGTGGCAAAGTAACCAGTGATGCACCTGGGTAAAGGGTCTATAAGAATTCTTTATGAATCCTTGCTTCTTAAATGTTTATTTTTTAAATTTATTTTTGAGAGTGACAGCAAGTGCCAGCAGGGGAGGGGCAAAGAGAGAGAGGGAGAGAGAGAATTCCAAGCAGACTCCTCACGGTCAGCACAGAGCCCGCTGTGAGGCTCAAACTCATGAACCATGCAATCATGACCTGAGCCGAAGTCAGATGCTTAACCAACTGAGCCACCCAGGGGTCCCTGTGTAATCTTGCTTCCTGAAACTAAATCTGGGTGAACCGTGTATGAGAGTACTTTGTACAGTTTTTGTAAGTTTTTGTAAGTTTGCAGTTACTTCAAAAGCAAATGTTGAAAAAATGCAAACTAAAACAAATTACATTTTTTAGAAGATAACTTGTGTTTAGGATTGACCTACATGGAAGGCTATTAACTGTGAAAGTGGAAAGCCCAGCCATATGGGAAGAGAGTGATCCATGATTTATGCACAGGGCTATCCATGTGGGCTCCATGTGGAGACCTCTGAATACCCATGCCCACATACCCGGGAGTATAGCTATTTGGGAAAAGGGGACAAGGACACGGAGGGAGGTTAAGTGATGCCCCATCACCCAACACAGACAGAGGAAGCGCAAGTGGGAAGCAGAGTGCCACTTCCTGTATATAGAAGGACTGCTCTTGCTCATTCCAGTCCTGCTGCTTTCAGAAGAGCACCATTCCCAAAATCTCCCTGTTTCCTCCTGGATTCGGGCGCGAGGGGTGTCTGAAGGGATGCTGTGTGCAGAGCAGTGTGAGCCTCATAGTTGAGATCCTTGGCATGAAAGCAAAAGGAAGACCGTGCAGTGGAACAGGAGGGCTTTGCATGGTTTCCTCCGCCTTGGCACCCCCAGGGAGTGCAAATGTCAACAGTGGTATTAATAGAGCATTGTGTACCTGAGCCCCTTCCTGTGGTCCCCTTCTATCATTCTACCCTTAGAATTGGCTGCTTCTCACAGTCTGAGGACTTCTTATCTCCTCTTCTCCTTTGTCTTGTTGATTTGGTTGCCATGTGGACAGTCATAGCACCAGGCTTGCCACCACTTCTGCCTGGCTGGTAATTGGGCCCTCCACTCCTGCTCATCCGTCCACCCCGTGCATGGGTTCTGGGTACCCATGCTCCTCATGACACCGCTGCGTTGGCTTCACGTCATCCTGCTTTGAATCTTATTCCCTACCTAACTTCCTCCCAGAGTTCTCTTTTTTGACTCCTTGTTTTATCTTTTGCTTTCAGCCCCACACTCACTCCCTGGAAACTGACAGCTCTTAGAACTCCCCTAGCTGTTTACAGATGAGAAAAACAAAGTACAGAGTGGAAAAATAATTTATTGATGTCACATAATTTATTAATGTAAACTCGTGAGTGAAGGAGTCAGGATTGGAGGCACCCCTGGCTGAGCCCAGGTCTGTCTGTGCATTTGTGCTACACTCCTCTTCTTGAAGCACAAGTTCTCTCCTCCACTTGTACTCAGAGGCATTATACACAAGAAAGGTGCCTAATGGCCTCTCTTCTAATTCACAAATTGAGGACCCTGAGCCTGTGTTTGACAGAATTACTAAGGTTAGGTGAAGAGGCGCCAGGATTGAGATGAAAGTTGGGTGTGTTTTCTCCTCTTCATTGCAGTTGATTCTTCCTTTGGAGTGTACCGAAATAGAAGGGAGTGGCGTGATTCTGATGAAAATATGCCATCAATACTATCGAGGCTCTGTGAGATCATTTGGAAATGAAATCCCATAAAAAGTAGCATTAAAGCCTTTAAACAAAGTCTACCCTTCCAATAGAGTCTGTTTCTTTTATGTCTGGACACTGGGTTCAGTTAAAAGCAGATCACCTGCAGAGAAATACAGAGACAGCAGAATGCAGCCTGTTGCTTTCAACCTAACCCTGTGGCAACTGCCAGAAAGCTCTTTTCTAGCTTATTTTATTTCCGTGTCTGACATCTATTTCCATTTGTGAATGCTGAATGAACTCCTTTCAAAACCTGTGCTCCCCAAGCTGATCCTTGCTTTCAAAAGGCTGAACCTAATCTTCTACACACGGTCACCTCGCCGTCTTCCTGCAGGAAATGGCCATGGCCGCAGTGAGTCTGAAATCCTCACCCTTCTGCTCCTGGGATGCCTTCTGATCCTTTTTTTTTTCTTTTTTGGTCTGAAATTGCCCATTGTCTCAAGTGTTCACTACATATGAACAAGTCTCTCGGAGATAAAGATGTTAAAGCCCAAGGACAGTACTAGCTTGCCTGAAGTCAGACAGCTAGCAGGTGACTGTGCTGGATTTAAGCTCAAGTCTTCACTCCCTGACCAAGCCTTTTATCACTACCTTGTGTCTTTGAACCAGATGGTTTCAAAGGAGAGGCAGCCTGGTGAGTGCTGTCCCTGGTGACCAGCAGATGTGACTTAAAGCCCCAGCCCCACCACTTGCTGGTGTGGGACAGTAGATTAGATGTTTCTTTCCTTGGCTCTAAAATGGGAATTATAATCCCTAACATGCAAGGTTGTAAGGTTGAAAGGAGATAATATGTAAAAGTGCCCGCCAGTACAAAGTTGCTCAAGAAATATAAATATCTGCCTCTACCCTTCAAAAATGCCTTGGAGAGGTCAGGCTTCCCTCCTCTTTGGTTGTTTGAGACTCTGTAAGAGCAAGCAGGGAGTCAAGGTCTTCACATACACACATAGCTGTAATGAGCCTGACTACCTGCTTCATGTCCTAGAAACTAAAAAATAAATAAGTTACAACTATACAAACAAAAAATGTTTGAAGGCCATAAAGAAGTTTTAGAAGTTTTAAAAGTTAGCGTTTACCTCACTTAATTCAAAGTGAGTAATAGAATCCCACATCCCTTCATTGTGTAGAAAAGGAAATAGATTTGAGGTTGAAAGTCTTACCCAATACAGTGCTAACTAACATCGGAAGTGAGACTAGAACCCGTGTCTCTTGATCTCCAGGCCACAACCTTCCAGGCACCACACACGCTGGAACGTAGGATTAGAGAAAATAATTGCATTTTAAGAGAATTATTTTACCTGTGAGATAACCAAATTGGGGGTAGAATGAGATCCTGTCCAGCGGACTTTTATTATTTAACTCTCAGATGAAGATTGTACATCTTTGCAAATGCTCTTGTCATCCCTTTATTCATTAATTTCCTGTGAGTCTTCATGAATTTGTTGCTGGACTTATTCAACAGAACACTTTTTTTTTCCTAAAGACTTGCAAGCAACAAGCATATTTCACAGTTGATAGAAGCTAAAACTCCCACCAACTCTGCCAGCTTAGTTGCCATGGTGATAAATGGTTTAAGAAAGTCTCATTTATTTGAAATATATTTAGAAATAATTGAGCCCCTTGAGAGCAAAATGTCCTAAATTCTCTCTATGCTAGTGCTTGATATGTTTCCTTCAGGGAACCAATAGCCTTTGAAGGAAACTTCTCTTAGTCATAGTAGCTCAGTCGCTTGTATATAGGCTCCATGCCTCCTTGATTGCATCTAGGGCTGGCGGGACTTTCCCAGGCTCAGTGAACATTCTCCCAGCTTGCACACCACCAGGGATTAAGATGTTACTCCTGGTGGAAGATTTTCTCTGGAGTGACTGTGGATTCGAATTTGATGTTTATTAGACAAAATGTGATGAGAGCAGAAATGAATGCCAGAACCCTGAGAGAGCAGGCTTGGAGAGAAATGTGGGATAAGGACTTGTTACCTGGGCAGCAGAGAAGGGGCCTGGGCAGTTTGTGTGGATATAATCTTCTGAACATACTCCTGTTGTAAAATAATCTTCACTCATCTGAATTTCCTCAATGAGTGGCTACTAAGGTCCCGTTAACTATTATTATTATCATTAGTAGTAGTATTATTATTAAAGAACGTTAGGCCCATTCGACACCTATGGATAATCATTTATTGGGGACATTCCATGTTCCAGAACTCCATTTACATGCATTTATTACTTTTTATCTTACAATAAACTTATGTGGAAAATACTATTTACATGCTCATTTTATAGACGAGAAAGCTAAGATTGAAATGGACAAGTGATTTGCCCAAGGTCACAGGCACTGGTATTCGGGCTGGAATCCAAATGTGTGCCATCTGGGTGGCGATGCCTTGCACCGCCTTATTATGAGCTTAAGGGTTTGAGCCAATTTTTACTAATTCATATCCTTCTGAAATGAGCAGACTCTTGAATTCACTATCTTAAGAACTAGGATTCCCATCTCTGTGATGAACAGAGGTAGTAGAAACCTTGATGCCTTGAGGCTGTCAATGCTTTTCCGCCCAGGATGATTTGGCACTTAGCTTCACCTGTGGCTCTTTGCATCTGACCTCATGGTAATACACATCCTACTTTCTTTAGCCCCTCTTCCAGATTTTGGGAACAGCAAAGAGTGACCATCCTCATTGGGCATCAATGGCGTGAACATAGCCTGGTGGTTGAAAGCATGTGTTCTGCTTTCAACAATAGCCAAATCACAGAAAGAGCCTAAATGTCCATCAACTAACAAGTGGATCAAGAAGATGTGTTTTATATATATACAATGGAATACTACATGGCCATGAGAAAGAATGAAATCTGGCCATTTGTAGCAATGTGAATGGAATTCGAGGGTATTGTGCTGAGTGAAATAAGTCAGGCAGAGGAAGACAGATACCATATGTTTCGACTCATATGTGGATCAGGAGAAACTTAACAGAGGACCATGGGGGAGGGGAAGGGGAAAAAATAGTTAAGGAGAGGGAGGGAGGCAAACCATAAGAGATTCTTAAATACTGAGAACAAACTGAGGATGGATGGGGGGGAGAGGGGAAAATAGGTGATGGGCATGGAGGAGGGCACTTATTGGGAAGAGCCCTGGGTGTTATATGGAAACCAACTTGACAATAAACTATATTAAAAAAAAAAAAAGAAGCCATGTGTTCTGGAGTCAGGCTGCCAGAGTTCAAAGCTCAGTTTTACCACTTACTGGCTGTGTGAGACTTCTGTGTGCCTCTGTTTTCCTGTTGATAAAATGGGGATGATAGTACTGCCCACCTTCAAGAGGATGGCCCCAAGGATTAAAGGATATACATAAAGCTGCCAGAATGTCAAGTCCACAAAACCAGGCCCTTTGGCTTATTCTCTGCTGTGTCTCCAGATCCAGCACAATATCATCACTCAATAGATACATGTTGAATCAATAAATGAAAACATTTAGGACAATGAGCCCACAATCAATGTCAGCCTTCATTAGTATCAGAATACCAGAACCTCATTTCTACAATAAATTTTATAGCTGCTGCCTTCTTATGTCATTTCCTGGAATTTTCCCTTGGAGAACTTACACCTGACTGCACATGTCCAGGTTGTAGCCCCCACTTGTGTTTTTCTCAAAGCCACTGAGATTTGGGTTTTGTTTGTTACTGCGGTACATCCTAGCCTACCTGGACAAGTCGCACCTGGGAATGCTGCTCACGTCAGCCCCCGGTCCTTTCAATGGGCTTATATTCCCTACTGGGCACAAAAATAAGTCTGAACGTTCTTTCCTTTTTACGTCCCAGAGACTGATTCTAAATCCTTGCCAGATAATTCTTCCTCCTCTTATGTCTGGCCTGACCCTTCCCCACAGGATTTAATAACTAGTTACATGGAAACCTCGTGTGTCCAGGACAAGTTTTTATTGATCCACCCTGGATGGTCTCTGAATTTACATATGGTTAAGGATAACAACTTTGTTTGTTTGTTTGTTTTTCCCCTGAGCATAATTTAGGTCATGAAGCAAAGACAAAAGCTGAAAGGTTCACTAGGAAATATAATCCCAATGTTCTTTGAACATTTCCAATTCATACTGAAACACGGCCAAACATTTTATGATTTGGCTTGAGAGAAGTGATAACTCTACGTGATAACTGAAAGCAACTGAGGTACCTAATTGCTAGCACTAAAAGCTCCCATGTTTTCAAGAAGATGTAAATTATTTTTCCCGGCCAGAACTCTGTAGAGGAATTTTTCACACGTGGAGCAGTTTGTGGTAACATCTGGTCTTCTGTTTCGTTGAAAAGGGAGCTTTCTGTAAACAGTTACCTATGGCTTTCGGTTGCCTGCCTCTTGCGGATCATAGCTAACCTTTCCCCATGCAATCCATGTTCCTGGGTGTTTAACAAATTCACATAGAGAATCAGTTGGAAATTCATTTGTTTGTCACTTTGTTTTTTTACTCAATTTAAAGAAAGCTATTTCTTCCAAGTCTTCCTGAAAGTTGATTTTGGATTTACCTCCACATTTAAGAGGAAAATTCAAATTGCTGCCTTTAGCATAATGGCGATACTATGGTACTCTCCAGACCCTGGTGATAGGTTTGTGGTGATACAGCCACTAAACTCTGCTTCAGCCACATTCAGGCCATGTGACAGTCCACGTGGGGCTATGAACGTGAGAAACCTGCCAAGGGAGCCAAACTCACAATGGTGGCCTCTTTCCTGCCTTCCTCTGTGCCACTGAATGGGCTCACACATCACTGTGGTGCCAAGGGGAAACCCATGGGACCACAGAGCAGAGGAAGGACAGGGTAATGGTCCTTGTCTTAGCTTCACCAAAGCTCTTCTGAAAGCCACAGGGTCCAGGGTCTCATGTCAACCTACAGAATCCCACTCTCCAGGGATGAGAGCAAGACTATAAACTTAAAAGATTCCAGGTGGTTCCGCACGGCAGGTTGGCCCTAGATGATGGACAGTGGATTGTTGGAAATAGCACCAGACTTGGTGGCAAATGCGTTTTGAATTCTGGTTCCAACACTCAGGAGCTATGCATCTTTGGAAAAGTTATTCAAGTTCTCTGAATAACTTTTCCTGACATAATGCTGTCTATTCATTAAGTTGTGAGAATAAAAATTTTAAAATAAAACCTATTGACAGCAAGTAGTATGGTGCCTGACACAGTATAGTTGTATAATAATATAAATCTTAGTTATTATTTACTCATTCATCCATTCAGCAATTTTACTGAATGCTACCAATAATAATCTCATCATCATCATCATCATCATCATCAGTAGTAATAGTAGTAGATTTAATAGTAGTAGTGCTGATTACTGTGTACCGAACATTGTTCTAAATGCTATAGGTATGTTATCTTAATCTTCATACTGCCATTTTGTTTTCTAGAAGTGGAAACTAAGGGCATGGAGATGTTAAAAATGTTGCTAAATTTCCAGAGATAGTGAGTACTGAAGCTCTGGAGTAACTATTTGGTCTACAGTGTGAAACCCTACTGACTTCCATTGTGCTCAGCTCTGAGTATACTGCACAGCGATATATACCAGTCTAGGAAACAGATAATAAACAATAAACTAATCAGAAATTGTAAGGAGGAAACAAACAGGAAGTTGTAATGGGAAATAAAGAGGTGGGGGGAGGATACTGATTTACTGAGATAGGAGAAGTCATGCCCAAGGGAATGATATGTACAGCAAGACCTGAAGGATGAGAGGGAGGGACCATGCTGCAAGGTAGAAGGAGCATTTCAGGCCAAGGGCACAGCAGTGCGCACTGAAACCTTTGGGTTGGACAACACTCAACGTGTTTGGGGATCAGTGTGGCTACACCTTAGTGCCCAAGGGGAAGAATGCCGCAAATTGAGATTGAGGAGGTGGACAGAAGCCAGGACATGTAGAGGTCTTGCAGGCCATTGTAGGGAATGCAAATTTTGTTTGAAATGCAATGAGAGGCTGAATAGTTTTTAACCAATTTATACTTTTAGAAGATCACTCTCCCTGCTGTTTGAAGATGGATTGGGTAAAAAGGGGGCAAAAGGGAAAGCAATTATGATATTACAACAGTGGTCATTTGAAAGGTGATGGTGATTTACCCTAGGTGAAACAAAATTAGAAGTCTCTTTCTGAATATTTTAAATATGTAGTGATCATAATAAATTCAAGAAGCAATATCAAGTAGACAAGTGGATATCTAAGAATAAAGCTTCAATAAGAGAATAAATGTAGAAGGGAAGAATGTAGAGACAGTATTTACAGCCAGGGGTATGGATGCTGTCTCCTACAGTGTGCGTGGGGAGAGAGACTGAAAAAGATGTGCTGAGACCTGGAAAGGCTTAAGATTCTCTGACATTTGAAGGTTAGGCAAAGTTAAAGCCCCCCAGGAAAAAAAGGCAGAAAAATCAGCCAAAGAGGTCTGAGGAAAATCAGGAACATGACTGAGAGAGTGAGAGAAAAGGTGTTAAAGCCCTAGGAGTTGGCTTTCATATGGACCCTGCTGGGAGATGAAGGATGATGAGAACAGGAAAATGTGCATTTAATTTGAAGAGCCCAGTGATCTTGAAAATAATGGTTTTGATCTAAACACAAATAAAATTCAGAATATAGCTGGTGGAAAAATAAATGGAAGGAGATAGAAAGATGGTGTTCTAGAAATTTGGGGTATAAAAGTCATCAGTGTAAAGGGACAATAGCAGAAGGATATTGTGAAACTGTGGGATTTTTCTTCTTTTTTTATTTCTTCTTTGTTTCTAAGATGGGAAATACCAAAGCCTATTTGGATACTGGAAAGTATTGTCCAGTAGAGAGGTCAACAGTATAAGGAAAAAGAGGGAGGCACTGAAGGAGTAAAGGACATTTTAGGGTAGCAGGGTGAGGGGCTCCAGACCCCAAGTGTGAGTTGAGGAAGAACTATGACTCCCTCCCTAGGAAGAGACTCGCTAGATGTCTAGACCTGCTTATTGTACAAGGAGAAGATCTCCTTTAAAGAGTTCACATTTTTTTTTTTCAGTGAAAAAAGAGGTAAATTTTGCAAGCTGAAAATCTGACAGGTACAGAGAGGTACAGAGGTTTGAAGAGAAAGAGATGTGAAATAGTGATGAACAAGTAAGAGGCAAATCAGCAAGAACTGAGTAGGGCACTTAGTTAGGGCAGAAAGTCCATCTGGAGCTCGTAATCATCAAAGTGGAGAGGCGCCAGCCTGTCCCATGTGATTTTTCTCCAATAATACTGGCTTCTTGGGGACAAGTCCAACAGCGACAGTCTTTTAAGTTCATCCAGATTTTTAGATTTGTAAAGGGAGGTGTAATGGAGGATCCATATCTCACCTGGATATGAAGGAAAATGAGGACAGAAGACTTTTTTGGTCGAAGACAATGATGTTAATAGTGGACAAGAATAAAATCCCAGTTATAAAATAAATAAGTCACAGGGATGTAAGGTACAGCATAGGGAATATTGTCAATAATAGTATAATAACTCTGCATGGTGACAGATGGTAACTGGACTTATCATGGGGATCATTTCATAATGTAGAAAAATATTGACTCACTATGATGTACACCTGAAACTAACAGGATATTGCATGTAAATTGTGCTTCAGTAAAAGGAATTAATTTATTAAAAGGAGAATGGCTAAGAGGAATTGCCTTCATATTTTATAAATAGGTCATCCTATATAAGTGAAAACATTTTGAGTGTATATCCTTCACACACGCATGAGTATTTGCTTGTTTAACCCTTATGTATACTTACTATGTTCTAATACTGAGGTAACTGCTTTACAAATATCAACTCTCCTGAGCTTCGTAACTTTCATAGAAACTCCAGGAAGTAGAAACTGTTACTGTATAATTTTACAAATAAGAAGACTAGGCATAGAGTAGTTAGGTAACTTTCTCAAGGCCACCCTCTGAGTAAATGCCACAGGATTTGAATTCACAGAGTTGCTGCATAGTTTATGTTCTTATTTACATACATAAAGGTAACCGAATGAGTTATTCTACTAGTACGTCATGTCCATGATAAAACATATGCAAAAAGATGAGTTAAAGATAAATAGAGGTTCTAATGTTTTCCTCCCACAACCCAATACATTTTTCTTATGCATCTGGCAAGCTAAATGCACTTTGGAGCCTGATATTAAGAATGCGGTGAGGACTGTGTATTGTACAATTTGAACAACTGAGCCAGAGGCTATGGGATTGTGGTTAGAAACCAAGGTTAAACATTTATGATTTCAAAAATGACTTAGTTTGTATGGATGAGAGGTCCAGGGTGTGCCCCTAGAATTGTGTGGCTAAAGTGGAGTGACAGGAAGTTTTTTGTGATATGTAGGTAAAGAAATTAAGTCAGGGGATTACCTGGGCCACCCACATTGGGCCTGAGGTCTCTGAGAACGAAAGCAGGTGCTGAGATGGAAATGAGACTGTACCCCATCTCTTAACATCTTTACAAGAGGAGGGGGAACAGCCAGGAAATCAACTGATGACAGCCATGAGGAGGGTGGAAGAGTTATCCACAATATGCAGACCCAACTGCTGATATACGAATGATGGTTCATCCTGCAGGGAATTTTTGATGTTAGATGGTGAGGGTTGCAGTGTTGACTATAAAGGAAAGGGGACCTTAATAGGCAGAAAGACTTAGGAATACTCAAGGTTGTAATCAAAAGATGGCGAGCAGGAAGGCACCCCACATTTGCCTGCAGCATCAAGGAAGGGTTCAAAGAAAAGTTAATACTTAACTTGATTTTGGGTTTTGGAAGAAAGACTATGTCAGCCAGATAGACATGGGGAAGGAAGGCATTAAAGATGGAAGGCTCAGCATGGGTAGACATTGAGGCAAGAGAGAATATGATATGGATTTAAAATTGCTTGAACAAATTATAAAGGCATGGAGGAAGTGGGGATTGATGAGGCTGAGGAAGTAAAGAGAGGTCAGATCAGGAAGAGAATTGTATGTCATTTTAAGGAAGCTGAGGTTGATCCTGGATCTGACAGGGATCCACAGAAATATTCTGAGCTGTAGCATATTGTAGTCAGATTTGGACGTGGAGACAGTGTTGAGGTCTGTTTGGATAGAGTTAGGCTGGAAGAAAGGAGATCAACTAGAAAGAGCTGAAATAGTCCTGGCAAAATGAGATGAAGGTCCGAAGTATGGATTAGAAATTTAAGATGAGAAATTGTAGTAATATGCAGGAGGAAAAAAATGGCAACTTATTGCTGGAGTAGTTATGGGTGAGGAAGAGGGAGGAGCCCATGAGAACTAGCAGGGTCCAGGGCACCTGGATGGTCTGGGTGCTGTTCACAAACACAGGAAACACAGGGGGGCGGGCAAGATTGGGAAGTAGTGGCTCCTGCTGGGCAGTTGTGGAGTTTGATGTGTCTAGAAGAGTTTCTGGAGGTTACCTAAGAGAGTTGAAAGTCCTGAAGGGGAGAGCCCATCTTTTTCACTGGCTTTCCCAAAAGATCAAGGAAGATTCTATCCCTTCTAGATGCCACTAGCAAATGTCTTCCTATGTCTTGCTGACTTTAATTGGACCACCTGTCTTTCCAGAGTCCAACATGGTGCCGAGATATGGAATACACTGATTTAAAACACTGTTTTAAAAACAAAAACAAAAGCAAAACAAAGCAAAACAAAAACCACTCCAGCCATCCCCTGAGCTGAGAGTGGATACTTCCCCATATGACTGACTCTGGGGAACAAGTAGTTTTCCAAAAGAAACACCATCAAATATCCACTACACAGACAGTCTACCATTGTCAGGCACAGGAAAAAGTATTAAATCAATCTTTGCTTCAACTCCCACGGAACACAGGGACCATTGTAGCACAGATAAACGATGTGTACCTCTGTCTAGTGGGATTGAAAAAGTTTGGAAAGAAGATAACTACACATGAGTTCAGTTCTTCAAGACTGTGAAAAAGTTTGCCAGTAAAAATTCCAGGATGAGGAGAGAGGGCATTCTGACACAGAAAAAAAAAGTACTCAAAAGCCAGAGGCCCAGAAAACATGGCCTGATTGGGCTTATCTGAGGAATTTCCTGTGATCCAGAGACCATCCTGTTTTGGCAACAAAGATTCTTATTTCTTTTCCTTCCTTCCTTCTTTCTTTCCTTCTTTCTTTCTTTCTTGCTTCCTTCCTTCCTTCCTTCCTTCCTCTCTTTCTTTCTCTCTTCCTTCCTTCCTTCCTTCCTTCCTTCCTTCCTTCCTTCCTTCCTTCCTCTCTTTCTTTCTTTCTCTCTTTCTTTCTTTCTCTCTCTCTCTTTCTTTCTCTCTCTCTCTTTCTTTCTTTCTTTCTTTCTCTTTTAATGTTTATTCATTTTTGAGAGACAGACAGAGCATGAGCGGTTGAGGGGCAGAGAGAGAGGGAGATACAGACTCTGAAGCAGGCTCCAGGCTCTGAGCTGTCAACATAGAGCCTGATGCAGGGCTTGAACTCACGGACCACATGATCATGACCTGAGCCAAAGTTAGATACCTAACTGACTGAGCCACCCAGATACCCCAAAAGATTCTTATGTCTATGTAGAGAATTATACAGCATTGTCTTAATTCATTTAATCAAATTTTATTATAACGTTTACTTTCATTCCATCTAATTTTGACAGTGGAAAAGGAGAAGGAGTATGTGTATTGCAGTGTTATTGAACATAGCTGCTGTCATCATAGGTTTTGCACAGCATGGCTCATTTTGGGACACAAAGGGATTATTGACAGCTGTTTGATACTAGCTTTGGGAACTTGAGAAAGTTACTTAACCTCTCTACACCTCAATTTTCTCATCTAGGAAATGAGAGATAATAATACTTCTACTGTAGGCTCATTGTTAGATTTAAACACTATAACACATGTAAAGTACCCTGCAGATTGTATCTCTCCACCCCAATCAGAAAAATGATTATTATTATCATTATTAGTATTGGGAACCCCTGGAAAATAAACCCAGAGGAGCAATTTAAGGCCTTTTGAGGAAGCAAGACCAGCTTACAAGCATATGAAACAGCAGGCAACAGCCTTCAAAGCAGACTGAGTGCATAGCCTGTCAATCTCCTGGTTATAAAGGAGATAATCCATCCGTTGATTCCCGCAAGGACAAAAGTGCCATAGCTGCAAAAGACAGAAGTCAGAAAATTGCCTTCATCAGTAGCATGAACTGCATTTGGTGTATGGAACTAATAATAACTGACTTCCTACTTTGTGCAGAACACTCACTCTAGGCATTTTTGTAATGACCTCATTTAAGCCTCCAAATACTCCTGATTTTGAAACCTTAGGAATTAGTCTTGTTAGAGACAAATTTATTATAGATGAGGAAACCGAGCCCAGAATGCCCAAAGTCATACCGGCAGCAAGTGGCAGCACTGAGATCACGCTCTGAGTGTAAGCACGTGCTTTCCGTGGTATGAGTAAGCCTCTTACACGCTCGTTCTCTGAGTGTGCTCCCAGAGCAGCGACGGCGGCAATACCTGGGAACTTGTTTGAAATGCAGTTGGAGAGTTACCGTTACTGAATTAGAAAGTAGGAGGTGGTCCAGCAATCTGTGTTTTAACAAGCCACCCTAAAGCAGATTGTGAAAAGGTGGAGTCGGATGGTAATGGGAGCATAGAAGACGGTGGTGGAAGAATTAATAGAAGTGGATTTTGAATTAGGTGGGCATAGCTGGCTAGGGAAAATACAGTTTGGACCTAGAACATCTTGGTCTAGAAAGCAAAGAAACATTCAAAGAATTATGGAGATGTGTCAAGAGAATGTAGAAGTCAAATTGAATGAGCTCTCACTGGCCAAATCAGGAATAATTAGAATACCAAAACAAAGAAAAATAATAAAGGGTTGAACTCCATAATAATTATAAAAGAAGAAATCATAAATCCATGTTGATATAAATAAGTGAGTAGATTAAAAGTTTGATGAAAATGAAAGTATTCATGTAGTCAAAGTGTCTGACCTCACAGATACTTAATATCAAAAGGGGGAAAGAATAACATTCCCATGAAGATGTTTGGCAGACACAACCTTAACCCAGGGACCAAAGTGAACGTAATTAGTGATAGGACAAGTGGAAATGATTTGCCACCTCATAGAATGCATTGAGAAGAACACAGCATTGCTTCTGTGATGATCCTTCCAACATTATAAAGCGTGAATTTAATCACAAGACAATATCACTCAAACTTAAATTGAGGGAATCTACAAAATGACTGGCTTATAATGTCAATGCCAAAAAAAAAAAAAAAAAAAGACAAGGAAAGCCCAAGAAACCTCTCCACATTGACAGAGACAGAACAGAGATGTGTGATTCTGGACTGGATCCTTCCGCTATAAAAACATCAGGGGTGCCTGGTGGCTCGGATCATTAAGCAGTTGACTCTTGGATTTCCTTTCAGGTCAAGATCTCCTGGTAGGTGAGATCAAGCCTGTATAGGGCTCTATGCTGACAGCAGGGAAACTGATTGGGATTCTCTCTCTCTCCCTCTCTCTGTGTCCCTCCCCTGCTCATGCATGCACTCTTTCTCAAAATAAATAAACATTAAAAGAAAACATTATTAGGACAATTGGCAAAACACAAATAGGGTCTAACGTTTAGATTTTGGTAGTATGTCAGTGTTAACCCCCTGACTTTTATGGACATTTTGTGGGATATAAAAATGCCCTTGTTTGTATGAACTACAAACTAAAGTATTCAGGGGTGGCGAGATTTAATAATTAAGCTCTGGGGTTTGCCTTCATTATTGGCAGTGATGGATATTGTTGCAAAAATTTTTTAAGTACATAAACATAATATAGTTCATTGTTATGTCAAAGAGATCACACAATGAATTAAAGACAAATTCCTAAGGTTTAAAAATGAGTTCTTGTGACTTGAGATGAAATTTATAGTGGAACCGTTGTACTCAAACTAAAATTCAAAATGATCCATATCTCAAATAATTTATATGGAAGCGAAGACAATCCGTTCTGGAAAACTGTGTTAGATGACTCAAAAAGTGGTTGTAATGTGGATACAGACCTGGTGTTGAAGATGCATGTGAAAAGTTTGAATGAAATCATTCTATGAACCAAAAACTCAGAGGAAATCTTTCTATCAGAAAAAAAAATTGGGTGTCACCTTCTTTTTTTTTTTATTTATAGTTTATTGTCAAGTTGATTTCCATATAACACCTAGTGCTCTTACCACAAGTGCCCTCCTCCATATCCATCACCCCCCTTCCTCTTTCCTCCTCCCCCTTCCACCCTCAGGGTGTCACCTTCTAATTGATAATCACGTTATGTTTGTGAATATATGGCAATTTAGGATGTTGTAAGCTGACACTCGTGTGTTCGTTGATCTGAATAAGTACACGGTAATGTAACATTGTAATTACAACCACAGAATACAAGATAACAGGAGACATCTGGGTAAAAATATAGGCTCTAGGGTCTAATAGACCTGTATTTTAATCTCAGCTCAGACTCTTGCCAGCTCCTTTATATTGAGCAAATTGCTTCAGTAACGCTGTTTCCTCATCTGTAAAATGGAGCTAATAATAGTCACTACCTTTTGTTATTGGTGATACAGCTAAGTGAGAAAGCACATGTAAAGCTCGAGGCAGAATCTTGGCACATCATAAACCCTAAGTATATAGCAGTTATTATTACTATTGGCTTACAGTTGTGGGGCAGAGTATTCTGTCTTTGCCCTTTCTACAGTCTATCTTGTATACGATAGTAGAGTAGTCCTTTATCTAAGGCACAAAAGAGGAGAAATTCAGAGTGTGAGAACCTATGGAGTTGTCTGTGATTGTGCAACAGACAACCTTCAATCTCGTAGGCAGAAATCCAGATGCATATCAGAAATGATAGTGATGTGAACATAAATACAAACGTTATCTTTTCCCATTCTTAGTTTTTTAAAAAGAGATGGCAACTTAGAGAAAAATTATGGCATTCTATGATGAAATTTAGAACATAGATAGTTGTAATTTATATGACAACTGTAACACAAAGAATATGTGCAAAAATGGAACTATCTGTTAAAAAGGAGAGAAGGAGAGGGGCACCTGGGTGGTTCAGTTGGTTAAGCATCCGACTTCAATTCAGGTCATGATCTCGTGGTTTGTGGGCTCGAGCCCTGCATCGGGCTCTGTGCTGACAGCTCAGAGCCTGGCGCCTGCCTCAGACTCTGTGTCTCCCTCTCTCATTCCCACCACTCATTCTCCGTCTCTCAAAAATAAATAAACATTAAAAATTAAAAGAGAGAGAGAGAGAGAGAGAGAGAGGTGAGATTCCAATCCAAATCTTGGAGGTAACCTTCCAGCGTCTATGACAGGAGAGACATGAATTCATTGTTTTGAGCAAACATTTTCCTTGTTGGTACAGACGGAATAATTATACAGGACTCCCAAGAACATTAAATGTATGTGGCAGTGCCTAGTGGTTCTGGAAAAGAGTAAGCACTTCATGCTTTTGAGGCCTTCTTTCCTTTCCTTCTATATGTGACATTGATTTAAGTAGAAAGCTCTTTTGACACCATATGGAAAGAAGAGCTATTTCAAAGTAGTTTAAATAAAAAATCTGAGACAGTCTATTGTAATTCCCTCTATCTCAACAACCCATATCAAATGAATTATAATATTTTAATATCAGGGACATAAAAAGGAGTGAGGTCTATTAATGGGTATAATTAAGATACAAGGGTAAAGTGACAGCAATTGTCAATAATGGAAGTCATCAACATAATAATGAATACTAATTGAGCACTTCCTATGTACCATTATTACTTTTCTTGTAACAATTTGATGAATCACCACACTAACCTTCTAAAAAGAGTTGGAAGTTTTGATGGAGAATATGTAGTACAGAGTGAGTGTGGACCACTGCAGAAGGCTGGACACATAGGCCCTGAAAAGGGAAATTACCTTCATAAATTAGTGAGTGTTGAGGACCTGGCCCTTAGCCACATAGGCTCATAAAAACACTCTCATATATATCCCCAAGTTAATTAGATTTGGAAAAGCTGATTCAGGCTTAAGGGGGAAAAAAAGAATTTATGAAAGTCTGATGAGCAAATCAGAATCACAATTTACCCATTTGTGATAAGAAATAACTGTCAAACAAAACAGATAGTTGTGTCAGCCTGATCAGTACATTCCTTCCCTGTAGGCAACTCTGTAGAAAAAAGCCAAATAAAACTTAGGAGGACTTGGTGAGTGAAGGTAGTTTGGTTGTCAATTAGCATCAGATCATGTTAGTCCAACACATCAATTTCCAGAAAGGGCCAGTCTTTCCAGATGGACTTGGGATCAGGCAGACATTCAGAGGATATACTCTGCCAAAATTTGCTTCTGTGAATTTCTATTTGCTTCTGATTATTTGGATATAAAATTAATTAAAGTTAATTCTATCTCTGTGAGCTAGAATGTTTTCATAACACCTTTATATGTTGCTGTTCTAAATGCAGGGGTTGGCAAACTATGGCCCACAGGCCAAATTTAGGCTGCAATCTGACTTTGTATTGCCAGAGAATTAAAAATAGTTTTTACCTTTCTATTTATTTATTTTTATTTTGTTTGTTTGTTTATTTATTTATTTATTGGGAGGGAGAGAGAGAGAGAGAGAGACAAAGCACAAGCAGGAGAGGGGCAGAGAGAGAGAGAGAGGGAGACACAGAATCTGAAGCAGGTTGTAGGCTCTGAGCTGTCAGTACAGAGCCCAGATTCAGGGCTCAAACCCATGAATCGCGAGATCATGACCTGAGCCGTAGTCGGAGCCTAACTGACTGAGCCACCCAGGCGCCCCAGTTTTTACTTTTTTAAATGGTTGGAAAATGACCCCAAAAGAATAATAATATTTTATGACATGTGAAAATTATATGAAATTCACATTTCAGTGTCCATAAACAAAGTTTTATTGGAACACAGCCACGCTCATGCATTTCTGTCTTTGTCTATGGTTGCTTTCATGCTACAATGGCAAAGTTGGGTAGCTGCAATGCGGACCTCGTGGACTGCAAAGCCTTAGTATTTACTATGGTGTTTCACAGAAAAAGTTTGCTGACCCCTTGTCTAATTCATTATATTGATTTTATTAATTGGCCTGTCAAAGAGTGATTTTGTTTCTCTTCCATTCTTTACACTATGTAGCCCATTTCCACCCAACTTAGTTCAGGTTTCCTGATTTTATTGCCATAAAATCTTGATTAAATCTGGAGCTGGAATATAAAATTTATGATTAATTGATAACGTGTCATTTATTGAGCAGTTATTATGTGCTTAGAGCCTTGAGTAATGCTCTTATTCAATCCTCAGAGTCACTCTATGTGATAAATTTTATTACACCTATTTTTAAGGATGAGGAAACTGTGTCCAGAATGTGACTTTCCTCCAGCACACCCATGATTATTGGCAGAGTGGGGATTTGAGCCAAGGCTGCCTGACTCCAACACCTATTTTTCTCTTCCCTATCACACTAGCATCTCACATTGATCAACCAAAAAGGAAAGTCACAGCCCATTTTCTGGCAGAAACACATTGAAAAATAAAATCAGGTTTTATTCATCGGTATGTTCAGTACAATCTTGACAAGTTCATGGCTAAACATTCTCTATATCAAGAGTGACCAGTTCAAATGTTGCAGCAGAGACTAGGCAGATAATGCAAATAGGTGAAATGGACCACATGTAGGAAAAATTCTGTTCTTTTTTGTTTAGTTTTTAATTGTTTAGTTTCCTATTTTTATACAGACAAGGATATAAAGGCTATCATTTTTTTAAAATAAGCAATAATGGAGAGTGGGAGATATAGGCTTCCAGTTACAGGATAAAGAAATCACCAGAATAAAAGGCACAGAATAGGGAATATAATTAATGGTGCTGTAACAGCTTTGTATGGCAACAGATGGTAGCTACACTTGTGATGAGCACAGCATAACATGTAGAGTTGTCAAATCCCTATGCTGTACACCTGAAACTAGTGTAAACATTGTGTGTCATTTGTACTTCAATAATAAATAAATAAATGAATAAGTAAATTTAAAAAAAATTTTTTTAAAAAGCAATAATGTAAGCACTAGGCTTGTGGTGACCTGTCTAAAGGAGACAGATGCTACTCAGAATCAACCAGCTGCTGCTATGAGGGAATTTAGAACCAGAGCTTCCGGGGCTGTTTTTTAAAGGGAAATCATAGAACTGGATTGTTTTCCCCTCACTATATCATGAGAGTCTTAAACACTATGCAGGCAAAACAAAACAAAACAAAACAAACAAAAACTACCAAAAAACCCACAAAAAAACACTCAAAAAACAAAAACAAACCCACAAAAAAACCACCTGTCTTCAGGAGGAATATGGCGGGCCGACTGCCAGGCTCTAACCTCTGGGTTCTAATTGGTAGCCAACTTGTCACTGGTATCCTTCAAACCTTATTGCTGTCAATACGGTAGTCTCCCTACCAGGATTCCTGCCCATATTACCATCTACACAGGCAGGGGCTTTGTGCTTTCTGGAGGCTCTGAGGGTAGAGGCAATAAAAGTCATATAGGAGGCTTTAATTATCCAAATGGCCCTTTTAGCACTAAGTTCCATCATAATAGTTGTATCTCACGGGCTTTTGATCTCCCTCAGGGTACGATCTCTTTATTAAAAGTCTTTTCTGCCTTTTAAAATTCCTCATGGCCTTAACGTTCTGTGCCAGCTAATTTGGCCGGTTTTCTCCACACAACAAGCCTGAGAAACAGTGTGCTCGCTCTCATTTGTGTTCTCCCGTATCTAGATGTCTGTGTTCCCATCAAAGGGTTGTTACAGCCTATACATAAAAGCCACTTACCCTCCTGTCTTGTCTGAAAGCTTCTGAATAAACCCAAGTGTTCATTTCCTCCCCTTAATTATTTAAAACTTTTTAACAAAAATAGTAAACCAGTTTGAGCTGGAACAAAACTATTTTTATAGCTACTGAATCAGCATTCAAAATATCTCTTGAACTGAACCTAAACCCGGCCAAAACTTCATTCTTTTTGGGACTCTGATTCAAACCATTGTTGAGAAGGGACCGTAAACAGAGTTTCCAGTTGTACCTCCACCTCTAATTTAGAAACTTCCAGGGAGGAACTCAGAAGGTGTGTAGTGTGAACCATGTGCCTATTCCGTGGACTTATCCAGGAAAATATTGTCGCATAGGGAGTAAGGGAGAGGCTGGCCAAAGGAAAGAGATATCCTGTCACCGGACAAAAAAGGAGATGGGAAAATGAGTGTAGCTGACAAAACCACTAGTTTTGGCATTCGGTATATTTGCAGAGTAATGTGACAATGTCAGTATAAATCCACCTGTTCTGATTCAAAAGCTTGCTGCTTTGTCCATTATAATTCCCTCTCTCCACATAAAGATGAATTATTCAAAAGCTTACTGGACAGGAAGGTGGGAGTCTGGAGGGGTTTCAGGAAGAACTTTCACTCAAACTCTGTTAAAAGCAAACATGTTCAAGTCCAATCAGTGTTTTTTCCCAGCCTTTCCAGACTGACTCTATCCTTCTAACTCCCAGATATCCATAATTTTCGTTCATTTCTTTCCTTGATGTCACCAAATATCTTTCCCACATATCATCCACATGGGTTCATTATTGTCTGTCCCTCTATTCCTCGGTTCCTTCTTAGCTCGTCCAAACTGATAGCTCTTGTTAATACACCAAAGAGATATAATTTTAATACAAAAACAACAATAATAGTGCTGTGTAATCAATTCATTTAACAAACAATTATTGTGAATTATAGTTCCAAAGCATTATGGTAAGCACTGTGTGAAATTCATTACATAAACTCTGCCTCTGATAATTTTATAGTTCAGTAGGAGAATAAACATACCTGGAGAGAAAATTATGACCAAATTAGATGGGTAAAAGTGCCAGATAGGTGCAGATAAAGTACTGCAGAAATAAATTAAAAGTTGGCGAGTTTTCTAAGTGACCTCCCTCACTGTGGATGTTTACCCCACACTTATTCTTTGGATGAATCATGTGTTGCCAGGATAAGGATCTAACAACACACTCCAAAAAAAGGATACCTCTTGCTGATGATTCTGAATGCCTCCATTTTTCTGACTATAAAAGACACAATGTCTTCTCCAGAGATTGGACCAGCATGCAAGAAGCAAAACACATGTAATCCGATGTGGCTTAACAAAATACCCTGCTGTGAATTCTGGGTTTGCCACTGGATAGAATTATGACTAATAAAGCCACTCACTGATTTTCTTACCTCGCTCCTCTGAAAGCCATCTCTATGATGAGGATAATAGCAGAGTTTGTTGTGACTGAACAAATCCAGCGGAAATGTTTCAAAATGTATAAAGCACAAAGAAATATTAACATAATAGTAATTATTATTAATATAACCAAAGGAAAAATTGGCTTAAACTCAAATGAGAAAATAAAAATCTGACCCTTAATCAGCAAAAAACTGCAGAATTGTGGGTGGGAGAGTCATCATTCTGCTCTATTTACAATGGCTTTGTTTAGATTTCCTTGCATTTATCATCAGGACAATTTGTGTTGCACATATAATTTTCCTTTCTTTGTCAGAGCTACATACAACAGTTAGCCTTCTGAGAACACTCAGGGTACACAGTGACTTGTGCATTTGTAAGCTATCCATGAAGACTCATTTATCTCAGAATCAGAGTTACTTTTATGAAAGACAGAAGATACGGTGACTAGAGTCTAAAAGAGGTAATTGGCAGATACTGACAAAAGTAGTGATAATAATAAGGCTTTGCCTATACCCGTTTTTTTTTTTTTTCTTAAAACCCATGTTCTGTCTACATAATACTCTGTTGGGATCCTGAGTAACTAAATAAATCTAGTACACAATGTGTTCTATATACTAATCAATTGAGAGAGGGTAGGAAATAAGGCAATAATTATAGTAGTGCCATGTCTACTCAGTAACAGTTATGAGTCATTGCCACTGTACTATCATCCAAAATCTTATCATGATTTATAGCCTAATATAAGTTACTAGTCTTTTACACCTGGAAATAGTATCAAGTATTTGTCAGGTTTATCTTATTTTGATTTCAGTCCTCCAAGCCAGAAAGTTATTTCTTCCTACTCTTTTTTTTAAATATTTATTTATTTTGAGAGAGACAGAGGGCAAGCAGAGGAGGGGCAGAGAGAGAGACAGGAGAGGGAGAATCCCAAGCAGGCTCTGCACTTCGGCGCAGAGCCCAATTCGGGGTTGGGACTCATGAACTGTGAGATCATGAGTTGAGCCAAAATCAAGTGTTGGACGCTCAACCGACTGGTCCACCCAAGTGCCCCATCTTTTTCTACTCTTACTGTCCTAAAGGAAAAGAGAAGTGTATAACTTCTCCCTCTGGCCTGTTTCAATATTTAACAAAGAAACTTTCCCTTTATTCTAAATTTTACTTTTGGCCAGTTTCTTTTATCTTAGAATCATAACTAAAGAGAAAGAGTAATGGACTGCTGTTATCTTTAAAATAACAGGTAAGACCTCCACAGATAACTAAATTATTCATCATTTTTATTCTTCATATTCTTCTTGACTCTTCTCCCAAGCGCATGATAAAACTCACTCTTGCTATGACTTCTCCTTATCTCCTGTCTCAACTCTGACCAGGTGTGTATAAACCTGCAGTCATGCCCTGAAAACTCCCAATTCTCTCACTTCCCTAGTCTCAGCCATACTCCTTTCCAAAGCCTACACAGCTGCACTAGGTAGAGATGGCACTTAGCATCATTTTGGGGCACCTGTGTCACCAATTCTTTCCCATTTCACAAAAACAGACTAAAGGCGTTACTTCTGGTAGTGGTAGCATGGTTGGGTGGTTAGAGGGAGAGATTCTCTCTTTCCATAAATGAAATATAGACTGAATAACATTAGTAAAAGCAAAAAATTCAGAGCACAGGAAACAACTTGAAAAGGTTTACTCAGGGGTAACTGATGCTTCATTGGTAAATAATGGTGAGTTTGTGGCCTTTTTGCAATAAAGTGTGGTCAGTTCCACCCCTTCCACAATTAGGTAGTGAAAACCTATTACTTTACCAGACAGAGAAAGTAGATTTAGTTTGGAGCTGGTTGCAGTGCAGCTAAGAATTCAGGAAGAATACACGAAGATGTTGGTAATGAGAGCCAAGAGATCTGTAGAAGAACAGATAATAAATAATGTTCCATGCATACCCAGAGGATGGGTAGACTACACATGTATATGTGAGACCCCAGGGGACCCAGAAAGCTTGGAGAGATGTGCAAACATGCTTTGCCTTTGAATGTGTTTCTCACATTTAGGATAGCTAAAACTGAAAATACCGATGGTCTCAAGCTTCAACAAGTCATGGAGCAACAGGAAGCCAACTGCTTTGTTAGTTGGCATGTAAACCGGTGCAACTACTTTGGAAAACATGTTGGCAGTCTCTTAAAAAGTCAAATATAGACTTACTATATGACCCAACAATTCCACTACCCAAGAGAAATGAAAACCTGTGTCTGCTGATCAACTTTATACAGATGTTTATAGCAGCATTATTCATTACCCCAAACTGTAAAGAGCACACTTGTCCATGAACTGCTGAATGGATAAACAAAATGTGAGATATCCATAAAAGCAACTATTGCTCAGTGATAAAGAACTACTACAAACTGCTGAAATGCTAACAACAGAGATAAATCTAAGAAGCACCATGCTGAGAGAAAGAAACCAGTCACAGAAGTCTACATTCTGTATGGGTCCGTTTGTATGATATTCTAGAAAAAGAGAAGCAATAGTGCCTGGAAGCTGACTAGTCATCCAAGGAGGTCAGTGCTGGAAACCTTGACTGACTATCAAAAGGTGGCAGGGGGCTTCTGGGAAGTGATGGAAATATTATTAAGCTTGATAATGCTGGTAGTTCCATGACCATATATATTTACCTAAAGTCTTAAAACTGTGCATGTAAAATGGGTGAATTCTATTGTATGAAAACTATACCTCTATAAAACTATAAAAACATGGATTAAACATTATTTTTTTATTTCCTAATAATTTCTATCAATGAAGGGAGATGTCTAGAAACCTCTAATTTTTGGTTTTAAGTACCTTTTTATAATTTCTTTTTTTAAGTTTATTTATTTATTTTTGAGAGAGAGAGAGAGAGAGAGAGACAGCACGTGAGAGAGTGTGTGCATACAAGCAGGCACTTGCATACAAGAGGCAGAGAGAGAAGGGGAGAGAGAGAGAGAGGTAGAGAGGGTGAGAGAGAAAATCCCAAGCAGGCTCCACACTTGTCAGCACAGAGCCCAATGCGGGGCTCAATCTCATGACAGCGAGATCATGACCTGAGCTGAAATCAAGAGTCGGACATTCAACCAACTGAGCCACCCAGTGCCCCACCTCTTTCTAATTTCTGTATTACTATTTCTTATTACTATTCATTTAGTTCTTTTCAGGTTCTCCTTATGCATCTCAAAATCCCTGTTTCAGTCTCTGAGGAAACCAGAACAATGCTTATACAGCACTGAATTAATACCTGCATCTCAGATATTTTATTTTACTAATATTATATATTGCAAATGTCTTTTATTAAATAAAATCATTGTTGACATAATCTATGATCTGCGATGAATCTGTAAGCATTTTCTTCTGTATTGTGCAAGCATTATCTCCCTTATATATGTGTAAAGAATGTCCTATATTTCTATTGAAATACCTTTTTTTTTTAAACCATCATGTTATAGCATTTGGCTAGCTTTCTTTAATTCAGTTTTGCCCAATTCCCAATGGAATACCTGTGGGAACTCAGGAAGTTATAATCTGTAACTACATCTAAGACTAAGGCTGACAGTAAACATATTGCCAGACCATAGGGAGCACTTCCATTAATTAAAAACATGTGAAACAGAAATGAGAATTAGAATATGAAAGAGACACTGGCATATGGTTGTTACCTAAGGGAAGGCAAACATTCTTGCCTGAAGTATAAAATATAAAATTTCTCACCTGCTATCTTTTCCTGTGGATCACAAACCCAGACCTTTATTATCCAAAAATAGGATATCAACCTCTCTATTACAGTAAATTATTATTTTCAAGTACTGAGATTTGTTCCCGTCTCACTCCAAAATTTCTCTAGTCAAGTTGCTTCGGTGATTGCACCCCTCTGAAAACAATGAGTCAGATAATAATAGGTAAGCATGGTGACGCTTTGCTACATTGTCCTCTGGAGAGAAATGCCGCAATGCATCTTGGGCATTAAAGACTTTTGTACATCTTACCAATCGTTTATGTTTTCTAAGAAGAAATAAAGATGTTTTTAAATTACAACTGATTAGGCAATAGGAAAGCCAAGCCACAAAACCTGACGGTTGGCAAACACTAGATCCGGATTATCCTTTTCTCATTACTTTGAACACTTGGAGGAAATCATATCATAGAAAATGATTTTATGAATAAAGCCAGCTTTAAAAAGCAGGGACATGAAACCATTACAAAAGAAGAGATGAAATAAAGGCAGAAATTCAAAGGGAAATAGATGCTGCAAAAAGCTAGACAAACAAATCTAACACCTGGATTAAAAACCTCCGTTAGAAGACTGAATTAGAAATTCAGAATCTTGAATAAGGGACATAAAGGTCAAATTGAAGAAGCTGTATGATGATTTGGAAAAGAATGCCAAAAAAAAGAAAATGTTGAATATCATAGTGATGGGAAGATAACGAATGGAAATCCAACTTAAGAATTATGAATTTCTTGAGAAATAAATCACAACAATTGGAATTGGAGCAGTAATCAGAAGCTACAACTGAAGAACACGCGGCTTGCATTGCAAATATAGCTGAGTATACAGATGTTAAAAAAAAAAAGTTACTCAATTCCATGTGAACCCTAGAAAACACTGACTTGTGAATAAATAAATACTCTACTCCATTTACAAAAATAAATTAAGGAACTCATAATAAGATAACACTACACACCTAGTAGAGTAGTTAAAATGTATCAAAACTGGCAATGGCAGAGTTGGTGAGGATGCTGAGAAACAGCAACTCATTCATTGCTGGTGGGAAAGCTAAATGGTACAGCTACTTTGGAGGACAGTTTGCCAGTTTCTTACAAAGCTGAGCAGTCTTAACATAGAAACATATGATCCAGCAATTGTACTCCTAAGTATTTACCCAACTGATCTGAAAATTTATGTCCACACAAAAGCCTGCACATTAATGCTTATAGCAGGTATATTCATAATTGCCAAAAATATTGGCTTATTATTGGTAATAAGTATACCAAACTAAAAGCTAAATATGCCATACCAACATAAAACATCAATAGGGGTAACTAGGTACAGCATATATGGTCACACGAGTATATTTATAATTTTGCTATAAATCTAAAGCTGTCCTAAATAAAAGTTTTATTAAAAATTAAGTCTTTAAGTGAGGAAAATTTAACATTGATTTAAGATTCTGCTTTGTATAAAGAAATTAAGAAAAAACAACGAAGCAAAATCAATGCAATTTTGAGGGGAAAAGACATTATTTGCAAATTTCACAGCTGATATGATGCTACTTCTATAAAGCAGTTATAATTTTTATTTAAATATAAAAAATAATGTTCAAATTACTTTTTTCAAAGTGTTACTCAAAAATATACTTTGGCTAATAGAATTAAGAATTAATGTGTGCTGCTGAAGGGAGCACTTAAGAATTAATGTAAAACACTCAAAAGTAGAAAAATGTCTTTAGAAAGACCTGGAGATGTTTTGTCATGTAAATTTATTCTTGAGACAAAGTAATTATTGTCAATATAATTATAAAACATTAAAATATATGTGAAATATATTCTTGAGTGTATAAGAATGTAATTCAAATAATAATTCAATGTTAGAAATCTATGCTTAAATACAAAATTGTAATCACAGAATCAGTTATGTGTTAAGAGAGTTCTGATGAAAAGAAAATGTGTACTAATTACCTTACTTTCCATAACAGTGTTTGAATGGATGGTACTTTCTTTGTGATATTTTTAACCATGAATACTAAACAGTGGATTTTCATTAAAGGCAAAGGTAATCTACAATAAGTTATAACTTTCAAAACATTAATGGAAGAAAGAGTGATATTCCACATGGAAGACAAAAAGGAAAGAGAAGGAAAATTAAAACAGGGATATAAATTCACAGAATAGTCAAACACATTTTGTGGTAATAATTATAAATTGGTAAAAATTCCCTAATAAAAGACATGTTTCTTAAAAAAATGTAAGTATATACTGTCTGTTAACAAAGTACATGTATCAAAATGACACAAAAGTTTAAAGGAAATAAGTGTTAAGCAACCACAGATAAATCCAAGGACAGCTAATGCAATGCTGTACATCAATTTTATCTCAATTAAAAAAAAATACACAGAGAGTATTGTCACTATCACTGAAAAGAGAATTCAAGGCAAATTTTACCAATAGACACAGGTTAATTTGCATGGATAAACAGAGAAAGCATAGTAATTATTCATATTTACCTTTTGGGAAATATGTAAAACAGAGTCTTAGAATACAGGAAAATTGGGAAAAATAAATGTGTTGGAGGAAACTTTATGACATCATTCATAGCTTTTGACTGATTAAGGCAACGAACCAGAGAAAAATGTTATTATTACTATTGAGGTCTTGATTTGTGCCGGCTACTACACACCATGGTTTACTTTCATTATCTCATCCAAAGATCTATGTATATGTATGATTAGCCCCTCTTTGCAAATGATGGTGCTGAGGCTCTGAGACCCTGAGTAACACACAAGTCTCCATAGACAGAGAAAGGCAAGGTCTGGGTGCAATTTTGGCCCAGCTAGTCTTCAGAACCTGCACATGTGACTCCAATGCTCTGTGTAAATAATAACTACAATAATGTAAGCATGTGTGTACCTAATGTGTCCTTCAAATGAATTTCTCAGTCTATGAGTAAGTGTAAATCACATGAGGCTTTAATAATAAATAATTATTACAAATAGTAATAAGTAATAAATAATATAAATAATTAGCAACAATTACATTTGCATAACACAATGGAAAAACCATTCTTGGAGTTTATTAAAAATTAAGTAAATAAAATTAATCCACCAAGAAGAAATATTTAGAGAAATACCCTAGAATTTGGGGGCAAATGTTAAAATTAAAAAGAAAAACAGTGAGAACAAGTCACATCAAAAAATATGATGTGGTCGATTTGAAGTTAAAAATTAAACTGCTAGTTTTAAATGCTTCCATTAGTATTTAAAAAGAAGCAATATAAATTCATTAGCAATTTAATTCAACCTATAAAATAATGATAAAATAATAGAAATGAGAATTAATATATGGAAAATATAACATCAGAATTTATAAACTTCAGGGTAATTCATTTAAAAAGAACAACAAATAACAAAATTGATGTAATTCTTTCAAGTACTGTATATATAAGAAAAAGATCTTCAAACACAGCAAACTGGCAATCAGAAATTAGCTACACAGGAGACTGAAAGCATTTATGTGTATAATTATCAATGTTTTGGTAACATAGTGACACAATTTTGATGAGGTGTATTATTTTCTAAGAAAATGTGAATTTTAAAAATTGAGTGAACTAAAAAGCATGAAGATATTAAGAGCTGAAAAAGGAATTTAAAACACTCTTTTTTAAAAAAAGATATGTCCAAATTTCCAAACCCTTATGTTAATGTATTTAATCTTCTCTGGAGCAAATAACATATGAACTGTCCCATATAAAAATGATTAACTGTTTCGAATTCATTTAAAAAGAGATATAAAATTAATTTCAAATCCTGTCTGAAAAAGGGAAAACTGTAAAGCTCTTTCATCTCTAAAAAAAATCTTAAAATAATCACAGCAATATTTTAATGACTCAGTTGGCTTCATTCCAGAAATACAGGGATGATGGAATACAGAAAACCTACAAATTTCTCATGATTTGCTCAAAAGATAAAACTGTTTTATTGGTTGCATAAGTGCAAAAATATCTATAAACCAATTGAGAAAACCTTAAACTAATGTCCAGCAATCCTATTTAAAAATATAACACAAGTGATTCCATAGAATTTAGAAACAGGACAAGGTTGAATCATCTCAATATATTCATTCAATGTTGTTCTTGTATTTCCAGCCAAAAGGATGTGAAAATAATCAGAAATAAGAGACATACAATGACAGAGACAAATTATCATCATTTTCAAGTTGTATGATTATTTACCCCTCTATAACCCCCCCAAACTCAAGAATCACGTGTTAAATATGATTACTGTTTTAAATATAAAAATGTAAAATCTTTATCATATTTTATGAAAAATGGAATGAAAAGTATAACAATAAAATCCTATTTATAGTAGCAATAATGTATTTAAAAGCTAGAAATAAATTTTAAAAGGAATATTCTAGACATACATAACTACAAAATTTACTATAGACATAAAAGGAAGCTTGAATAAATAGACATATCTTGCTCATGAGCACTGAAAACACATTGATTATTTTTATGAGTTAATATGTAGATTTAATATTGGTTCATTCAAAATCTTAACAAGACTAAAATTGACCAAGTAATTATTAATTTCAAAAAGTAATTAATTCAAAATATGGTCCAAAATTTCTTATATGTTTATATTTCTTTAATTCAAAATATGGTCCAAAATTTCTTATATGTTTATATTTCTTTAAGTTTTGCTCTAAAATGTATTGCATTAATTCAAATTTTCAAACTGATTCTTAAGCTAGTTGTTTTGTTTGGTAATTATTTTCTAGTTGGAAACTTTCCATGCTAGATTAAACATAAATTGGAGAGAAAATCCAGGAACACTCAATTCTGGTCATCAGAAAGAATCAATAATGGGGCGTCTGGTTGGCTCAGTCCGTTAAGCCTCCAACTCTTGATTTCAGTGCAGGTCATGATCTCAACCATTTGTGGGATCAAGTCCCGGGTCAGGCTTTACACTGACAGTGCAGAGCCTGCTTGGGATTCTCTCTCTCCTCTTTCTCTCTGCCCCTCCCCTGCTCACTCACATGCTCTCTTCCTCTCTCAAAATAAATAGTAAATAAATGTAAAAAAAGGGGGGGGGTCAGTAAGATTATGTACAATGAAATGGGCACAATTTCAATTTTTCTCTCCCTCTAGGACAAGCAGCAAGTCTCTTGCTCTCATTTCATTTATTGTAGAGAAGCTGTAAGATTAGTGGCCCAATAGTAGTAGGAACAATAGCTTAGGCAATTTGAATTATGGACCCAAGAGGAAATACCTTGCAAAGAGTCAGGAGTCTAATTCTAATCACCCCACCACTTAGCTGAATATCTAGGTCTGAGGTATCTTATCTTTAAAGTAAAGGTAATACCAGTTACTTCTATACAGTCAAGGCATTCTACACCAGATGATCTTTTAGGTGTGTTTAAGATTTATGATGGCAGAAAGACATGGTGATGACCTGGCTCTGCCCCTTTTTCTGGATTCCCATTGTTACTCTGTCATTGACTTGAATGCTTTGACCCAAGGTAAGACCTACCACAGTCTTCTAGAAAATTGCCCAAAGTCATGACTTCTCTGTTCTGCATAGTAGTCCTGCAGACTCCTTTTTTTCTATTCTGATTCTTTTCCTGATAGCCTGCAATCCTTGGAGACTCCTGAGAACTTGCATTGGATTTCATGAAATGTGACCAAATATCAAGAAAGTATATAAAATAAAACTGATTATGTTCCAAGAAAAGCAGAGAAGCTATCATATTAAGCTCTGGGTGACAACTGGACACCTGTCTTAACTTACCTGTTTCCAATACCAACAGGTAACAAGATTCTTTACAGCTCCGAGGCAACTGCTGAAAGCCAAATTTAGAAAGATAAGGCAGCTGCTCATATATTGGGAGTAAAATGGTATTGAAAATGAAAGAGAGCTTTGCCTAGCAAGAACTAATGCTCTATATTAGTTTGAAATGTGTTTTTCTTATGTTCTATTGGAGCCATTAATGAGGGAAAGGGATGAGGAGTCACCAGCTAAGTCAGAGAGCTAGAGCGAGGGGTGGGGCAGCTGGGCAGCTGCTGAGGACGGTAGAATACACAGAACAATGAAACACTTGCAGCACTAGACTGTCTTGGGAAAGTAAAGAGGTGGAGCAAAATGCATGGAGCAGACCTCCTTTCCGGAAGATTACTGGGTGAGCTCAAAAGGAACATTTGATAGGCAGCTTGGGATGAGGACAAATGTATTCAGTTTCCAACTGGATGTCAAATAAGCAGCTTGTTGTTAACATGATCAAAATAGAATATTGTCCTAACTAACCTTGCTCCCAGTCTCTCCCATCTCAATAACTGACTCCTCATTTATTAAACCCATAATCTAGTCAATGTCCTTGATTCTTGATGTTAATGTCCATATCAAATCTGTCAGCAAGTCTTTTTTCCTTTGTCTCCAAAACTGGATCCAATGTAGTCATGCACGTTCTGTGGTCTCAATGCTTACCAGACTAATAATTTATTTCTTTTTAATATGCATCTGGAAAGGCCTTTTTGTTTTAGACACACACACACATATTTTTTAAGCTCTTTGGAACTTTTTGAAGTTTTCTTTGAAGTCTGCTGATTATATGATCAATTTCATAAATAATTTATATGCAACCAAAAAGCTGTATTAATAGATTCCTATATATTCCACATTATTAAGTTTTTGGGCCACCGATATGCTCAGGAACATTTTGTGTGTGATCTATCTATATCTGTGAGACTGTTAGTCTACCATTTTCCGTGTTTGTTCTTCTCTTTCCCCCATAGTTTCTACTTAATTTATTTAAAAAAAAATTTTTTTGTGTGTTTTTTATTTATTTTTGAGAGACAGAGAGAGACAGCGCGAGCAGGGGAGGGTCAGAGAGAGAAGGAGACACAGAATCTGAAGACAGGCTCCATCCAGGCTCTGAGCTAGCTGTCAGCACAGAGCCCAACGCGGGACTCCAACCCACAGACCGTGAGATCATGACCTGAGCCAAAGTCGGACGTCCAACCGACTGAGCCACCCAGGCGCCCCCCATAGTTTCTGCTTTATGATACTGGATGCCATCACCAAATGCATAGAAGTTAACAATTATTACATCTTTTTCATAAACTGTGGCTGTTAGCAGCATGAAGTGTCCCTCTTTATCTTATTTGGTTATCTTTGATTTGAATTTTACTTTGCTAACCAGATTAGGACCTGTACTTTCTTTTCTTTTGAATGCCTCTGGTAAATTAGAGCATCCTGTTGTTTTTTAAAAAAAAAATTTTAACGTTCATTTATTTTTGAGAGACAGAGGGAGACAGAACATGAGCAGGGAAGTGGTAGAGAGAGAGGGAGACATAGAATCAGAGGCAGGCTCCAGGCTCCGAGCTTTCAGCACAGAGCCCAACGTGGGGCTCGAACTCATGAACCACGAGATTATGACCTGGCCAAAGTTGGACGCCTAACTGACTGAGCCACCCAGGCGCCCCTGGACTTTATAATTAAAGGAGACATTTTTTAAATATAAAAATCCTGCTTCATATTTGTTTTTTTTGCTGAATACCTTAAACATGCTGCTCCAATGCTTTTTAAATTCAAAAGTTATCAGGGTATCATCCAAATCTGATTTTCTCTCCCTTATAAATAACATGGCTCTTTGTCTAGATTCTCAGATTCTTTTCTTAAAGTCCTTTGGTTTAAGTAGTATATGTCTCCCTGTTGAATGCTCTGGGTTGTGTATCCAAAGTACATGATGTGCCTTTGAATATGAAAATTCAAGTCTTTTATTTTAGGAAATATTTCTTGAATTATGGTTGTTTAATATTTATTCTGTTCCAATTTCTTTGGTGTCTCCAATTATATTAATATTCGATCTCCATTCCTTGACTTTTATATGTATCACTTGCCCTTAAATCCATTTAAACTCTTCTTTTTAAATAATTTTTCTTTGGGGGCACCTAGGTGGCTCAGTCAGTTAAGTGTCCCACTCTTGCTTTCGGCTCAAGTCGTGATCTCACAGTTTGTGGGTTCGAGCCCTGTGTCGAGCTCTGCACTGACAGCACAGAGCCTGCTTGGGATTCTCTGTCTCGCTCTCTGCCTTTCCCCTGCTCATGCTCTCTCTCTCTCTCTCTCTCTCTCTCTCTCTCTCTCTGTCAAAAATAAATAAAAAAACATAAAAAATACATTTCTTTGATTTTTTTTTACCTTTCTCTTTTACCTCCCATATTTCCCTTATTTTGTTGTCCATGGTGTCTAATCTTGCTTGTGTACCTTCTCATTTGGTCTTCATTTCAGAATTTTTTTTTAACGTTCTTCCACAGAGCGCCTTGGGTGGCTCAGTTGGTTGAGTATCTGTTTCTTGATTTCAGCTCAGGTCATTATCCCAAGGTCCCAATGTTGGGCTCTGTACTGACAGCACGGGCCCTGCTTGGGATTTTCTCTCTCCCTCTGCTCCTCCCCTGCTCGCTCACACATGCTATAAATAAATAAGTAAGTAAGTAAGTAAGTAAGTAAATAAATAAATAAATAAATAACAGTCCTTTCCTATGTTAACTCTCATTTTGTATCTTTTTGTTGCCTAACCATATCATTCCTGTTCATCTAGTTCTGATTAGTGCCATTTCTTAAGGCTTCAATCATTTTTTAAAATTTCTTTAAACTTGGTTTGAAATATGGGTACATTTTTTGGTCACCTTTTGGTCATGTTTCTGGAACATTCTCATCATCTATCAGAAAGATATTCAGTACATTTTTATCTATTTTTCTTCTTACAATTGTGTATGGGGTTATGCCATATTCCTTCTTTGTTTCCATGTTTCAGTGTTTCCCCATGAGGGTTTCCCCATGGGGTTTACCCATGAGGGGAAAGGATGGACCAAAGTGATTTCCCAGCTTCAAGCTAGCAAGAAGGACCAGTGCCTGGTCCCAGTGTACCGCCAGCCTCTTCTCTCTCAGAGCTTGGTCTGGTTCAGGGGTTTTTCTGCCTCCATTGCTGAGTTCATGAGGGATCAAAAGACAGACCTTCCAAGGCAGTGTTCTCACCTTTAAGTAGGATAATTTTCCTGTTCAGTATTTCCTGGGATCTGCTTCCTCTGAGCCCCTTTTTCCCTTAGCCCTCTGTTGTTGTCTTTTGCTCAATTATTTTTTCATCACTAGTTGCTTAAGGTGAGGCTTAGATTTTTGGGAGAACAGGCTCAGATTGACAGCGCTGATCTGTGTATATCTGTGTGAGGCTCAACCCTTTCCCATCCTTGGACCCTATGTAGGCATGCCCAAGTTCTTTTTCCTTTTAATGTTTGTTTGTTTTTTGTTTGTTTATATAGAGTGATCATGGCCGTGAAATCATGGCCTGAGCCAAAATCAAGAGTCAACTGCTTAACCCACTGAATCACTCAGGTGCCCAGGCATTCCCAAGTTTTGCCTGTTATTTTCCTAAAGATTCAGTCTAAGGGATTTTCCCCCTTGCTATGCAAGGCACTCCATTTGGTTGGAGATGTTCTGTAATGGTTGAAAGCAACATCTTCATCATGATTCCACTGCTCGGGTGTGATATTTCAAGACTTTAATCAGGTCCCTTCAACTTCCAGCTTAAAACTCTCCAAAGTTTCCCACCAGCCTCAAAATAGAACCCCAATTCTTTTGTTTTTTTTTAATTTTTTTTTAACATTTAGTCATTTTTTTGAGAGACAGAGAGAGATAGAGCGTGAGTGGGAGAGGGGCAGAGAGAGAGAGAGGCACAGAATCCCAAGCAGGCTCCAGGCTCCTAGCTGTCAGCACAGAACCCGACACGGGGCTCGAACTCACAGTCTGTGAGATCATGACCTGAGCCGAAGTCGGACGCTTAACCAACTGAGCCACGCAGGCACCCCAGCACCCCAATTCTTTACTCCAGTCTACAAATTCTCACATGATCAGGTCCTACTAACCTCTCTCCATTTCTAATCACTCCCCTTGCTTCCTACAGTCCAGAGACACTAGGTTTCCTTCTGTTCCTCGGACACACCAGATTATTCCCTGTTGAGGTCTGTGCCTGGCACAGTGTCACCTCCTTGGAGAGATCTGCCCGTGCTCCAACCCAAAGGAGCCACCCAACCACCCTCTCTCTTACTGTGCTACCTTAATGATCTTCCCATCCCACCTCGTGATCTGATACTATTCCTGTTCATACATCTGTTCACGTTCTGTCTCCTCCATTGGACTATACCCTCTGTGAGAGCAGAAATGTTCTGAGTTTTTCACTGCTCTATCCTAATGCTTAGAACACTCCCTGACACACAGGAAGTCAGGAAGTATTTATTGAGGGAATAAGGAAGGAACAGGAGGAATGGAAAGCTAGAAAAAGGCATAGTTATGAGAAGAGTATTTTGCTTTGAACTCAGAAATATATGAATTTATGCTGTACCTAAATCACCTGTTTGCTTTATGACTTTATGAATCTCCCAATGAGTCAGATCCCTAAAATATAAAACAAGGAGGAAATATCATCATTTTCACATTATTTAGGAGAATATGAAATGAGATAACATATAGAAAAGCATTTAGCAGAGGAATTGGTATAAAGAGAAATTTCCTGTTTTCTCTTTTTCCCTCTTTCCCTCCCTCCCCTCCTCTTTCCCCAATTTTTCCTTCTCTTACTTATACAAATGCCACGTTAACTAAGATGCATGTCTTCTTGGCCATTCTCAAACATGCAATTTCTTCTTCAAGAAAGAATCATACTAAAACTTTTGGCACAAAGAGTTTCTTGTGCTTGATCAGGCATGCGCGGTTCTCCTGAACTCTGCACTTGGACCATGCTCCTGTATCGGTATTTGACAATGCCTCTGCCTTCTGTAGCTCATAACTTGACTGTGATGGCTTTGATCCTGTTGTCATTTCAATCCTGGATAATTCCACTCGTATATGAAAAGATTCATTCTCATGCATTGCTCTCTTACAAGTATAGGGAAAAAATAGCAGAGGTAAAAGACTTCTTTCTGGATCTCTTGAACCATTTCTCCCTTACACCTAAAACTCATCACAGAGCAGTTCAATTACAAGCAAATGTCACCAATCATGTCATCAGTTACACGTTCTTCGATTTGAAAGTTACTCCTTCATTGTGCAGTAATAGCACGTGTGATAATATCTTGCTAGAGGAGGCTGAGAGCCTCAGTGCCATTAGAGAAAATGTTGCTGAGGCTGTGGTCTCAGGAAAAAGGTATGAAACAGAAGGTACTAGAAGACCAGGTTGCCATTTCAGAACCAGTCCTAATTTTTTCCTCTGATACTACAAAGAATACTCATTTGCATAGTTTAAAGGCAGAAGGGGACTATTATGGGAGTTTTCTTGTGCATTGCTATTTTTATTTGCATTGCTGTCACCTTCTCTACTTTTTTGAGCTGGGAATTTAAGTCAGTTGTCTTCTTTCACTTTTACGGACAAATGTGTTTAGAGTAATGAAGATTCATTTGATCACTCTTGTAAATACCTATCATAGATTCTAATATGTAGTGGTTTTTATTGTCATTTTTAAGAATTATGTAATTTCACTGTGTATTTCCCTTTTTAACCAGGAGTTTTTAATAGGAAGTACTAAAAATTCCTAGGTAGAAGGCATTTCCCTTTGTTCCTGTTAGTTTCATTTTTTAACTATATTCTAATTTTACTGCATTGTGACCAGAGAGTGTTGCTTACGTCATTTATACTTTATGGGGGTTACTGATATTTTCTTTGTTTCTCAATATTTGATCAGTTTTTGTGACTGTTCCATGAGCAGTTGAGAAAAATAGGGAGTCTCTATGATTGTGGGGCAGGGTTTGATATAGATTCACACAACCTACTCAATTGATTATATTGTTCAGATCTTCTATCTCATTAGTTATTTTTGTCCTCTTGCTCTGTCTTATATTGAGAGAGTAACAGTAAAGTCATTTTTTATTAGTGTGTTTCTAAGTATGTCTCCCTGTACTTCCTATGGTTTCGTTTCATAAAGGTGGTTGTTCATTTACTTATGCATAAATATTCTTGTGTTAAAAATTTTTTAATGTTTATTTTTGAGAGAGAGAGAGAGAGACAGACAGACAGACAGAATCCAAAGCAGGCTCCAGGCTCTGAGCTGTCAGCACAGAGCCCGATGCGGGGCTCAAACCCACGAACTGTGAAATTATGACCTGAGCCGAAGTCAGACACGTAACTGACCAAGTCACCCAGGGGCCCCAATATTCTTATTAGTTAGACCTACAGTGTGGTTTATAGCCATTAGCATTAAAAATTATCCTTCTTTGTCAGGTCATAGACTTTGGGCTTGAATGCTTTGAAATTAGTATTGTTACTCTACTCTTTTTTAATTTCCATTTTCCTGGTATTTGTGTGCCCATTACTTTATTTTGAACTTTTCTGAATCATTTTGTTTTAAGTATGTCTCTTGAATACAGCAAAGAGTTGGGTTACATTTCGTGAATTGAACTGGAATCTTATTTGCTTAATAGGTACTTTTTTTGTTATGACCAATATGTTTCATCTCAAGTGTATCACAATATTTTGATTATATGTATTTTGGTGTATTTGTTATCCTTCTCTCTCTAAGAGATGTGTATTTCTTTGCATACATGTACAATATTTACATTTGCTTTTTTATAAATACTGTGTGATATATATTTATGTGTATGTGTTGATATATATTTCCTATTTTTGGTAGTCAGGAAAATTTGTGTTTTTGTTCTAGCAATTACCTTTGTATCTATACCTTTTTAAATGCCTTTTATCCCCTTTTTCTGATTTGGCCTTTTACTATATGATATATCAGGGTTTTCTGTTTTTGTTTTGTTTTGTATTAGTTAATATCACCTATTTGCATATAACACTGAATTTTATCTATTTTCCTCTTTCCCTCTCCCATCTGCTCCCATCTGCATTGTTTGTTTTGTCACAATATATAACACTTGTGTTCAATCTTTCCACCTCATCTCCATCTTTGCTTTATTCTTTTTTTTTTAATTTTTCAATATTTATTTTTGAGAGAGAGAGAGACAGAGACAGAGCACGAGTGGGGGAGGGGCAGAGAGAGAGAAGGAGACACAGCATCCGAAGCAGGCTCCAGGCTCTGAGCTGTCAGCACAGAGCCCGACATGGGGCTAGAACCCATGAACTGTGAGATCATGACCTGAGCTGAAGTCAGACACTTAACTGACTGAGCCACCTAGGTGCCCCCACCTTTGCTTTATTCTTAAGTACACATGTGTATATTCTACAATGCTCACTTCAGTCCTTTTGCTGAGTTTTCTCTAGTCATCACTCTGTGGAGGAAGTTCATCCCCTAGTAGATTTTTCAGGAAGATGTGATGGACTCAGCATTCCTCAAGTTCTTGTATGTTAAAAACAGTTCACATATCTGTTGATGTTTGGCTTGGCTGGACATAAAACAATTTCTTTCACTGAGTTTTCCAAAAGTGGTGTTCCATTGTTACTTTCCATGCTGATTTTGAAAGGAAATTGTTAGTCTAATTCCTTTTGCCTTTGTAAATATTTTATCTTTTTGCTTGGAGACCTTGAGGAATTTATCTCTTTCTTTGAAATCTAATTGCTTTACTGGGCTATGTCTCAGAGTTCATCATTCTGGTCTAATCTTTTAGGTTCTCAGGGAGCTATTTCAGTGTGTAGATTCAGATTTTTTTGTTTTTGTTTTTTTCTATTTCTGGAGGTTTCTGTGAATTATAATTTTAATTATTAACTCTTTCATTGTTTTTCTTCTTTGTGTGTTTCAATAATATGAATATTATTGCTTCTCTTCCAGTCTTTCATTTCTATTACTTTCTCTTTGACTTTTAGTTTTTAGTTCATTCTTTATGCTGTTTTAATTTTTTGGTTGTTTTCCTATCTTTCTTCAATGCCCTTTATTAAAATTCCATTTGAGTCTATTTTCCCTTGGGCGCCTGCAATTTATTTTTTTCATTTCTAAGAAGACTGTCTTTTTCTTCCACTTCTTTCCTGAATTCAGTCACCTCTTTTATATTTTTCCTTACATTTTGTCCATTCTGGGTTAGGTTTAGAATTTTTAATTCTAGGAGATTTTTCATTTCCTCAAATGCTTGAGTATATTAAATCTTATTTAGACTAATGTGTAAAGTTATATTCTGCCCCATGGTTGTTGTTTTTAGGATGTTTTCCTTACTTGACATATGTGGCATTTCATTTGCTTATTTTCTGCAATAGTTCTCTGTGTGATTTTTCTTCCCTTTTGCTACTTTTTACAAGATTCTTAGTTAAATGGCCTCCATTTCTCTCAGCCTAGAAAAGCGCTCATACATGCATTTGTTCTTTCTTTCTTTCTTTCTTTCTTCTTTCCTTCCTGCTTTCCTTCTTTCTTTCTTTCTAGATTTTTTTTAAAAAAATTTAATTATTTTTGAGAGAGAGAGAGAGAGCAGGGGAGGAGCAGAGGAAAAGGGAGAGAGATCAGGCAAGCTCCAAGTTTAATGGGAAACCCAACATGGGGCTCGATCTCACAAACCTGAGATCATGACCTGAGCTGAAATCAAGGGTCAGACACTTAACCGACTGAGCCACACAGGCACCTCCCTCAAAGCCCTGGTGCTTTAGTGGACTGTTTTGTTTTGTTTGTTGTATTGATGGAAAAGGGGCTGAGAGTCTTCTGATATTGTAGTTCCCTTTTGAATCATAAGATCTTATCTTTCCCACATTTTCTTATTTCTCCTTCACTGCTGAATTGTCAAAGGGTATGTTTTGCCTTTATTGCATCCCCAGATGTATGCCTGTGAAGATTGTCTTTTAAATCATGCTTATCCTTTTGAATCACATTTGTCTCTTTAAATAGTATCTGCCCCTTTAAATTATAGGTGGCATTTGGCCATTCAAGTCACCTGTACTTAGAAATCTCTACTCTGCCGTCCATGCCTGGGAATACTTTTAGTATTTTCCGATTTAGGATGGATGTGGCTGATTCAACTAACTCCCAGGCTTCTTCACCTGCCCTTTTCCTTCCCCACATTTTTCTAGATATGCCTTTGCTCTGCACCGTTTCCCAGTGGGACAGGAGAGGGATGGGGCAGCATGAGGGATGATATTTAGGGATGCGTTGATGTTTCTCTTTTTACTCACACTTTGCAGTGTTGGCACTCTTGGTCTTCAAATAATGCTAAGGATATGGTTGTGTGTAGAGGTTCCGTGGGTTTTGAAGTTATTCAGTAGCATTGGAGGAGCAAATTTGAGGAGGCTGATTACTACACAGCTTCTATTGCCTTTAGGTTAAAATTTAAACGTGCATTGTCATAAACAGAATTTACTCTAATGTAATCCAATTTATCAGTTACTTCCTTTACATTAAGTGTTAGTTTAAGAAAACCTTGCTCATGCTAAGGTCATGAAGATTTCTTTTTATGTTTTATGTTTACGAAGATACTCTCTTACGCTTTATGCTTATTCAGTAAACCTTGTTTTCCCTCTCACGTTCTGAATGACAATCATCCGAAATTGATTCTCTCTTATGGTGTGAGTATATTCCTTTCCTCCTTTTCTTCTCCTGTCCCTTTCACTCTCTTTATTCTTTTTTATGTGAATACCCAAATAATTCAGCACCATTTTTTTTTCTCACTCTCCTGAAATACCACCTTTGTCAAATATCAAGCAGCCATATGTGTTTGGGTATTTTTATAAATTTTTTTAGTTCTATTTGTCTTTGTGTGTACCAGCCTAAAAAGGTAGTACTCACTGATATGTTATGTCCCACTAATTATTTATTTTGGGGGTATGGGGGAGAGGATGACAAGAGAAAGCCAACTCCAAAATGCTGATATGAATTTACCATTTCATTTTTTTAAACTTCCCATTTGGAAATATTTTAAAAATAACAGAAAAATGTAATAATAACTATATAAAAGTAGTAAAAAAAACAACTATACACCCTTTTACTCCTAAATACCCCAGAATGGATTTATTAAGAATGAGGATATACTCTTATATAATAACTAGAACTATCAGTTTCAGGAAATTTAACGTAATGTTTTCATTTAATCTACAATTTGTACTATAATTCTGTCTATTGACCTGATACTCCTTATAGCATTTACCTTCCTCCAGTGCAGTATCCATTCTAGGGGCAGGCTTTTCTTTTAATTGTTATGTGTCTTTTAATGTGTCATACATCTTTGTCATGCCTCCTTTAATCTGGAACAATAACACAGCCTTTCCTTGTCTTTAATGACATTGACAGTTTGAAGAATACAACCTCCCTCCCTCTTTTTTCAAATAGGATGGTCCACATGTTGCGTCCACCTGATATTTCTCATGATCATACTCAGGTTACACATTCTTAGCCATACTACCATGTAAGTGTTTCCTTATCAGAGGATCATATCCAGAAGCACACAATATTGATCCATCTTTCACTGGTAATTTTAATTTTGATCATCTGGTCAAGGTGTTGTCTGATGTTTCCCTTCTATAATTCTATGACCCCTCTACCACCTTGCAAATAGTAAGGACCATGAGGGTGAGGCTGTAAGACCATGCAAATATACTGCTTCTCAGAAAAAAATCTCTTGCTGGATTTATCTTCCATGGAGGGTCCTTGATTGATCAAGTCTCTATTCTGATAGTTGAAAATGAGATTTTTCAGCCCCATCACTGCCTTCACATCTGTCAGTTTGCGCTCAGGATTCTAATGTGAGCAAGAGATCTCCCTTCTCCCCAGCTCCCTTCTCCCCATTTACTTATTTAACTATCTATTTATGTGTACATATATACATATGTAATATTTATATTTGTATAGACACTTATAAAAATATTACCTATATACATGCCAGCAAATTCATGTGTACATACATATTTTATAACTTATAAGTACCGTGATGTCTCCAATTCCAAACCATTCCTGTAGAGTTTTTTCATCACTCTAGCCACTCCATATTTGTACTTCTTTCCTCCACACTGAGAACCGTGGCTCCCAACAACGTCAGCACATTTACTCACTTGCTCAGTCCCACAATACAGCTATAATATTTCATGATTGCTTCCCTCATTCATATGCTTAGACAAAAACAATAGCAATAAAGAAGCCCACTGAAAAAGATTTCAGGATTTATTTGTACTTCTTATCCCTCATCTTCTACTCTCATTTTGCCCAGACAGAGGGGGATATCTATCTATCTATCTATCAGAATATATCTATATGTCTATTTATATCCACCTATCTGTCTATATCAGAATATATCTATTCACATATTATGTTTATAAATTACCTGCATTAGTTCTTTTGAATTAATTCCTTTGTTTTTACTCTTCAGTGTGGTTATGATACCTTTTTTTTAAATATTTATTTTGAGAGAGAGAGTGCGTGCACACCTGAGCAGAAGCGAGGCCGAGGGAGAGAAAATCCCAAGCAGACTCCACGTTCAGCACACAGCCTGATGTGACACTCGATCTCACAACCCTGGGATCACGACCTGAGCTGACATCAAGAGTCGGACGCTTAACTAACTGAGCCACGCAGGTGCCCTTATGATATTTATTTCAAATACAATTGGGTTCCCATGTTCCAGGCTGCTTTCAGTTGTAAGAGCCCTGCTTCCTTGTTATTATTGGTTTAGTTTTTATTATTTGACTATGTAAAACATTTCCAAACGTTAAAACTTCACAAGCCGTATCTTCAGAAAGGTGTCCCTCGTTCTCCTATCTTCTCCCTTCCATTCCCCTCATCCCTGTGTCCTAACCTGCTTCACTGTGTCCTGGTTTATCCTTCATGAGTTTCTTTGCATAAAGACAGAGATATACGTATAATTTCTTACTATTCCTTCTCTCTTACACAAAAGGCAGCATATTATGCCTTCTCTATAGCTTTCCATTGTTTTCATTTAAGGATACCATTTGGAAATCATTCTGTATCAGTTCATGGAGATCTCTGTCATTCTTTTATAGAGCCACAGAAGACGCCATTGTGTATATGTACCAGTTTATGCAACCAATCTCTTATTCTTGGACATTTATGTGGCTGCCAGTATTTTTTAATTATAAATAATGCCTCAATGAATAATCCTAAATATATATATTATTGATTGTTGGAGGTGTGTCTTCCAGGTAAAGTTCTAGAAGTGAAACTGATGAATTTTAAATTTTTTTAGATATTGCCAAAATATAGCATTTTCCATTTCTGCCTGTAGAGACAAACTTGAATATTTGCTTATCTAATAGATTGGAGAATGATTCCAGTGTATTTTTAAATCTTATCATGGGGGAAGTTGAACGCTTTCAGTGTGTTTAAGGGCCAAAATTCATGTCTTTTGACCATTTTTCTGGAGAATTTTGTGGACTTTTTACAATTCAATTTTAAATCTTATTATGGGGGAAGTTGAACGCTTTCAGTGTGTTTAAGGGCCAAAATTCATGTCTTTTGACCATTTTTCTGGAGAATTTTGTGGACTTTTTACAATTCAATTTTTTTAGAAGTTATTTATCAAAGAGGGATAATATGTCTTTATCTGTAGTATAGGCTGCAAACGTTTTATGCCAGTTTGTCATTTGTCTGAGTTTGCTGATGATACGTTCATCTTGCAAACCTTCTTTGTTTTTATGTAGTCAAATGTAAACAATCTTTTCTTTATGTGTCTGTAATTTTAGTTATAATTAGAAAAACTTTCTTATATTCAAGATAGAGAGGGATTCATCTGTGTTCTCTTCTAGTACTTGCATAGGTTTGTGGGGCTCATTCTTAATTTATATTCCTGCCCCATTTGGAGTTTGTCTGTATGTGTATTGAAAGGTCCTAATTTTATCCTTTTCCAAATGGTTACTCATTTGCCCAACACCATTTTTTTAATGCTGAGGTCATTTCAGGGAGCTTTTTCTGTAAAAAGCTAGATTGTAAATATTTTAGGCTTTGTGAGCCCTGTGATCTCTGTTGATACTGCTCAGTACAGCTGCTCTCAGAATATGTAAATAAAAGGGCATGGCTGCGCTACAATCAGACATCATTTACAAAGACAGGGGGTGCATCTTTTCTGGCCTATAAGCTGTAGTTTGCTGAACTATTTTTATTGTTTTATTGCATTCATTTGTGTGTCTATTCATGAGCCAAGATCATACTGTGTTAATTACAGAAGCTTTGTAGTATGTTTTAATGTCTGATGGTGATTACCTCTGCTCAGAGCCCCATCTATTCTTGAATTTATTTTTATGTATAAAATTTAGCATCATCCTGATAGGATATAAAATCAAAAACTCATGGGAAATGTTATTAAAATTACATTAAATTTAAAATCAATTCAATCTCAATTCTGTGCCTTATTTGTCTCCTGTGCTTTAGTTCAATGCTTTTGGTACTGAGGGAAATATTGTATTTTTAGTGTGAAGGTTCCCATTGTATAAATACTTTTTACACTACTCTTAATCTCCTTTTTTCTTTCTTATCCTTTTACTCTCTGATATTCCATTTCAAATAGTATCTGTTGATTCTATGACCTCTACATCAGTCAATGATGTTATTCTATTTTTCTTATTTTCTTTCCCTTCTCCTCACATTTAAAAATTGTATTCTCCTTACTTTGTCAGAATTAATTATATTCATATATGATTCTTTATTGTTCCGTATTGTTTTAGTCCTAGCTATACAATTTTAAATATATTAAATCCTCATTGGCTGGCTTTTTACTGAATTTCTTCCTGCTATCTTTTGTTTGAATGAAGACTAGACTTTAATAAATTGTTCAGGAAAAGCACATATGTACAGTATTCACCAAGCGAATGCAAGTAATTATGACAAAAAAATGTCTTTTTTCAATTCCTATAAATGTAGCTCTTGTTTCCATTCTAAGGTAGAGAAGATGAATGCGGCACCTGGGTGGCTCAGTTGGTTGAGCATCCGGCTTTGGTTCATGGGTTCGAGCCCCGTGTCAGGCTCTGTGCTGACAGCTAGCTCAGAGCCTGGAGCCTGCTTCGGATTCTGTGTCTCCCTCTCTCTCTGACCCTCCCCTGCTCACACTGTCTCTCTCTCTCTCAAAAGTAAATAAAACATTTAAAAAATTAAAAAAATAAGGTAGAGAAGACGATTAATTATTCCAAACTATAATATAGAAAGAATACTGCATTTTGGGAACCTTTGCTACATCTACATCCGCTTCCTGCATTCCCCAATCCTGCATGTCTAGTGGAGCTGGGATCATTCAGAGTTCTATTCCTCAGAATATATTTAGCCTACATTACACACTTAGTAAACAGAGGCAAGCAAACAAACTTTTTTAGAATGTGAGCTGTTCCAAAGGAAAAACTACAAAACTGTATCTCAAATCCCAGACAAATATAATGCAACATATGAATGTCCTAGGTAGTGGTTCTCATGTGTGGCAAAATAATGTTAGGCATGATGCAAAGTTCTGATAGTAATTTCCAATAATTTCCTTTTTGTTAACTCTTATGACCATCCATGAGAATTCTCTGGTATAATATGTCTTCTCCCAACAAGCCTGGCATAGCATTATCCACAGGAAACTTTTCTGGTTTATTAAAAAAAATATTTTTTAGGGACATGTGGGTGGCCCAGTTGGTTAAGCATCTGACGTCAGCTCAGATCATGATCTCACAGTTTGTGAGTTTGAGCCCCGCATCCGGGCCTCTGCTGTCAGCATAGAGCCTGCTTGGGATCTTCTGTCCTCCTGTCTTTCTGCCCCTCTTCTGCTCTCTCTCTCTCTTTCTCCCTCTCTCAAAAATAAATAAAATAAACATTAAAAAAAATATAATGTTTATTTATTTTTGAGAGAGGCAGAGTACAAGCAAAGAGAGGGGCAGAGAAAGAGGGAGACACAAAATCCGAAGCAGGCTCCAGGCTCCGAGCTGTCAGCACAGAGCCCGATGCAGGGCTCGAACCCACAAACTGTGAGATCATGATCTGAGCCAAAGTCGGATGCTTAACCAACTTAGCCACCCAGGCACCCCTCCACAGGAAACTTTTTACGTGCTGGTTCTAGCCATGGACCATGGAGGATTCTTTCTCTTACATTCCATTCTTTGGGCTGTTATGAGACCAAAAATAGAATCTTGGAGAAGCATAGCTCTGGAGAAAGAACCAGATATACAGAGCAGGTGTGGTGTGCCTTCAAGCCATGCAGTGAAAGAAAGAAAGAACTAAGAGGGGAAAGTGAAGGATCCTGGTAAAATTAAAGAGAAACAAGATGCACAGACCATTCTTCCCCCAACCTTCCCCGTCCATTAAAGAAACTGCGTGGAAGAGAGGATAATAATCTCTCAGAACAGGATGATCCCCAATATTAAACATTATCCAAAATACAGGCAAGCATAGCACAAAAATTAAGATTTCAAATACACAAAACTACTGCAGAAAAGTCAGAAAATAGAAGTTTCTGCTGATGCAAAAACTCTTCACAAAAGCATCCATTCCCTATTCTCTCCTAATACTCATCTCCATCCTGTAACCGTTTATTACCAGTCACATCGGAAGCCTTAACAACTCAGGTGTGTTTGAATATGGCTTACGAATAATAAGCAGCACCTCCGGAATCTCTGTCCAAGTCTATTAATAAAACTTATGAGCGGTTCTCAGAAAGGAGCACATTTTATGATGGCTTCCACACACTATCTAATCAAATTTTATTTTTTCCAGGTCTGAATAACCATTCTTTTCCTGCAATTATAATGAATGGAGAATCGCAGCCAAACTTTGCATTCTGCTGAAGATATCTTCAGAAGTAATTTGCCTTTTTGGGGATAAGGCAATATTTCTGAGGGCTGTCAGAAATAATTATGTTCTAATGGAATCTTGGGGCCTCCTTCCAGCCAGATCCTACCTACTAGAGAACCAGCAAAGTAGAGCATCCCAGTGTAGAGCAAACACCATCATCCATGAAGATCCAATAACTCCTAAAACATAGAGTTCCTTGGTAAACGTTCAAATGGTAACATCCAGGAACATAAAGGATAGCTCCTACACTCTCCTAAATTTATGCCAAATATAGAACTTGGTACAAACTTGCAGAAAGACTTAGATCTGCCCAGACTCAGAATTCACATACCTAGTTAGTTATGCTGAGGACCACAGTCCTAAAATCTCAGACTCCAGCAGAATGGAGAAGGCCAGCAAAAGATGGTCTTCTGTTGTCTTTTCCATCTCAAGAATCAGACCTCAAGCAAGTGTGGTCAAGTAGATGCCAGGGTCTCATTAATTTCACCCATCAGAAGAGTCATTCCTACCCTGGCCAAAAGTGAATAAGTGGTAGATCAAGAGTTTAGAAACATCATCTTCAACATTCTCCATGTGGAGAAGGTTGAGAAAAAGCTCTGCTATAAAAAAAAAAAAACATGAAAAAGAAGGGACAAGTATTTCCCACTAATGCATTCCTATTGGTTGCTGTAATGAGTACAAACACGAACACTGAGTGTTCAGAATCACACTTGCAAATTGGGACTTCCTGAAATAAATCAATTGCTGAGTGGCATCCCGGCAAACTCCAGGCCACCAAAAAAACAAACAAAAAACCAGCCAAATATTCAGCTCTGCCACTGAGAATTCATGGGCTACTTGAAAGGTGGAAGAAAACTTTACTGTTTTTTTCCAGATGATCCCAAACTGCTTATTTCTTTTTCTAAATTGTGACTCTTGAGAGGTTAAAAAGTAGGTAGCTTCCCACTACTCATAGCCTGACTTCAAATGCAACCAGGCCAAGATCCATCTTAAATGGATGGAACTGAACATTTAAACATTTGAATATTTAAAGACTGCATTGCCCGGCACGGGGAGCCCTGGATATGTTACTGCCAGACTGATTTCCAATTCTGTTGAAGCTCCCTTTTCAATGAAGAGTTTCAAGGGCACAGGCAGAGCGCTGGGGGACAGTTGTTCTGATTGGTGTGTGTTTGCTCATTTGTTGCCTTTCTCATGTGCCAGAACTTGCTGGAGATGTAGAGCAAGGCCCTCAGGGTCTGAGATGGAGTGGACTGCAGTGGGCTGTGGCTGGATTCTTCCTCTCACCTGCAACCCAGGCCCCCCCCCCCAAAATAAAAAAAAGTCAATGAATTCTCATGGCAACCAGATTTGGAAGAATCTGAAGTGGAGGCCAGAGGGCTAAAATATGCCAAAACAAAGAAATAAAATCTGTCCACATAACAGGGTAATTCCAGAAAGAGTTGCCTGGGGGCTCAAATGAAATCTGATTCCCGACTTTAGTGAATTTCCATCTTGATTTTATCTTTACTATTTTACTCTGTTCCTGGATTTCCTCTAACAGCATCAAGACTCTGATAAGCTAAGAAAATTGGTCTTGATTCTTGCTTGTGAACCTTCGTCCTGAGGCTCTGGGTTTTCTTGGTTGCCCACTTGTAAAGCACCTGACTCCCTTAGCAAGCAAGTTACCCACATTGAAATTCAGAGCCAGGTTGATCCTGGCCGGCTTCTTTAAGATCTTTCAAACATCTCTGCTCAGGGTATTTCAAGTACTTGTAAAGAAATAAAAGGGCAGAGGATTTGATTCAGAAGTACGAGCTTTAAAGCTGCCTGTATATACCAAAGCATTTCAGATTGAGAAAGTGTAGGTGGTAACTCTACTAACTTATCTGATTAAAAAATGTTTTGTGAAAAATAAAGAACTTACTCATTTAAGACACCAATAATGGTGGAGCTCTTTCACCAGCTCTGTTTGCTAACTGGTTAATTAGCAGATATGGCCACCCACTGCAGGGCAAAACTCCTTTTCCTCTGACTGTCATGCGCTTATATTTCTGACCTCCATCCCCTTTCCTTTAAGATGGAAACATCATTGATACCTCCCGCTACAGGCTAAGTGTGTGCAATAAGTCTAGAATTTAACCACTAAATAAATATTTGTTGATCACTTACTGTCCAAAGGACTGACCTTATGCAGATAGCAAGGGATGGGAAATGAGTAAGATCAATCTTTGCTATCTTATAGACGGGTATCTCTTACCACCTAGAATTTCCTAAAAGATTTGTCACACTTTTGACTCAAAGATTCTGGAAATAAGTAAAACAGCAAGGCTCTTGTCCACCATCACAACATTTACCCCAGAGTTTCGGAATGACAAAAGACCAGGTGAGACTCAAGGTTGAAGACCATATTCCTTACGCTTAATTGATTTCTGGAAAGGATCTGCTCCTTACTTTACTCCCTTGTTTTCTATCTTGCAAAATGAATGTCCTGTGATATTTTAAGCTTTCAATTAGGATTAAAGTTCTTCAGAGCGAACAAAAGAAAATTGACAAATCCTATGAGAACAAAACATTTTTTTTTCAAATTGGCTATCAGTGTCTTCATCCCAAAGTTCTGGCGAGTATAAAGTGGAAAGACTGCTATGTGCAATAAGCTTTCGTTCTGAAACTACGCAATGCCAATAAAAGGAAGAAAATTCATCAAGGCCCAGAGGAGTTGATGTGGGAAACCTAGCTAGTCTTTTAAGTGATTCTCCTGTGTTGTATATGATTTAATTGTAGAGAGAAGCAATAGGATTGTTTCCTTTTTTGCTCAAGTTATCTTGATAGCTTGCCAAGCATTAGGAAATTGCAAAATTTATGTTAATGTGTGGAAAAGAAAAATCTGCCATGTCTCAAATATATGCATGTGCAAGTGCTGGAGCCATGACTCTGAGAGTCTGTAGGCTGTGCAGCTCACCTTTGGGAGCTGTGCCTGTGATTTTATGATATGAACCAGAGCAGTGCAAACCCCTCCTGAAAGAGACCCGGAATCCTTTCCTTGACAACTTGAAAGATGCTCTTCGCAATCCTGCCTTTCCATGTCAGTCACAGAGACTCACCACGTTTTCTAGTGAGTGGCGCCATCTCACCACCTGCAGGAACAGCCTGAATGTGCCCGTCTCCCCTCAAATAACCCATATGCTAATGTCTAAACACCCAAAATCTAAGGATATGACTGTATTTGGGTATAGGCTCTTTAAAGGGGTAATTATATTAAGATAAGGTGCAGAGGGCAAGACCTTGTGAAGATTCAGAGAGAAGGCCATGTATAAGCCGAGGAGTGAGGTCTCAGAAGGAACCAATCCTGCTAACACTTTGTTCTCGAACTTCTAGCATCCAGATCTGTGAGGAAATAAAATTCTGTTGCTTAAGCCACTGAGTCTGTGGTGCTTGGTAATGGCAAATTACAGTTTGTAATTAGCAAACTAATATACCAGGCAAACAAAAACTCGATTTTTTTATTGTTTTATATTTTTCAGCTCTGTGGTTCTTCATATTGTGATTAACAAATGCTATGTTATGTTACACTACAGATATTATAAGAATCTAACACTGGCACTTAGGAAACATTTAATAGAAATTTGAGTAAATTAAAAACATGGGATAAAATATATGTACCAAAGCTTGATTTGTGGAAAAGCTTTAATTTTATAATGAAAAATAATAAACCAAAAATAATAATTAATTAGAAACTGACAGACTAACAGTAAATGAAAGGAGAAGACTGAGTAAAGTAATAGTGAAACTCATAATCCTACAAGTAAGACAAGTAACTATTTTAATAAGGTTGAGAATAATAAATATTGCAATAAAGTTTCCCTTTATTAAATTATTCTTTACTCTGGATTATAGCCTAACAAAACAATATTTTCCAACATATGTATCGCTGTACTGATTACACTTACAACATATATGGGTATAGGGTGAATGTGAAAATTTGCTCAAGAGGAGAGAAAAAACTGAAATCCAAAATTATACCTTCTCAGAAACAAAATATGTAATATCATAAAAGCACACAAAGTAGAAGTCTTTAACTTGGAAATCTTGAATGAGATTTGGTGGCTTTATGAAAAATGTATGTATATGTATGTGTATATTTTCTAAGGAAGGGATCTAAACTTTTATCAATCTCTCAAATAATAGCCACTTCCTAAGAAGATGAAGAACTGTATACCTAAAGCATAACTCCAGTAAAAAAAAAAAAAAAAAAAAAGGCCACCACATCTTAGCAAGGTTCAGTGACACTTTAGAACTGGAAAATCTGGGACTCACCAAATTCCATGTTGCACGAACATTTGTTAAATATCACGTCAATGGATTTGGATAGAGAAACACTGTTTCTTCAGAGATGCGGCATGTGTGTTGCGTCCATGTATTTGCAGGATAAATTCCATATCTGTCTGCAATAACTGAAGTGTGGCCCCACCCAATGTCTCCAGGAAGGTATCAAATAACAAAATCATACAACTTTTAAAACCACAAAGCCCTGAGATATCATCTCATCCTATTATTGCATTTTATAAAGGAGAAAAGGGAAATTGGGAAAATGGAAATGTTCATGGTGATCACTGGAGTGAATAGACCTCTACTTCCTGGATGTCCATCCAAGAGCCCTCCAGCTCATGTTATTAAAGGGCTGGACATCCTCCTCCTGCCACCACAGAAAGAAGTGTGTTTTTACTAGACTTCAAGCCTATTTTGAGGCAAGAAAGAAATGTTTACAATGACTTTACAAGCTGAATTTCATTTGTCCCTTTCCATTAGTTCTAACCCCTGCCCAACACTATTCCACAACTACCCCATGATCAAGGGGTTCAATGGAAGGACTTTTATTGGTTAGCTGTTTTTCCTGTGAGTTCTCTGAGCTTATCTCTCTTAGCAGACTTACAATTTGACATATCATACCGCCCAGGATAAGTCTCTATGGTGTCTTCATATGCATTAGTCATTATAAACTTCTTAGATTTTATAGACTAGATGGGAAGAAACATATACTCTTTACTTTTTCTAGCTTTATCCATTTTTTTTAAATCTTAGCAAATATGTCATCAGACCAAAACAAAGGAAGGGCATTACTGTAGATTTATCATCCAAAAGCCATTCAAACATCCCTTGCTTTCCTCTACAAAATGACAATGACAATACTAGCATCCCCAACCTGCTGGCAGCTTATGGTGACAACATGCCCCATGTCTGGCCAATGAGAGCTAAGATAACGCTTATGGATTAGATGTCTTAGAAAGTTTTTTAAAAGGATCAGGCTCAGATAGCATATTTCTTAAGTTCCTTATCCTCTTCCCTTTACTTTTGCCTGAAATGAAATAATTTCTAAAAGTGAATCCATCGTCTTGTGATACCAGGGTAAAACCACGTGCTGAGGACAGCAGAGCAAGAAGATAAAAAAAAAAAAACAACTTGAATTCTTGATGTCATTGTTCAGCTACAGTCTCAGCCCTGAATGCCATACCCTTGGACTTCTGCTCTTAAATGAGACAAATAAACCCATTATTCACATTTCATACTGCTTCCAACCAAATACCATCCTAAATGATATAACAGACATTCTAATTCAATTAGCTGGGAATAAAAGGACCCAAAGACAACAATTATGCAAGATGTATGCCCTCTTCAAACCACACTGCTTTGAAAATCTTGGCAGAAATGGGAAAGACAGCAGATGAAATGTTTTTGGAAAGTTATAAAACTTTCTTATGATTACTATAGAATACCTGAATGGTTATTAAGGGTTTGCCTTAATACAAGACACAGCAAAAATAGTCCTGTGGGATCCTACATGTGTATGAGGGAAGCTTGAAGCCCAAAGCTGCTTATCCCATTACTCTGGAGTCTACCTCTTTCTAAACCATGCAAAATTAGATACAATTATATGCTCTTATGGGACTATCTGCATAATGGTTGCTTACAGCTCCCTCTTGATGTCATAGGAAGAAAAATCTTCATAATAACATTTTCCATTTTTTAAAGTACAAAACATTCATTTATGGCCTACTATGTGCAATGCACTGAGCTAAGGGTTGAGCATGCAAAGATGGAAAGACATAGGTCTGACCTTGAAGATTCAATTTAAGAGTCATATAGTTCTATATAGTACTGTAATGGTAAGTAGGGAAGTATATACATATGTATGTATATACGTATATATGATACATATCTGTATATGTAGCAAAAGTTGTAGAAAGATATTATTTTATTAATTTGAGTGGAAAATGTTAATTAAATGTTAATTAAGCTCCTCTTTCCACCCCAAGACTGTATGTCTTCACCTCAACTCCTTATGGAAATTCTGGCCATAATTTCACCAAAAGCCCCAAACTCCAACTTACACTGAATATATATAATGCACTAAGGAAGGTATAATGACTATTGCTGATATATAGAAAAGTATCAATTTCTTATATATTATTTTGTAATAGGTCAAATTATAAATTTTTCTTATCAACTGTAATGTTTTTTTTTCCTTAGGTACTCCTAGTAAACCATCAAATCATCAGCAAAATGAAATTAAGAACAAAGCAAAAAAAAAAAAAACCCTAACAATTTAAATTTGCTTTATTTTCAGATTTTTTTTCTATTTATTTTCTTTTGTCTAGTTTCTTTCATTGGTGCTGATAAAATAGGATTAAATGACTGGGATGATAGTGTCATCCTTGTTTGATTCTTGCCCTTAAGGGGAATCCACTTGCAGGATCACTAAACAAACAAACACACACACAAACAAACAAACAAATAAATAAATAGGCTTAGTAACAGATGGATTCTAACTTCAACAGATGCTAAGAGAGAGAGAAGAAGAGGAATGCAGGCCATATGGGTTTGAAAGAACTACAAATCCAAATTTCTTTTTTACTAAAAGGTAGGTATAATCCGGCAGAGTTCAAGCAATTCCATATGAATGACCCCTTTCAATCTTCTCTAGCAAATCTGAGTTGGGTCTTAGAGGGACACAATGTGGTGTGGGTACCCTTTCCTCAATAAAAGAAACCAAAAGTCTTACTATTGACTTACTACACAGTTTTGGATATGATACTACTGAATTCATAGCACAAGTTTTTCATGAGTGCCTATGACTTACCCAGCCCATGACTTATCCCCATATCTGATTTTTGATGCTAATAACACCTCGTCTCCAATAATGTTAATTGACTAGAGAAATCAGTAACCTTTAATTCCTGACCTTCATTGTTTTTTTAAGGATTTAGTTGATAGATATGTTTTTTTCTCTCTGATTTACAAGTTTCCTCTCAAGGAAGTTAGTAACTTATTACCTAGTAATATATAAGTTAATAAGTTGTTGAGAAGGTGGAAGTTTTGTGGCAGATCAGTTTTTAATAGAAGATACTATTTGTTTTTTTAAAAAAATATTTATTTTTTTATTTTGAGAGGGAGAGCAATTGAGAGAAAGGGCGCGAGTGTGCGCAGAGGTGGGGCAGAGGGAGAGAGAGAGAGAGAGAGAGAGAGAGAATTCTAAGCAGGCTCCACACTCACTGCAGACCCTGACCTGGGCCCCCGATCCCATGACCCCAGGAGCATGACCTGAGATGAAATCAAGAGTCAGATATTCAACCAACTGAGCCACCCAGGTGCCCCAATAGAAGACATCATTTGTAACACAAATTAATTTATAATTTCTTCTACAATTTTGTCTTTTCACTTCTTTGGGTTACTTAACATGAGAGTATATTACCACAGGTGAAATCACTTGTTACATAAACAGTTTAGTGGTGGTTCTTTGTCATCCCACCAGGTCTCTAATTTATATGTTGAGTGCAATATATTCCAGTAAAATGAGTAATTGGGAATGCAGTTACGTGCATTCCCTTGACAGCATAATTTTAAAAAATATTGTCAGCTTCCTGAAATGTCAAACGATGCCACTTAAATTTCAGTGTGCAATTTTTAACTTATCTATAGAAGTATCCTGAGACAGTAATTAGGTGGGACCAAAGTCATAATCATTATATTCTGTAAGTAATGGATAGTGAATAATACATATCACCTTTCCAAAATGTCAGAGAATTTTGCTTTTACTTTGATCAGTGCAAAGTGCAGTTAGGAAACCTATCAAAATTATTTCATTGACTATGTTACTTTTTGGAGAAATCAAATTATTGAGGCATTTGGAAGGAGAAAAAATGAAGGTTATAAAGTGCTGGATACTTGATTATAAAGCATAGAGAGTCTATTACATTTAAGTGTTTTAAAAAAATGCATTTCACACTAAGAACTCAAGTTCAACCGACAGTTTTAGGCATCAATTCTTTGAAAAAAAATGATTTACCTAAAATCTAACCACTGACTTTCAAAGTTGGATTATAAAGAGTATTGTTATTCTTTGCTTTGGACCATAAACTAAAAACTGAAACTCATTTACTAGGAGAAAAGGTGAAATTATATGTGTGTGTGTGTGTGTGTGTGTGTGTGCCTTGCTGAATAATTATATATATTATATATATTAAATGTATATGTATATACATATATACATATAAATGTAATAAATATGTACATATATATACATATATAAATAAGCATCTCATATATGCAGGGCCCTATGCTAAGTGTTAGGGATACAATGTGAATGAGAAGGACATGGTGTCTGCTTTCATGGAAAGAGCTCAAAGATAAGCAAATAAACAAGCAAAATGATGTCAGCTTGTTATAAAGCCTACTAAGAAATTAAACAGAGTGAGGATAGATATGGTGGTGACCTACTTAGATACCATGGTGTGGGGAGGACTTTCTGAAGAGGTGATGTTGGGCCTGAAGGAGGAGAAGGGTTTTTTTCCAAGCATTTGTGTCCATTCCTGGGCATCTGATCCAGTGATCTGAGGATCTCATTGATCACTGGTATCAGATGATGGATACTATATTATAATCAAACACGGGTAGAGTAGAGTCCATCTTGAATGTGTAACAACTCCAAAACAAGTATGAGAGGTCACTAGAAAGTGAACTCAGATAAAATAGAGTCCAAGAAGTATGTCAGTTGGAAGCATTAACTGTAGATAAGGAAATCCAAGTTATTGGAAAATGTTATTTGTCTGCATAACTGGACAGAAGAGAAAGATGCCAGAATAGTGTTAGCTCTCTGCCCTTACTTCCTGGTTATTCAGCAAGGCAATGTAGCATGGCTACTTCCTATTACAGTTGAAATACCCAGTTACAACTTTCATTGGTCTTTTGCTCATTTCTGAAATTCTGCCTCCCCTCATTTTCATTCTGGTAATTGCACTGTTTTCCTTTTAGGGAACCTTCTTTTCCCTGTGGTGTGCAATGTTAGTAAGGTTGTAAATTACCATTCCCAGTCTGACCGTCCCAAACCAGGCTACGGCTCTCATTCAGGGACTTTGAATCTTGAGCTGAGTGATAAAGGATGGAAAAATGTAGTTAGAATTCATTTATTCTAGCAACAGCACATGATTTGAGTGTCAGTAATTCCTGGTGTGCATAGCCAGAGAATAGCCCTGGTTTCCATGAACTTTTAAGCCTGATTTTCTCTGTTCAGGATTTTGTCTGTTCTATTAACCATGGAAGATCCTGCCAATAAATTACCTTTTTTGCTTAAATTATTGAGAATTGGTTTCTATTGTCTGCAACCAAATTTCTCTAATTCTTCCGCTTCCCAGAGGGAAGCTATGATATCATTCCAGAATGAAGTACAACCAAAAAATCAGACAAATCAGGAAATAGCCATTATTTTACAGAATCCCTGACATTAAAAAATAATATTTGAAATGGAGGGGAAAAAAACTTCTCTAGCAAGATCATGATAATTCTTCATTTCAACAGTGATTTAAGAAAATAAAGATAGCATTTCCATTATTATTATTAAAAGATGCAGTAACACTAATTAAGCACTGATATGCATATCAACTTGAGACAAGGATATAATGAGACACAGAAGAGGAATACAAAGAGAAGGTTCTGAAAACATCTTCAGTGAAACACGGTCCAAACCAAGGGAACAGGGGCTTCAGGAGAGAGGCAAACATGAACTATTATGAATGGAACACATCACTGACTTCTTATCTCTAAAAACTAGCAGTAATTGGACTAATCAAAGAAGGTGTTGGTGGGGGGGAGGGGGTGTTCAGGAATGACTCCTGCCCTAGGCAGGTGTAGTACCAGGGAACCATGACCAGAGGAGACTTCATTTCAACATAGGGACAGATGTCTGCCAAGAAGACTTGATGGCATAGAACTAAAGCTTCCTATTGTGAGTATCAAGAGACCAGTATCTTCACCTAGTAAGTGAACCCATTGTTTGGAGACAGCAAGGAGCAGAATGGATATTATAGGAATCAAATCAATGAAGGAGAAGACAAACAAAACAAACTCTACAACAGCACGGAAAGGACAAAGACGCTTAAATGAGAATTGATGATAAACACTGAAGATACTTTCTAAAAAACAACCAACAGAAAATAAGAAATAGTGATAAAAAATAAAAACACATGAAAATCCTTAACATATATGGGTTTAACAACATGTCAAAATATGTGAGCCAAAAGCTGATTGAACTGCAAGGAGAAATAGATGAATGCACTACTACAGTTGAAGATTTCACATCCTTCTATTGGAAATGGACAGATTCAGCAAGCAGAAAATCGGTAAACTTAACAACATCTTCAATCAAGTAGATATAATTGACATCTATAGACTACTTCATCCAATAATAGCTGAATGCATATTCTTCTGTAAGCTCACATTTATGAAGATAGATCACATTCTGAGCCATAACACACATTTTAACAAATTTTAAAAAATAGAAATTGGACAGTGTCTGCTCTTAGTCCACAATGGACACAAAGTAGAAATCAATATCAGAAAGATAACTGGAAAATCCCAAACAACTTGGGTATTAAACAACACATATATAAATAACACATTGGGAAAAGAAGAAATCTCAATAGAAATTATTTTTCAAGAGAAATTTTAAAAATTTTTGAGATAAATAAAAATTAAAACAAAACTTATCAAACTTTGTGGGATAAAATAAAAATAGTTATTAGAGGGACATTTATAGTATTGAATATGTATATTAGAAAAGAAGAAAGATTAAAAAAATCAGCCAATATAAAGCTCAACCTTAAGAAATTAGAAAAAGTAGAGCAAATTAAGTCCAAAGTAAATAGAAGAAAATAAATAATAAAAATTCAAACTACAACAAATGACATTGAAAATAGGAAACCAAAAGTTGATTCTTTGAAAAAGATCAGTAAAATTGAGAAGTCTCTAGCCAAGCTAAATAAGAAGAAAAAAGAGATAAGACTCAAATCAATAAAATCAGAAATGAAAGAGGGGATATCACTACATATCCTATAGACTTTAAAAAGTTAATCAAGGAATACTTTTAACAAGTCTATGCCCATGAATTTGGTAATCCAAATGAAATGGACCAAATCCTTGACAGACACAATCTGCTAAAACTCACACAAGAAGAATCAGATGATCTGAATAAACTTACATCTATTAAACAAATTTAATCCATAATTACTTTCCAAAACAGAACACACTACTGGTTGATTCTACTAAACATTTAAGGAGGAAATTATACTAATTATCTATGATCTCTACTAGAAGATAGAAGCCAGGAGAGTACTTCTTAACTCATTCTTTGAGGCCAGCATCACCCTGATACCAAAACTGGACAAAGACATTACAGGAAACTAAAAGTACACATCAATATCTCTCATGAACATAGATGCAAAAATCCTCAAGAAAATTTTGCCAAATTAGATCCAACAATGGTAAAGAGAATTATACACCACAACTAGATGGCATTCATTCTAGGTATGCAAAGCTGGTTCAATATTCAAAAGTCAATTAATGGAATCCACTACATCAATAAAACAAACTACATGATCATATCAATAGATGCAGAAAAGCATTTGACAAAATCAACATTCATGATAAAGAAAAATCTCCATAAATTAGGAATAGAGAGGAACTTCTTCAACCTGATAAAGAGTATCTACAAAAAACCTATATCATACTTAATGATGAAAAAGTGAAAGCTTTCCCACTCCAATCAAGAACAAGGCAAGGATATCTCCTCTCATCTTCATTTTAAACACTGTACTGGAAGTCCGAGCTAATACAATATGACAAGAAAAGGAAATGAAAGGTGTACAGATTGGGAAGGAAGAAATAAAACTTTTTTCACAAATGGCACTGATGTCCATATGGAAAATCCCCCAAAATCAACGGAAAACTCCTGGAACTAATACTCAATTATAACAAACTAGAAGGATAAAATATTAAAATAACAAGTTAATTTTATTCCCATATACGAGCAAAGAACAAATGGAATTTGACATTAGAAACATGATACCACTTACAATAGCACCAGAGAGAGAGAGAGAGAGAGAGAGAGAGAGAGAGCGCACGCATGTGTGCCTGCATGGGAGTGGGACAGAGAGAGGGGAACAGAGGATATGAAATGGGCTCTGCGCTGTCAGCAGACCCTGATGCAGGACTCAAACTCACGAACTGTGAAATCATGACCTGAGCTGAGGTCAGATGCTTAACCCACTGAGCCACCCAGGTGCCCCAATACAAATTCAATTTTTAAAAACAAATGTGCTATAAGACACACCAAAAGACATTGATGAAAGAAATTGATGAAGACACAAATAAATGGGAAAATGTTCCATGCTCATGGATCAGAGGAACTAATATTGTAAAAAATGTCCATATTACCAGAAGCAATCTACAAATTCAATGCAATTCCTATCAAAATTCCAGTGTAATTTTTCACAGAAATGGAACGAACAGTCCTAAAATTTGTATGGAACCACAAATGAAATCAAAAAGCCAGAGCAATCTTGAAAAAGAAGAACTAGGATGGAGTCATCATAGTTCTTGATTTCAAACTGTATTACAAAACTCTAGCAATCAAAACAGTATGTTATTGGCATAAAAAGAGATACATAGATCAATGGAACAAAATAGAGAGTCCAGAAATAAACTCAAGCCTGTATGGTCAATTAAATTATTACAAAGGAGTCAAGAATGTACAATGGAAAATGGACAGTGGAAAAATTGGACAACCACAGGCAAAACAATGAAACTGAACTCTTATATTACACCATACACAAAATAAACTCAAAATGGATTAAAGACTTGAATGTAAAACTTGAAACCATAAACTCTTGGAAGAAAACATAAAGAGTAAGCTACTTGACATTGGTCCTGCCAATGATTTTTTTTTTTACATTTGAGAACAAAAGCAGGCAACAAATACAAAAATAAACATGTTGTAATGTACCTCAAATTAAAAAGGTTTTACACAGCAAAGAAAACCATCAACAAAATGAAAAGGCAATGTAGCACATGGGAGAAAATATTTGCAAATCATATATCCAAAATATATGAAGAACTCATGCAACTCAATAGCAAACAACAAGAATAATAAGCAATCCAATTTAAGAATGAGCAGAGAAGGGGTTCCTGGGTGGCTCAGTCAGCTGTGTGCCCAACTATTGATTTTGGCTCAAGTCATGATCTCATGGATCATGGGATCGATCCCTGTGACCACTCCATGTTGACAACAGGGAGCCTGCTTGGGGTTCTCTCTCTCTCTCTCTCTCTCTCTCTCTCTCCCCAAAAATAAATAAATAAACTTTAAAACTTCAGTTTTCCAAAGAAGCATACAAATGGCCAATAGATACATACATAGAAAGCTGTTCAATATCACTAATCATCAGGGAAATGCAAAGACATCACCTCACATCTGTTTGACAATTATAAAAAAAGATAAAAAATAACAAGGCAGGGATGTGGAGAAAAGGGAACCCTTGTACACTATTGATGGGAATGTCAACTGGTGCAGCCGCTATAGGAACCAGTATAGAGGTTGCCCAAAAAATGGAAAGTAGAACTACCATATAATCCAGCAATACCACTTCTGGGTATATATCCAAAGATAATGAAATCACTGTCTCAGAGAGATTTCTGCACCTCCATGTTCACTGCAGCATTATTTACAATAATCAAAACATATAAACAACTTATGTGTCTATTGAAAGATGAATGGATAAAGAAAACAATACACATATAAATGTATATATGTATATTCAGTCACAGAAAAGAAGAAAATCCTACCACTTGCAACAACATGGAGGGACCTCCAGGGCATTATGTTAAGTGAAATAAGTCAGGCAGAAAAGGACAAATACTATATAATCTCACTTATATGTGGAAGAGGGAAAAAAAAACAAACAAACCCAAACTTGCAGTAACAGAGATCAGATTGGTGGTTGCCCAAGGGTAAGGGGGTAAGGGATGGGGAAAACAGGTAAAGGTGGTCAAAATGTACAAACTTCCATTTATAAGGTAAGTAAGTTCTGGAAATGTAATGTACAGCATAGTGACTATAATTAACCATGCAATATTGTATGTTTGAAAGTTGCTAAGAGAGTAGATCTTAGAAGTTTTCATCACAAGAAAAAAATCATAACTATGTGAAGTGATGGATATTAACTACTTTATTGTGGTAATCACTTAACAATATGTACATATATCAACTCATGATGTTGTACATCTTAAACTAATATAATGGCATTTGTCAATTATATTTCAATAAACCTGGAAAAAAGGGAGAGAAAAAACAGGGGCACCTGGGTGGCTTAGTTGGCTGAATGTCCAGTTCTTGATTTTGGCTCAGGTCATGATCTCACAGTTGTAGGATCAAGCCCTGATTGTGGGGACTGCTTGGAATTCTTTTTCCTCTCTCTCTCTCTCTCTCTCTCTCTCTCTCTGCCCCTCCCTTGTGCTTTCTCTCTCTCAAAATAAGTAAGTAGCCATTGAAAAAAAGGAGAGAATAAAAGGATGTTGGACACTGAAATTAAAAAATATAATACTAGTCGCCATAATATTACCTTAAAAAAAGAAATGCTTAGGTGCAAATCTAATAAAATATATAGAGGACTTACATACTAAAAGCTATGAAATGTTAATGAAATACATTTTTTAAAAAGCTAAATAAATGGAGAGATGGAAATGTCCATGGTTAGAAGATTCAATGTAGCAAGGATGTCAATTTCCCTCTAAGTGATGTGCAGGTTTAATGTCATTTGTATCCAAATCCCAACAAGTCTTTTTGTAGATATAGACAATATTATTCTAAAATTTATATAGAAAGGGGGGCCTGAGTGCCTCAGTCAGTTAAGTGTCTGACTTCGGCTGAGGTCATGATCTCACAGTTCATGGGTTCGAGCCCCAGGTCGGGCTCTGTGCTGACAGCTCAGAGTCCAGAGCTTGCTTCAGATTCTGTGTCCCCTTCTCTCTCTCTATTCCTCCCCCACTCATGTTCTGTCTGTCTCTCTCTAAAAAATAAATAAAAACATTTAAAAAATTAAAAAACAAAATAAAATTTATATGGAAAGACTAAAGGAATAGAATAGATTAAATTGTTTTGAAAAAAAACAGAAGAGGAATCAGTCTACCTAATTCAAGATGTGCTATAGCTGGAGTAATCAATACAACATGATGTTGACAGAAGGATGGACACATAGGTCAACACTGCAGAATAGAGTACTTAGAAAATATTTTCAATAGGCTTTTGACAAAGTTGCAAAGGCAATTCAATGGAGGAATGATAATTGTTATTTTTATTTATTTTTTTTTTTCAATGTTTCAGTTTATTTATTTTAGTTTTTAAATTGTAGTCGGCTAACATACAGTAATATTGGTTTGGTCTGAGGAATAGAATTTAGTGATTCATCACTTCCATACAGTACCCAGTGCTCATCACAAGTGCTCTCCTTAGTACCCATCACCCATCTAGACCATCTCCCATCCACCTCCGTCAACCCGTAGCTTGTTCTCTATCATTGAGTCTCTTGTGGTTTGTTTCCCTTTCTTCTCTTTATTCTGCCCTTTCCCATATGTTCATCTGTTTTGTTTCTTCAATTTCACATAGGAGTGAAATCATATGGTGTTTGTCTTTCTCTGACTGACTTATTTCACTTAGCATAATACATTCTAGCTCCATCCATGTCATTGCAAATATAAGATTTTATTCTTTTTGATGGCTGAATAATATTCTATTGAGTATATATACCACATCTTCTTTATCCATTCATCAATCAATGGATATTTGGGCTCTCTCCATAGTTTGGCTATTGTTGATAATGCTGCTATAAACATCGGGGTGCATGTACCCCTCTGAATCTGTATTTTTGTATCCTTTGGGTAAATACCTAATAGTGCAATTGCTGGATCGTTGGATGGTTCTATTTTTAGTTTCTTGAAGAACCTCCATACTGTTCTCCAGAGAAGCCGCACCAGTCTGCATTCCCACCAACAGTGCAAGCAGGTTCCCCTTTCTCTGTAACCTCACCAACACCTGTTGTTTCTTGTGTTGTTTGTTCTATCCAAGGAATGATAATTTTTAAATAAATATGCTGGAGCATTGGGACATCCCTAGGTGACAAATTTAGGTTCTATCTACATTTCACACCTAATACAAAATTCACTCAAAATGGATTGCTTATTTAAATGTAAAATATAGGGGCTCCTGGGTGGCTCAGTCGGTTAAGCATCCGACTTTAGCTCAGGTCATGATCTCATGGTCTGTGGGTTCGAGCCCCACATCAGGCTCTGTGCTGACAGCTCAGAGCCTGGAGCCTAATTCAGATTCTGTGTCTCCCTTTCTCTCTTCTCTACTGCTTGTCTCCCTTTCTCTCTTCTCTACTGCTTGTGTTCTCTCTGTCTACCAAAAATAAATAAACATTAAAAATTAAAAAAAAAACAAATGTACAATATAAAATTTTTATTTACAAGTAGGACACAATTTTTCATCATGACTTAGGGCTAAGCAAATAATTATTTGACTTGACACCAAAAGCATGATCTGTCAGGGGAAAATCAGTAAATTGGGCTTTATTAATATTAACAACTTTTGCTCTGTGAAGTCCCTTGCTAAGAGGATAAAAATACAAGTCACAGAGTGGGATAAAATATTTGCAAACCATTTACATGAGAAAGGACTAATATTTAGAATTCTCAACCAACAGCAACAACATGAAAAACAATCCCATTAGAAAATGGGCAAAAGACATGAAAGGACATTTCACTGAAGAAGATATACAGATGGCACAGAAGCACATGAAAAGATGCTCAATGTCATTAGCCATTAGGGAAATTCAAATTAAAACCACAGTGAGATATCACTAAACATCTACCAGAATAGATCAAATAAAAAATAATGACAGCATCAAATGCTGGCAAGGATGTGCAGAAATTAGATCACTCATGCATTGCTGATGAGAATGTAAATGATACAACTACTGTGGAAAATAGTTTGGCAGTTTCTTTGTAAACTAAACATGCAACGACCATATGACCCCGTGATTGTACTACTGGGCATTAATCCCAGAAAAATAAATCTTATGTTCACCCAAAAACCTGCACACAAATGTTCATAACAGCTTTATTGATAATAGCCCCAAACTGGAAACAACCCAGATGTCCTTCAATGAGTGAATGGTTAATGAACTTGGTACGGTACTTCCATACCAAGGAGTCCTTCTCAGCAGCAAAAAGGGGCAAATTATTCATAAGCACAGGCACTTGGATGAATCTCTAAAGAATTATGCTGAATTAAAACATTCCAGTCCTAATAGGTTACATACCCCTTAGTATAACATTCTCAAAATCACAAAATTATAGAAATGCAGATTAGTAATTCCTGGAGATTAAGAAGGAATTTACTGTAGTTACAAATATCTTGACTGTGTCGGTGACAATATCCATGGTTGTGGTATTGTACTATACTTTTGGAATGTGTTACCACTGGGGAGAAGCTGGGTAAAAGAATACTTAGGCTTTCTCTCTATTACTTCTTAGAGATGCATGTGAATGTATAATTATCTCAAAAAGTTTTATTAAAAAATAATTTACTGGGCTCACCTACTCTCAACCCAGCAATTCTCCCAAGTATATACTCAAAAGAAATGAGAGTTGAATCCAACAAGAGATGTGTACAAGAATGTTTATAGCATCTTTTTTTGTAAGAGCACCATTTGGAAACAACCCAAATGCCTATCAGCAGTAGAAGAGATAAATAAATTGTGATATATCTGTACAAAATATTACACAGCAATAAAATAAAAAGAACACGCTATTTCTATATGTTCCAACATGGATGAATCTCCCAGTCGTAATGATGAATTAAAGGAGCCAGACACAAAAGTGGACATGCTGTATGAGTCCAATTTCATGAAGTTCAAGATCAGGCAAAACAAAACAAAACAAAACAAAAAACCTGACCATGAAAAATGTCAGATCAAAGGCTCCTGCTGAGGAGAGAGGTGCACAGTCTGGGTAGTGATGAAGCAGGGCTACCTAAATGTCAAAATCCAAAAAGTTGTGCCCTTAAGGTTTGTACCCTTTGTGCAAGCTATACCACAATAAAACATTTAAAAGATGTCAAATATTTTTAAATAGAACAAACCGAAAATACTGTGCTAATCAAATAACACTGCTCTGTAGCTTATGGTGTAACTGTTTATAACCTATGGTCTAGAAGAATTTTTCACCTCAATTTAGAACTACTATAAAACGCAAAGACAGCTGGATATCAGGAATTAGACTAGAAACCGGGCCATCAATCTTCCATCCAGCAGTAGAACCAAGGAGAGTAAGCAAGTAGCACAGAAGCAAACAGATGCTAGGGCTAAGAACAATTATTACCGTCTCTGCAGTAAGCTCCAAGAGGGGATAAGCCTCATATACAAGCATGAGTAAATTAACGACAGAAAAATGGAGCTTACAAAAAAACAACAAAGAAGCAAACAAACAAAAAGCTGCAAAAGAAAAAAACAGAATTCATTCTAAAGATTTAAGAGAAAATCCCTGATGTGATTCCTCACAGGAACCAGAATGGGAGTGGGGGAAAGTTTCACTTTCTCAATGTTATTGAAAAACCTTGACTTGGGTGAAAACACGGTCATATGAAAAGAGAGGTTAAAAAGCCACACACTAAGATTAAAATGCAATGAAGTATATAAAAAATGAGCTGGATCCTATAAAGAATTAATGGCAGAGAAGTAAATATGTAGCAGGAAGCCGTAAATGCACCATTGCAGCTGGTGAAGGGTAGAATTGATACTGAGGACAATGTAATCACAGCTACAGAAGACAGTCTGAACTGTTTTCTCTAAGAATGCAGAAAAGACAAAGTAAGGAAAGTGGTAAGATCCCAAATGGAAGACAAAACCAACGAAAGTAACAGCAACCAACAAAATTCACAGATTCCATATAGATTTATAGGTGTTAATCCAGGATGAAACCAGGATATTGCAAAAGAAGCAATAAGCACATAATTAGACATAATTCATCAAAAAAAGAACCAAAAAGAAATCCAATTCTGTTATATGCAAATAGAAAGTATTAAGCAGGTACCAGACCAAACTGAAGAAAATAGATGCATGCCTAAATACATGCTAGCTGAGTATTTGAATAAAATGGAATTATTTTTAAAAAGTTCTTAGGAGCTTGCAGGCAGAAATTACAGGTTTTCTAAAAACGGAGCCAACCTCACTGGAAGACAATACTACAGCAGCCCCAGAACTTTGAAGGAAAAAGGTTGTGTCTGAAGAATTATAACTAGGCTTCTTTTTCTTACGTGAAGGCAATGGAAAGATAGTCTTAGACGGCTTTATGCAAGGATTTACCTTCAAAAAATATTCTTCGAAAGATGCCTTCATGGACAGAGAAATAAATTAAAAAAAAAATAGAAAGCCAACAAAAGGAACTTGTTGCAATCAGAAAACTGAGTGCCTGTCCTGTGAGGAACCAGAAGAATCTGTAGGAGGCAAATCACCCCCAAATCCACAGCCAGTTGAACTGTCTGTGTCTATTTCATATGAAAATGGTGAGGATACATCAACCATGACCTAGAGATAGGGCTATAAAAATAGACGATTTCATCGCCAATTACCACTTCTCATTACCATAATGACTCCATTGTTAAACAAAAAAATAGCCCTTAGATAAAAACCCTCCCTTGGATTCAGATATTAATTAAATATGATTTATTAAAATGTCAAAAGCAAAATCTAATCCTATAAACTGGAATGAAATTTAAACAAAATGTTAATCTATTTAAATGTAAGCAGCTGAAATAAAATTGAAATTGTTTTCAGAGGATTGCATATTTATTGTCGAAAAATCAAGAAATACAGATAAGTATGCAAAAGAAAATAGTATTCTAACCAGGACTTAAACTCTCAAAGATCCTAATAGTTTCAATGGGGAAGTATTCCAGATTTTTGCCAGTGTGTATTAATATTCCAAAATAAATGCTTTAAAATTTATAGTTATACCTACAGACATATATACATGAATATATAAAACCTAAATTTGTTTCTTGACAATATAATGCAAACAACTTTTATGTTTCAGTACATATGCTTCCATAACATCACCTTTGTAAGTATCAGAGGAAGTAACTGAGAGGATGGGAGCTCTGGTTGACCCACTGCAAGCTGGGCCCAGGCAACTGGGGAGATTGCCCTCTGCATCTGGACCAGTTTTAGATTTCACCAAAGAACTCCTGATGTGCAAACCAACTGTAATAGAGTATTACATTGTGTATCTATAACATAATTACTTAGCTAAAACCTAAGTTTTTCCCCCCAGTTTACACTATTATAAACAATGCCATAATCAATAACTTTGCAACACAATGCATGTCTCTGAAATAGACCTGATATACATTGATATATATTGATACATGTATATCAATTGATATACATTGATAAGAACTTCATATACAGTAAAAAGATTATCATAAATCACTGAAGAAACTATTGTTTATTTTACAAGTATGTGAAAAAATATCTACTTGAGGGGAAAAAATGAAAGATTATCACTCCACTCTATAGACCAAACATACTGCAGATACTTTAAATTATTAAAAATAATACAGAGAGATAAAAATCAGCAAATACAACAGCCAAATATTTATGCAATCTCTGAATAAGAAATGCTGCCTCCCACAATGTAAAAACTGGAAAATGTCACCAAAAAAGTACTCATTAATTTGACATAAAAATTTAAAAAGCTGATGGCTTAAAATTTTAGCAAAATTTAAAAGGAGACAGGGGCGCCCGGTTAAGTGTCCGACTTTAGCTCAGGTCACGATCTCACAGTTCATGGGTTCAAGCCCGGCGATGGGCTCTGTGCTGACAGCTCAGAGCCTGGAGCCTGCTTTGGATTCTGTGTCTCCCTCTCTCTCTGCTCCAACCCCACTCACGCTCTGTCTCTGTTTCTCAAAAATGAATAAACGTTAAAAAAATTTTTTTAAGTAAAAAATAAAAGGAGACAATAAGCACAGTACTATTTGTTATGTCTGGCCAATCCTCTTCATGTGTAAAGGACATTAAAAACCATTAAAAACCAGTAAAAAGATATTTGTTTCCAAGTTCTCATGGGACAATAGTGGCTGCTTAAATTTTGAGCTTTTCACACATTCTTAAAAAATCAACATTGAGAACAAATAGAGTCATGCAGGGCCCGCTTCTGCAGCATGACTAGGACCTGAAACCACCGGTCAGTCGACGTGAAGGCCGGAAATAAATCTAAAAACAGCACAGACTACTCCAGAGCCCTCCCCTCAGTATCCAGTTGGGCAGGGACTACACAGAAGGAAGTTGAACATGCCATTCGTATCAACCAGGCATCCCTCAGAAGGAGACAGACGGTCACACCTGGCTAGTCTAGGAAAATGTTGCTAACAGATTTGAGATGTGGAGGCCCTGAGCTCAGGCTAATAGGGAATTGTGATAAAGGACCTTGGAAAATTCATGAGAATAGATAAAGCACATAAGGACAAAATGTTGGCAATTGCTGAATCTAAACAATGGGTATATGACTGATCATTGTATTTGCTTATACACCTTTTAAAAACTGACCAATAATTAAAAAAAAATTTATTTGAAATAAATTTTCAATCTCCATATGAATAAAAATGCAAATTAAAACAAAATTCAATTTTTGTTTTGACAGCAGAGTTACTGGATTTATGAGTTCAAGGATATTCAGCTGTGCGAGGTTGGCCCACTAGGTCTCGTGAGGCTGGGAGTATAAATTGGTCAAACCTTGCTGGAAAGCAAGTTAGCGAATTAGTAATACCTTTCTGAAAAGAAAAATTAACAGTATTTCAAGAGATTTTTAAAACATCATACCTTTGATCCTTTAATTTCACCCCAGGTGAAAGCTATAATCATAGATCTGAAAGAAGACCAATGTATGAAGATGTCATCCCAGCGATATTTATGATAAATTTGTCAACATTCCAGATGTCCAAGAGTAAGAGAATGATTTTCTTAATTACGATATTTTCCATATAGTAGTTTTTATATGATTTCTGGCAATCAAAGGCATGTTTTCAAATGGTGTTGACGTCGTGAGAAAATGCTACTACTAAAGCATTGAATGAAAAAGAGCAAAATAGAAGGCTAAACATAAAAGATGTGTAGTTCATGTATCTGATCTGAATAGCAGTCTTCGAAGCATGATGGGCTTATGAGTGAATTTAATATACCCTCCTGTATATATAAAATAATCTTCTACAATAATTATATATTATCATTATAAGATTAAAATAAATATAATCAATATTTAAAAATATTTCTCTTTTAATTTGCATGGTTCTGCTTAATTGCTATAGTAAACTTCATAGGAGTCCCACTCTGGAGTCATTTGCAATTAATCTTTTTGTTCTATTATAAATTCCTAAAGTTAAAGAGACTCTTCAAGCATTGTTAAAGAGATATTTGTGCAAGAGAACTCATTTGATAACTGCTGTCAACATCCTTAAATCTATGTGGGCATTGCATATACTACTATTACCCAAGAAAAAAACAGAACCTGCTTTTAAGTGAGAACCCACACTACATATCAAAATTCCTAAAAATGTGCAAACATTGGGCCTAATGGTAGTACAGGTAGAAGTTTTAAGAAACTGGGATTAATTTAAAAAAAAAATGGATGCATGTATTTTTAGGTGTATTTATAAACATTTTCCACATAGGGTTTTTAAGAGTGTGAAAATAAAAACAACCTAAATTTTTATCAGTAGGTAACTACTGAAATAATCTATGGTGAATCCATAAAATGAAATACTATACATCAATTTTAAATGATGATCTTAAAGATTATTTATATAAACACAAGATATTCAGGCAGCCTGAAAAGGCTGGTTACAGAATGATGTATAGTGTGATCCATATGTACTCATAGTTATTTATATATGTAGAAAAAATATGGAAGAACATTTAAGAAAATGTTAATAAAATTTGTATCATGATATTTTCTTCATTATCCATTTGCTTATCTGGAAAGCTCACAATTCCTATCATGAGCATGTTTTATATTGATAACAAGGAAGAACATACTTTAATTGTTTTGTTTCTAAAAGATTTAAAACAACATTGATAAGCTTTGTTGGAACCTACCAGGGAATGAATATTCAGCAAGTGGACACTAGGGGGTTTTGGTGAGGGCTGTGGCAAGGTTGTTTTAAAGACCTTTGTATTTCTTTTCAAACTACTGCCAGCTTCCCCTTCTTTCCTTCTTTGAGACTGTCTGGGGAGTTCTGCAGAATCTAGTTTGATTCCAAGATGGGATGTTTGCACGAGGCTGAGTGACCTGTAGGTGACAGAGGATGCTGCTGGGGCGAGATACCAAAATAAACACAAGGCAAAAGGGACTTGCAGTGCTGAATGCCAGAGTTTCTGATACTGAGTGCATTTACAATGCTATGAAAGCTCGAAAACGTGGAAAGCTAACTCGTTGACTGACATATTGATGAAACAAATCAGTTGCAAATGATTCGTGCTTAATCAGAATTCTCTGGTTTTATTTATAAAATTTATCAGGCTACTGACATTAGAAGGCAGTATCCAGTGTGCTAGGACCCCTTCTCGTGCTCTCTCCATGTGTGAAAAGAAGAAGTGACAGGGACCAACCTCACCTACTAACTCATGTTCTTGGCACATTCTCTGGACACCAAGGTGCTGTGATTATGCTTAGATGTAGAGGTAGCTCCTAATGCTATAATTCCTCCCCTGGACTCACCTTTCTCCACCCCTGGCTGGGCAGAAGCAGCAAAAGGGGCCCACCCGTATTCATAACTAACCAATCAGAATTCACACAGGGGGACAGCCAATTTGGTTTAGCCCCTTGAGAGATAAAGAGGAAAGAGCATATCTCTACACCTGGAATATTTTCGGAATTTGTGTTTTCCCAGGTTATGTTTGTAGGCAAGAGGAAAGCAGAGAAAATAGGGAAATATATGGCTTGACTAGAACCCAAGAATCCAGAGTTCTTGGGTGACAGGGACTGGAGCAGAGATGCTTCTGTTAAAAAAGTTTAGACCCTACATCTTACCGCCAAACATGCATACACATATCATGTTTCTGTTTACATTTATTAAGGGCCTGAGAGAGGTCCCCACGGAGAACTAAAGAAAAAAAGGTCAGGAACCCTATGAAAACATGGAGACCTACATGGTAGATTACAGGGAGGGGAGTAGGGAAGTGGGGATGGCAAGTTCCAGAAGAATCCGGGAGGGGAGCTGCCCCGAGGCAACCCTGGGAGAGAAGATACCATAAGAGAAGGGGAAATTTATACCTTGTGCCAGAGGTAGCACAATCGTCTAAGCAAAGTCCTGGATTGGGGATCTAGATATGACATGTAGCCAGGCAGGTGCTGGAACTTATCCAATGCCACCTTCCCTGGCTGTCTGAGTGACTCTTCGGTACCTGGCTATGTGTAGGTGAATAAAATGTATGACAATACTGGGCACTTGGGCAACTTCTCAGTGGGACACATCTTGTATGAGAAAAAAAAATGAGGAATCTATGTCTTTTTCACTTGGAAAGGGAGGATCATTCTCTCACAGCACCACGGGGATCGAAATGATAGCAACCTTTAGTAATGGGTACCAAGATACCGTGGCAGGTGGTGAATTGAGGTCAACAAGAACCGAGATCAGAGATAGGGCAGCAGTCGCCACTCTTGCAGAATCCTGCTCTGAGGGACAAACCCCAGCCCCTGGCACAGAGAGGTGAGCATCTAACATCAGGAAGCAGGTCTGGGGACTCTTCAAATATCTGGGAGGGGAAATCTGTAAACAATTGCAAGGTAAGTAGGTGGTTAGGGGGATCAAGAGCACCTTATTTAAGGTTATGATACATTCTGTCATTTAAATCCAGGTTGCTGAAGCAAGACACATACCAGTTACCCTACAGAGATCAATGATCCCAACTTATGTCCCCAAGTGAGGTTCCAATTTTCATCACCAAATGTGTGTTCTCAGGGTGAAAATTACCTCTAGCCTGTGCCCTTAATATTTCCTTCAGATTATAATAGTAAAAACACTGTGATGGGGAGTAAGCATGAAAAATAATGGAGGAAATGAGAGCAGTTTATGTGAGAATTGTGCCAGATTAAAGATGGACATCAGGGGCGCCTGGGTGGCTCAGTCGGTTGAGCTTCCGACTTCGGCTCAGGTCATGATCTCACGGTTCGTGGGTTTGAGCCCTGCGTTGGGGGCTGTGCTGGCCGCTAGCTCAGAGCCTGGAGCCTGCTTCAGATTCTGTGTCTCTTTCTCTCTCTGCCCCTCTCCTGTTCACGCTCTGTCTCTCTCTGTCTCTCAAAAATAGGGGTGCCTAGGTGGCTCAGTCGGTTAAGCGTCTGACTTCGGCTCAGGTCATGATCTCACAGTTTGTGGGTTTGAGCCCCATGTCAGGCTCTCTGCTGAGAGCTAGCTCAGAGCCTGGAACCTGTCTTCGGATTCTGTATCTCCCTACCTCTCTGACCCTCCCCTGCTCACGCTCTCTATCTCAAAAATAAATAAAACATTAAAAAATTTATAAAAATAAATAAATAAATAAAATGTAAAAAAAATTAAAAAAAAAAAAAGATGGACATCAGTCTTTGGCACTGCTCCCACCAAGTGGTGGGATCTGTTGAACCTCTCCTTGACTTCTTTGACCAAAACTAGACAAACGAATGCTGTGCCAGTTCTGGACTTAGACTTGAAGAAAAGGCTAAAACTGCTTTCTAAGTCTTCAGAAGTCGAGTGGGCATGTATGAAATGCAGCTACCCTACTGAAAATATCTCCTAGAGGGCCCTGAAGCTACCTAGAGGCAGAGGTGAGCTAAGCTTGAAAGCTATCCTCACCAAAACCCCTGCTGTGTGACTCAAGTCTCTTGACTCTTCCAGATCAGACCAGCTGAATATCATTGGAGCATCTCAGTCATGACCATGTGAAACAGAAGGATTTCCCAACCGAGCTTTGATTGAATTCTTGGCCCATGAAATTGTGAGCTATAATATGAAGGGTTGTTGTATTAAGCCTACTAAGTTTGGGAAATTGTTACATAGCAATAATTCCTGGTAAACTAGTATAGGCTTCACATTCCACATAGTCTACCCAAGTCTACCGAAGACCCTCCTCTTGCCTCACAGCCCCTTGGGTTTTTCCTATGTGTATGCTCATCGTATAGATTCTTCTGAGAGACAGAAACTCCAGTTCTTGAAGAATGCTACAGGGATATAACCAGGAAGCACAGAAACAGCTCCTTCAGTGGTAGAGAAGGAAGGCCCTTAGCGGGGCTGCCCTATTGCCTTTCTCTTCTTAGAATGTTCCCTGAGATTGCTTCGGTCTGCACATCTTTATACAGGAAGGTCCTGCCTTGGTTCCTCAATGAGCAGCCCCTCGTTTGTAGCCTGCCTTTGTCAATTAGAAGACATGAATCTATCTGATGAGACTGAACAGGTGATTCCAAAAAGCTCCAAGCACCTAGATTGTTTTGGGTGCCTATTATATCACTTTTTGTTCTGCTGAAAATAGCTAACATCTATGCAGGTCACTTTCTTACTTGTAAATTGGAAATAATAACATCTACCTTCCCAGTACCTCAGGATTATTGTGAGATTCAGATAAGATGATGTGGGTGGAAGCTCTTTGTAAACTTTAAAATGTTGTGCACTTGCAATTTGTTATCGTCATTATCATTACTATTCAGGAATTAGTAAATTATAGATAGTGTTGGGACACGTGGGCTTAGCATTGTGTGATCTTAAGCAATTCAGTTAACATCTCAGCAATTTTCTCATCCCTAAAATAAATGTTTACTAAATAATATCTAAGGATCTTTCCAGCTCTCAAATACTACGGCTATGATTTTTAAGAGCCCTTGTTTGGCACAGGCAAAGTTGTGCAGGGTATTCAAAAACAAAGATGAGTCTATATTCACTGACTAAAGTCTGCAATGTAGTTGTTAAGATAAATCAGGCTTAAAAGACAAATAATAATTCAAATTAATTTTTTTTGTTTATTTATTTTGAGAGAGAGAGTACGAGTGAGCATGGAGGAGGTCCAGAGAGAGAGAGGGAGAAAGAGAGAATCCCAAGCAGGCTCCACACTGATATATGGAACCCTATGCAGGGCTCAAACTTAGCAGGAACCCAGAGCAGGAGCCCTGAGATCATGATCTGAGCCAAAATCAAAAGTTGGATGCTCAACCCACTGAGCCACCCAGGTGACCCTCAAGTGAACCTTTTAAATACAGATTCACTGGACTGTGAATGTCCTTGATGGGAAATTTGCCAGCTACTGGAGCATAATGTGACGGTATTTTCTACTTACCCATCCTGACCCACTCTCTACTCTGGCAGGCTGACTTGCATGGACCATGTCAATGTGCTCCCTTGCTTCATGGCACCGGACTGGGTTCTGCTATAGTCTAGTGGCCCATCAAGAGATGGAAGGAGAGAGAAGAAAGAAGCCAAGGTATTTATTACCTCTACCTCCTCTCTGTGGGGTCATCTGAAGATGTCTGTTCCGTTGACCCAAGGGCACAGTGTCTCTCAGGTCTGCCCTCTCCACATGACACTTCCAAGTTCTGGAAACTGCTCTCTGCCCTTGCCTCTTTGCCGTAGGGATGAAAACAGCTTAGCTGTAACTAACCCTGGAAGACTTCACAATCCATTTATTGGGGTAGGCAGCCTCCAGGATGGCCCCCAGTGATCCTGTTTCCTAGTAACCACACTCTCGTATATTCCCCTCTTCTTAAATGTGGGCTGGATTTGTTGACTCACTTCTAACAGAATACACAGGAAAGATAGGATGACACTTTTGAGATGAAGTTATGAAAAGGCTATGAATTCTATCTTGGCCATTCTCACTTGAGTCACTTGCCTGGGGGGAAGCCAACTGCCATGTCCTGGAACAGCCTTATGCTCTCACGGAATGGGAGCAAGTCCTGCCCATGACTATGTGAGTGAACTTGAAAACAACCTGTTTGTCCCCAGTCAAGTTTTCAGTTGAGACCACAGCACTAGCTAATAGCTTGACTGTAATCCCACAAGTGACCTTGAGCCAGAGAAAGCTACCTCAGCTGTGCCTGAATTTCTGACCACAGAAACTGTGAGGTAATAAATACTTGTTGTTTTAAGCTTCTAGGTTTGGAGGCAATTTGTTATGCAGCAATAAATAACTAATACACCTTGTAATTTCCCAACATACTAGTTATACCTCTGTAAGCAGTCCTTTAATTGTCTTCTTCAAATTATCCTAATTTGACTATGCCAGATGTTTCCTGCTGGGATCATAAATAGAAATAATATTTCCAGGCATATAAATAAATTAAATACTCATTTCAGGTTTATTTCCCCTAAGACATAAAAAGAATAGATCATGTTTGAATATAGAAATTTCCCTGAGTCTTTGAGACTTCTAGGTCTTTTGAAAGAACTTGGATTTCTTTTCCAAGGGTGGTAGGTGGGGAAATTTGTGTTCTTAAGAATTTAAAAGAAAAGTAGCTTCTTAGCATTAAGATGAGCAAAGGAGATTGCAACTTCTTTTCCAAGAACATCCAAAAACACCAGAGTGCAGCACATCCAGTCTAAGAGACTTTGGAATAAATGGCTAGTGAGTGGGTGGGTTCTTCAAGGACTGGGCATTTGGTGTCCCTGACATGGCTTCCTAAACAAGAGGAATGAGAATGTTCTTCCTGGAAACCCATCCTCCTGTGTGGGACCTCACAAGTCTTGATAGTCAGCTGAGAGACGGTGAAAACTCAGAGGGACAGTGGCTTTATATGGTGGTGACAGTGGGAGCAAACAGGGATCTGTAATTCTTGGGTTTGAAATTCAGACTGCCAAACCCCTCACCCCATTTCCTGAACCCTCTCCACAGACACTTTGGACTACATAAGGTTTCAGGTTTTGTTTTCTTGACAGTTCAGGGAAGGTAGAAGTGAGGATCAAATCAATTCTTAGTTAAGGACACATTAAAAAAAGTAACATTACTTGCACTTTACTACTGTAGAAAGTTAAATAGCAGAAGAAACTTCCCAGGCGCATCTACCAAGGGAGGCTAAGCCTGAAATGTTATGGAAATCCCAGCAGCATGGCTCCTAGCAAACCTCACAGGGCAATCACATCCATTACATCAGCAGATTTCTGTGTGTGGTCCAAGGCTAGGTTTTGAGTCATCTGTTCATCAAGGTGCTTAGTACATACTTGACAAATAAATGAATATACAGAGGGAGGAATGTATCTCAAGTCTGGACTGATATATAAAACCACAGGGTCAGAGTATTAATTTAATATACACATATATATTCATGTATATACACATACATACATATTACAGAAGTAGGAACTCAAAATTATAAAAAGATTATTCTCTTCTGCAGATATTTTATATATGCCAAGATTGATAATAGTCCAGTGGCTTGGGGAGTGCAAGACTAGAAAAGGACTGTTCAAATGAGCCAACTGTTTAGTTATCTCTGTTGAGAGAGCTTAGCACTTCTTTGTTTTTACAATGCTGGCCTGGAATTGGAATGGAATTGACAATGGAATGGAATATAGCAATGGAATTAGAATTGGAATATAGCAAATGGAATTGACAATGGAATGGAAAATAGCAAACCCTGCCTCTTTCTGGGTAGTGCTTGAATGGTCACTGACCACATGTTCTCCATGTTTCTCCCTTTTCTACATTTCCATGGTTCACTTCTCCCCTTTATGATTATTTCTTCATTTAGAGATATTCACGTCCACATTCCATTATCCACAATTCTGAAATACCCAATGCTCTGAAAACCAAAAGTTGTAGCAGGTTTAGGGCAAATCAGACCTGAAATAACATGAAGCTATTTATACTCTTCATTTATGTTCCTGGTGTGAGATTCATACTTCCATTGCACAAATATTGATGATTTTCATGTTGCATTACGCTGAGGGTATTATATAACATGTGGTATATGCATTGTATTACAAAAAGCAATCTGAATTCTGAAGCAAATCCTGCCCCTAGGATTTCAGATTTACTATAACCCAATCTTCCAAGCCTGGAAACTATTTTGTCTCCTTAAGATGACTTTGCGCTTATCTGCCTTGATCTTTTATTTGTTGGTTTTGAGGTCTAACTCCCAGAGAATCATTTTTTTCCCCTTGTTTATCAGTTTTAAGGAACTCTTTGCTGTAATCCTTGTGAGCTGACAATCGTGGGCCAATAATATATCTGTGCAGAAGGAGAGGTGGGGTGTTAGTAAGGAGGAGAACGAGGGGGAAGAACGTCCTCAGGACTAGCTGAGATTTCAAGGATGAAGAAAGTTCTTTCTTGGATAAAGGGACACCAGGATTCCAGGCAGAGATAACCACCCAGAGGCATGAAAAAGCACAGGATACCTGGAGAACATAGGGCACTGACTTATTGTTGGGGCTGGAATGAGCTGCCAAGAGGTGGTGTGACACCTGACGTGGGGAGGGTGGAGGAGAGTAATTCACAGGTTTCTCACAGCAGATGGAGTGTTAATCCAGAAAGCTAAGCAGTCAATGAAGAGAATAGATTAGAGGGGGTTGTGGAAGGAGCAGTGGCCAGGAAAGATTCTTATACAGATCTAGGAGACAGTCTCAGAACGAAGGCAGCGGGGTGCAGATGGAAGAAAAGAGAAAGTTTAGAACAGAGAATCCAAGGCTGTAATGTTCCATATCATGGTGTGAGGGCGGGGATGGGGGAGGATTAAATAAAAATAGTTGATTGTTGCTGGTGGAGCAAAGTTCACTAAGAAGAAGGTCAAGTTTGGGCAGTCTTAACAGCTGATTGCTCCATACTTTGAAATGAGAAAAATTGAATTTTATCAGAGTGGAGAGGACCAACACACTCTGATGGGCAGTGCGTGGAATTTGAGGTTGGTTGACCTGAGTTCTTATTATAACCTGGAGCAAAAAACAGTTTCCTTCTCTAAACCTTAGTTTCTTTGTCTGAAAAGCGGGACAGTATCATCATTGTAGCAGGATTTGTGAGAGAATACATACATATTTGTGGGAGAATACGTAAATAAATGAGGTTATGCATGTAAAAATTTCTGCCATGTACAAAGTGTACAAATGACTACTAATTACATCTGAATGAGGAAACTTGGAACAGAGAGGTTAAGGGTCTCCCCAAGGTTGCAGAGCAGTGACAGACTAGGATTCTGATGAAAAATCTTTGTTCCTTCCCCAATACCTCTGAAAAGAAGGCACTGTGGGCTTAGCCTCATATTATATAGCAGGAGACAGAGAGAATTTGCAGTGTCTTGTCTACGCCATTCTTTTTTCTCTTACCATAATTTGCCATTAGTAGAAGATCATTTCTTTGTCTTGTGTAAGCTGTTGTCAACATGAATCTTAAGTATAGAATTGACTACCAACCTTTAAATGTCAAAGAGATTTGGCAGAGGGACATACTGCAATCAGAAGTCTGCTTGATGGAAGAAACAGATACAGTTTCATTCAGGGTGTTTTTTGTCTCATTTTCCTTAGGTAGTTAACTTACTACAGACACTGAGAGGCAATTACTCGATTCAATAAATGTTCCCACTCCAAGTTATGGTTGGTAATGTATGCACTTTGTTTATTTTTAAGTTGGCCAGAAAATCCTAATTTATGTCTCTAATTGGTTTCAGCTGTTTGATATGCCCTGTCAAGCTCATGGTATGTCATGAGCATTTTTTGGTCAATTCCAGGACTCAAAAAATGGCTGACCCCAAGTCACTGCTGATGACCTCACACTGTCATTGACCAGCTGGATCTAAAAGGCCACCATGTATTTGGCAAGTTGGTGGTCACTCTTTCAGGCCTTCAGAAAAGGCAATCTCATGTGAATGTTGGGCAGGCAGAGGTTACAATTCTGCTCTGGCTACTTACTATCTTTTGAAGATTGCTGACTTAACTTTCTGCAATGGTAGAGATCTCACTTTGGAAAAGTAAAATGAAGATGATGATACATTTCTTGTAAAGAGGTCAGCAGGCCGGCACATAGTAGGTGCTCAGTTAATGTGAGGTTTCTGCCTCAGACAGACAGAATGTGAGTGTTTTGGTTGGAAGGGCCCTAGATCTTTTCCTCCGTTCCAGACCTCTTTCCCATCCCCCTCTGGGATCTTCTTCACATGCTTCATCATCCTTGAGAACTAAGGCTAGGCTATTGCTCCTTCTCTGTAGGAGCAGGGCATAGCCTAGACGTGGCTCCCAGATAGCCCTCTATGTCTAATAATGACCTAAAACCAGGCCATTCTTAAAAACTAACTCTGAAACCCCATATAATCCTCCTTGGATTATATTTTTGTACAAGTGGTTCATTTGGCTAAATTTTTACTGAGACCACTTAAACAAAACTTCTACTGATTGATTTATTTTGTTTCATTTTAAACCTAAAACAGGTCCATACATTTGGTACATATACTTGTTTTATGCTTTTGGTATAACGAAGTAGCAGCGTTACTAGGCTAGGAGTTCCTTGTGTTAGGGACTCTCCTACCCAGTTTTGCACATACCAGGACTTAGCACGGGTAGGTGTGTGAGGAGCATCTCTGATTTGTCTTATCTGACATTTTCCCGTCCTCTGGCCACTTGGCTGCAAGTGTGAGCTCTACTCCACTCATCAGGAGTCACTGAACATGTGTTTTGTTTTTAACAGTTCTTGGATTTTTATTTTAAATGGCTCTGTTCCATCCAGGAACTTCCTAGTCTGACTCAGCAATTCTCAAATGACACACAAAATGCTCTCTAAAATACACTACAAGTTTATCTCTGAATAAAACTTAGGATAAGCAAAGTGCTTAAAAACCAAACAAACAAAAGACATGCAATTTAAAGTGTTTGCTCAGCTTGCGAATACATTGGCGATTGCTTATTGGTAGGAAATGACCTGAGAAAAGGCCAACTAATTCCATCCTATCTCTTCTTTCACCTCTTTCCACAGTTTTGGTATGCACGTGTAAAAGTAATAATTGCTAACATTTATTAGCTATGAATAGTTAAGACACTGGGAACTACTAATATGTACCAAGCCCAACCTCAGTATTTTCAGGTTCAACTCATTTGTTCCCATAATAATCTCATGAAGTAGGCGCTATTATTGTCTCTATTTTACCGGTGAGAAAATTGGAGCACAGAAAAGTTAAACAACTTGCCCAAGGTCACAACTACTATGTTTTACAGACAGAATTTAAACAGAAGTAGTCAGATTTTAATTCTAAGCAGAAGGAAGAGTCAATATTAAATATCTTATCCAAAGAATACAGGAAGATAACATCCACTGGAAAGACACACTTGGTCATGGACTCCCAATAAGAAGTACAGCCAGGGACACCTGTGTAGGCTTAGTCAGTTAAACATCTGACTCTTGGTTTTGGCTCAGGTCATGATCTCAGTGTTTGCGAGTTCGAGCCCTCATCGGGCTCTGCCCTGAGCCGGACCCTGCTTGCAATTCTCTCTCTCTCCGTCTCTTTGCCCCTCCCTCCCTCTGTCTTTCTCAAAATAAATAAATCACCAACAAAAAAAGACACTCATGCATTTCCATGTCAAAGGATAATTCCCTTCAAATTAATGAAAGTGACCATACTTCACAGGCAACACAAAGTTGTAGATTAGAAAAATATTGGAAATCTCTATTATCATTTTAGAATATTATATAAGTATTTAATGTGTACGTTAATACTTATTTGAGTTATAAAGTTACTGATTATATTTGCACATGTATATGAGTATCATGCTTGTGTATGTGTGTACCTATACTTATAGGGGTATATATTGATAAGTATATAGATAGATATGGATGTATAGCACATGCCTCAGACAAATATATATTCGTCATGTGTTTACATCACACGTATGGGTAATATCTCAAACTAATTTAAATTTTTTTAAAGTTTATTTATTTGTGAGAGAGAGAGGGAGACAGAGTGTGAGCAGGAGAGGGACAGACAGAGGGAGACACAGAATCTGAAGCAGGCTCCAGGCTCTGAGCTGTCAACACAGAGCCTGACGAGGGGCTCGACCCCACCAACCGTGAAATCATGACCTGAGCCGAAGTCGGACACTTAACTGATTAAGCCACTCAGACACCCCAGACTCAACCTAATTTAAATGTGCCATTGAAGGATTCTGTTCCAAACACCTCTTGTTCCCCTCTTCAAGTACTCTTGGATTTATCTCTTCATTAGAGCTGTCTCCACAGGGACAAGTTCTGAACAGCCTTCCATAAGTTCCTTACAGGTGCAGCCTAATATTTTCTTGTTTCAGGCCCCTCTCATTTCCTATCCTTTAGCATCTCTAAAACAAATACCACTCACGAATAAAATTTGGGGAAGCAGACATCTTGTAAAACAACCCTGACTGATGAAACTGACAGCTAGCACACAAAAGCTTTCCCCTTGCTTATCCAGACCGATGATTCTGAGATAACATTTTATAGGTTTCCCCAAGGGCTCATGCTATGAAGCGACCAGTTGTCCATTGGGTGGGCAACTTCGGGTGCAGGACTGTGCTAGATTCCCCTCCTTCCCGCTGTCCCTTCCTTGTTCCTTGCAATCAAATTCTCAGATAAAACTACTCATAAACCTTCACCTAAGATTCTGCTTTGGGGGAGACCAGGCTAAGACAGCCATTATTTAACGTATATTTTCTCGATTCAATTATTTGTTTTATTGCTAAAATACAGCAAAAATTGGAACTTCAACAAATAATGTTGTACGTTTCATTGCCTGTTGAGGGTCACCGTTTCAGTTTATAGCTTTTAAAAATAAGAACTTTCCGTAGTAAAAGGTTTACAGCCTGGGAAACATTTATTGCTGGCCAGCAATGGTCTGGTGATCAGAGCCAGCGAAATAGTGATTTGTGTCACATGTTTCTGGAAAACAAATTGAAGTCATTCTCTAAGCCAGATCCCAGTTTCAAGAAAAATTATATGGTATCATATACAAGTCCTGGTGGGGACATTATGACTTTCAAAGGCCATGCATTTTATTAAATGTATAACATGCTTAGGTGAAATCTTAATAGGGGTGCTGTTGACTCATTCCAAATGTTTAAAAAAAAGAAGAGGAAGACAATGGAAGCCTTTGGAGTGATATATTGTGGTTCCACTATCATGTGGCAGTTTCTTTTGCTGAATCAAGTTCAAAATCAGAATGGCTCTCTGCCTAGCAAGCAAACTAAGCCATTTCCAAGTGGCTATTAATAATTTGGGCAGTGGAGAAGGAGAAAAACAGGTCAAAATGTCATCTTGAGGCATCTTGGTTATCAATTGTTAGGATCCTCTAGGGCAGAGTTTATCAACCTCAACAGTATTGATATTCTTGGCTGGATAATTTTTTGTTGTAAGGAGCTGTCCTGTGCACTGTAGGATGCTTGCAGCACCTCTGGCCTTGGCTTACTAGATGCCAGTAGTATCACCCACACTCAAGTTATGACAACCAAAAATGTCTATGGGCACTTCCAACTGTCCTCTGTGGGACAAAATCACCCCCAGCTGAGAACCATCAGCTTAAGGCAATGCAGATGCTGATTGGCTGGTGTGATGGGATGCCTTGCAACACAGAACAGAGCATTCAAAGTCTTTGAAGAGGTTCTTCTGAGACAGTTTGGGCCAGTGAAATGATCAAACCAAAGTTTACTGATACCCAGCATTGTGGAATGGGTAAAGATGAGTAGCCTAAAACAGTGATTCCCCAACTTTGGCAGTGACCGAGTCACCTGGAGAGCATATTAAAAGAGATTCCTGAACCCCACCCCCAGAGAACCTAATTCAGTAAGTCTGATATCTTGATGAACCTGATTCAGTGAGTCTAATAATTTGCATTTCTCATAATCTCCCAAGCAATGTTGCAGGTCTGTAAACCACCATTCAAATAGTCTTTGGCTAAAATTTAGAAGATCTTGACTTTGGACAATTCACTTAGACTGTATTGGCTTCATTTTCCAGTAGAATGGGATAGATATGCAGACATAGAAGCAGTAAAGGGAAGAGGGGCCAAGATAATAATATATTAAGAAGACACTGGGGCAACTAGGGAGGTCAAGACATATTTGTGTTGAAAGCGATGCCATGTGGAGTCTCCACTAGATGTGAACTTCATGTCTTATTCATCTCTAATATGATAACTGACACATAGTAGGTGCTTACTTCAGATATTTCAATTATGGTGCTTGCACCCAAGAACACTTTTCGGCTAAAACAACTCACCTATACTGCCCTGCTGAATGCACAGCCCATTCTGAACATGAGATCTTCTCCACATCTGTCATTGCTGAGCAGACTAAAAGTGGTGCATGTGACCAAGAGAATTGAACTCATTGGTGGTCAGCATATGTGAGGAGGCAGGAGCTAGGCCAATTGAGTTATCTCCTGTAGGAGTATGAACTTTAAAACATGAATCCAGTAAGAGCCATCAGTTGTGGGAGCTAAATCTAATGTTCCTAAAAAACTGAGAGTCCAGACAACATGTAAGAAAAAAATACAAGGAGGCAGAACAATGAGTGATCAGTTTATATATATATATATATATATATATATATATATATATATTCACATGGAAAGGAAGATAGGCAGTTGTCAATAGATTCTCCATACCTTTACATGAGAAGCTCTTTCCTGCTTTTCCCGTCATGGCTCAACAATGCCCCAGGGAAGCTGTCTCCCACTCAGTCTAAGGGGCTCAATCCCCACAAGCCATTCTCCATCAAAGTCTTCCTTTTAATTTCTTCATGAGACTTATCACTGCTGTGATGGTTAATTTTTTGTGTCAGCTTGACTGGGCTAAGGGATGCTCAGATAGCTGATAAAACATTATTAGGGTGTGTCTATAATAGTGTTTCCAGAAGAGATTAACATTTGAGTTGGTACACTGACTAAAGAAGATGGCCCTCATCAATGTGAGTGGGTGTCATCCAACTTATTAAGGGCCTGAATACAAGAAAAGGTGTACTTTATGGATAGACCACTGAGGTGTGTAATGGGCTTATAGGTGTTCATATATATACTAAATCCATTTCTGTTAATTGAGTCCCCACTTATGTGGACCATATGGGTAGGAAAATGATCCAAACTAATCCAATCACAGTACCCAATTCCTCTGTTGCTCCATTACTTGGACCAAAGGATAAGCATGTGTGATGATTAGTTTTATGTGTCAACTTGACTAGCCTATGATACTCAGTTATTAAATTGTATGCTAAATCTATATGTAGCTATAAAGGTATTTTGTAGCTGTGATTGATATCTAAAATCAGCTGAATTTAAGTAAAGGAGATTATCCTTGGTAATGTAGGTGGACCTCATTTAATCAGTCAAAGGCCTTCAGAGCAAAACCTGGGGTTTTCCAAAGGAGAAATCCTCTCCCAAGACTGCAGAATTAACTCCAGCTTAAATTTCCAGCCTGCCATCCTGCCCTAAAAATTTTAGACTTGTCAGTACCCACAGTTGGGTGAGCCAATTCCTTAAAATAAAACTCTGGAGACACACACACACACACACACACATACACACACACACACGTATATGTATCCTACTTGTTCTGTCTCTCTGAAGAACTATGACTAAGCTGAGTCAATCATAATCCTTCTCCAGAATTTTAAAAATCTTCTTTCATCTCTGATTGCATTCTTCTAGGATGTGGTAGAGCCCTGAGCAAATGCTCTATGTAGGATCATTCAGTTTGAAAACCAGGAAGCCCACGTGGAGGGATGCAGAGGTCAGAGGTGGAGACAGAGATTCTTGGCAGACAGAGAGCATCAGAGCCCTGGTCCAGGGGTTTCTGAGGTCAGCTGTAATCCCTTTCTTCCTGTAATTGGTTTATGTGGGCAGCAAACCTTCTGCCTTAAGCTGGTTTGAAATGAGCTTCTGTCACTTTCAAACAAGTTTTTGTATTGGCAGCAAGTCAACACTGGGGTTCCGGTTCTGTTTTTTTCTGCATGAGTCTCTTGAAACCACTTGATAGGAGGATCTTAAGTCTGCAGGTCATGGGGAGTGTGTGATGGCTACACCCGTCCTGATATCCCATGCAGATAACCCATACAGGCACAAAGAAATGTTGTTTTCATGCCTAAGCAAATCTCCAGATAAATTTATATTTCAGCCTTACCTCCTTTGAATGCACTTTTCCATATTCAATTTCTCTGCCTAACTAAGTCATGTTTATACTGTATTAACCCCCACTACTGTCACAGCTGATTGGAGAAAGGCTCAACCTCTTACCCACAGAGAGGGAGGTACAAGCTGGCCAGTGGCCAATCACTTATGAGGTCTGGCTCAGAAAGATGGGCTGGGTGAGTCAGATCCCAGTCTTGGGAATTTTGATATAGACAATTTTGAACCTGAGATGTAGGACTAGATGGTAAATGAAACTTCATGATGTTGAGCTGAGGACACAGTAATTCAAAATACATGCATATAACACACAAGAAAGAAGAGCAGGGGAAGAAAACGCCAATTGGTAGAGAGAGAAGCATTTAGCAGCTGTTCAGTGAGAAAGAGGTGCCGTGCAGTTGAGTGAGTTCCAGCCCTGTTCTCGTGAGGTGCAATGATGCAGAGCTTCCTGCCAAGTAAAATAAAGCTTTCTTTATCTGAGTTATTCTGAGATTACCCTCCGTCCCTTACAACCAAACAAGGCCACCTGGACATGTTCACTGTGACTGGAAAGTGCTTATCACGCGAAAAGCCCCAGACTGCAACACTTTACCTGGAAACAGAATTGGAAATGCTGTTTAGATGGCAAAGCTTCTTAGTAAGAAACATCGACTTGCAAAATGTAAATTCCAAATCATCTGTTAACATTTACAGAGAACAAACAACATTCAGAGAACTTATTTCTTAATTAAATTAATTTATCCCTCTGTGAATACAGAACTGGTATTTTAGATAAATATAATATCTATGTATGTTATTATATAGTCCATAAATTTAATTTTGGTGGGAGGAGGAAACTTGGGGAAGTAATGGGTATGAGGACAACCTTGATAGTGGTGATAGCTTCCAAGGTGTGTACTTACCCCAAACCCATCAAGTTTTCTGCAGTAAATATGTATGCCTTTTTATATGGCATAAAGTGGTTAAACAATCTCAATTTTGTTATTGTACCCTTTTAAAAGGAAAAAAACACAAACAATCCTATTTTATTTATTTATTTATTTATTTATTTAAAGATCTGCTCCTTTTTTTTTTTTTTTTTTTAAATAAGTCGTACACCAAATGTGGGGCTTGAACTCAGGACTCTGTGATCAAGAGATGCATGCTCTACCAACTGCCAGGTGCCCCAATATTCCCATTTTTAAATGACAATAAAATTTAGGCACAATAGAGATTGATACCCAACTATAACCAGATCTTTTAAAAGAAGAAAAACCAATGTGGTAAAAAGAAGGGGGGGAGGGGCAAAAAATTGTCCTAAGTGGAAAGAATGTTGAAACATACTGAAAAAGTTAAAGAAAGTCATGCAAATCCTATAACAGTTTGTGCTGTCATTTTTTCCCTAAATGAAGAATGCCAGTCACAATGTCAGCCCAGAGACATAATCTGGGACTAATCAGAAATCAGCATTAACCTGCACAGCTTGGGAATGGCCTTCTCAACAGGTGCTTAGTATGTGAATGTCCATTTGTGCAAGATGAATGAGTGCAGGGGCCATAATAAGGCCATGGCATTTGGTTATGATGATGGCCTCTGACGGCCAAAGCAATACATAAATTATAATTGAATTACAACTGAGAGCAGGCAGCGTGTGACACAATTCATTCCTGCCACCTCATTCTAAATTCAGGCCTAGAACTGTGAATGCAAGAGCTGAAAAGCAGAAATGAGGAACACCTTCCCCACCTTCAGGTTCATTTGTGGTTTCTACTCTGGAGGTCTTGAGGATCAGAGCCTTACAAACTTGCCACTAGATAATAATCTTCCAAGTGGACAGGTTTTTGTAGATTTTAGTAGGGGTCATAAGTGGTAGTCAGCAAAAACTATCCATTCATCCATTGATTTGTTTCATAAACATTGTCTTGTTACTGAACTGTGTATTGGGAATTGTTACACAGAGGTTCATAGTCTCATGAAGGAGGTTTCACATACACATAATCTAGGACAATGGGCAGTAGTATTAGAAGTATGCTCACAGAGTTTTATGTAAATTCCTAAGAAGGATTGTCTAAAACAGCCTTCTCAAATTTGATGGTTAGTACCTAGGCCAAGTCTTAAGAATGAGCAGGCATTAGCCAGGCAAAGGAGGGAGTGAAACATTCCAAGTTCAGGTACTAAATGAGTCAAGTGACAGAGGTGGGAAGCAGCATGTGCATACAAGAAAAAGTCATACAGGGGAGCCTGGGTGGCTCAGTCGGTTAAGCATCCGACTTCGGCTCAGGTCATGATCTCACAGTGCGTGGGTTCGAGCCCCGTGTCGGGCTCTGTGCTGACCACTAGCTCAGAGCCTGGAGCCTGTCTTCAGATTCTGTGTCTCCCTCTCTCTCTGACCCTCCCCTGCTCTCTCTCTCTCTCTCTCTCTCAAAAATAAATAAAAGAATTTAAAAAAAGAAAAAAATAAAAAGTCATATAGGCTTTCAAAAGGCACAAGAGTGCTGGCTTAATTTAACGTCCAGTGTCAATTACCATTTTAAAAACTGAGCACCTAATATGTGCTAGGCTTTCAAAATTGGATGAGGCATGAAGCTCACCCTTCATGATTTAGCAAGCTTATAAATATAATTCTGTAGCAAAATAAATTTAAATAAAATATAAAGGGCACCATCACAGAGATATGAAGAAAGGTCTGTGGAAGCCCCAAGGAAGAAGTGAAAACTCAGACTGGTTACTGGTTTTTTAAGGAAATGACTTTTCAGCTGGGTCTTGGCAAGTGAAGAATTTCTCAGGAGAAGAAGTCCTGAATTCCAGGCAGAACGAAACTGAAATACTCATTTTCTTGAAGGACATAAAAAAGATTAGAGCAGTGGATTCTCCAGGGGAGGCTTGGGGATCTTAGTGGAACCACAAACTGACCCTTTGAAGACAGCAAGGGAATTTGTATTGAAGTTTTGTTTCCATAACACTACTTGTATGTGGATTTTATTGTGGGTGATTGCCATAAAGGTGCAAATGGAGATTATGGGGGAAGTAAAATCTGCTCTATTCCCTCTCCATGGCTTGGCTCACCACAGAATTAGGGTATTCTAGAGTTCTGGAAGCATTCTCCCCCAAGATAGATAATTAGGGTACACACCACTAAGGATCCTGGTCCCATAGCCCCTCATTTGGTTTCACCACTGTTCTGCCTTCACCTTCCACCAAACGGGTCTTGATAATAAACCCCTCATTAGACAATAAGGTAAAGACAGTAAGAACTAAACATTAAATCCAATAATTTTCTTTCCCAAAGGACCCCAGGAAGTCAAGATGGTGTTGTCACTCATGGAGTGCCAGTGCAAGGCATGCTGGAACACCTAAGGGTTTGTTTGGGCAACTTGCAACAAAGAGAGGAAATACGTGTATTTGTGGGCCAGCCAGGAAACCTGATAGGATGGGGACTTGTCCAGTGTCTAAAAATTTTGATGAGTTCAAATATGACCCAGGAAATTCCTGTTTGTGAGAAGAAGCCTGTGCGGTGGGTGGAATAAGGCATAGAAAGGAGTCAGGCAGACAGCCAGATTGTGGTTCCAGGTAGTACTCCTTCTACTTACAAGGCAGCAGTTTGTGAAAGAGTTGATGGGCTGTGGAAATGAGTCCTTAAGGAGAGGAAGGAGTTATGGAGAGCCAAGCTGCAACATGGGGACCATGCATACTTCTAAATTGTGGGACAGGGTGCTAGTCTAAGTGGAGATCAAGAGTGCTTGTTAGAGAAACTGAGGCACAAGCCCTATCCTGAGAAGTAGACTCACATAGGGCAAGGAGAAAAAAGAAATTGGGAGGATACTGATTAGTGGCTTCAAGTATGCCCAGAGCCTGCCCCTCCATAACAGATCTCAGAGTTGACAGACTTCATGAACTTGTGGGTTGGGAGCTCCAACAGGACTTCTCTTCTGATTAGGACTATCTTTAGGGATAAATGGGTCTGAGTCTGGACCTGCCATGGTGGGAGTGGGCATATCCTGGAAGGGCTAGAAAGAGTCAGAGGAAAGGAGCAATGGTCTCAGACTACCGGCAAGGTACAACTATATAAGAATGCCAGCAAGCAGGCCTGTCTTGAGAACAATCACTGCCTGGTAAATGGACTCCCCTCTAGCACCAGGCAGGAATGTCTAGGGATCCGGCACAGGAACACACAAGAAAGAGAAGTGCTAGAGTTGAACTACCATGCCCCGCACACAGGTTCCTTGATTCCTTCTTAGTGATTCAGAGTGGATTTTCCAGTCTATAGATTAGTCACAGCCATTGTTTATTATTTTTTCTTTCTTTTTGCTCGGCCTCTGGGTACCATTGCTTATCTAAATCACAAATGAAGGGGAAGAAGAGGTGAAATTCTCTGAAATAGTGTGCATTTTCTGTAAAGTTTGGAACAAAGAAGTGATGTTAACCCATAGCTGAAATGACTTTTTTCTGGCATTGAACACACAGGCAGAATCACCCCATGAATGGCCCAAGGGTTCACAACTTATGAACAGTCATTGGCACTAGTATATGGGGTCAGCCAATGGGGGAGACTGGTGTGAGCACCTGGTGGGGCTGAAATGCACTGAAGTGTTTGGTATTGCCTATTTTTGTGCAGCAAATCACCCCAAAACTTGGTGGCTTCAAACAACAATAATTATTTATTATCTTTTGGTTTCTATTTGTCAGGAACTCAAGAGCAGTGCCTTTTAAAGTTGTAGTCAGAGGTCAACTAGGACTGCAGTCACCTGAAGCCTTGATGAGGGCTGGACGATCTACTTCCTCCAGGGTGGCCCACCCTCATGGCTGACAAGTTGGTGCTGGCTGTTAGTGAGAAACCTTACTTCCTTCCCTCATGGGAACAGAGTTCTTACAATATGGCGACTGAATGAGCAATCCAAAAGACCAAGGTGTAAGATACAATGTCTTTTACTAGACTTGCCAGTCACATGCCATTACATCTATAGTAGTCTACTAGCCATACAAGCCAGCCTTGTTTGGTGTGGGAGGGGACTATACAAGGGCATGAATGTCAGAGATGAGGACCATTAGAAGCTGGCTACCACAATTTCCAAGTATCCCATAACCCATTACCTCCTGACCATACCTCTGAAGTTGCATGTTTTCTTTGCCTGGAATTTTCTGCTGCTTTTTCTTGGCGTTCAAGGGCCAGCCCTGTTTCCTTTCTCTAGAAAAGCATTGCCAACACTTGCAGACAGCACTTCACACATATATCTATTTTAGAGCTTGTCTGTCTGTGGAATTGTTTGTCGGCTGATGGCAGATTAAGTACACTTGGGACTGGCATAGACCTGGCACTCAGTAATGCTGGATGAATGGGAGACCTGGCACTCAGTAAAGCTGGATGAATGGGTGAAGGAATGAATGCTTATCATCACATCAAAAGGCATCTGTGGCCCATAATTCTCAGTTGCCTCCTGAGACTTCAGGATAGCCCTTGATTATCATTATAAACCAAATTCTCCCACATGAATAGTTGAGGGGAGAGGAAGTACATGGTATGACTTGGCTCCATGCAAACGTTGCTAGGCATGATCTCCCTTACAAGTTTCTTAATTATAAAATTCCAAGAGAGGCATGTGATCATAAAATTCAAAAGCTACCCAAATATTATTTATTTTTAGATATGTCCTTGTCTCACCAAATGTCATCAAGTAAGCCAAACAGAAGAGAAATTGTAAAGCAAGAGAACATCAACTAAAAAAAGGAGTAGGGGTGGAGCCATGGCCATGAGACAAAAGCAATCAAATGAAGTTGATAACTTTTGAGGAGAGGTTTCAAAATTACCAAATTTGGAACATAAATTATTTTCCACTTGGTTATTTTTCTTCAAACTATGCTTTATTTAATTAATTCATGAGGGGATCATAATGAATCTGCAACTTAGGAATTGCTTTTTAGATTTTTTTTTCCCCTCAAGGTGTATGGTAATTTGGGTAGAATCTTGACTACAGTTTCCTGTTTCAACTCTCTAAGTGAAAAAGGCTTACTCAGCAAACAGTTGACAAAAATAAGTTTCAAGGTAATGAGACATGCTTGGGGTAAAGCAATGAGGGGGAATTGACTCTAGCTGGGCACAACATCTGAGGACAAAGCAGTACTCAATGACACTCAAACCAGAGGGCCCTGGTTCTCCACCTCAGTGCCATCTTGGTAATCAATCTATTGAACCCTGTGCTGAAATTCGTGCTCTTGGGGAGCTTGGCTTTCCTAACCTGACAATGCCTGTGAAGCTGTGGCACAAACAATCACTCTAATGCAAGGGCAGCTGCACTGAACTCTTTGGGCAAGCTTCTTAATGTCATTGAGCCTCAATTTTCCCATCTGTAAAATGTAGATAATGCTATCTACTCCATAGGGTAGGCTATAGCACACACTATAGATTTATTAAATATACTTAAAAAGGGAGGCTTAGTCAGTTGAGCATCCGACTCTTGATTTTGGCTCAGGTCATAACCTCATGGTTTGTGAATTTGAGTCCCATGTCAGGCTCTGTGCTGACACCGCAGAGCCTGCTTGGGATTCTCTTTCTCTCCTCTCTCTGCTCGTGTTCTCTCTCTATATATAAATAAATAATTAAACATTAAAAATAAATAAATTAATATACGTAAAAAGACATACTCTTAACACTCCATGCCTTCCTTTTCTCTTCCATGCTCACCATTCCCTCTCTCCTAACTCTGCCCTTCTACCTCGGCCTACTTACACCTGGCTAGCATTTTCTAGTAATTATTTCCTTTGGGAGATTTCCCTTGTTCCCACCCTTTCCAAGAATAAGTTTGCTGTGCTTCTATAAGATTCTTAGCACTGGGTGCTATAAATGAACATTCATGGTACAGGACTGTAGTTGCCTATTCACTTAGCTGTATTTGCCCATTAAAATATAGAGCCCAAAGGGCACAAATTATGCCAAACTTCCCATCATTGTATTTCCAGCAGTGAACCTAGAACATGATCAATTGTAGGAACTCAATAAATGTGAAAAGAGGAAAAAAGAAAAGCAGGAAGGAGGGGCGTCTGGGTGGCTCAGTCTGTTGAGTGCCCGGCTTCGGCTCAGGTCATGACCTCACGGTTCTTGAATTCAAACCGTATGTCTGTGCTGACAGCTCAGAGCCTGGAGCCTCCTTCAGATTCTACGTCTCCCGCTCTCTCTGCCCCTCCCTTGCTCACGCTCTCGCTGTCTCTCAAAAATAAATAAATGTTGAAAAAAAGAAAAGAAAAGAAAGGCAGGAAAGAAAGGTGGAGAGGGAAGGAAGGAAGGAAGGAAGGAAGGAAGGAAGGAAGGAAGGAAGGAAAGAAGGAAGGAAGGGAGGGAGGGAGGAAGGGAAGGAGAGAGAGAAGGCTGCAGAAAAACAGTTGGTTCTCCAAGCCCTGTTTTCTAGAGAGAGCAGTCCTTGGGAACTGTGCCCCATACCAACATACCTGCACTACCCAGATATTACAGAAAAATATGTATTAAGCTGAAGGAAAAAGCAGCAGAAATTGGATGAGATGGGGCCAGCTGGAGATTTATCATGCCCTCAGGATTCACAGTCCTAATTAACAGAAGCAAACACCTCATGGAAGGAAAGAAAGAGCGCATCATCACCAGAGCGAAACTCCCATGCCTTCACAGTCCCAGCACGCCTCTTGGATCTCCTGTGGCTTCCTCTTCAGGTGTGTGGAGGGGACCTTGGAGTTTCTGGGAGCAGCATCAAAACAGACAATAAAAATCAATTGCTAATCTGGAAAATGTTATTCATCTTCCATATGTGGTAGGAATAACAGCTCATAAACTCGGGTGTCCAAATAAAAAAATATATTGCACCTCTTTATTTTATAGAAGCCAGCCCAATTTTATTCTAGCACTTGCCTCATCCCAGGCCTATTGTGACCCTTGACCTGAATCATCTTCAGAGGTAAGCCTGGATGGATTGCTGGTGATGGGTTGGAACATCTGGTGTTTGGTTCTAGGCACACCTGGGTTACACTGGAGATGCCAATCATCCCTGTCTGCTTGGACTATTTCTTTCTTTTTTTTAATTTAAAAATTTTTTTAAAAATATTTATGGTTATTTATTTATTTTGAGAGGGAAAGGGAGGCAGAACACGGGGAGGGGAAGGTCAGAGAGAGAGGGAAAGAGAGAATCCCGAGCAGGCTCCACACTGTCAGCTCAGAGCCCCATGCAGGCTCGATCCCACAACCGTGAGATTATGACTTGAGCCAAAACAGAGTCAGATGCTCAACCGACTGAGCCACCCAGGCACCCCTGCTTGGACCCTTTCATAGCACCACTTGCGGCTTTATCTACCAAGACATTGCACATAGTGCTCTTCTCTGGGATCTTGGCCCCTTGTCAGGATGTGTTTGGGTAGCCAGGCGGATCCCCACTGTTCCAGGATGCCTGTATCCCACCTTTCTCTTCCCACAGCCCAGGTCTTTGTGGACTATGGGAGGGCATGGGCGAGCCCCACTCTGCCTCTGCTTCTGCAGCTCACTCTGCCTCTGCCACTATACCCTTGACCTCTTTGTTTTTCCACAGACCCCTAGACTCTTCATAAGTGCTTATAAAGAAAAAGCCAGTGGGGAGCCTGGGTGGCTCAGTTGGTTAAGTATCTGACTCTTGGTTTCAGCTCAGGTCATGATCTCATGGTTTCTTGTTCTAGCCCCACATCAGGCTCTGAGCTGGCAGCACGGAGCCTGCTTGGGATTCTCTCTCTCTCCCTCTCTTGCTGCCCCTCCATGACTCACGCTGGCTCAGTCTCTCTCAAAATAAATAAATATACTTAAAAAAAGAAAGAAAGAAGGAGCCAGGTATTCTGGCCAGGGACTCCTGCTTTCTGCCCTGCCATGTCCCTTAACTGTGCCAATGGAGCACAGAGCAAACAGCTTGCACCGAAAGAAAGGGAAATCAGACAGTGAAGACGAAACCAATAAAACAAATGAATGCCTGAAAATACTGTCCATACATACGAAGTCCCCAAAGGGTGAGGTTAATGTGGGTTTTGACACCCTGTGGAGATAGAGCACTGGGACGATTGTGATTTCCCAGGACACCGCACATAATCTTCAGAAGTGAGTTGTGATGCTCAGACCATTTATATGTGGAAACGCTACACAGAAACTGGCTGCCTCTAACCCACCTTTGTATTCTAGGACTAGACAGAACAAGGGGGCCAAGGAGGATACAAACAACGGCTAAATTAACTCAGTGCCTCACATGCCTTTTTCCAGCAGGCAGCTGCCATTGGGGAGCACCTTGCTGGGAAAATCTACCCCTTTATGCCAGCCAAGCCCATGTATTTATGAGGGAGTGAAACTTTGAGCAGCATTGCATAGAAGATGCAGAGTGTTACCAACTTGAGAAATATAGTTATTGCTCTCTGCTCTTTACCCAGAGCTGACTGAGGGATGTGTTTTCATTTTACATCAATGTGCTAGACGGCTCTTGGTGTGAAAAGATGGGAGATGCTAATGCTATTGCCATCTGAGTGTGTGAATAGGCCGACGAAGCCCTGGAGTGCTTGCTGGAAGGGAAAGTGTGTGAGCATGTGTGTATGTGCACCCCACACCCCCCACATACATACAGACACAACCACTCACACACAGAATCATGCGCACACTATCACACACACACACACACACACACACACACACACACACACCAGCACATGTAGTTTCACTGGGTTGGTGAAGGTCTAGGCCAGGATCAACCTTACCAAGTCTTGTTCAAATATTTAAAAGTATATTTTTCTGGCTTCCCTCTCTATAAAATGGCTCCTACTTTTCAGGACTATTTACTATTTTCTCATTTGCCTTATTTTATTGGCTTTCTGAAGAAGGTAGCCCAAATAAAAAGCAATTAATTGCATTTTCATTATGGCTGATCATATCCATGTGCTTAATTGTGTGGTTTCTTAGCACATGCTTGCATCTTTTATCCCCAGCATCTGCCCCAGACCTGACTACAGTAGGTACCTACAACCAGAGGTGTTTTACCAACATCGTCATTTGCATTTAGAACTTTCGTCTTGGAGACCTCTAGTATTAGCCTCAAATTACATCTGGTCTCATGTAGTAAAGCTGTGTTTGGTTAATGTCTGCTATGAGCTGGATTCTTTGCCTAAATGTCTTATGCTCCTCACCAGGAAGTCATGAAATTGAAAACATTTTCCTTCGAGAAGCTAAAAGACTTGCTTTGGTCACCTGGCCAGCCAATAGCAGAGTTGGGATTCAAACACAGATCGTCTTGACTCAGAGGTGGTATTGCACTGGGCCTCCCCTCATGACCCCATGTGTTCATGAACTTGAGAATTGGAAGGCGCCTAAAGGACATCCAACCTCTTCAACTTTTAGATAAGGAAGCTGAGGTCCAAACACATTAATTGATTTACTCAGTGGAGTCCCACAGAGCATTACTGGGAAAGCCTGGGTCACACTGTTGTGCTTATAACAAATAGTCATCTCTCCCCTGCGGAGGGCAAGGAGCTCTGCCAGATACCACAGTGCATACAACATGTGGAAGGGGGCGCCTACCCTTAGGCAGTCATTAAAGGATGAACAGAAAAATAAAGAATCAGCAGTAAAGCGCTGTCCCTGAATAAAATACCCTCCCAGGAATGGGAGGGAGGAGGGAGATGTCACAGAATGGCTTCTTGTCAGAAGTTCATTTTGAGCTCAGTCTGACGAGCAGAGGAAATGATCCAGTCACCAAGGACTTTGCCTCGGTCACATTCAGGAATCTGCTCCTTCTTATCAAGACACAGGCTCAGTGGGCTCTCCTTTGCCATCAAGTCACTGTTGGAAGAGCCCTGTTGTCCCTGGTTTACAATAAGGTAAGAAATTCTTAAAGGCTGTCCAGGTGTGGGTTAAACATACATCACTCTCCACTGACGAAGGAAGAAGTTTGCTAGGAGGATTGCATGCCAGGCAGCGACTGTTGAAATGCTCCCTTGAAAGGAGGTGTCTTCATTTGGTCTTATTTAATTCTGGAAATAGCTCAAGGAAGAGGTTTACACAAAAAGAATTTTCCTGTGGATTAAGTTGCATTGTTATAAATAGCAACATACCTGATATCTTGATTTAAAGTAGAAATACATTTCTGGCAAACACACGTCTTGATCACATGATTAACAATTTAATCACCAACGCATGGCTTACTTCCATGGGTGACTATATTCCAGACAGGAGGGGTCAGGTTACCATCCTTCCTGAAATCAGACTTCCCATCACCCTCAACATAATGTCCTGACCTCTTGGATAGGATCCAGAGTCTGTGTCTGAACTTCCACCACCCCCTAGAGCCCTCCTCAGCATCTCTCCTACCTCTGTGCACTCCTAAGCTGACAGGTGTTCTGCACAAAAATATCAAAATAACAGCCAGGAAGGAGGCATTGGTCATAGCTTTCAAAATACTGCTTTGTTTATTTCAGTAAATAATGTGCAGTGTATACCTGATCAGCTTTTTCCCTTTTTAGGATAACTTCTCTAACTTTAGAGCAATTCTTCGCGTAGGTGAAGAAAACACAAATCTGAAAGATGTTTAGATATTGATTTTTATAAACAAAGGAAAAATCCTGAATTGTTCCATTCAGTACTTCGTGTTGGCAAGTGTACCCAATGATCCTGCTCTGTACTGAACACCACACAAGAATACCTGAGCCAGAGAGTGGCTAGGTGTCACCAACCCCATCTCCTTTTTTCTGGGCATGTAGAAGAGAGTATATTTCCCAGTCTCTCTTGCAGTCAAGATGTCCCCACGTGACTGGGACTTGACAGTGGAATGTAGGAGGAAGCAATGTATACGACTTGCAGATGAGATTGTGAAGCCACTCACATGGTCCTCTTTTCTCCTTCTTTCTCTTTTACTATAACTCAGGATAGACTGAAGGAGCTTGAATCCCCAAGTTACCATAGTAACTGCACAACCCTCCAAGGAGAGTGTCATGCATAAGAGAAGGCTTTACTATGTCATGAGATTTGAGAGTTTCTGTTACTGCAGCATAGCCTAGCACATCCTAACCAGAACTTTGTCTTCTCTGGCCCCACCAGCCATGACACAACTGGACTGTGGCTGTCACAGGGGATGGGATGGGCATTGCTAGACCCCCTCCCTCAGAACTCACTTCCTTAGCCTTCAGGAATGTTACCTGCTCAGTAGCTTGCTGATATCAGTACTTGCTGATATCCAAGTCCTTCCCCAGGAATTGGCAAAGGAAATTGCTGCTCCAAGAGCTACACCCCCGCACCCCCACCCCCAGGCCAAGAGCAGGCCCATCCTATGATTGATGGTTGAGGGCCTCAGTGTGAGACCCCTCTGCAAAGCCATCCCAGCTCTAGGGCCCCCCATGGGGTCTGCCAAGTTCTCTGCTGCAACTGCCTGCTGGTTTAACTTCTGCTCAACCTGGTTTCTCTAGTCCCTCACTGGTGTGGCTCCCTTGTTGATTACTCTGTGATTGTCTTCCTGCATGCACATCTTCACCTCAGAGTCTGTTTCCTAGGGAACCTATGAGGGGCACCTTTAATTCCCATAATGTACTGGGCTTTCTTTTGTTGGATAACTTTACTGATGCCGTCCCTGCTGCTCTGAACAGTTCTGCCCACCCCCCACGCCTGCTGCGGCGGTCATATTGGCCATTGGCATCATCTTCAGACCAGCTATCATGTCCTCCAGCTCCGCTGCTTTTCTGATGGATGGCTTCAGGAGTACCTCCTCTTACCTATCTCCTCCATCAGAACACTGATTCCAGCTGTTGTAGTTGTGGGAATGGTTGCTGCCCTCAGACAGTAAACTCACTGACAGCAGGTGTGTCCTCTCTGTCACCCCGGGCTTAGCACAACACCTTCCAATTCTGCACCCCTCAGAGCTAGAGAGAACAGCTCCCTTTCAGTGCTTGCCAGGCATGGAAGGCTCTGGGTAAGCCCACTACAGTGGTATAACTTTGGTACATATTACTTTGGAATGGTTTTTTCTGTCTCGAAAGATTTGGAAAGGAAGAGAGGTATTTTATCTTGTTTACTATATTATTTTTATTTTCGCTCATCTCTGGTCCACTCAGCAGGACTCAAATTCTAAGTTTCTGGAGGGCGGCCTCTCTTCCTACTGTTTAAGGAAAGCTAGGGGTGCCTGAGTAGTTCAGTAGGTTAAATATTTGACTCTTGATTGCAGCTCAGGTCATGATCTCGTGGTCAAGAGATCGAGCCCTGCAATGGGTTCACACTTAAGCATGGAAACTGCTTGGGATGGAAATTGCTTGGGATTCTCTCTCTCTTCCTCTCTCTCTGCCCCTCCTCACTCATGTTCTCTCTTTCTTTCTCTAAATAAATAAATAAATAAATAAATATTTTTAAAAAAAGAAAAGAAAAGCTAAATGCGCTGAAGTTATGCTGTGGAGAAGAGGAGAGACAGAGTGCCTTTGAAAGATCCCCTGTGCATGGAAGGGAATGGAAGCGGTGTTTTTTCCCAAATACTCAAACCTGTGATTCCATCCCTGGCAGCCAGATGGGGAGAGGGCTGCCATGGTACCTGAGGGGGACTAATGTCTAGAATGTGTTCTCTTGGGGGTGAGGAGAATGCACAGCAATAGAGTTGATATTTTATGTCCTCTTAGTCTAGAATTTTAGAAGTTGCAAAGTCAGATTTTATTTCATTTTAAGGCAATGGTGTAACATGTCTTATATAAGAGAGTTTGTGCCCGAGGATTTACCTTTAGTACATTAATACTTAAATCAAACTAGAGTGAACTTCTCTGAGGATGAGAATATTTCTTTAACTGTGTGATTCTCTCTCTTTGTATCCTAGCTAGAGGTTTCTGAAATGAGTAACACTTTCTCAAAGGCTTGACAGCCCTCCTCCACTCCTTTTGTTCTCCTAGAAAAACATTGTTGAATACAAAATGCCTTTCCCCACATCTGGCATATTGTACTGACCTTGGGAGCACACATCTGAATATCTTAGTTGGAGGTTTATTTACAGCCTGCCTTATAATTAAAGATAGATAATTCTTTATCCCCTTGCAGCTTGATAAAATGTATGAGATTTAGGCGTTTGGGTGGGTAACTGTTGGTTTTGGGTGAAGGAGACAAATAGATGTGCAGCATGTTCACAAGAGCCACCTGTCTTGGGAGCCTCCATGTCATCCAGTACTATCAGCACCTAGTGATATTGTAGCTACACACGTCATCGACACTTGAGAAAATGATGATAGCCCTAGCCACTTATGGGACATGAGTGCCTAGGATGGAGAATGAGTTAGCCAGAGACTGCCGAGAATTCTGCATGATGGAAAGCCTAGCCTATTGCAATGTGGGGAGTTTGCCCCTTTAAGCTCTACAGAGCAGTCCCTAAATTCATCCCTGTGATCCCATGATAATCAAAGATGTCATGAGGTGAATAAAATGGGACCTCCCAAGATTCTGTGAGGAAGATGAGTTTTGGCCTTCCCCATGTGGACTTCTCTGGCTCTGTGTTCCTTTTCCGTCTTTCTCAGCCTGGTCTGGCATGATACTACCTCATGGGCTTCCTCGCCCTCTGGCTTCTGACTGGGAAGAGACTTCTCACAGGAGGAGACACCAGTAGGGAATTGGGAAGAGAGAGGGCTGGGGGGTTTATGCCCTCTGCTCCCTCTTGGGTCACAGGTTGGCAGTGAGTATATTCCTCCACAGAAGGTGACAGTTCCTGTTGGTGACTCCTCCCTTCACCGTCACAGCTCCTTCTGAGTTTTGACTACCTCTCTATTCCCTTGCCTAGTTGCCTCTAAGAATAGCCATGACTTCCAAATGTTAATGGGGTTCCTCTAACCCCATCCACAATTGTATACAGGGTCTCTTCATTAAACTCTCAATTTATTCCCATTTTAGTGTACCAACACAATACGATATAACATATTATCCTTAGCTCCTCATAGAGCTACATGCCTGCAAAAGTAGGTGGCAGTGAAAAGGGAGATCTAGTAGTTATAACAACCTTCCTTAGAAAATCCTGGCTTTATATCATATCATCATATCATATCACATTATAATATTAATTTATATTGCATTAGTGAACCTCAATCTTACAACAGAATTTGTCTGCCTTTATTTCCTAGGGTGTATATGTACTTCAGAACGAATTTTTTTAGAGCATTGAAGCACAGGTGAATGTTTCTTTTTTTAATTTTTTTTAATGTTTTATTTATTTTTAAGAGAGAGAGAGACAGCGTGAGCAGGGGAGGGTCATAGAGAGAGGGAGACACAGAATCTGAAGCAGGCTCCAGGCTCTGAGCCAGCTGTCAGCGCAGAGCCTGACACGGGGCTCGAACCCACGAACCGTGAGATCATGACCTGAGCCGAAGCTGGACGCTCAACCTACTGAGCCACCCAGGCGCCCTGTGAATGTTCCTTTAAAGATTAACACATCCTTCTGGGTTTCGACACTGTTCCAGGCTATTCCCTACCCCGATTCAGCCAACTCTGCTACTCACCATGCTTATTCTCCTCCGTGCAATTTCTCCCTTGAATGTCTCTTCCATCCGAGATCTCCACCTCCCCTCTGAATTCATCTGTTCAGCAAATTTTGAATGTCTGCTAAATTGTGTCTTCTAAATGCTAGATCCCTCAAAAAAAAAAAAAAAAGATGCACAAGAGCCTTTTCTAAAAAAAAATCCCTTCTCCTTTCTTCTAGGCTCCAGGACCCCTTGAACTTGTTCCACTGGGACCACCTTCTACTCTGTACTCTGAGTGTTGCCCTCACGCCTGTCTTTGCCATTATATCATGAGCTTCCTGAGGACAGCAAACCCATGTTGATCTTCCCCAGCTCCTTAAGCACCACACACATACACATACCAAGTACACAGAATATACTTAATTAATGTCTGGGGAATCAAAACGAATCACCAGCGTAGCTTGCCCCCAGCCAGCAAATGCCCTGAGAACCTGATACGATATGGAAGAATTGTTTGACAGGCTGGGATCTTTGTCAGATATTCCAGACTTGAGAACCCAGGGGCTCTGGCCAGTTTGTGCAATTTATACTTAAGACAGTGATAGTATAAACCCCAGAAAGAGAATTTCCGAGAGAGCTAGAACAGAGAGATGGCCCAATCTGAGCTGTTCCAATCACAAAATACATTCGGTTCCCTCACCTCCTCTGCCCTGCTCTTCCCTAGAGCTCTAAATAACCAGCCTGGACAGCTTTAGTCACTCTGGAAAATGTATGTAACTGCTGATAAAGTCTAGCCCAAACATCCCTCTCACACTGTGCTGACTCATTTGCCCAAAATATGCCTGACCAGCGAGGCAGAAATAATGATTCTTACTGGCTTTTAACTACCAGGCTCCCTAGCTCTACTTCCTTTAGTCCTAGGGGCACATTCTAATTTGGTAGAGAAAAGAAAATAAGAAGCATGCCTGCCAATCCCCATCCTAGAATTACTGAAGAAAGAAAATGTATGCAGTTATGTTAAAGGTCCATGTATTATATGAAAGCGTCATTCATAACCTCCACCCCCACTTCACACTCAACCATCACTCCCATCGCCATAGAGAACTGTCTTAACCTAATTGCATCTTGGAGTTCTGCCACTGTCTTATATTAAGAGAAATGAGATGAAACATCACTGCAAAAAGGAGATTAAGGATAACATCTTCTTTACAGAAACTTTCAGAAATCCCTTTCTGCTTCACTATGGGGGTTGCTTAGATCGCCAAGCAACGGATTTGATTTATCTTGTTAGAAATACTGCAAAAGGTGTCATCCAACCAGGGTTCCCCTTCTATACTGGACTTGAGAAAGGTTACAGCCAGTGTTTGCACTCCATTTGCAAGAGTGTAGGTCTCCAAGAGTCATAGTTTTGTTTAACCCTCATTTCTGGTTCCATTTATATTCATGTCCCTCTCGCCCTTTTTTCTGTCTTCTGCTTTTAGCTTGTCTTGGTATATCTTCTGTATCTTTGCAAGATGTCAAAATACTTTGTGGAAAAAAAAAGGGTATACCAAAAATTTAATGATCACTCTGTTTGAACTCAAGATAGGTAAGGCAAATCACCTAACTTAACAGCAATTACTCTCAAAGTGAGGGCCAAGATATAGGAACACATCTTTTGCATCCTCATATGCAGAGACCAGAGGAAGAAGGGAAGAATCAATCCACATACTGTCATCACGCTGCCTCAGTACACAAAATCATATCACCTCTGTTTTCTCTTACACATGGCTAGTGTCAGTGTCAGGAAACAACTGGTATTCTTTTCTTTCTTTCTTCCTTTTTATTTATTTTTGAGAGAGAGCGAGAGGCAGAGTGTGCGCAGGGGAGGGGCAGAGAGAGAGGGACACACAGAATCAGAAGCAGGCTCCAGGTTCTGAGCTGTCAACACAGAGCCCGACACGGGGTTGAACTCACGAACCGTGAGATCATGACCTGAGCTGAAGTCGGACGCTTAACCGACTGAGCCAGGTGCCCCGGGAACTGATATTCTTGATCTGCTCTTTGTAGAAATTAAGAAGGGGAACACAGGTGCACATATTAATTGGTGTATTAAGGGGCACCTGTACAAGTATGTTGTAAGGGTTAGATGTTGACACTGATTCATGCATTTACATTAATTCTCAAATGAAAAATGGAATCCATTCAGTCTGTCTTGATACCTTATCATTTAGAGCTAAGCTGTGCTATGCACCCTTTTTTGTATCTTAACAGAATAATTTGGAAAATCTAAGATCATAGAATGCTAAAGCTGAAAAGACCTCTGTAGTCATCTGTTCCAAGCATAAACATGTGTATGTGTGTTTAGGTTTTTTAAACTTAGTTGCAAAATTAGCTAATACTTGATACAAGTATGTCAAATTGAAAAAAACAATGTCAAATTGCCCTAATGTATAAGAAGAAGAATGTAAGTCTTATCACTTCTATTCCTACTTCCCAGAATAAGCACCACTAATAGGAGCTTTCATTCATTCATTCATTCAAAAATATTTATTAAGAACCAATTATATATTAAGCAAAATCAAGACAGGCAGGAAAAAAAACAGATACAGAAAATAACTTCAGTTAGTCACAAGTGCTGCAAAGAAAAACAAAGTACAGGGGAGCCTGGGTGGTTCAGTCAGTAAAGTGTCCAACTTTGGCTCAGGTCATGATCTCAGTCTGTGAGTTCGAGTCCCACGTCAGGCTCTGTGCTGACAGCTCAGAGCCTGGAGCCTGCTTCAGATTCTGTGTGTGAGTCTCTCTCTCTATCCCTCTCCCACTCACTCTGTGTGTGTGTGTCTCTCTCTCAAAAATAAATAAGCATTTTAAAAACTAAAAAAAAAAGAAAAGTACAGTGGTCTAAAGTACAGTCCATGTAGAGTGACAAGTTCAGTCTTTTCAGACAGAATGTGACTACATGGCGAAGGGAAGAGCAAATCTAAGCCCTGCAAGCAGGAATGTGCTAGGTATGTTCTGGAACAGGCAAGTGGCCAGTGTAGCTAAGGTGCTCTGAGGAAGAGGAAGAATGTACAAGATGAGATTAGAAATGTCAATAATAGGCAGATTTTGTAAGTCCTGCACACTCTGTAAGGAGACTCGTTTCTTTTCCAAGTGCCAGGAGAAACCGTTGGCTGGTTTTAAATGAGAGAGCGCAACTTTAATAGCCAAAAAGCTCTTGTGTGGGGAGAGGTGATGTAGGGGGATGCCCAAAGATTAATTTTCAAGGAGGCACCATCCAGAGGGAAGAATTACTCTATATGATTGTTTCTGTAGTATTTAGGCTAATAACTGTTTCCTGTTGCCTTAAATCCTATAAGAGTATTAATAACAACAAAAAATAATAAGCTGGCCTAGAAGACTCGGCAAGATCTACCTAATATATCATGCCAATACCTGAGTTCACAGAGTGGCCAAATGAGGCTCAGGGACAATGGCCAGCTGACGACATGCTCAGCAGACTCACCTGTCTGCATCTGCTCTTTATGCAATAACTAATATCTATGTATGTTCTTTATAACAGTTTTATTTTCAGATAGTTTAAGAGTCATAAGAAGTATCAAAAACAGGACAAAGAATTTTCATGTACCCTTCACTCAGCTTCTTCCAGAATATCTTACATCACCATAGCACATGTCAGAACCAGGACTTTGGCATTGATCTAATAAGGTACAGACCTTAATTGGATGCCACCAGATTTTACAGGCTCTTTTCTTACATTATTTACTTTGAGGGAATTTATAGTAGCATAAAATTTTATTCCATGTGTAGATCCCAGTGACCATCACCACAATCAGGTTACAGACTGATTTATTGCCACAGAGAGATGGCTCCATGTTAATCGTTCATTGCATCCATTGTTGAAAGCCAGCTTGTGTTTTATGAATATGCAAAATCTGGACAAGAAGAATTCTTCTATTTGTGCTTTTTTATTTAAACTTTAGCTTATTAAAATCTATAAATCTACTTTATACAATGTTTCTAGACCTTTAAACATCACAAGTATATAAATATTTACACCTTTCACAAGTTATCTTAAATATTTAAATATTGATTTAAAATGTAAGTAACAAACTATTCCGAAACATTTCAATAAAATCAGGTCTAATTTGTCAACTTTTTAATGGATTCAATCACCTTGGATTTCAAAAGATTTCGAAGTTTATTTTTACAGGATTACTTGCCCTAATACAAAAGCAATGATACTATGATTGTGATTCACATTTTCACTTTTTTCTATATTTATGTTTACCTCCCCAAGGTTACAGTGATTCTGCCAGACTCAAAAGAAAACACCATCTCAACAAACCTGGTAGAATGATGAGTTCTGGAGTATTAAATAACTAATTGATTCTTGGTCATAACATGAGATCTGGTGGTGTCTAGGATCTTTCAAACTAGAAGGGTGTTCATAAGACTCTTTTTATGATCAGCGCTCACTTGCAAATGGAGCTTTTCAAGTTCATACCTTTAAACAAAACAAACCACACCTCCCTCCAAAAAAAAAAAAAAAAAAAAAGAGGAAAGTCTCACTTTATTGCACCCTGGCCTACATGGCAAATCCCATTATCTTCTGAAATTTATTCACAATTTTGATATAGTCTGTTAGCATCTTTGGAAATCTGGGTATAACTTTATTCAAATATTATTATGATTAAAAGCCTTATCCATGGTTTTGTGATTCAAGAGATGAGAACCTAGTCTGTGCAATCTACTTTCCCCTTGGGTCCATCAACTTAATGCATTCTTTGGAACTCTCCACCTGAGCTCTGGGTTCCCCTCCTTCCCATCCTTAATAAAATCCTTTCTTCTCCCAGCAATATCTTCTTTGCTTACGATTCCCAAAATGTGCTTGTTCCTGCATACACAGATAACAATTCAATATATACTTCATCTAAATAACACTTACCTATCTGTGTCACCTATTCCATATGCATTACAATGAACAAAAATAAGCATATACTGTTATAGGAACTTTTTATTTTACAGCTATCTTTTAATATATTTTATTAAATGGGATCTGCTTTCATTCAGGCTTTTTGATGATGAAGTTGCCACATCTTGGCAATTATGTGCCCTATAAGCAACACTAGGGCCTTTTCTGATAGCATATTAGTGTTCTGGCCAAAACAAGATGTTTTTCTCCCAACTTGATTATTTTTTCAAGCCCAAGACATGGAGTTAGGGACTCTCCAAGGATCTTTATTTCCTTTAGTCACAAATAGCATTAAAGACCAAATCTTGTTTATTTAACAATGTACTATGGGTTTTATATAACATCAGAACATATAGATTTAAATGCTCTAGTTTTTAAATATGCTTACTTTCAGTAATGTATGATTATAATGAATTTTAAGACGTAGAAAAATGCCAATTAAACCCAAAATGTAACAGCTTAGAAAAAACTGTCAGTTACCATCTCTTTTTCTTTCTCTCTCCACATATATGCAAATGTAGGCATACATTAAATTTTTTGAACAAAAAACGGAATGTCAAGGAAAAAAATCGTTTAAGTGATTCAAATTAAAACCAAAGTATTTATTAGTTGATGTACATCAGGGAGAACCTAAAAGCCAGATTAGTCCCCAGATTAAAGCATGACTGGAGTTCTACAGAAGGGAAAGAGAGGGATATGTGTCCCCGTGGTGTGGCCTATATTGTTTTTTTTTTTCTTTTTTAAATCTCTAACTGCTGCAAAAATTGTGGTTGCAAGAGGTAAAGAATGTTCTAGTTTCTCATGCTTCTTGCTCAGGATCACTGGTACAATACCATTTGAGCGACTGTCATAACAATTTTTTCAAAAGCTATTTTTGCAAGCTTTGTGGTTTGCCAAGTTTAGAGAGAGGGAAAGAAAAACAGGGAAAAAAAGAAGGAAAGGAGGCAAGGGTCAAAGCAAGGAAAACAGGGGTCTGTTGTAATTCATTTACAGAGCTCATCCTAAGTTATTCAATTATTAAATGTAATTTTACTTGAATTTAATAGAAGACAAAGGAATGAGCAAAACTGAAACAGATAATAAACTTTATATCATTATTTCTTCCCAAAAGAAATATTTCCTTAAAGATCCCTAAAGCTAAGGGAATTCATCTTTGTAAAAAGTGGTAAAAGTTAAAAAAAAACCCAAAGTTTTGTACTTGTATTCATTTTGGAAAACGTTGATTACATTCCCACTAAAGATGAGGAAATAAGCATCTCACATCTCTCACAGTCTAACCCACATTCTTATTGCCATTACATCATTAATTCTCACAATAACATCATCTAGGTCTACACGCAAGTGGATCTGAATTTTCATGAGCAGGGCTTTTACCGTGAGTTCTCCATTTTGGAATTTTTTTATTTTTATTAATCCAGTAATTGAGATTTTTTTTTAATGTTTATTTTTGAAAGAGAGAGACAAAGTGCAAGCAGAGGAATGGCCGAGAGAGAGGAGACACACAATCCCAAGCAGGCTCCAGACTCTGAGCTGTCAGCACAGGTCCGGAGGCAAGGCTCGAACTCAAGAATGGTGAGGTCACAACCTGAGTCCTAGTAGGCTGCTTAACCGACTAAGCCACTCAGGTGCCCCTAGAAATTTTTTTAATAAAGATTCACAAGTTCATTTCTATTTTTTTTGTTTTTTGCTTTTATCTAAAGTGTCATAGAATTATCATCATTTTATGTGGGCATAATATCCTAGAGTTGTATAAGACAAAACAAAATGGTCTTCTAGAACATATTTGACCGGCAGAACTCTCTACAATGATGGAAATGTTCTATTATCTATGGCTATTGAATCCTTAAAAACATGACCAGAATGAACAAGGAACTCAACTTTTCATTTTTTTTTTAATTTTCAATTAGTTACACTTCAATGGCCACATGTGGTTAGTTCCTACCGTAATGGACAGCCCAATTCCAAAAGATAATATACAAGACTATTTTCATGAGCTGGGGCGGAAAAAGATTTCTTAAGCAAGACACAAAAAGCAAGAAGCATAAAAGAAAATGTTGATAATTTCTATTATATTAAAATTAAGAACACCTTTTTATGACAAGATACCATTAAAAGAGAAGAAAAGAAGCCACAGAATAGAAGAAGTTTGCAACACCTTTTGGGCAAAGGGCTTATATACAAAACATATAGAGAATTTCTAAAATTCAGTCAGAAAAACACAGACAAGGCAAAAGAGGCAAGGTACTTGAACTCTAGGTGCTTGTTTATAAGGCTTATTCAAATGGCTCATAAATATATTTAAAGCTACTGGTCTTTGTCATCAGGAATAAGAAAAGAAAGCTGTGCACACACCAGAATAGCTAAAGAGACTGACATTACTATGTGTGAGTGAGAATAAGGAGCAACTTGAACCCTTATATATTGCTGGTAGAAATGTAAATTGGTAGAACTTTGGGAAAGATTCTGGCATTGTCTATTCAAGCTGAACATACACATTCCCTCTGAGAAAGCATTTTCAATACTAGGTATAAAAAAGATGGGAAAGTTTGAACATATACACAAAAAGACACATACAGGAATAATCACAGTCATGATTCATAATGGCCCCAAACTAGAAACACCTTGAATGTCAAGTGTAGAATGAAAAATTGTGTATATTCATCCAGTGAAATGTTGTTAAGCATTTTACAAATAGAATTATAATTACATGAAATAACAAAGATAAATCTCACAAATATAATATTGAGCAAAACGAATTTTAGGAGAATGATTCCACTTTTGTGAAGTTCAAAGATGGGTGGAATTAAACTAGAGTATTAGACATCAGAATACTAATACCTTGGAATAGAAGGGAAGGCGTTCCTTTTATGGGACTGCTATAAAGTGTACTTTTGAGATGTTATTAAAGTTTTATTTCTTGACCTGATGCTGATTACACAGATGTTTATCCCATGATACTTTTCTATGAAGAGTTACATTTAGGTTTTGAATACTTTTTCCTATGTCTATTATTCTTCAACAAAAAAATATTTAAAAAAATTTTTTAATGTTTATTCATTTTTTGAGAGACAGAGAGAGACAGAGTATGAGCAGGTGAGGGGCAGAGAAAGAGGGAGACATAGAATCCAATGCAGGCTCCAGGCTTTGAGCTGTCAGCACAGAGCCCAATGCGGGGCTTGAACCCACAAACTGCAAGATCATGACCTGAGCCAAACCTGACCTGGCTTAACCAACTGAGCCGCCCAGGTGCCCCAAAAAATATTTTTAAGAAAGAGATCTTGAACCCCAGAGAACAATTAGAGAGTGACCATTTCTTAATTAAATGCTCTCATTCTTTAAATTGTTGGCCAACATTGGCATACATGCATAAATAAATAAATACATAAATAAAATCTCATTTTTATTTATTTTTAGGCAGTGATTTTACTAGATATTTTTATTTACCTTCTGTGAAATGCTTATTCATAGCCTTTTCTCACTTTTTATGGAGTATTTCTCATTTTCATAATGATTTATGAGAACATTATCCAGTACGGATATTATCCATCTATCTGGCCATTAGGTTGCAAACATTTACCTCGGTTTGTCATTTAATTTTGTTTAGAGTATAATTTTGCCCTGCCAATTTTTAATTTTTATTTCTATTAAGTTAATTTCATCATATCTTTTCATTTTTGGTTTCTGAGCTTTTTTATTTGCTTATAATAGATTCAGGGTGTGAGTGACTGCTCAAGGGCATGCATACCAGGAGATGTGTCCATGGGTTGTGTCTCTGCAGACTATCTACCTTAGTGGACATCTTCGTCTTGGTTTTGGTCTTGTCTATAATAAGAATGTCTTAGGTTTTCCATTGATGTTCGTTGTTGGTTTCTAGCTTTTATCAAGATAAGGAGGGCTCTACATACACATAGATTTGTTCTGTTTTGTTTATCAGAATGGATGCTTAATAGTGTCAAAGTAATTTGGAGTTTATAAAGATGATCCTGTGGTTTTCTCCTTTAAAATATTTATGTAATGACCTCCATTAATTGACACAATGCCTAACCTTGAATGTTTCTTCCATGTCTGAGGTCAACCTTCTGTCATAGTCTGTTCAAGCTGCTATAATGAAATACCAGAGACTGGTATCTTCTATACTGAAAAAAATTATTTCTCCCAGTTCTAGAGGCTGGACAGTCCAAGACCAAGACACCTGAAAATTCAGTGTCTAGTCAGGCCTGCTTTATCGTTCATGGTGCCTCCCTGCTGTGGCCTTGGAGGAGATAGGGAGGTCTGTGGGGTCTCTTTTATAAGGGCATTAATCTCTTTCGTGGACATTCCACACTTAAGACCTATGCAGCTCCTGAAGTCCCACCTTCTAATATCATCTTTGGGGGTTAGGATTTCCAAAAAGGAATTTTAGAGGGACACAGATATTCAGGCCATAGCACTCCCCACCATGGTCAAAGTGCATCATTCTTCAATATACTGGCAGATTCATCTGTTAGATTTTTATTGGAGAATTTTCCATTTATGATCATGCATGAGACTGACATATAGTTTCTTTAATTTTGTAGCACATTTCCCAACTCCTTCATTTTATGAATAAAGGACATGAGACCAGAGAGGTGAAATGAATGTCTCAAATTAGTGAGAGAACTTCTATTAGAAATAATGGCTTCTCCAGAGAGGACATCCAGATGGCCAACAAACATATGAAACAATGCTCAGCATCACTCATCATCAGGGAAATACAAATCAAAACCACACTGAGACACCACCTCATGCCAGTCAGAGTGGCTAAAATGAACAACTCAAGAGACTATAGATGCTGGCGAGGATGTGGAGAAACAGGCACCCTCCTACACTGTTGGTGGGTGTAAACTGTTACAGCCACTCTGGAAAACAGTGTGGAGGTTCCTCAAAAAACTATCAATAAAACTCCCCTATGACCCAGCAATAGCACTGCTGGGGATCTACAGCAGGGATACAGAAGTGCTGATGCATAGGGGCACATGTACCCCAATGTTTATAGTGGCACTTTCAACAATTGCCAAATCATGGAAAGAGTCTAAATGTCCATCAACTGATGAATGGATCAGGAAGATGTGGTTTATCTATACAATGGAATACTACATGGCAATGAGAAAGAATGAAATCTGGCCATTCGTAGCAAAGTGGATGGACCTTGAGGGTGTCATGCTAAGCAAAATAAGTCAGGCAGAGAAGGACAGATACCATATGTTTTCACTCA
>CM053559.1:59452531-59498421 GCA_028646485.1 Cryptoprocta ferox | reverse complement strand
ACTCTTGAATACTGAAAACAAACTGAGGGCAGAAGGGGGAGGGGGAAATGGGAAGGGGGGTGATGGTCAGGGTGGAGGACACTTGTGGGGAAGAGCACTGGGTGTTATATGGAAACCAACTTGACAATAAACTATAAAGTTAAAAAAAAAAGAAATAATGCCTTCTAACTCCAATTCAATGAGTTTCCTACTATGTGATGGTGCCAGTGTCTCAAAATATTCTAGGGTTATCTGTCTGTCTGTCTGTCTGTTTGTTTGTTTGTTTTGGTATTAGGGCAGTTCCAAAATCTTTAGAATTCTGGAAATTGAAGAAAGTGTCCAACATCATCCAGTTAACATTTATTAACTGTAAGTTTTTCAAATAGTGTTTATGTGTAACTCATCTTTTGCCAGCTACCATTAGCCTCTGTGTATAAATGGATATAATTAACTCCCTTAATAATAGCTTTAATAGGAGCTTAAATAGCTCCTTTCCCCCTGGTTATGAACTCACAGGGATTCCCAGGTCATGAGCCCTCTCTAAGTCTCATCCAATTAAACTACAGAGTTCTTAGATTGGCCTCACCCAACTTTTTGGGGGGTGCTCTCTGCCAGCAGGTGGCCTATGTCCTGTTTTTTCCCTCATTTCGCCACATCCACGATTGCATCCAAGGCCACTGAAGGATGACACGTCACTCAGGAACGCTAAGCCTATGCCAAGGCTGCTACTTCTAGAATTACTCCAGCAGAATGTTGAAGTTCTAAAGCCTTTCTGTCATTTTGGTAACACTCTTTGGGCCCACATATTGCACATGTAATATCTTTGAAAACTTATCCTGCCTATTCTCCAAAATCAGGGAGAGTGTAGGCTATCTGTGCTGTCCCCTCAGGGAATGCTCCCCACCTCCATCCTCACTCTGCTATAGCCTGCAGTCCCCATGCAGGTCTGACTAGTTGCCCATCCTGCTTGTTGATCAGGTACTTTGGGGGCACACTTGAACCTGACCTTTGGACCTTCAGTTCTCTGCTACGAATGCATTATATTTGTGTCTTTTTTTTCCAAGCTTTAAGAGCAAGGAGAGAAGGAAGTCCATGGAAATAAATTTATGCAAACCTAACACTGAGCATAAAATATGAGGCTTAACCATCTCCAAATGCTCCTAAGAACGCCTCTGTATATAGAGAAGTAGGTAATTACCCAGTGGTTTTGCTCCGCAGATTAAGTTACACAGATTCAGACTAAAACCCCATGCTTTTAAGAAAAAAGAGATATTTTGAAATCATTCAAAGGGCTATGAAGGTACACACCTTGAGGTTGTGTAAAAGACACATCTAAAAAACACCAGCAGAAACGGCAACAAAAACATTTTCAAACAATCTGTGAGATTTAGCTTCAAGCCTTTTGTGTAAGATTTTTATCTAAAGCCAAAGGTAGAGAGACTGTAATGAAATTGATGATTAATTTGGCTAAAAATTTGAAGCCATTTTGTCTTCGAGTGTTTTAAATATCAAAAGTAGTTTTGACATCTTAAAGTATCAAAAGAGAGCTAGGTTCCTTTAAGGAAACATTGGAATTATGACAATTTAGAGAAGAATTGCTTGACAAAGAACCTTTGAGAGTAGATTAGCTTAGTAGGCATTTGAAACCATTAAAAAGAAACAATACTTTAAGGAGCATGGCCCTTCCAAAAGATGCTCAATCCTTGGAACTGCATGGAGAGACTGGATGTAGACCAAGCAACACAAGACACTGAATGATCAAGCGAGCTTTTCAGTAGAACTCTATACTTGAGGAGAATGGATTTATTGAGTACTTTACAACAATTCAATGACAGCTATAAAAGAAAGGAAAGCATTTGCACCTTTTAGAAAACCAAAATAACCTCCCCCACCCCGGGCCTTTGCATCCACCAGGGTGCCCTCTCCTTGCTTGTCTGTCTAGCAAACTCCCACACACACACCCACCAGCATGTCACATTAACACTTCCTGTTTGGTTTCTTCCTAATTTCCTTAAAAAAGAAAACAAACACAGACATGTTTTATTCTCTACTCCCACTTCATATGGGTTACTGTCTTGTCACAAATACAGTACCACTTTGTAATCATTTGCACTCCCCTAAGCAGAGTATTTACTTCTTCTTTTAACTTTAGCAACCTCACAGCCCCTTAACCAGCATCAGCCACAGAGTGGGCATTCGGAGTCTTTGATGAATGAATGGCACGTCAACATATGGAATAATATTGCACACATTTAAATTCCAAGCATGACTTCACAGAACGTTTGCGAGGAATAGGTTTTGAAAAAATAGATTGCGAACGTGTCTGCACAAGTAGATTACAGCTATAAAAGAAGGATGGCTTTATAGACTCAAAAATAAAACCATCAAAGTATATGTTTATGTTAGAGCAATTAAAATATTTTCTCTTGTTTCATTATCTTTCCAAATTTGTTTTTGTTTTTGTTTTTGTTTTGTTTGTAATAGCATGTCACCCCATGGGTTTAACGTGACTGTCACAGGATGGTAGAATAAAACTCTTCCTGTAATTGGTTTCAACTGAAGCATCAATACAATAAATATCGGATTCTAGTGACAGAGGCATAAACCTGTCCATCACTCTCAAATGCAGAATTTATAAAGTTAATAAAAATCTCTCAAATTTTGGATAGTTCAATGAGATCAAAGTATATAAAGCATTAGAGAAAAGCTTTGGGGAAGAGTTCGGTGAAACATTTTTTGTTTGTTTTCTTTTTGGACAGACCTGATGCTTTGCTCTGCTTCTTCTTATTCATCTTTCGGGAGCCTGTAGGGCTGTCAGAGGGCAAAAATGGACCCATCTACGTAGAGGCCTGCAGGGCAGTAGCCCTTGGGGTAGATCGCCTCCAAGGTATCCACTCAGGAAGTACTGAAATTCTATCCCCTGAGATTAGGATACACAGAAAACTAGTTCCTGATTTACAAGTGAGCAAGTAAGGCCAAGTGTAGGATGTCATCTGAGCCTGCCAAGGAAATGTTGAGGGAAAGAGAAGGCCCAAACAGTTGCCTTGTTGAGGTTAGACTGGTCTCCCAGGGTTTAGACAGGCAAGGAATATATGAGTTGCCCCACAGTGAGAGGCAGGAGGGGCAGACATTAAGCTAGAATGGGATTGTTGAGGGTCCTGTCCTATAGGGCCAGCTGGAGGGGTAAGGAGACAACCGAGAGAAGCTGGAGGGACAGTGGGAGTGTGGGGGGGGGCATAACACCAAGTGACTGAGGTCTGAGAAAGGAGTCTCACTTGGCAACACAGATTAAATTTTCTTCTGCTGAGTCAAAGAAACTGCAAGACAGAGGGTGTGGACACGAAACCTCCAAAGGGTCCTCCAAAGCACTTTATGGGAGAAACAGAAGACAGCTTTCACCAACTGTGGGGCCTGGCCCATAAAACACAATTTATCCATCCTAGAGAGAATTGTCCTCTTCCTCTTTTAAGCCTTCCTCACTAGGACCTTGCTGGAGAGTAACACCGGTGGTAGGAAGTCCAAGGCCACGCTCCCTGTTCTGAGAAGCAGGCCCACATTAGCGGATGGAAGAAAATATTATACCAAGTTAATTTTGGCATTTTGATGATTAAAAAGAGTTGAACTTCATATATTCTGAATTGAGAGTGTTTGTTACTTAAAGTAAATTTTGCATTATTTCCTAAGAGTGAAGGAAAAGTCAGGAGTTTGCAGGAAAAAGATTACCACCACGGATAACATTTAAAAGGAAGTGGGGGGGGGGATAAAAATGAAACTGTGTTTTGATTCCAATGCACACATCAAGCTTGTTCAATATGCCATTTGCATAAGGAATATCAGTCGATCTCCTTTCTTAATGCTCCAGTAAGTCATAAAAAGAAGTTGTCTAGGTCGGAAAGTTTGTTAGGCTTTGATTTTTATTTCAAATGTTATTTAAACCCTCATGAGCCGTGGAACATCCTACAATATTTCATATACTTTTGGATGAGAAAGCTTGAATCATTGAACATAAGGTGTGGAAGGAAACTCACAAGTCATCGTGTCTTACCCCTCACTTTACAGATAAGGAAATCCGTGGCATAGAGCATTTAAATGACTTGCCCCCAACACCACTGCTGGTTAATTGCAAAGCAACTTCTGACACACCACACTTCCTTTTCTGATCTGCTCCCAAATTTGCACAGCCTGCTGTAGCTACACCCCCAGTCTGAAAGGAGTCTGAAAATAGAAAAGAAGTGGGCAATTTTCCTAACAATGCTAATCAGAAGTTACAGTCTTCACTAAAAGAGTGTCAGAGGGTCTCACAAAGCAAGCTTTTAGGGAATGTAGGAAGTTAATTACCTTTCTTTGTAATTCATTAGTCACCGTCCTTGTAACCTGAGGCTGTTTGAAATAGAACTTGTATTTAGTAGCATGGATTCAGAAGACTTTAGACATTAATATGTCCAAGAGAGCCTCTTTCATCTAGTTTATTATATTTTCCTTTGACAGGCTTAAACGATTTTTAGAACTTGTCTTCATGTTTAGTTAAAAACAACAAAACAGCTAAAATCACAGGGAAAGAATGTTTAGATTGGAATTAATGATTACTTAGTATATCTCCTTTAAATGAACATGAAAATTGAGCTTACATATTTAAGTGGCTTCCTGAGATGAAATTGACTCGACTTTCAAATCCAGGATTGAAGAAAGGATTGTTTGTCCCCCAAATAACTCCCTTAGCAATCTGCTACAGCATCATTATATGTACCCATTGCTTTAAGGTCAAACTGTATATAATCTAAGGATTCTGGGAAAATGCAAATACGTTACCTAGAATATGACATCGGCATTTCCCAGTGTTTCTTAAAGAGATGGCATGATGAAGAGAAATGGCAAATAAGACAGAGACTGGCTGGGGTTGGGTGGGGGTGGAGGAGATAAGAAATATTCTGGGCAACAGAGTATCCCAGGACAGACAGATAAAACATCCAGAGAAGGAACCAGAGGAAAAGGAAGTAGAAAGAATGCATTGTTTCTTAATGTGCTGAATATAATTAGTCATTAGGAAAATGCAAATCAAAGTCACAATGAGATGTCACTTCACACCCACTAGAATGGTTATAATAAAAACGATGGGCAGTAGGTGTTGGGAAGAGTGTGAAGAAAATGGAACTCTCACACATTGCTGATGGGACTGTAAAATTGTGCAGCTGCATTGGAAAACATTTTGGCAGTTCCTAAGAGTTATAGAGCTTCAATAAGGCCAGGATTTCCACTCCTAGGTCTATATACCCAAGGTAATTGCAACAATATATGTGCACAAAAGCTCATACATGAACATTCATAGTAGGCTTATTTATAGTACTGGTAAGTGGAAACCACCAAATTGTCCATAATTGAATGTATCCATACAGTGGAATATTACCCTGCCAAAAAAGGAATGAAGTACTGATTCATACTACATTATGGATGAACCTTGAAGTCGTTATGGGTAGATGAAAGCAACCAGTCACAAAAGATCACATGTTGTATGATTTCATTTATATTAACGGCCCAGAGTAAGAAAATCCATAGACAGAAAGTTGGTTAGTGGTTTCTAGGGTCCAGGGGATGGAAGGTTGGGGTAGTAGGTCAAGGGCTTCTTTGTGGATGATGAAAATATTCTAGAATTACATAGCAGTAATGTTTGCACAGTTTTGTAAACTATAAGCAATTGAACTGTAGACTTTAAAGAGGTGCATTTTATGGTATTTTAATTATAATTCAACAAAAAATCATAGAATTAAATGATGCAGAGCAGAGAGGGGATGGCTGCAGAGGCAAATTCCATGTGTAACGGAAAGATCATGGATCTCAGGCAGAGGGGATTTCCTTAGGTTTCAACCATTTTCACAAGGAGGCAGTGCAGAGTTTCAGAGGCAGGAGTATGAAAACCCTTTTTCCCAATTATTCTATTTTCTCAAGAATAAAACTGAAGTCATCATCAAAGAGAGAGGTGGAAGAAGAAATTCGGGGAGGTTTGAGAAGGGAAGTGTGAATGGCACAGTATCCTTGGGAGAATGAGAGCGTGATGTGACAAGAGCCTCTCTGAGGTTGGTGGTTGTACTTTTAAAGCGAAATAAGACATCTTGATTTCATGTTTTTCATTCAGCCCACTGATGCTGGTGCAGAGTAGGTGGAGACTGAACCACATCTGGCATTTTCCAAGTGAGTGTAATATACTCTCAAGACTGTGCACAAGAGTGATTGTAACGAGCTATGGAATCTAAGTAGAATCATGAGGGAAGTGAGGATATGAGGACATTAACCAAGAAAATGTGTTCAGGTTAATGGATTGAGTGCTTTGAAGGGCTGAAAAATGATTAAGGTGGGAGTAGTTGAAGAAGTGGCCTGGAAATTTAGGAAGTAGAGATTGTCAGAATTGGGAGGATGGAAATTGAGATTGTACAGTTGTTATTAAGGACAATGTCTAAGGTTTATCTTTGGATACGAGTGGTTGAGACAAAGTGGAGAACAAGACATTAAACCATGGATTCAATGAGAGGTGATTTAAAGTATTGCTGAGCCATCAAGTGCCTCACCTTGGACAATGTGTGCTTGGAGTAGAAAGAGCTGCACATGATTGAGCCTCTCAATCATTGCAGAAAGATGTCCGTTGATGAACACAGATCTGGGAGTTGGCAAAGCAGGTCACTGAAGTTTGGAAATCAAGAGATGTCAGGATGGCGGTAGGACAGTTCTGGTGACGTACACTGGGTCTAGACTAGCCGAGTCTTCGGCTGTAGGAAGAGGTGCTAATGGACTGAGCAAAATGAGGTCAGACAGAGCTGTAGAGTCATAAATTTAGGTGTGTATGTGGAGCCCTTACTCTTTCTGGAAGCAGGTTCTGACTATGCTTTCTTTCCTCCCACCCAGACACCACATTTCATCCATTCATTCCATTTCACATTGTTTTTATCTACTCTTATAGTTGGAATTAACACACAGGTTCAGCTAAATGTTTTGAGCTTTAGAAAATTAACTTGTGTAAATTGGAGAACAAAGTTGTCAGATTTAGGCTGAAGTTGTAGACTTGGTGGGCTTCAATGTCTCATATCTGGCATAGATGTGAGGACCCCAGCCACTAGTTCAGGAGCAGTAAGGGAAGCCAAAAGATTCATTCTTTCTTTTAGCAAATATAAGGGAGTACTTTATAACATTCAAACTCCGATGAATCAAAACTAAGTACAAAGGGGGAGAGACAGAAAACAAGAAAGCATTTTCAAACATTCTTAAAATGCTCAGTCACCATAAAGCATTTAATTACAAGTAGGTTTAAATCAAGGCTTTCCCACGTCTGGCTGTGTGACCTTGGACCATTTTCTTTATTACTGAGGGCTTCAGTTTCTATTTAAAATGTGTTGGAGTTCACAAGACAAATGTACTATTGGCTTTATATTTAAACATTTTATTATTTACAATTTCATATTTTAAAAATAAGGCAGGGGGGTGCCTGGCTGGCTCAGAGAGTAGAGCATGCAGCTCTTGATCTTGGGGTTGTGAGTTTGAGCCCCACGTTGGGCATAGAGGTTACTTTAAAAAAATTAGAGAAAGATGAGTAGTCCATTATTTTGCAAGGTAAATGTATTACACTGTTGCTTTCTTTGCAAATTAAATAATCTGCCTCCAATATATAACTAAGCTTTCAAAATCTGAATGCTGGCTTATTAGATCTTTATCTCATTAGCCACCTGTTTGTATCTCTTACATTGAGTTTTGGGATCTTTCACTCAGGCACTTGAACAGACTGTAGTAGATAGGGATGGCTCAAAAGGCAAAGGGAGGGATGTTTGTACCTAAACAGATTTCCTTTGTTTGGATATTTGGGGTGAACATTGGTAATGCTGTAGTGGATTCAGGATGTATGGAGGCGAGGAATAAAACTAGATAGTATTTTAAGATTCTCTGTTTTAATTTTGGAATAATGAGTACGAATTTTCATTCATGCACATTATTTCTGTTGGTGTCTGGCATCTCCTTAGAGCCTTTTTGTTGATTAATTGCACACATCATGTAGGAACACTCAATTTGCCACTGTTCTGGACTCACAAGGTCAATGTTTTAAATAAGGTCTTCATTGTTGCTGTTTCAGGCACAGGAATGCGGGAGGGGATGGAACTGTGTGCTCAGCCAAATGGACCACTATCTAGTCAAATAGGACCGACTCTAACAGTCCATGTGATGCTCATTTCCCTGGCTGGCTGAACATGGCAACGAGACCCTCAATAGGAAATTTGCTTCAGTGCTCCAAGCCATTCTTGGGAAAAGGTGGGTTTGAGGTGTCCATTTGTGTGTTCAGTTAATACGTATTGATCTCCCATATGGTGCCTCATTATGGGTACTTTTCCCAGTTAAGAGAAGGTAGTACCTGTGTTATTAAATGGGCCAATATTTCCTATTCATTCAGTGCCTAGTATTTAGATAGCATCTTCCTTGAAAGAATTAAAGTTTTCATGTATATCTCATATACTCCTAAAGTCAGTGTTTTCCAAGTTCTTGAATTGGCTAGTCTCTTAATGAGGTAAAGTATCCAACAAAATTGCCATGCCAATATTCCATACAAATTAATAAAAGTAACCACCATAGAATAGAATATAATTTATTAAAATAGCTTTGGTTGTGTTTTCTCTACTTTCTCCTCTTAATTCTTTTCACAGAGGTATCCAGGTCCTTTGGATAGCCTGATGTTGGAAATTTTGGTAGAGCTGAAAGCAAAAAGGTTCCCAAGTAATGGTTTTTCCCAAATTTGTAAAAGCCAAAGACTTTTTAGGAGATAACATTAGGTGTCCCAGGAGGACAGTATAGTGATAGAAAGATTTTTGTTTTTGTTTTTGTTTTTGTTTTTTTTTTTTTTGAGGGCAAGGAAAGAGAAGAAAAATTGCATAAGGTTGAGGAGGAAAAGAAGTCCTTTTCCCTCAAGGAGGCCTGGGCTTTCTCCCTTGCAGGAGTACTTCTGCAAGGATGGCTATATAGTCCATCTGGGAAGGTTGACCTCACCAAGTTTGCCATAGAAGATGCTGGGCTTGATGGAGTCATATGGTGTCTCTGTAGTAACCAGTGGGGGCTATGTACCAAAGCAATGTTGTGGTGTTATGGAAAACACCAAGAACCTTGACTATTAGGAGATAGTAGGATGGCATGGCAGTTGAATAATGTCGAAGCCGAATTTTGAACACATTCAAGGAGTGGGTGGGGCTCAGATTCAGAATTGAAGTGATGCAAGGAATATATACAAGGGAATATTATTCAGCCATAAAAATAATGAAATCTTGTCATTTGCAACAACATGGATGGAGCTAGAGACTATAATGATAAGTGAAATAAGTCAGTCAGAGAAAGACAAATACCATATGATTGCACTCATATGTGGAATTTGAGCAAAACAATGAACAAAGAAAAAAAGAGACATCCCAAAAAACAGACTGTTAACCAAAGAGAACAAACTGTGGTTGCCACAGGGGAAGTGGGCGAGGGGATGGGTGAAATAGGTTAAGGGGATTACGAGTACACTTATCATAATGAGTACTAAGTAATGTACAGAATTCTTGAATCGCTATATTGTATACTTGAAACTAACTTAACACTGTATGTTAACTACACTGGTATAAAAATAAAATAAAATAAAATAAAATTTTTAAAGCTTAAAAAATTAAATGATATAAAGGAAAATTATAAAACATAACTTTTCTTACACGTCTACATTTGTGGACTAGTATTGACTCCTACTACACTAATGTTGCACATAGCTTTGTAATTTTCAAAATTGTTTCTTTACCTTAATTACTTACACCTTAGAATAAATATGTGAATAAGTACTATTATCAGCCTTGCTTTATAGAACTGAGATTGAGAGACATGGAACAATTTGCCCAAGAACACACAGCCAACTAGTGGCAAGGTCAAGAATCTAGGTTAGATACATCTGCCCCTAAATTTCATATATTTTTTTCAATATGACATTTTGTCTTTCTAATAGGGAAATGAATACCATTCATTAGATGCTCTTGATGAGATGGCTGTAGTTATTTAAATATAACTGAGTTGCTAATTTAATCCACATTTAACAATCACAAAATCAGACCTCCAGCACAGGTTCTCAGGTTCCCTGTGAGAGAGGCTTACTCGGAATTTTCCACCCAACTGCTTTGAGACCCAGGATCCTTCTCGGGCCCTAGGCATTCCTCTTCCTCAAGGAAACTGCCCTGCCTGGTCTATCCCTTAGGGCTTCACCACTGCTATGCAGTAGAACATTCTTCCCAGGTCTCCCCTTCCTTGCTGTCCCAAATACAAACACAGGGCTCTCTTTTTCTGTGAAGCTATGATTAATCTACAGGGAAAGAGTCGGTTCATGATCACTTCTAACAGGAGGGTGTTAAAAAGCTTATAAATTTTATAAATGTCTTACAGCAGTGGTCCCCACTCTCTTAGTGTGGCAATGTGACCACTTAAACCTGAAATCTTCAGCTTTCATTTTGCTTCCTGGGCTGCAGATATTACCCAAGAAGTATAATAAGTACCATCACTTCCTCACTGTCTGTTATCTGCTTTGGCTTTATTTCCCACAATGTCCAACCTAGAATCCGTGGCTCATCATTTCCAACCTCATCCCGTTCCTTCATTCTCCTTTCTCTTATTTACCTAAAAAAGACCAACCCTTCCTGAACCTTGCATCTTCCCTTCCTGTGTCTGCACCAGAATAGCTGAACAAAACAGCTGAAAAAATTAGATATGACAGCTGCACCAAATCTCACAGACTAGACAGTTGGTTTCGCCATAAATTCACGACCCATATCTCATATGAGCCTTCAACAGTGCCGATCAATATGCTTCCTTTCTCCAGTCTTGTATTTTGCTAAAAAAAGAAAAATGACTTCCTACCTTGTCCTCTCTCCTGAGGTGTTCCAGGTTCCCTTCTCCCCTCCTCTCTCAGATAACAGCCAGGGTCCTTAATTCGTCCTACCAGTGCCACACCAGAAGCAAGTGCATCCATCTTCTCCTTTCCTTTGGTCCCAGTGGAGGAAATGTTTCTCTTCCTGCCGCAGGTGCATTCCCCAAGTCCATGCCCTCTGCCTCCTCCAGTCTTTTCACTCTCCTGCACCACCAATTCTGCCTACTAGGAATCATTCTTTTCACATATAATTATACTGTAATATCTCCCATCTTGTTAAACCCCAGTTCTCCCTCCCAACTCCCTCTGCCCTCAGAGAACGTGCCATTGCTCCTCTCGACACCACAGCAAAGTTGTGTCCAAAGAAGTTGTCCATATGCACAATATTTCCATTTCCCTGCTTCCCAGTTTCTGAAGTCCCAACCACAACTCTTCCATCAAAACTTGTCAAGGTCAACAGTTACTTTCCTATTTCCAAAATCAGTGCCCAGTTTTTTCCCCTTAGTTCTTTTACTCCCTCAGCAGAATTCCAACCCACAGATGACTCCTTCATTCTTGAATCACTACTCTCTTCACTTCCTTTCCAGAACATTCTCTTGGTGTTTTTTTATCTCATTGTCTCCAGTATTCTTGGTCTCCTCTTTCTTCTTTACTTGAATGAAATGTTGCCTCTCCTCCATCTTCTGTCTGGAGTTCTTTCTCTTCTCTCACACTTTCTTCTGAGGTAATCACGGCAATTTCCATACCTTTAAATATTAGTGATATTTAAGTCCCCAAATAGTAGTTCAGCTTTGTTGAGCTCCAGGCACTGATATTGAACCAGTGCTTCCCATTTAATTAAATATCAATACCCCTTACCACATCGTTCAAGCCAGAAATCTGCAAATTAGCCTGTTTTCTCCCTTTACCTCTACTTCTTAGTCACAATCCACTAATAGGACCTATATGTGTATCTCCAAAAAGTGCAACTATCTTCTTAACTCCTTCTCATCTTATCTCCATTCTCAGTATCTTCTCTCACCTGGACTTTTGCAACTGCATCCTGCTGCTCTCTCCCAATCCTGTCTCACGGCAAAACGCTGTCCCATAGCAGCAAAAATAGTCTTTTTAAAACATGAATCAGATAATCTGACCCCCATATTCTCCGAGTCCTCTAAAAGCTCTCCCTTTCACTAAAGGAAACCCAAACTTCTTATCATGCCCACAAGCTGCAAGTGATCTGACATCTCCTCTGACCTTGTCCTGTGTCCCTCACACACTTGCTTACCCTGTTCCAGTTACCCTGAATCTCCATTAGGGCCTCTACACATGCTGTTCCTTCCATCAGTAACTTTCTGTCCCAAATTCATCTCCCTGCTGTATTTTCTCAAAAGTCTTAGAGAAGACATCCGTGCCACTCATCTAGAATGTTCTAAACCTCAGCTCCTTATTTACTTCCTTCTTTGGACTTAATCACAATCAATGATTTTTTTATTTCTTTGTTCAATGACTTGCTTGTACTTGTTTACCTGTTTCCACAATAGACTGACAATGAAAAATAGGTCAACTTTGGTATTGAGCTTATAAGGCAATCAGATCTTGTTCCAGATTCTACCATCTATCTTAAATTTTTTTTTAAGCCCTGATCCTACATCATAGATATCATAGATGAGGAGGGAGAGGTTTTAGTCATTTAATGCAGAGGTCCATTAAATCCAGATGGGCTGGCCCAACTGGACCAGACCAGATCATAGACTTTCAACTTGACTTCTTGAGCATGGATCCCCAGGAGTTCTGTTATGTCACATCAAGTGGATAGAAGTCACACTTCCTTTTTATGCAGAGTGATTGACACTCACTCCAAAACACAGAAGACTGTCATTTCTGACCATCTGTAGTGTCTGACCATCAGTGTTACACCTTTTAGCATCTTCATGACTAGTTTGGGAATCCAACCTTTCCCTGATCTGATTTTGTAGCTTAGCTATTAGCCATTATGAAAATCAGAGTTAACTGAGTCTAGCCTGAAATAGTTCGCTGTGCCATATGGCCAATAAAAAGATAATGATAACTGATGCTTTTAAAATACACCTTGGCTTTGACTCTGCGTGGCCAATGAAATCATTTATTTTTTTTCATATCCAAATACTTGTGCAGGCACTGGGGGAGTGTACTTCATAACTGACTTCTCATTGAGTTATGTATAGGAGGGCTTTCTACTCTTAATTAAATCTGCATGCCTATAAAGTTTCAAACTTCAGTAATGTGTGATTTGGAAAAATGTAGGAGATATACCTCTCCCATCGACAAAACTTATTTAGAATCATGGTACTTCCATACAAGACAATATACTCAGCAATAAAAAGAAACAAACTACTGATACATGTACCAACATGGATGAATCTCATATACATCATATTAAGCAAAAGAAGCAAATTTCAAAGGTCACATATTGAGTGATTGCATTTATATGATATTCTGGAGAAGACAAATGTTGCAGGGACAGAAAGCAGATCAGGAGTTGACAGGGCTAGGGGCATGGTTAGGGGGGTGGGGCTGGTGGTACTGATCACAAAGAAGCAAGAAGGAATTCTCTGGGATAATTGAACTATTCTGTATCTTCATTATGGTAGTGGTTGTAGAGCTGTGTGGCTCCTATGGTACTTTCTGTGTTGGCTTGGCTAGGCTACAGTATCCAGATATTTGGTCAAACACTAATCTAGGGGTTATTGTGAAGGTATTTTGTAGATATGCTACAATCATTTGACTTTGGGTAGAGGAGATTATCCCTGATAGTGTGGGTGGGCTTCATCCAATCAGTTGAAATGCCTTACGAGCAAAACAGAGGTTTTCCTGAGGAGGAAGAAATTCTGCCTCACGACTGCAGCATTAATTCCTGCCAAGATTTCCAGGCTGCTGGCCTTCTTCTGTGGACTTTGGACTTGTCATCCCCCACAATCGTGTGAGCCAATTTCTCAAAATAAATTTCTCTATCATCCAATTCTCTCTCGATGTGATTTCCTACTGATTCTAATTCTCTAAAGAACGTAACTCATACAACGTGTTTATCCAAATTTATAGAAAGAGTCACCTAAAGGATAAATTCTACTGTATGCAAATTATATCACAATGAATCTGATTTTTAAAACACTGATGCACAATATTAATCAGGATTCAGTTTTTAGGAGGTAAAGCGAAAGTGTACGCGCGTGTGTATGCAGATGAACAAGCCTGCGTCTGTGTGTGTATGTTTACCATTATGTGTGTTTCTGCAAAGGCTATGAGAAAGGCGGTTGAGTTTGAAAAAAAGTCTTTAATCATGAAAGCAGAGCGATGAAAAGAAGCTCTCTGTTTGTAGTCTGGGCTGATTAGGAGGTTGTTCCACAGCTAATGGAGGCAGCCCTGGTGTAACAGGACACCAGTTGGTTTCTGTCAGTGTACTAATGAGTCCTAACACTAGGGGAGGGAAGTCAAATTAATTAAAAGGTGACTATGATTTGTTGAATACTCCCTATTCACCAGAGGCTGTGCCGGGCGGCTCAATGTGAACAAGGTGAATAAAATATGGTTACTGTCCTCAATGTGCTCACAGTCTAGTGGGGGACATAATTCCACAAATAACTATCACCCTGAACACAGAATGTTAAGAGACATCAGCCAGATAAAGAAAATTCCACAGGAGGAAAGGGGGCATGGATATTGTATTTGAGCAAGAAAGTCAAAGAGGACTTGGCAAAGTTGCATATTAGCTGGATCAGGAAAGAGGAATGAGATTTCAAGAAGCAGAAAAGGGAGGGGGTAGGAGGTATTTGGGGAGGAAAGCACAGTACAAAAATAAATAAATGAAAGTGCAGATCTAGGAAAACATGGACTGCAGGAACTGGGAGCTCCAGCAGGGATAGGGAGAGTAAGTCCAATTTCGTTATTAATTCAATAAATACTTGTTGAGGGCTTCCTATTGGCCAATTGGCAAGAACACAAGGTATGCATATAAAGGAGTAAAAGACAAAACTGTAAAGGGGAAGGTTAAGGTGAAAACACGGGTTAGACAAACCTTTCGTTAGAAATAGCTTTAAAATATTCCACTTCTATTTGAGAAGTGAATAAACCCTCTATTTGAGAAGTGACATGAAACAGATCACCCTGTCCCTTAAGATCTAGTTAAGATTTGCTCATGCCATCATTCCACACCTTATTAAATGTCCCATGTCTTTCTCGAGGGGTTTGCTAATTCCCGGGTGCTTAGTCATCTTTACTTCTGGCTCTGATTTTCCACCACCCTTGAATCCTAGTTTTTACATTGTGCCTTCCAGCTATTCGGCTATGTGTACTCCACCCCCCTCCCCCAGCCTTTCTCGTGTCCCCAAGAATCAGCCTCCTGTAAGTTTCCACTCATTCCTGCATCATCAATCTCTCCCTCCCTGCCACCTTATTCCAACCACAGTACAGTACCTTCAGACTTGAAAACCCTTCACCTAATGTCTTGCTCCAGCTAGTGGCTTAATTCTGTGCTCCTGTTCATGGAAAAATATTCAGTATTTGTCCTCAGTGTCCCTACTTCCTTACATCCCTTCTTGCTATTTATCAGATGCATACAGTGTAAAGCAAAGTCATGGCTGGTCTTCTCACTGGGGGCCCCTCAGATGTCAGTATTGAATGCTCCGGTTTTTAGAGAACATGAATGCAACCCTGTGTCTGAGGCAGGGCTGTGAGGGTCACGTCTGTTTGCCAGCGATCTGGAAGCAGGCTGGAGAAGGAACACTGAGGATTTCTATTCCATTTGTAGACTGGCACCAAAGCCTCTTGTTTTCAGCCCCTTACCTGGCTTGGTGTCTCTTATTCTAGAGTCTCTCTGGTCTTATTTTATAGAAACAACAAATTTTCCTTCTCCTATAGAATATGTTGGAGGAGGCTAGAACTGTCATCTGGCTGTGAGGATGAGTGAAGAGAATCTGCTATCTACAGAATTTCAAGCCAGCCTGGCACCTCTGGGTGGAGGCATCTAGAGATTAAGAACAAGAAGCCACTATCACCCATCGGATGGAGAACGAAGGTAAACGTCCTCTGTGGTTGTTTGCACATGTGATGCCTCAGCAGGAACTCAGTCTCTGTCTGTGAAGGTGCAGCCACCACCAATGTCTCCACCAAACGCAGGAGAAGATCTGTCTTCTCCCTCCCCCCTCCCTTCCAATCTCCTCCTTGCCTCCCATGGGCAGAATCTTCCCTTTGTTCCTCCAGTCCTTACTATAACTTTATAATAAAGGCTCTGTATCAAAGCTCTCTTGCTTCAGTATCCTAGAATGGTTTCCGTTTTCCAGACTGGATACGGACATACACATTCTTCCCTGCCCCAGTGACTCTGTAACCAGTACCACTGTGTGAGTCTTGGCAGGACTGCGTGCTCTCTGACATGATCTTGCTTACTTTTGTTCACTTGTTTATTGTCTCTCTTCCGGCACCTGAAGGCAAGGACTGAGACAGTAGGAATCTTCTACTTCCAGGTTCACCCTTGAATCACCAGCACCTAGAATAAAATCTGCCTCATAGTAGATGTTCAAGAACGATTTGTTGAGAGAATGAACACATGTGAAAATGAGACGTAGGCATTGTCATGGTTCCCATTTAAAAAATCATCAACAGAATTCCTTTGGCCCTATGGGCTTTACTGATGGTGTGGGGGAGATGAGGAAGTTTGCAGCTTTGAGTCCGTGTCTACTTTATGTCTTTTGGACACTCTGCTATTGGCCCTCCAGTCTCTCCTCTTCCAGCTCCCTCCACAACACCTCCCTTCAGAGCACACCTACCCAAATCTATCCTGTGCAAGAACAGTCCCGTCTCCTCTCTGGCCCCCACATCCACACTCAGCTCAGAGTTCTACCTTTGTATATCCACACTTATCAATGCTCCCCTTTTCTTAGACTGCCCCCTATCAACCTCCCCTCCCCTCTGCAATGGAAAAGTAGCAGCAGATACGGTTTATTTTCCCCACCAATACAAACTATACTTCTTTTCTTAGAAGGCAAAATACCTACCATTGGTTTCAGTTTAAAACATTTTTTTTTAATTACAGCTTATTGCTTTTAGGTAGATATTAGATTAGGAAGGTGTCCTCAGATGTGGAGAACAGCGGCAGGTAAGGATGGTGGTCTCTCTTCTGAATCAAATAGCACATTTTAAGGGTAATAAAAGAAAAATAAAGATCTATCCCTGCGCTCCTTAGCTATTCTTTAACTGCATATGCCTACTACAAATTCAAATATTAGGAGGAGTAAGAATGGTGGGCACATGATGTGACATTCAGGTCCTCCACCTTCCCGTTTAACAGAGAAAACTCTTCCAATTCAAATGAATTCCGAAGTCAGAAAAATGAAACTCAGCGAAGGGTGTGTGTGTTTATGAGTGTTGCAAATCTTGATAGAAGATACACAATTCCAGACCCAATTTGAATGCACGTTGCTGAGAAAATGCACGAACTTGAGGAGTAACCTTCAGACAAGGTTGGAGTCAGTTGCTCCTTCACCGCTGGGAACCAATCGCGGGACTGGCCACTGCCAAGGCGGCTCTGAGGCCCGGAGGCGTTAAGTTGGCAGAGGTGATGGAGAGGGCCGGAAGCTGGGAGAGAAAAACAGAAAAGAAAATATGGATATTTGAATACCATCAGACGTCGCTTCAGGTACATTTTGCTGTCTTGGCTGTGTGAGTCAGCCTGGCCGCAAACAAGCTAAAACAAGCTAAAAAAAGGCACGGGTAGGGCCCGCTGCAGAGTGCATATTTTGGGTCCGCAGCCCTGCCCACGTTGGAGCTCCCGGTGCTGCAGCTGCACTTTCCCTAAATCAGGCGCGGGCTGCGGGCGCCCCCAGGGTCCTGTTAGAGCCACTCTTATCTGACACCCCCCCCCCCCCAGGGAAAGGGGGTAGTCACTAGCTTATTTGCATAATAGTCCTTACTCCTGTCCTCCGCGCTTCCGAAAATGAGGGTTGAACGTCAGGTAGAAAATCTTGTTAATCAAACTCAAATGCCTTGCTTAGCCAAGGAAACGGAGTAAATGAGCTGCTGCGGTAATCAAGTTCCAATTCTTATCGACAGCCAGGGGCAGGGCGCCCCAAGGAGTGGAGGTGATAAATGTGGGCAAGTCTCCCCCTAGTGGACGAACGGCGTCACCTTTCCCTCGAACGCTGGCCTCGTCTGGGAGAAACAAAATCCACAAACAGCCAGAAGAGAAGCAGCAAAGAAGCAGCCAATGCGTCGTTGTGACACACATTTCAGCCTTGATTTCTAAGGCGTTCTCTTCGGTGGGAAAACAAAACCGAGTTGGAGTTTTTACACATTTGAGAATTTTTCCCCTTCACGTGCTATTCTACAATTGGATTTGACTCCCTGCCTCACCGTGCGGAAGAGTAAGCAGAGAGGTTGCCCTGTTCTAGAATTGGTTTTGAAAGGCCTACGTCACTTCCGAGGGGCGCTGTATTCGGGGACAAGCCAAGGAGGTCTGTGGCCAGCCAGTAAAGAGTGATTGGGGAAAGATGATCTTGCTTTCATGGACAGCAGGAGTCCTGCCTGTCCTTGCCCCTTGTAGGTGGCATGTCAGTAACCTCACCAGACCGACAGTCTCTGGTGGAGTGTTCTTGTATGGCGTCTTCTGCCAACTCTACCCCGTTTTGAACCAGGAACCATGCCCTCCACTCTTCCAAAAAGATAGACAGGGTGAGTCATCCATGCCCTCCACTAATCTTGACCCGTCCTTCCACAGTCCGCTCCAGTTATTCTTGACTTTCAGTAGGGAAACTTGAATCTACGGATGGCCCTCAAAAGAGTTTCTGGGATTCTGAATGTATCTACCTGTGCACTTTTGTAAGTGTGTGTGTGTGTGGATGTGTTTGTCTTTTTGGATGAAAGCTTACATACTGGGAATTCATGAGATTTTTCACAGTATCTGTGCCCTAAGAAACATTATAAAGCACGGATGAAAAATCTCACTTCACTGGAAATCTCACTTGACTAGCCACAGCAGCTTTGGGTACTTATGCTGTAGAGTCAGAATGTCTAAATTCAAATCCAACTGAGATTCGTTAGGAAAGTAACTTTCTCTCTCCAAGCCTCAGTTTCTGCATCTGTAAAATGGGAATGAGAACCATAGCGTTTAATCCACTGACTTAATGCAAAGATTAAATGATACAATGTAAACAATGCACTTAGCAACTTTCCTGACACATAATTGACTCCGTAAAGGTTGGACTTTATTACTCTGAGGAACTCCTTTAAACATGTGTAAAATTTTAGGTTCTTTAAAATCCCAGTGAGTGTATCATGTGCTTTCCAACAATTTTATGATTTTTTGGATGAGGCAGAAGAGTCATTTTTTGTCTTTTGTTAGGAAAATATGTAATTTCTTTAAAATAACCTAAGTATCCAGAGTGATGAACTAGATCATAGAATTATATAATGATATAATTTTAAAGCAAGTGGAGATGTGAATTATCATCTAATCATATCTTCTTCAGTGCTATTTTATAGATACAATGATCAAGATGCATCTTGGAAGATGACTTGTACAGGTCACTCCAATTTTGTGGCCACAACCTAGAACCTAATTCTGAGCTGGTTTTACCACTGCTCTCAAAGACCTTTTTAGCCTTTTCCCCTCCCATTTCATGAGATTCTCAAAGGTCTATAAAAGAGAAGATTGAGAATGGCTGTCCTGTAGGAAACATCACCATCTATCAGAACTCTATTCAAATCCCTGACTTCTTAGACCCTTTGGCTCAAAACCAGTATTTTGTTTTCCTTCGAGCATTGTGTATCACAGTCTTCTCACTGTTTATCTTAGTTTTATGATGCATATCACATTATATTTCTCTTTTTGTCCCACTAGAGCATAAACTTCTTGAAGACAGGAGATGTGACCTTGAATCTAATAGAATCTGACAAAATAATGTTTCACGAAGGAAAGGAGAGAAGGTACAAACGTATTGAAGGGCATGTTATTTCACTGATGAACTTGAACCTGAAAAACTCCAGAGGACCTAAGAAAGGCCCATTGCTCATTGCTGACACTTTCTCCTAGAGTCATCTGGAAACAATATGAACTATAATCAGCCTGTAATCAGGGCCAATGGCACAGAAAGGTTAGAGCTGGGCTGTGAGAAAAAATTCAAGGCCCGTTCACATCTTGGGGACAGGACTCTAGAAACTAAAAAGGGCAAAAAATGAGATCCAAGCCTGAAAATAGAATATATAGCAAGGATTAGTCCATAAGAGCATGGCAAAAGCTTGACTCCTTGAGCTAGACCCCCAAGTGAAAGAACAGAGCTGAAAAAATGCCAGACTTGGTCCATACATCTGGATTGGACAGGACTGAAGGAGGGGCTGAGAGCCCCAGCTTTGAAGATGAGAAGCCATGTGGGAAGAAGTCAGCTAGGATCCGATTCTTCCCGCTGTGTCTTCTACTGCTGTGTCTCAACCTTTCCTTCTTACTGCACCTCAAATTCTGCCATGATGGGAGAGACATGGCCACACTTTCTGCCAGGGCAACAATTGTCTTCTTGGGGTAAGGGCTGTTAACCTGAACTCGAATCATTCTTTGCCCTGCCTGAAAGAATACACACATAAAAAGGGGCCCTAGAGGGTTGTGTGTCTGAATAGAGGATTTGTAGGTTTCATGAGCTTCCCCGGGAGGTCTGTGACTGAAAAGGGGTGAATAGTAGCTGCTCTAGTCTCTCAAGTCCTCACCGCTCCCGTAAGCCTTTTGGACTTCTAAGAGTGACAATTTTTTTAATCCATCCCCTGGACAGTCTTCCCTTTTGTCAGACCAGGACCTGCAGCCACCAGTGTCTCAGGGAAGATTCCTCAAAGTTATTGCATATCCAGTGTTCTATGAAGAGGATGTTGGATGTCTGAAAAGGCAGTGTTCCAGAGAGTCCTAAGGAGCCTAAATGATCACTAACCCATGAAACACAGTGCAAACTTGTTGACCCCAAAGTGTTCCTCTGACACAACAGAATAGTTTACAGAAAGTTTGGGGTTATGTGCTGACTGATAATCATTAGGAAAGAATCGTGATTCATTCATTTTCAAATCAAGCTTTGATCTTGACAAAGGGCAGAGGCAACTTACTTCATTTTATCTTTAAATTATCTGGAGACCTGCTTTTCAATAGCTGGTTGACAAAATGGGTGATTTGTGTTTGTATCTTTTTGACCAAAGAAACTCACATTCCAGAACAAAAGGACATTGTCAAGATTCCACTGCTCAGAGACAGAGAATTTACAGAGTGTTGTTTGAGGTTCCGGGGTTAATTAAGCACTGAAATTTATCTGAGAGTAGCATGTGATGGAACAATTTATTTTCTGTGGGACTGAGATCTATTCTAGCCTTTAGTAAATTGCAAATGTTACTGCAGTGCCAGGTCCCAAGAGTAAGAATAAAAGAGAGTAGTCTAAATGCTACAGAAGCTTTACGTATCCAAATGAGCAGTTTTTGAAACAGCATTTGGGTCTCCCCTGGTCTTAGATGCCCAAATCAGTAAGGTCACCCTTCCATCCACCGTCTCCTGAATAAAATCTGCTGTGAAGAAGGAAGGTAAATGTCAGTGTGAATCAGGATGATTCCTAGGGATTTGAGAAGAAACTGTGTCTCCAAGGATGCTGGCGTGGACAGTTGACATCTGTGAGAGACACGGCCGGGTGCCATTATCCCTTCTGTCATGCCACACAACCGTTTTGTTCTGAGATGTTAAAGAAAACCAAATTACATTTTCAAACTTTGTTCAAGCTAGGAATGACTGTAGGACACAAACCAGGCTGCTGAGATGTAAGCAGAGGTTGGGAAATTTTTTCCAAAAGGTGCAGAGTCAGCTAATATGTGCCTTTTGACCTCTGTTCTTCCTCTTAGTTCTTCTGGAATGGAAACAAGATGCTGAAGGCAAAGATGCTACCTGGCACTGACCAGGAGACATGCATGGGGACAAAATTCACGATGCTAGGAGAAAAACAGAAAGTGCTAGGGTCCTCTGTTGGGCCACGGAACCATCCTATCAACCCGGAGCTTCCTAGTTCCAGTCTTTCTTTGTCATATAAGGCATTGTCTCCTACTTGCAGCCAAACGCAGTTCCTACAAATGCAGTGTCTACTGTCCTGGTCCCTTGAGGCTCCAAAATTCCCCTGACTTAGATGCCAGTGGAGAGTGAGAGAGACAGAGAGTGGGAGCAGGATGGAGAGTGTTGAAACCATGTTTTTTCTCTCTTGATTATTAAATTGAATTAGACTACATTTCTGGGCCTTGGTGAGTGGAGGCTCAAAAAACCTAATTACTTTTTATTTTAGAAAAAATTAAAGAATTTATTTTGCACATTTGACTTTGTAACTTCTAAGTTCATACATGCTACAAAAGCGCAGCATAAGAAAGAACTTAAATACAATACACATTTAGAAAGAGACCCTTACTGGTGGCATCTTCTCCCTAAGGCCCCATCTGTCCCTCCTCACTGTTTGGGGGCCCACTTTTACTCTCTCTACTAAGATCTTTCTACTATCTTCTTTTTCCTCCATTGTCACGGTCGTGAAGCCCTGTCATGTCAGCTGACCAGGGGAAACATTCAAGATTCCTACTCATTTATTTGGTAGCAACTTAGCTTCCTATGTTTTATCACCTCCCATCTCTTTCATTCCATAGTGAAGGAATTGGTCATACGCTTTTCATGACCAAATGAGCAGTCTCCAGGTTCTCCACTTTAGTTTTAGTTTGACAACTTCCCAAACCTCTGATGTGGTTTTTAGGCTGGGCTCAAGGTCAAAGTAAGAGGGCTTTCCTCCTCCCAGCCGTGACCAGAAGCATAGAGCGGTGTGCAAGGGCAAGGCAGTTACGCTGGAGCCTTTATTCTCTCACCTTCCAAAGTAACTGCATGGAAATCAGGGGCTTATTCCCCTCTTTTATTTCTTTAACTTTTTAAAAGTTTATTTATTTATTTTGAGAGAGAGACAGAGACAGGGAGAGACAGGGAGGGGCAGAAAGAGAGGGAGAGAGACTCCCAAGAGGACTCTACACTGTCAGCCTAGAGCCTGATGCAGGGCTCGAACTCAGGGACTGTGAGGTCATGCCCTGAGCCAAAATCAAGAATCAGATGCTTAATGCACTGAACCACCCATGTGCCCCAAAGTTAGGGGCTTTTCCCCTCTTTTAACAGAGATATTCGTGTAAACCCTGGCAGCACAAGAGACCCAATAATCTAGGATTAAAGCACACTTTAAATGGTAAGAATAACACAGAACTAGCTATTTGAGCTCAGTGGCAAGAACCAGAAATCCGTTCTCTTTGGTAGCTTCCTGGGAGCTGTAGCCCTTTCCCTGCCTCAGTTTCCACACTGTCAGTGGCTCCTGACTCAGGCACGAGCTAGCACGTCCCTGGACGACACTCCAATTTCTTCTGTCTTCACAGCCAGAGCTTTTCTTCCTGGTAAAGTCACCAACTGCCTGACAGCTGTCATCACTGGACTGGAGCCAGTGGAATCCCACACTGAATCCCACTGAATCTCACCAGCCAGTCTTCACGTGTCTCCTGGGCCATGTCCTCAAGAGGTGGGTGTGTTCCTTGATAAAGTGTCAGGGCAGAGCGGCCACAGGGACTCTTCCACCTGTATTCCTCCTAATACATACACACACACACACACACACACACACATGCTACTACCATGGAGAGGAAGGGTGTCCAGCTCCTGGCTGATCATTGCCTCTCTTGGATCAGGTTACTGCCCTCCCTGCCTCTTCTCTGCAAGTATTGCCAAACCTCTGCACCCCCTTCTCCCCTGGGAGGCAGTGCAACGAAATGGGTAAGATCATGGGCTTAGAAGCACATAAAGTTGGCCTTACCTCTCAACTTGCTGCTTTTTAGCCAAGTGACTATGAAGAAGTTACTTAACCTTTCTGAGCCTCAGTTACCTCATCTTTAAAATGGGATTAATGATTATCCATGTGATTTTTTTTAAAGGATTACATAAGATGATATAAATGAAGTACTTAGTACTAGGGCTGACTCCTCATAGGGGTTGATATTGATGCTTCCAGTGATGGATTTCTTCCTTTTGCAGTTAATGCAGAGGCTGGAAAGCCAGTGTGTGTGTGTGTGTGTGTGTGTGCGCTTGCTGGTGTCTCTTGCTGGTCTCTCTTCAGTGGGGACTTGCTGGTCTCTCTTCAGTGGGGACTAGCCTTCCCCAGCAAACTAAGGCCTGAGGCTCCTTCTATCCACCCCCTTAGTGATTTTTTTCTTGGTTCCTCTCACACCAGGATCCAATACAAGACATAAAAAAAGGTAAACTCTGGAATATGGAGGCTTGGTTCTCCCTAGTCAGGCTGGTGATGCTCTATCGGGGCAGAGTGAAGCCCAAACAAACAGAGAAACCACTGGCACCAGAGAGTTTAAAGTAAGTCCTCTGAAAGAATTACAAAGAAAAGGCATGGGATTCAGACCAGAAAAGGCAACCATGTGGATGGGTCACTTGAGATGGACTTGAAAACAAAGAGGATTTTCACACACAAAAAGTAGAAGGGAAAGGCAGTGTGCGTGGAAGGGGAAGCAAAAGCAAAATGTCACCGTTTGGAAATTATGGAGCCTTGTCAATGTGGCTAAATCAAGAGCCAAATTTCTGGCTTTTCAAAGTAAAGTTTAGCCTCTGTTGATGTCTGGCTAGGCTTTTGTCCTTTGTTCCCATTCATTACAATGGAGGCCAGGGAAAGATGCTTCTGGGAAAATGTAGAAAAGTTGGAGAAAAACTGAAAAATCAGCCTGGTGACCTTGCTGGGTTTTCTCTATGGAGTCTGTACTATCCTGTAAATGGGAAGTCATTATAATGTGTCCTTTTGACGCCATTTTGATGCATACACGTGATCCTATTTATACATAATGTGTGGTATGTGTGTCTTTATTAATATATACATATACATATATATATATGTATTTGTACAAATATGTAACTGGAATTATATATGCCCATGTATTTATCTCTGGTTGGTAAGATTACAGGAAAGTTAAGTAAAGATCCGTATCTCCTAACTTTCTTCTTTTCCTCTTTCCTCACTTAACCAATATTCTTGTTTGGACAAGAAGCCCAAGTATGAAATAAATGGAGCTTTAGAAAACAAAAACAAAATGGCACCTTGTTCATGTTACTAGTTGGCTTGCAAATGTCAGGGAACTTGTGGAAACAGAAGTAACATTAGCTAAATAAGATCCTACCCATAGCAGAAAGATTTTATTAATGAGCCCCCTCCAGGCTACATTTTCAGAGCAGACCCACGAAATCTTTAAAAGCTGATTTTAACAATTCCCCTGAGATTTCCCACCAACTCCAGAAGGGCAAGTTGAGAATCAAGATTTCAAGGTAATCAGCCTCTGCTCCTCTTCCTCTGCCCCCATCCCAGCCCCACCACGTCACCACTGACTCCTTGGTGACAGAGGAGAGAAACTGAGTGAGTTTCTATCTAGTTGTCTGACATTTTTTTCCCATCTCTGACTTAACCCACCTGAAGAGCAGTGCACCTGCGGCTTGCAACTTTACTCAAATTATTAGAGCAGTTTTGCAAAGAATGTTATTCATTGTTCATATAGAAACAGACACAGTCAATGAATTAAAGAGATGAGAACAGAAAGACAGAAAGGAAAGACACCACACATGGCCCTGAAGGTACTGGTAACGAGTTTGGCTTTATTCTAAATGTAGAAAGAATGCATTAGAGATTTAATGCAAGGTAGTGCCATGATCTAGTTAAGAAGGTCTGCTCACTGCTTTGTAGAGAATTAACTAGTGTGAAATGGAAGCAGAAGGACTAGTTTAGTGAGTGGTCTAGGAAAAAGATGATGTGTTAAGCTCACACACATACATGAAAATATACACATATGCATATATACATATATACATACCCACATAGAAATAGACACATGAGTTTCTGTTTACTTGAAATACAATGGCTACTATACTATGCCCTTATGTAGTTCTATTTCTTGTAACAATTATTTTCTCCTCTGAAAAAATCCCTTTTGACAGGCATATAGTGTTTCATTGAAGGGATGTGGCACAGGTTATTGAACTAAATTTTTGGTGTTTTTTATTGTTTTCCGGTTCGTATTGTTAAGGATGATACTTTCACTAATGTGTTTGCCAAAAGATTGTTGAGCATGTCTCTGGTTATTTCATTTTTTTAAAAATGTTTTTTATTTATTTTTAAGAGAGAGAGAGAGAGACAGCATGAGCAGGGAAGGGTCAGAGAGAGAGGGAGACACAGAATCCGAAAACAGGCTCCAGCCTCAGAGCTAGCTGTCAGCACAGAGCCCGACGTGGGGCTTGAGCCCACGAACCGCAAGATCATGACTTGAGCCGAAGCCAGACACTCAACCGACTGAGCCACCCAGGCGCCCCATGGTTATTTCCTTTTTTTTTTTAAAGTTTATTTATTTATTTAGAGAGAGAGAGAGAAAGAGAGAGAGATGCAAGGGCAGAGAGAGAGGGAGAGAATCCCAAGCAGGCTCTGCACTCTCAGCACAGAGCCCAATGCAGGGCTCAAACCCACAAATTGAGAGATCATGACCTGAGCCGAAATCGAGAGATGGATGCTCAACCAACAGAGCCATGCAGGTGCCCTCTGGTTACTTCTTTAGAGTTAATTGTTGAAGTGCAGCTGGGTCAAAAGTTTTCTTTTTAAGGGTTTGACACAGAATGCCAAACTTCTCTCCACAGTGGCTGCCCTAATTTACACCCATACCAGAAGTGTATGATGGTGTCCAACTCCACATCCTCTCCCATATAATTTATATTTGCCAAGTTAAGGGGCACCTGGGTGGCTCAGTCAGTTAAGCATCAGACTTAGGCTCAGGTCATGATCTCACGGTTTGTGAGTTCGAGCCCCGCGTCGGGCTCTGTGCTGACACCTCAGAGCCTGGAGCCTGCTTCACATTCTGTGTCTCCCTCTCTCTCTGCCCTCCTCCACTCACACTCTGTCTCTCTCTCTCTCTCTCAAAAATAGTTAAACATTAAAAGTAATAATAAAATACATTTGCCAAGTTAATGGACAGAAATATTGCAGTTGTTTTAAGTGGTATTTCTTTGATTATTAGTGAGGCTAAATATACAGTGTCCTTTTTAATTTATTTCATTTCTGTGCATTGTCTTAAAGTAGAGCAGAGTTAAGCACGAAGGTTCCTTAAATTATGGACCTAAGAATATAAATCGTACACAAAACCTTGTGCCAGTCAGTAAATTCTCTGTGATTTATTGAGATATTTCTTGGATCTATCTGAGATCTAGTTGCCCCGTACCACCTCACTTGCTAAGCAAACCTGCAATGAGTGTAAATAAAAATAAATGCTTTGAAAGTTGGTTCAAGTTGCTATCTGGTATGTGAAACGTGGTGCTTAACAAATGATCCTACAACACTCTTGTGAATGCCATGCTGGTCTCACTGTAAAATTAATCGAACAATTAGGGTTTGTGGTTCTCTAGTGAAGGAAGGAAACTCGTAGTTTCAGGCAAGCTATGCGAGCGAGGAAGCAGCGTCGCCAAGGACATAGAAAACGGCTCTCGAAGGCCGTCCTTCATGATGGTACCAGGATTGCATGAATTCAGCCATGGAGCCATGCAGTCTGAACCCTCACTTAAATGTAGCCATGGCTTGCTACCTGTAGGAAGAAGGAAGTCATGCTCACTTTTTATTGGCAAAACATTAAAAATGTGAGACCTTAGAAAGGGCTTATAAGTTAGGGGATATAAAAGCTGAGAGGCTGGTAGTAAAATAAGTGAACAATTTTGTGGTTTTCATTTCCGAAGTCTAGTCCTGAGCTTTTATTGACTCGGAAGCAAATAGGTAAATCATTCACTGAAGTTCTAACTCGGAGTCTGAACAGCTTTTTACTTTAATCCTGTACTGTCTAAATTGCAGCAGGGATGGGGTTGATGGGCATGTGTTTCTTTCAATAAATACGAGAAAATTAGAAATCTCTTTCCTCATCTTGTTTTCTTTATCGAATCCTGTAACCTTGGAAACAAAACGGCTGAAATTAACATAATTTTTATTTCTTTAAACACTAGGGAATCATGGCTCTCCAAGACTCTACCAGAGCCCTGGGTTAGGAGTCGGCATCAAATCTCAACTATTAACACTTCACACCAAGTCACTGTACTCCCCAAGGACATCATTTAGGCAATGTTACCCCTCAAACTATGTCATGGGAAAACACAGTATACCAGGGTTTTTTTTTCTTTTTCTTCCCGGGGGAATGTAATAAAGTTCCAGAAGGATGGAGCCGTGAAGCAAAAGAAGAAAGAGGAAATAGCATTTATTAAACATCTTCTATATACCAGGTCCTCTAGTTGTGCCTTGTAAGTGTTATTGCAGTTAATTCTCATGACAATCCTCTGAGGTAGAGACAGATACCCCATTTTCCTGATGAGTAAACCGGGGCTCAGAATGGTCAAGGAGCAGGTCTGTGGGCTCACAGCCAGAAGTAAATTTAGATCAGTGTGACTTGAAAGACTATGAACCTTCTACTGCCCATTGAACATTCTGGATTTCAGGATCTGGGGAAAATACCCCATTCACTCAGGGAGGAAGAGAGAGGGGAGCAGGAGAGACCTGTGTGCCTGAGCCCAGCCTGAAAGGCCTCAACACACCATTTAGCTGCACCCCTGTCATGTACAGGTGAGGACAAAGGGACACAGGCCAAGTTTCCTAGAAGCAGGGACCAAAATGAGGGTTGGTGAAAGGATGCAGGCTGGGGACAGGAGGAAACTAAGCATCAGTGTGGTTTGGGGCTCCCAGCACTAGCTGCCTGACTTGTGAGAGGCCATTGTGATTGTCCCCAGCCCCAGTGCAGCCTCTGCAGCTGACACCATGTGGAGCAGAGACAGGCCATCCTCCCTGAGCCCTGCCCAAAATCTTGCCCCTAAGAATCATGGGCAATGTCTTGGTTTTGTCTTCAGCCAGCCACTACGTTTGGGGTGGCTTTTGCTGCAGTGATAGATTGCTAAATCATCTCTGAAGCCTGTATCTGATGGGGGAAGAGCATTCCCTAAAGCAAAATCTGGTTACTGTTTCCAACAGAAGTGTGCATATCCTGAGGAAGAAAATATATGTTAGGTAAGTGTACTCTTAATCCCCTTTATCTATTTTACCCCCCCCCCCCACCTCCCCTCTGACAACACCAGTGTGTGCTCTGTGTTTAGGAGTCTGGGTTTCTGCTGTTGTTGTTGTTTGTCTCTTTGTCTCTTTGTTCACCTGTTTTGTTTCTTAAATTTCATGTATGAGTGAAATCATATTGTATTTGTCTTTGTCTGACTTATTTTACTTAGCGTTATAACCTCTATATTTGTGTGTCTGTGAACTTTGTGTGTCTGTGTGTGCCTAGTACGTCTCTATGGGTGCGTTCCTATTCTATGTATGTATCCATGTGTGTCGAGTATTCCCAGAACTGTGCACCTGAGGGGTGGGGAGGTATGTTGGCTCTATGTCTCCCCCTGTATGTCTGCATAGCTTGTGTCCCTGGACTTGTCTCTGTGTGGATGGTGTGTCCTGTGGCCATTCGTGTGACTCTATGTGTGTCCGCGTCACTATTTTCTGTGTGCCCCTGGGTTCCTCTCTCTCTATATTTCTGTTCTGAGGATATTCTTCCTGTCCTGTGGTGTGTCATAAACAAACAAACAAATAAATAAAAGAAGAAAAGAAAAGAAGAGAAGAGAAAAGAAAGAAAGAAAGAAAGAAAGAAAGAAAGAAAGAAAGAAAGAGAAAGAAAGAAAACACATGGTAGAGTGTCTCTTAGAGCCAAGACCTTGGACCTGCTCCTTAAAATCTGCAGCCTGATTCCCCTGAGAGCATATCTTATTACCTTTGTATTCTGTCAAGTCATTTTTCCTGAACTTCTACTTGTAGGAAGAGAACATTGGCTAGGTCTGGCCAGGCTTGGAGGCCCATCCCTGACCTAGGAATGAGTATCATACAATCAAATGCTTGGATAGAGGAAGTTGAACCTCAGGTGGTACAGCATGCATCCTATGGAAGCATCCTGAGGGGAGGGGTGGTTACATCCTGCTCCTCTGAATCTTGACCCTTCCTACTCTTCTCCTTTCTGAGGCCTGCTTACGCGACTTCTTTTTAGACTAATTCTATCTTTCTGTGAACTCCTTTGGGTGCTTGCAAGCAGAGAACCTTATCTAATGCATAGATTTTGAGAGGAAGTAGCCTCAGAACATAGTTCTAATTTAGCACAGAAGGAAACTGAGGCCACGGGAAGCTGAGATTTACTGCTCCAGGTGGGTAGCCAGAACCAGAGCCCAGGCTTTCTGATGTTCAGCCCGATGCACTTCCTCTAGTCCAAAGGAGAAGCAAGTCTTGGGATGGAACTTCCATTTTGCAGATGGGGAAAATGAAGTCAAAGCCCATATAGGGGGAGTGTTTCCATAGTCAGGAAAGACTTAGACCTTGAGGACAGGCCAGCCTCAACACTGCAGCTACCCAACGTCCAGGTTTCTCTAAAGAGACGCTCCAACTGTGACCAAAAAAATCTAAACTACTCACCAAGGTAAGTAGTTATCTTATGTTTTGAATCATTAGTGAAGAAATACCTTCATCCCTCCCGATTCAATTCTAAAAATTAATGAGAATTTAGGTTATCATAAATGAGTTCATTGGGAAAGTTATTTGCTCTACTTAGTAGAAGGTTTCAACAGCGAGACAAAGGCCCAGGAGTACATTCATGAGATGCTCTTAAAACGCACATAACAAAAGGATTTACACTTTTAAACCATGAATTAAAAACTATGAATCTATTATTCATGAAATGACTTACATTAGTCAAGCAATTTCTGCTTTCTTTCTCTTTCTCATCCTTAAGTTACTGATGTTTTTCTCAATTTCTCTGTTGAAAATCATTTTTACTTTATTTCCCCTCTCTTTATTTGTCAAGAAGATATGCCCTTCAAACTAGAGACGTACCTTATTTTCCACAACATCTATTGGTGTTGACTCTACCCACACTGCTTATATGTTTATGGACTCAGGCTATATTAGTTTTTCATTTCTGAACTTTTACAGCACTCATATTCTAGCAATTAAATACAGTTTCTTACATTGCTACTTCCCACCTGTGCTTTCAGCTTCAAGATTACATTTTCACGGATGGTAGTAAATCTTTTTTCCATCTTTTACATGCCTCATTGTTCATACAGAATTGTAAGACAAGAGATTTGTTTTCATGGATTCATTTCTTCAACAAATATTTATGGAGAATCTTCTAGGTCCTAGGAATGGTTCTCAACTTATTGCTCCCCAGGTAAAGATGACAGCATCCTGGCTTCACAAAGTGAATGAATCAATCAGTGCCTCTCGTTAAGTCTTTACCTATTCAGGTGTCCCATCACCAAAAAAGGGGTATTAGCCAACTAGGGCATTATGGAGCCTGAGGCATATCCAGGTGACACATTCTAGGAAGAAAATTCACAGACCTTGACAATAACACATTAGAATACTCAGGGTCTTTGAACATCAGAGAGGTTGAAAGATCCGGGCTAGGAATCTGAAGACATGAGCTTTGCTTCTGGTTCTGCTAAGACCAATTTTGTGACAGCAGACAGTCTGCTCAACCACCCTGAACTTTGGTATCTGAAAAATCGGGAAGATGGACTAGACATTCTCTAAGTTTCTCTCCAGGTCTAAGATTCTATGAACAAAGACAAGGAAAAGTTCCTCCAGTTTCTAACTGGAAACAACAGGATAAAATTAAGAACATTACAATTAAGGGTAGTTGTGGGAGATAGTTCCCCTTAGTAAGAGCTTAAAGGAATATCGAGTTGTTCTCAAAGGGGAGAGTCCTCCTTGATTAAAGGAATTTAAAAATAAATCCTGACAAATATTATGGCATACCCTGCCAGCATTCTAAGAAAGCCTTTGCAAAAAGTAAAGGAAGGAAACACCGATAAATGGACTTTTTTTAATTTCTGGAATATCTATGACTGTATATAAGAATTTTACTAGTTTCCAGAAATACACCATTCTTTGCTTCTTAAACAGAATCAAAAGAAATGAAATGATAGTAGACTAGATTTGCAACGCGTTCAATTAGAGTGACAAATTTACAAATAAATCCTTTTTCCACACAGGACTGCAGCTTCCAGATATCAAGTATGTTTGCTATTTTGTACAGCACATCAGAATGTTAAGTTAACGAGACACAGGAGTGAATAATATGTCAACATAACGATAAGCCTGAGTGACAAAGTAATCGAATATGAGGAAAACATTTTTGGAGCAAAGTGGTAACAGCTGCAATAAGGCATGAGATAAATTGTGCAGGACCCATTTAGCTCAGGAGAACCAAGTGAGAAGAAAAAAAAAAAGCGGCAGCCGGAGTTGAACATGAGCTTACATCGTATCAATGTCCAAGGACTGAGGAAAACCTTCTAGACAGTGGAGGAACCATACAAAGGAACCAAACTCAACTCAAGAAAGCAGAGCCTGTTTGAAGACATGTAGATGATTTGGATCATCGAGGTATCACACAGAGAGAATTAATGAGTCAGAACAGAGTTGGAACATAAGATTTCCATAATGTTATTTTACTCCCTTTTCAAACCTCTTCCTTGGAAAAATGTATGGTGCCCCCTAAGCGAGTCCCCATATAGCATTGGAGGAGAACTTGAATTGATTCCAAAGAGGCAGAAGGCAGGAAAATTAAAAGTCGATGTCCAAAAACGTGGCTTCAAGTGTAGACAGCTGTGAAATAAAGCAGAGGTCCGAAGGCCTCCGACTGTAAGAAAATATATTCTCAAATGTACAGGGCTCTGTTAACATATAAGTGAGACAACGGGAACGTTACACCTTAATGGAATTGAATTCAAGTTTAAACAAATATCAAGGTGGTTAGGCTTTTTAAGTGAAGTCAGAAAATTCAAACAGATGACTCCCCTGGTAACAATATCTCAGACACCTTAGCCATACGTGTATTTCATGTCTGCTGGCTACGTTAACTTTTAGACTTCTCTATTTTTAAAATGGCCAGCCCTGAACTGGGGTGAGGGCAGTAAATTTTTAACAAAGATGTACAAACCACATTGGGATCTGTGGTTGAATTGAAACAAGAGTACAAGTAAAATCTTGTGGAAAGATAGGACCTTCTCCCTGTGCTCTCCTCTGATGGGGATGTTTTAAAGTAGCATACATTGAAACCAAAGATTCTTTTTTCTTTTGAAACTGAAATTCTTAGCATGAGCAAAGAAAAATGGTGTGAGTGCAGGGGCATGAGTGGATAGCCCAGCCATAGCGTTGCTCTTATATACTCGACACAGCTCTTCCTTGATCTGGGGAAGACGCATATGGCCCAGACACCTGGACATATAGAAAAATGGGGCAGCCAAAAATAAATAAATAAACAAAAAAGTCTTTACTGAAATACCTCATATTTGAACTAAGTTTTGCATTTCACAAAGTTTTCTGTGGAAGATATCACCAACATTTTCCATACAAGTAAACTGAGGTCTGGAGAGATTTCTAATTTAACCAACACTGCAGTAGCTGGAAAGTAGACCTTCAAGCCAGTCTTCTGACACCTAGTCTAGTTCCTTGTCCATTCTACTCCCTTCCTTCTATCTTGATCCAATGGAGTCTGTGGTCAAGATGAATTGAGACGTTATTCAAGGGGGTTACTTATGAAAGTAGCCAGTTACTTGCTAGAGAGCCTGTATAACCATACTTGAAGAAGTCTCTTTCCCTCTTTCCAGAAATGTACTGAGACAGGCAGGGACACAAGAAAGAATTGTCTCTGTGCTACACCTAGGGGCATTATGCAGATGGGAAAGGGGAAGGAGGAGAACTAACACTTATTGAGCAGTAACTGTGTGCCAGACACAGAGCTAAGGGCTTCACATGCTATTTCTCTTAATCCCACCTGAGGAATAGGTTTTAGAGGCCCCATTTTAGAGCTGAGAAAACTGGAGACCAGAGAAGTCAAGGAATATTCCCAACATTATCTAGCTAGAAGGGAGTGGAGACAGGATTTGAAAAGACATGGTCTGCCTTCAAAACCTCCAAAACGATGTTACCTCACAACATGCATGTCATGCATATTACATGTTACAACAGGCTTGCACCTACCTAATGTGACTTAGTTGGAAGCACAGGGCCCTCTGCTCAGAGGTGGGCTGCAGAGTTGGTAGAGGGGGCAGAGGAGGTCACCTTACTCTCTCCCTTTCACCAGGGAGGAGAGAAAAATCTCCTCTGGAAAGAAGGCTCTGGTGGCTTCTCCTGAAAAGTGAGAAGCAGATGGTGTCATTTAACGGACTCACCTCCTCCATCCGGCCACAGCAGTATGATTGTACTTCATGGTGTGTTTCTTGCATAAGCAGCGTCTGCTGGACACACGTTTCAGAGTTATTACAAACAGCAGGCTGGAACCTGAGGGGAAGAGAGAACATTCTTCAGTGTAGGGTGTACCATTCTCGCTTCAGACCACGAGAACTGCTGCACTGTGCCCAATGACAGAAGAGCATCCTAGGAAGCAAATGTTCACCAGTGCACAACTAGAGATTTATTTCGGGTGGGGGGGTCGTCAGGGGAAACCATCACATGGAGCATTATGGCCCAGTAAAGAAATGTTAATTTACTCAATACCTCTGAAAAAGCACAGATAGAAACCGCTGTTCCCCTACTCCAAATTTCCCCACCCACATCCCCATATCTCTCCTACCCACACACTATATGGTGCCCATTAATGAAAAAAAAATGGAGAAATGAGTCAGCGATCTCCATAGATCAGATTAAAAAATAGATGTTTTTCTTAACTATTAGGCTAATTGATACTAGCTACTGTTCCAATCTTAGCCTTAGTGACCTAACCATAAAAATTTCTTATTTATATCACAATCAAATAAAGATCCATAAGGCAGTAGCAAAGGGGAAACTGCTTTCGTCCACTAGTCTTGTGTCAGAGGAAGCATGCGGAAATAGAAGATTTAATAATTTAAATAAGGTGCAGAATTCCATAACAGAATGCCCAGATACAATCAGAAATCGCTTATCACACTAAAAACAGGAAAAATCTCAATTTGAATGAGAAAAGACGAGCAACCACATAACATCAAGATCTCACAGATGTTAGAATTATCTCACAAGGATTTTCAAGCAACCATCAAAAAGAAAAATGCTTTGGTAAGTAATTACAAACAGACCTGGGACAAATGAAAAAGAAAAAAATCTCAGAAAATAAATGAAAGATGTAAAAAAGAACCAAAAGGAAAATTTAGAACTGAGTTACACAATAACCAATATGAAAAACTCAGTTGATGGGCTCAATAGTAGAATGAAAAGGACAGAGGAAAGAATCCGTGAACTGGAAGATAGAACAATAGACATAACCCAGTCTGAATAACATAGAGAATATACACAGAACTAAAAGGAATAGTCTCTGGATATAACAAAAGATCCAACATTCACATCATAAGAATCTCAGATGTAGAGGAGAAAGAGGGCGGGGCTGAAAAAATTCAAAGAAATCACAAGTAAAAATTTCCCAAATTTGGCAAATTACATGAACCTAGATTCAAGAACCCCAATGAGAAGAAATTCAAAGCAATATACACTTAGACCCATTATAGTCAAACTTCTAAAATCCAAAGACAAAATATCTTGAAAGCCGTGAGAGAGAAGTGACACCTTACCTACAAGGGAGAAACAATTGAAATGACAGCAGGTGTCTATTAGAAATAACCAGGTGGAACACCATAGTTTTTAAGTGCTGAAAGGAGAGAGCTATCAAGCCCAAATTCTATATCCAAGAAGAATATACTCCAGGCTTGACATTCTCAGATGAAGGAAAACTAAGAGCATTTGTCACCTGAAGACTTACCCTAGAAGAATGGATAAAGGAAGTTCTTGAAACAAGGAATGTAAAAGAACAAATCTAGGAACATCAGGCAGGATTCAAGAACAAGAGAAAAAGTAAATATGGGTAAGGACCTTGCACTTTCTTTCTCCTCTTGAGTTTTCAAAATTGTGTGTGATGTTTGAAGCAGAATTTACAGCACTGTTAGAGGTAATTGTCAATATATGTAGAGGAAATACTTAAGGCATTATATTAAAAATGGCAAAGGACAAAAGAACTTAATGTAGGATAGGGGTTTCACACTTTATATGAACTGTCAAAATGTTAAGAGCAATATACTTTTGGTAAGTTATGTATGTTTAATATAATATCTAGAGAAATAACTTAAAGTTTCATACAAAGAGATGCACTAAAATGCACTATAGACAAATTAAAATAGAATTCTAAGAGAATGTTCAAGTAACCCACAGGAAGACAGGAAACAGGAAAAACAACCAGAGGAAAAAAGTGGCAGACCAAATGATAAGCTATCAGAATCTTATTTCATATACAAATTCTGACCCTCCTTTGCCTGCTGAACCAAATCCTCTGGTTTAGTGATGGGCTCCCCTTGCCTGAGTAAGTAGCTAAACAAGAAGAAATCAATTTTCTTCATACTCCAACCCTAACCCACTTTTCACTGTCCCCAGTTCATAAGTAATATAATAGCTCAGCATACTCCAGAAGTCATTACAAACATAAGCTTTTCCTTCATGTTAAATAAATAAAAAATAATACTGCATCCCTGTGTGATTTAGAGTTAGTGCCACTTTCAGTCTGAAGACTTGCAGGGGTGGCAACTTCCCTCATATCTCTGGTTGTCTCAAGTTAAATACATAGAACTTACACTGGTCTATGAAAGAGAGGATTATCATAAAGTTGATCATGTGGAATGGCTCAATTACAGCTGAGAACTGGCACAAGAGATACAGCCCCAATACCAGGTATACAATGATTAAACTGACAAATGTTTTTTACTGCTTTCTGCTAAAGAGAAGTAGCCAGAGCAGTATGCTCTTACCTCACAAGGACTAGTACATTTTGCCTCAGGGTTAATTCTCCTCTGCAGATATGTGCCACAACTTATTTATGGGAAACTTTACCATTCCACTAACTCAAAAGTCAATGATTACATTGGTCTAGTGCATACATAGAATCGTGAAGGAGTAATGCTTCTATCAGGAGACACTGTAATGATTCCATTGAATTGGAACATGGCCATTGGGGTTCTTCAAGCCACTAAGTGAAATAGACATTAAAGGAGGTCACAGTGTTGACTGTAATTATTGATCATAATTACCAAGGAAATATAGAGACATTTTTGGACACTATAGCTGGAGAGGAATATGGATGGAACCCAGATGATGTCCTCATATTACCACACCTAATAGCAAAAGGTCATAGAAAAGTACTGTGGTCCTATACAGGAAAGACTGCCAGGGGCTCACATCTCTCAGAAATAAGGGTGTAAAGGGGCACCAGGGTGCCTCAGTTGGTTAAATGTCCTACTTTAGCTCAGGTCATGATCTCAAGGCTCGTGAATTCAAGCCCCACATCCAGCTCTGTGCTGACAGCTCAGAGCCTGCAGCCAGCTTCAGATTCTGTGTTTCTCTCTCTCTGCCCCTCCCCTGCTCATGCTCTGTCTCTCTCTCTCTCTCTCTCTCTCTCAAAAATAAATAAACATTAATAAATTTAAGAAAAAAGAAATGAAAGTGTAAGTAAACTGGGTAGGAAAGCGAGAAAGTACCAATACTAGCCGTAGCCAGCTATGGCTCCCTGATCTTTTGCCTAAAAGCATAGTCTTTACCAGAAATCCCTTCCTTATTATCTCAAGTACATATATTTATATATTTTACCTAAATTCCATTTTGTTTCATTTTTTTCTCCAGCTATGTGCTCTTGATAGTGAATTTTACAATTTAGTTTATAGTTGTAGACTAACTGTGAAAGAAAATAGAGGAGTACAATGTGGAGATCCCAGGCATGGAACAGGATGGAAAACTTGACATGACTTTAGTTGTCTCCTTTTGGGGAAATCTGGTGCATTTTTCCCCCTAAGCCAAATAGTTAGATGATAGCACTGTTTTTGAAAACGAAGAGGATACATATTGTTCTTGAGCTCATAAAGGGACTGAGTCATGGTAAGACAGAGGTTCATGTCTCCATACACAGGAAACCAGCAAGACCAGTTGCTCCTTTTCCATATTCCCTGGGAATTTAACCTGATCAGTGCTCCCAATCAAAAGACACTGGAATAGCTGAGAAATTATTTCCAGAAGTGGTTATATTGAGAGTCCAACTATCCAGTAACATCAAGTATCCAGAGGTAACAGCACAGAGTGACCAAATTCTATAACAAAAATCAGATTAAGCATGTTACCTTCTCCCCCAAACATATTGTGTTAGATAGCTTCAATATGGCCACCATTAACTTTATAGAAAGATGGACAGGAGAGAGGAAGCGAGAAGGGGAGAAAGAGAGGTGAGGAAACAAAGCTGATTAAAAAGTAGGCTAGGAAAAGATGTGGGTATTGGTACTGGTATATGAGATTTACTGAAGCAAATAGATCAAAAGCCCACACAGTTTTTGAGGGACTTATGTTGTCAAAGAAATGATGATTCTGGGCTTAAGACCTTCTTTAACAGTTTAGCCCTTAAAATAATCTTTGGGAAACCAACCTTACAAAAGCAGAAGATGGGCTATGAAAGTCCTACATCCTTCAAGAAAGGCCTGTTCTCCAATGCCCACTTCAGGAGTGAAAGAGGAAAGCATGTAAAAACCAAAACAAAACAAAACAAAAGGAACAAACAAAAACCCAGAGGGTGGCATTCTGCTTTTATAAAGCAGAATGAGGGCTTAAAGGAGAAACTTTTAAATTAGCTGGCCTTCCTGGTGCCGGCCCAGCAGGATCCCATCATCCCATCATTACTATGGACGGGTGCAAGATGAGTGTCTTTTTTTTTTTCTTAATGGGAGTTTTGTGCTACCCTGCTCACACTCCATTGCTGCTCATGGAATGTGTGAGGGGCAAATGACTTATTCGTAGTAACTGCTTCACTGGGTCATCCAGACCTATGGAGAAGGCTGTATATCACACAGAGATCAAAGGTGGATGTGGTGACAGTGTGGGACTTTAGTTTCCTCCCTTGATGAGGAGATTGAGTATATTTTCATGTGGCAAGAATAGCGGGACAAATACCATCTTTGGTGAAAAGAAGGATAAACCGTGGCAGACTGGCTAACTGTTCTTCAACCTATCATCTATTTCCTCTACTTCATAAACATATGGCTAGTCTACCTCACAGGATTTCTTGTAGTCAAGTGTATACAGGTGACTGAGTTCTCACCTATGAAATGTGAGCAGAAGGGATATCGGTTCCTTTCAAGCCTATCTCCCAGAAACCACCCATGGATCATCCCTGATGCCTTGGTCTGCTTGCTAGGTTCTCATAAGTGAACACAGTAAATTTTGAAACAGCAAGAGAGAGCCTTGGGTCAATGATTGCTGCTTGCCAATTACAAACACTCATTTCAAACTCTATGTGAGTAAGAAATCGACTTCTCTCATCATTTTGCATTGAGCCATTTTGTATTTTGACATTTGTTCATTACCACAGTTGGATTTACCCTAGCTAGAAAATCTCTTCAGCATTAAATATAGAAGATTAAATCTAAAATATCGTAAACATATGGATAACAACTGCACCAAAGAGATTTATTTCTTTCACCAATATCTAGGCATCAGCAGGAGGCTTAATCTAGGCAAATTTTATTCTCAATTTTCATATTCCCTGTTTTAGCATATATATATATATATATATATGTATATATGTATTTTGCAGAGCTATTCTCAGTAATTGACAGAACAGTAGCCTCAAGCGGCATCTTTATGTCTAATCTGGGGTTTTCTTCAGGGAGATAGACCCTGCAGAGAACCACACCAATCATTGGCATAATGACTCAAGACAGCAGCATCTACATCTATTGTCACATTCTCCCCCTGGAAGTTTTTCTGGGCGTGAGTCCCACATGTTGATCTAGCAGAAAATTCAATCCACTTCCTCACTAAGACTGAGTAAAATCGCAAGAGGTACATTTTTTTTTCCCACAAGGCAAAGACATATCAGCTTGTAAAAAGAGCTTCTCGGATGTTCTTCCTCCATAGGGAATGCACACTCCCAGAGAAGTGGGGAACTGGAGAGGGGAGGTCTCCAACTCGGTTCATACTCCAGACAGGGGAAGACTATATTGTGTTCCGGATACTTCCTGGGCCGTTGCAGGGAGACAGGGAATACAAATGACGTGAGGGTTTTGTTTGTGTCCATGAGGACTGCTTGACCTAGGAACCTGTATGAATACCCTGCCTTGAAGGAAATGAGGAATAAAGCTACCCGCTGAAAGAGATTTGAATTCTGAGCAGAGAGGCCCACCCTGTCCTATCCCTGTTTCTGCTTTTGCATATCCTGATCAACATTAGGTCTGCTGCTCCCTTTATGCCACCTTATGCCATCCTGGAGGCATCGGATGCTCTGTCCTCTGTGCCTACACTTCTTCCCCTCCACCACTCTGCACAGAATGCACCCAGTGGTATTCTAACTCATGTTCTCTCTGTCTTCCCTATAAGACCGTGGGCTTCTCAGGGGCAGGGACTGAGTCATGCCCATCTTGGCTTATTCTGTACCTAGCTCAGGGCCTAGCGTGCACTAAAGAATCAAAAGGTGGAAACCATTTGTTGTCAGTCGGGACAACTGGAGCTTCCCAAATTACTTTAATAAATCTCCCCATTCTCATTTCAGGGCCCAGACATATGATTGCTGAAAAACCCAATTTAACTTAAAAGACTAGATGTTATGCATAAATCACAATGGGAAATAGTATGAACTTGCTCAATAGAGTAGCATTCCCGTGGAAAGTCTCTAGTCTTCTTTCCATTGTCCCAGCTGTTCACTGGTTGAGACCATCTTCAACTCTTACCAGCCCACAGATCTCAGAGCTCCCCCTTCTTGCACCTCCGCCCCATACCCCGCTGCTGGAATGAATCACCCAAAAGCAGAATACATTCTCAGGGCCTTTCACAGCCACTGACTTTCAAAGACTTTCTAAAAAGCACACTTCCCTCCCCACATTTTAACATCTCTGAAATCAGCTTGTGTCTTAACATGTCTGGCAGCCATGTGGTGGGAGTGATACGGTTCTCACTGCCTGAGAACACACATCAGAGTTTGCAGAAGTGCCGGGAGTATAGAGGAAGCCCCACACACAACAGCGAGCACTTCTTTAAGATATACCTCATTATCAGAGCCCTTGGGGCACAAAGGACAATATTGTCCTGAATGCACACATGACACGGAATTCTGGAAGTGGTAAGGCTTTAGTCATTCTGAAGCCAGTTTATTCTCCTTTGTTGTTTTCTTTCCGACTTCTGCATGAGAATAACATAGGATGTCCAATTCTAAAAGAGCTCTTTCAATAAAATAAATATTTTATGGCACTGTTAGTTGGCTAGTCTTTTTCTTTTTCTGTCTGAAGGGAGCATGAAATCATAGTGCATCTTGCACTGGATCATATTTTTAGATTTGGTTAAAATGGAATCTATCAATCTCATTGTATTATTAATTCCTCATCTCTCCTTCAGTTAACGTTTTATACCAAGCCAATCTTCACCACTAGTGATTCCTGGATCACTACTCTTTTCTGGCTTTATTTAATCTATATACTGTACTGGAATTTTGTTATTAGCAATCTACACCCATGACATTTCAACCATTCTTCAAATGCCCACTTAAATGTAACCGACTCCATGAAGTCTTTCCTATATCACTCATTTACTCTGACCTCCTCCAGTCTCTATAATCCTGTATTGCTTGTGAATCTGTTACACGTCAGATACACCCATTCTTTTGAAACCTTTCTAAGGCCTGGGCACAATGGTAGCACCTTAGAATTTGTTGTCCCAATTAACCACCACAATAACTAACTCACTCTTCAGTGAGTTTAACTGATATTTATTTTTTTTAAAAAAAATTTTATGTTTTTTATTTATTTTTGAGAGACAGAGAGAGACTACATGAGCAGGGGATGGTCAGAGAGAGAGGGAGATACAGAATCCGAAGCAGCCTCCAGGCTCTGAGTTAGCTGTCAGCACAGAGCCCGACGCAGGGCTCGAACCCACGAACCGTGAGATCATGACCTGAGCCAAAGCCGGATGCTCAACCGACTGAGTCACCCAGGCGCCCCTTGACTGATATTTAGAGAGAGCTCTTGACTTACATTTTTTCATACATCTAGTAGGTGATAAGCATGGGTCTTCTCCCCAAATCTGGTCTACGATTGAACATCAATCAGCTTCCTTTTCTCCAAAGCCTGCCCTCCCCATCTATGTATTGAATACATTGTATTAAATTAAACTGAATGTGAAATGCAAAATACCATTAAAAACTGAATTTTCTTGATAATAATGTTCCAAGTTCACTTGAAAAAAAGGCTGAAACTTTTTAAAATTCACTTTGTCATTATTAGGCTGGTATTTTTTGTTAAACCCCATTTGCTTAAGAAAAATTAAAATCATGTTTCATTGTAAGAAAAGAATCATTGAAGCTTAGCCTCAGAAATGCCATAATTATTTTTCTTGTTTCTTCTGTTATTTTCTTACATAATAGTGCAGAACTCCTGAAAATCTAACAACAGCCAGTTTACATTCACAGTATTAATATATAAGAAATAGAATTCTCCCTGCACTTATGGAAGAGTCAGATATGGAAACACATTAAAAAAAACATTTCCTGGCAAGGAAGAAGAGAGGTCTTGCCTTTTCCCAAGAGCAGAGCAGGAGCAAGAGCAGCCAGTATAATCTTGAGATCGAATAGACCTGAATCACGCATAGTTCAGGAACTCCCTGATTTTGTCATCTTGGGCAAGTTCCTTAACCTTGTTGAACATCAATAGCCTCATTCATAGAATGCGAATCAGTAAAAACTACATCATAGTGTCAGTTTAGTACCAATTAATAACAGTACCCAAATTAAAGGCATTATCCTCCTCATCATTATTATACATGTTCTTGATGGAACATCTGGCCATATCAAGGAAGAAGACTGTGACATCTTTTGATTTCTGTTGTTTTTTTTTTAATGTTTATTTTTGAGAGAGAGAGAGAGACCGAGCACGAGCCAGGGAGGGGCAGAGAGAGAAGGAGACACAGAATCTGAAGCAGGCTCCAGGCTCTGAGCTGTCAGCACAGAGCCTGACGCGGGGCTCAAACTCACAAACCGTGAGATCATGACCTGAGCCGAAGTCAGAAGCTTAACCAACTGAGCCACCCAGGCGCCCCTGATTTCTGTTTTAAACAAAAAACAACCTCTTGCTGCTGTGTAGAGAATAGATTACAAGGGGTCAGATTAGGCAATCAAACAAATGTGGCAGTTTTCCAAAGAAGAGACTATGGAGGCCTGTACTTGGATCATGGTAGTGAGGATATTTCAAGTGTCTGCACTTGAGATGATTTTAGGAGCTAGCATCCATATAATATGTATTGGAATCATTGTGGAGGATGTTGAGGGGCAAGGAATCAAAAATAACCCCTACGGCTATAGCTTAAGCACTTGGGTAGATGGAAGTACCATTAATTGAGTTGGAGAAGACTAAGGGAACGTGAAAAGGAGGTCAGGTTGGAGGGTGATATTAAAATAAAAAATTTAGGGGCATCTGGGTGGCTCAGTCAATTGAGTGTCTGATTTCGGCTCAGATCGTGATCTAACAGTTCATGAGTTCGAGCCCCACATAGGTCTGGGCTGTCTGCTGTCAATGCAGATCCCACTCCAGATCTTCAGTTCCCCTCTTTCTCTGCCCCTCCCCCTCTCATGCTCTCTCTCAAAAATAAATACTTTTAAAATCTAACAAATTTAATTATAGAACCAAGTCCACTTTTATACATCTCTAGTATGGTTTTTAAAACCAGAATTCACACTTTTATTTTAATTTTGGTGATTTCTTTATCTCTGTTCATATCCAAAATATTGATCCAAGTAAAGAGTGTTTTCTACTCCTCTTCCTTTGTCACATAGGTGACAGGCAATATTCTGGAGATCTTATCAGCTTGATTCCCCTCTAGAAACCTTTGGGAATTTCCTCCCTCTTGCAGCCATTCATTACCTCAGCAGATAAAGTCAGCCATCATGCCTGAATCTTGAAATTCTCCCCACAATTTTCCCTGCAGAAGTAATAATTCTCATCCAGGAACTCAAGTCCTCAGAGGGGGTTGGCTCCTTCGTCCTTGTAGGCAGAGACTCCTTTTAGGGCCTGTAAAGTGTGATTATATCACCTGTCACGTCAAAGCACTTCCGAACCTCATACCTTTCTCCACACCCTCTTAGAATCTCCCTCTCCACAATACCCACATTGTTCTGTTTGACAAACTCATTCCTGATTGATTTATGAACATAAATTCAATTGTTACCTTATGGTCACTGTAATCACAGTTGTAATTTCTATCCTGCCTTGCATTTAGAGTAATCACCATTACAACTGGCATCTGAGTGTCTTAAGCTCCCCCTCCCTGAAACTGTCCAAGCAAAGTCAGTCTAGAGGACCATGATGGATGAAAGGTGGAATGGGATGACCTCAAAATAAACCTCCTTCTCTCAAATTCTGTGTATTTTACATTTAATATTTTACAGAAAACCCAAAGTGGTTGCTGCTCACATGGCTGTTGTAATTTACCATTTGTTTGCAGTACCAATCATGTTTTACTTGATTATACTCAGCTAAAAAGCTGAATAAGGAGAAATGGTCTCTGATTTACTACCCAAGGAGCTATCTCTGTCATCTTTCATCTTCCATGCACTTATCTGACATATACAGGGAGTGGCTTGTTTTAAATAAGCATCTGTTATGGAGGTAAGGTGTTGCGCTGGAAAAAGTGATAGTGTTAGATTATTTTCTTCATTCTGGCACCTATCTAGCTAACTGAATTTGAACAAGGCACCTCACATCTGTGAGTCTTAACACTCCATATGCAAGATAAAAGAGTTTAACTAGATCAGGGTTTCTCAACTTCTGCACTACTGACATTAGGGCTGGATAATTCTTTGTTGTGGGGGCTGTCTTTTTCATTGTAGGATGTTTAGCAGTATCCTTGGCCTCTACTCACCAGATGATGTTAGCACCCTTTCTCCCCAGGTTTTGACAACCATAATGTCTCCAGACATTGGCAACTATCTTATGGGGGAAGAAAACTGTCCCAGTTAAGAACCGCTGTTCTAGGTGACTATAAGAGGAAAGTATGCTTAGAAAAAGAGATGTTGGGGCACTTGGGTGACTCAGTCGGTTGAGTGTCTGGCTTCAGCTCAGGTCATGATCTCACAATTCATGGGTTCAAGCCCCGTGTCAGGCTCTGTGCTGACAGCTTGCTCAGAGCCTGGAGCCTGCTTAGGATTCTGTGTCTCCTTCTTTCTCTGTCCCTCCCCCACTGGTGCTCTGTCTCTCTCTGTCTCTCAAAAACAAATGAACATAAAAAAAAAGAAAAAGAAAAAAGAAAAAGAGATGTTAACCAGGTAGTGTCCTACCACCTCCATTAATGTCCACTATAAAAGCTTTTTTTTTTTTTAACTTAAAGATAACCACTAGTGGAACTTTATTTTTTTTCTTTTATAGTTTATTGTCAAGTTGGTTTCCATATAACACCCAAGTGCTCATCCCAACAAGTGCCTTCCTTCATCCCCATTACCCCTTTGCCCCTCTCCTCCACCCATCAACCCTCAGTTTGTTCTCAATATTTAGGAGTCTCTTATGGTTTGCCTCCCTCCCTCTCCTTAACTATTTTTCCCCTTCCCCTCCCCCATGGTCCTCTGTTAAGTTTCTCCTGTTCGACATATGAGTGAAAACATATGGTATCTATCCTTGTCTGCCTGACTTATTTCACTTAGCATAACACCCTCGAGTTCCATCCACTTTGCTACGAATGGCCAGATTTCATTCTTTCTCATTGCCATGTAGTATTCCATTGTATAGATAAACCACATCTTCTTGATCCATTCATCAGTTGATGGGCATTTAGGCTCTTTCCATGATTTGGCTATTGTTGAAAGCCAAACAATATGAACATTGGGGTACATGTGCCCCTATGTATCAACACTTCTG
>CM053559.1:59062600-59452431 GCA_028646485.1 Cryptoprocta ferox | reverse complement strand
TCAGTGTGGTTTTGATTTTTATTTCCCTGATGATGAGTGATGCTGAGCATCGTTTCATGTGTCTGTTGGCCATCTGGATGTCCTCTTTGGAGAAGCATCTGTTCATGTCTTCTGCCCATTTCTTCACTGGGTGATTTGTTTTTTGGGTGTGAAGTTTGGTGAGTTCCTTATAGATTTTGGATACTAGCCCTTTATCTGATATGTCATTTGCAACTATCTTTTCCCATTGCTACTAGTGGAACTTTAAAGTGGATGTATACTTTATAAATTTCTACATAAAATAAAAGCAAATAAAACCCCACCACTTATTTAAAGTAAATAATAAACATTAATCACAAAAATAGACTAGGCTACATCACAGAGTCATTAAAAAAGAACTCAGAGCATGTTATAAGACAATGTCAGATCAAACACACCAGTGATGACAGGAACTTAAATGGCTGAATACAACTGTCAAAAGACAAAGGCACTCAGATTTTTTAAAAAAATGAAATTGAGCTCTACACTGCCTAAAATAACAGGTCTAAAACAAAATGACTTGAAGACTTGAAGTTTAAAAAGAAAAGCATAGACAATGATTTAGCTGGCAAAAATAAATAATAACAAACTTGAAATGGTGAAATTAATTTTAAACAATCTAGAAATCAAAGAAAAAAATTAAAATTTAATAATGAAGATTGTTTTATATTAAGAAAAGGAATAATTTAGGGTAAAAATAGAAAATTAAATGAAAGGTGTAAACTTTCATTCAACCAATAACAAAACATCAAAATATCCAAAGCAACACAATGAACTTTTATTGCAAGGGAATCCAGGAAGTACTTTTTAGAGATATCTAGTTGGCATCCCAAATAGCATTGAAATTCTATTAGTAAGGAAAATTAGGAGTATGGCTATTGTGTTTGTAGCTGACAGTCTTGTCCACTGATTAGCAACTATTATTGGTGGTGAACAGTGGGCAGGTGGAAAAGCTCTGCTGTTTTAAGGCAGCTTTTACCAATTTATTTTTGGTAAATTTTGTTTGACCATAGCTAGTCAAATATTTCCTGTGACCTGAAGTATTATTCATTCAGGAAAGAAAAGGCAGGGACATAGTTCTAGGCACCCAATGAATCGTATTGAAATAAATTACACTGATCTATCTTTTTTTTTAAAAATAGAAGTCCACTGCGTGGTTTCCTTATTAATTCAAGGTAATGTTACACTAGCATGAATGATTAATGTTATTTGATGAAGGGTGTCATCAGGAAAACTAGAATTACTTCCTTATAGTTCAATTCCCTCACTTAAAAACATGACAGCAGAATTTGATAAGTACCTATTTTAACAAAGCAATTCATGCTTGACAAATAAAATATATTCAAATAAAAAATATACAGCAAAGGGGCGCCTGGGTGGCTCAGTTGGTTGAGCGTCCAACTTTGGCTCAGGTCATGATCTCACAGATCGTGGGTTCAAGCTCCGCATCAGGCTCTGTGCTGACAGCCTGCTTCAGATTCTGTGTGTCCCTCTTTCTCTGCCCCTCCCCTGCTCATGATCTGTGTCCATCTCTCAAAAATAAATAAATGTAAAAAAAATTAAAAAAATATATATAGCAAAAACTGAGATGAAAAAGAAAAATTTATGAAAACACAATAATGGTGAGAAAACTCAGCACAATATGATTCATGTTTGAGTGATAAAATACACCAAAATCAAAGAAGGATATAGAACTTTTGAATAATATAATTGAAATAATTAAATACATTAATACTAAATAGGATGAGGGTGATATAATCATTTCATGGACCTATAAAATAATCATCTTAAAAGTAATTGTCTATCAATCTGAAAGTGAGCCTCAATCCATTCCAAAAAGTTGTAAATCTATAAGCTCTGTTACTTGAAGTCAAAATAGTAGAACTATAAAACATAAAAAAATGGCAAAACAAGTAGAAAAAGAGCCTAAGGAACCATTTCATTTCACAAAAATGAAACGTGAAATCACCCTGATTTCCTTGGAAGATCCTGGAAATGAGAATAATCACATTTAAAAATATACGTGATGCAGACTTGCAGACTGCAGTCTCTACGACCACAGAGTTGCCCCTATGGCAGTGAGCAGCGATGAAACTGGATGCAGTATGCGCTGTGACTCTTCTCAGGGGTTGGGTAGCAGCCCACACAGGGCGCAATTGCTGGAGGAGATACTATGGAATTTAGTGCCCTCCTGGGTTTCTCCCTGGGGCATTTTCCAAATGGAAGTGGAGACAGTGCAGAAGGGCTGGGGGAAGGGAACAGTGATGAGGTCATACTGCAGGACTGTGGATCAGGACACCTGAGAGAAGGCAGATGCTGAGGAGCCCCAGAAAACTTGGAGGGTTCCATCCTTGGAAGAATCTTAAAAGTGCAGTCCCTGAGCAAGACTCTGGGGGTCTGCCAGAGGGCAGCCGCTGGTGACCACGGGATGACAGGCATTTCTGAGGTAATGCAGGGGCGAGGACACATTGGAGTTCTGACCACCCAGAAGAGAGACACTTTGGTCAACACCCTAGGCTTTCTACTGAGACTGAAAAAGGTCACTGAACCTAAATATGAGTCAAATTATCCAAACTTATATATAGAGGAAAAATTTAAAAAACAAAAGAAAACAGAAAAGAACATCTGAGATCTAGGAGAGAGTTGTAGATGCTCTCACATATGTGTGACTGGAGACAAATACATATCCAAAGAGGGTGCCTGGGTGGCTCAGTTGATTAATCATCTGACTCCTGACTTTGGCTCAGGTCATGATCTCACAGTTCATGAGTTCCAGTCTTGCATCAGGCTCTGTGCTGACAGTGCAGAGCCTGCTTAGGATTCTCTCTCTCTCCCTCTCTCTCTGTCCGTCCCCCACTGTCTCTGTCATTCTTTCAAAATAAATAAATAAACTTAAAAAAAAAAACACATATCCAAAGGGATACTGACTGAAGATAGTCTAAAATGTTTGAGATGTACCTAAGCCATATTCACAGGAAAATCAATAGCTTTATTCAGTGTAACAATCTTTAAGGAAAAAAATAACTGAAAAGATTATAGCAGACACAGACAGTACCAAATAAGTTTTCCAAGTACTTTTTTATATTCCACACCCTACCTGTGGTCACATTGAGGCTTAGTAGATACTTTTGGCCAGTGAACAGTGAGCAGGTGAGGTTTCAATACAAGTCTGAGGCACTTAAGAGACTGTCTCCTTCATCTCTCTTCTGTTAGTCCAAGCAACCATGGCAGCTAGCCAGATGGCATGACTACAGCAAGGAGGAGGGCCGGCCAAGTCTCTCTGGACTTTCCATGTGTGACGTATCTTTCAGGGTCAACCACCTGTATCATATAGCATTAAGTACTCAACTTCAAAAATTATAAGAATATGGTCAGAAAAAAAGGCTAGAGCAGGAATTTGGCACAGTCTCATGGTACTGGAGAGCCTAAATGTGGAGGTGGGCCTGCTAGGGAGATGTGACCATTATAAATGTCCCAGGATTTTAGTTGAGACTCTCCCCACCACACTCCAGGAGCCACTCCCTAGGAGTAAAATACATGCGCCTCCCAAAACCTAAAGTCATGGCCATGGATGCTTGCATTAAGGTGATTTGCCTGTATTCTATCAGCTTGCCAAAAGAATATTAAATCCACTCTAGAGGAAGATAAAATCTTCCAGAGCCTCATATTATTTTTCATGGATAATGTCTGGCATTCAAATTAAGAGGCATGCCAAGAAACTGGACCAAATGACTACAAGGCAAGAGGAACAAAAACATGTAATGGAAACAGACCATAGGTGATCACAATATTGAAGTTATCAGACACGGATTTAAAAATACCTACGATTAATGTGTTCAAGAAATAGATGGGGAGATGAGTATTTTTTTTCAGTGAAAAATATACAGAAAATTAAAATTGTAGAACCATAAATAAGGCAATACTAAAGAATTAAATAGATGAGTGTAACAGCAGACAAACCAGCAAAGAGGATTACACATCTGGATATAGTCAATAGAAAATATTCAGATTGGAAAAAGTATAAAATTAAAAAGGGCAAGACTCAAATGGAGCATAATAAAAATACCTGCATTCTGGGGGCTCCTGGGTGGCTCAGTCAGTTAAGCATCAGACTCTTGATTTCAGCTTAGGTCATGATCTCATGGTTCATAGTTTCAAGCTCCATGTCAGGCTCTGTGCTGGCAGCATGGAGCCTGCTTTGGATTCTCTCTCTCACTCTCTCTCTCTCTCTCTCTCTCTCTCTCCACCTTCCATGCTCTCTCTTTCTCAAGGATAAAAATAAAACTTAAAAGAAAATGTCTACATTCTGCAATAGGGATTTAAGACGTGAAAAGGGAATGGAGCAGAGGAAATATGTGGGGAAAAACTGTCCAAGGACAATCTGAAATTTATGAAAAATATAAAGCCACAGATTCAAGAATCTCCATAAACACAAGCAGCATAAATACAAAGAAAAGCACACCTACATACCTCATAATAACAAAGAAAAAATCTTAAAAGCTGCCAGAGATAAAAGACACATGACCTTCTGAGAGAAGCAATAAGACTGACACCTGAATGTTTAATAGAAATCATAGAAGCCACTAGATGAAGGAAACATATTTTTACAGTGTAGAAAGAAAATACCTATCAACTTAGAATTCTATATCTAGCAAAAATGTCTTTCAGAAATGAAGTAAAATAAATATTTTTGACCAGCAAAAGCTAAAGAAATACATTCCAGTAAGACTAGATAGATAGATAGATAGATATAGATAGATAGATAGATAGATGATAGGTAGTAAAGGGCGTTTCTGAGGCAGCAAAGAAATAATATCAGATGGAAGTAAACAAATGTAGGAAGAAATAAATAATATTAAAATGGGAGGACTGTGGGTATATTAAGTGAATATTTCCTTTTTAGTAAGAGTAACATCTAATGAGGATTCCAATAAATGTAAAATAAAAGGAATTGGTAAAAAATATCACAAAAAAGTGAAAAAGGATATAAATAGACCCAAGTATTCTGATTCCTTGCATTACCTGAGAAGTAGTAAAGGTATTTATTGTAGGTACCTTGTATTAAGTCAAGGATGTATTATAGGTAGCCACTAAGAGAAGAATGAAAGAATATATTACAATACAACTGATAGAAATAAAAATGAATTTAAAAGTACTAGACTGATATAAAAGAAGGCAAAAAAAGAACAAGAATAAAATAGGATAAGTAGAAAACTAATGGTGAGTATATTTAAATCCAAATATGTCAGTTATTGCATTAAATGTAAATAGACTAAATTATCCAAATTAAAAAACTAATACAGATATACCATATATATCAAATATATATATATCAAATATATATATCTGTATAAAATATACAAATACATAAAAATCAGTATCTATATAAATATAAATATATAAAGAACTAATAAACCTTACCTTATAAGATTATACCTTAAGTATGAGAACACAAAAATGTTGAAAAGGTTAGGAAAAAACACATGCAACCTCTAATATATATATTTTTTAAAGGCTGGCATAACTTAACTAAGATCTAACAAAATTTTAAGGCAGGAAATATTATTAGTGATGAAGGAGATATTTATGATAATAAAAATTTCAATTCAACAAGATACAAAATAAAATAATTCAACAAGAAATACAATGAGCTATAAATTTGTGTGCAGCTATTAACGTAGCCATCTTATACACCTGTGGTAAAGAGCAAACTACTCCCATATGCAGCAACATGAATGAATTTCATAGACATCATGCTGACAAAAGATCCGAACATAAAAGAGTATATACTGTATAATCTCATTCAGATAAGGTTTAGAAGTAGGCAAAACAATGCTATGATGAGGCAAGTGTGACGGTGATATCCTTCATGGGTCCAGCAGGCATTAACTCGGAAGGGCTCAAGGGGGCTTGTAGGGTGTGGCAGTGGTCTATGTCCTGATCCAGGTGATGTATGGGTGAGATGGTTTTTTAAATACTCATGGAGATATACACTTAGGATTTATGTACTTTACTAGGTGTATGTTTCTATAATTTAAATTTAAAAAGAAAATCTACAAGAGATTCTAACATGCCCTGGGTTTGAGAACCACAGAACTCTGTGATACTTGACAGCTGGCTGATGTTTTTGCTTCTTCAAACCAACTGCTGTTTGTGAAGCCCCATCTCCCAACTAGACTAACCTCACCCTGGGCGACTCAGGGCATTGTGGACACTCTGAGTACCATGCAGCATAGCAATACTGATGGAGACCACCCATCTAAACATAGATACAGAATCCCACTCTTCTGACCCATGGAGTTTTATAGCCTGCACGCAACTCATAAAATTCTTCCTCTAGAAAATACAAGAATACACCAGATACATACCTTATTTCATCAGTTTCTCTTAAATAAGCCTTAGCTATTTCCTCCCACAAAGGGCAGAAACCTAGTGCTCTAAGACCTATATGTACTAATCCTCCACAACTTTTATCTTGCCCAAAGCGTCACAACTACAAATATCACTTTCTTCTCTCCCATCCACTTCAACTCCTTTTCTTGTCCCTGATCACAGACCCTCACTCCTAATTACTCGCATCACTTTGAGAATGGGCAGACGTGGCCTGATTTTAACACAAAGTGGTGGTAAGTCTCAACTGACCACAGGTACTATAGGATTCATTTGAGAAGCAAACTATTTTGTTTTTTATATATCGAAATCTAGGAAAATGCCTCTTTGAGAACAATTTGATCATCAATGCACTTATTTTGCAAATGTGGGAAGCATTGCAAACTATAATGCCTTGGATTGGTGCGGTGATTGGACATATCTGGCCAATCTTCAAAGATGTCCTTTCTCTTTTACTAGTAAGCAAAGAATTCCAGCAGAACTGGACCAGCTTCTTGCACTGATATGATTAATGCACTTATTGATGCATATGTTTCCTGAAGGTGCCACTGGGTTCTCTCTCCCTGTGCTTGAGAACAGGGAAGTTTCCTGGAGAAAAATGTGCTTTGTGTTTCTGCTCAGGTTTATTTATTTATTTTTTTTACATTATGATAAATTGCACCGCGTTTTGGGAAAATGAAATGGTACATGTTAAAAATAAAAGAACAACAGGGTGGAGGAACACAATATGGGAAGCAGCTGGAGCATCTTAAGATAAAAGGGAGAAGTAGAAATGACAAAGGGTTTTAAGAAGAATTAATTTCCTTTTCATCGTCTAAACAAACAAAAAATGTATCTGCTAGGATCCATTGGGAGAGATGAATGTTTGATAATGCTCATGTTCAAAGTGGTTTGGCATGATGGATAGATATTCAGTCTCCACCACAAAGGAGCATTGTATCTGAGTAAATTATTTTGTCTTTCTGTGCCTCAGCTTCCAAATTTGCAAAAACAGGGGTGCCTGGGTGACTCAGTCAGTTAAGTGTCTGACTCTTGACTTCAGCTCAGGTCATGATCTCAGTTTGTGAGTTTGAGCCCGTCATCTGGGCTCCATGCTGACAGTGGGGAGCCTGCTTGGGATTCTCTCCCTCTTCTCTCTTTCTGCCCCTCACCTGCTCATTCACCCTCTCTCTCTCTCTCTCTCAAAAATAAATAAATAAAACTTAAAAAAGTAGTTTCCAGATTTGTAAAAACAGTGTGATAAGCATGGAAATAATCCGCATAGAGAACTTCTATGTGTCAGTCAATGTTCTAAGCACCTTCTTCATTTAATTCTTACAGTGAAGTGAATGCCATTATCACATCTATTTTATAGATGAGAAAACTGAGGCACAGAAGAGCTAAGTGACATGCCGAATCAAACACAGGGTGTTTGCTCAGTGTCTGTGCTGTCTTAAGCATTAAATTCTACTGCCTCTCTTTTAGGTTTGAGCATGTCACTTCTCTTAAAGTGTTCCTCTTGCCTCTTGGACTCCTACTTGCCACTAGGATAAATTGCCAGCTTCACGACATGCAATAGATAACCTTTCACTATGGAGCTTAACCTCTAAAATTTGCCCTCTCCTGAGCTCCTGATCTCAGCACCTCACCCATATGGCCACATGGGGGATTCTCACCATGTGTTCCCTGAACATCAGCTGTGCTCCTTCCTGCCTTGGGCTCTGCTATTGCTCCTTCCTGTGCCTGCAATGCTTTTCCCATGCCAACCACTTCTGATCTGCTTTATGGACTCCTATGCATCCTTCAAGTCCCTGAAGAAGTATATTTCCTCTCAGGAATTTCCTTGATTTCCTTGGGTACAGTTAAGTCATCCACTTTCTATATCCCCATACAATTTTCCCATACAGTTTTATTTATTTATTTTGAGAGAGAGAGAGAGAGAGAGCAGGGGAGGGGGAGAGAGAGGGAGGCAGAAAGAATCCCAAGCAGGCTCCGTGCTCTCAGTGCAGAGCTTGACATGGGGCTCAAACTCATGAACCGTGAGATCATGACCCGAGCAGAGATCAAGGGTCAGATGCTTAACTGACTGAGCCACCCAGGAACCCCCCCCCCATACAACTTAATGTGTACTTCTTCTCTAGTGTTTGTCACTCAGCATGACATTACTTTATACACGAATCTGTTTCTCCTTCCAGATTATGGCTTAGGCATTGGATTATCTTCTCTACTCATCTAAGGAATCAGTGGTACTATCCAGAGCACTGTGTTGAGAAGGATTCCCAGGCCACATTTGAGCTCAACAGGAGAATGTTCAATGCAGACTTCATAAGGGCAAGGGGTCTTACTTGACTTATACACTTTTGTATCTCTAGTGCTTGGCTCAGTGTGAGTACACAGTAGACATTATATGAATGAGTGGTATGTTAACACTGTGTGTTACAGGAACAGAGGTGAAAGCGGTGACATTCATGCCAGATATTTTACAACCCTCTAATAGTCTCTGAAATTAAAGGACAGCGACCACATATTATTTATCTTAGTATCTTTGGTGCCTTACTTAGTGCATTGAGCAAAATTTTATTGCTGCATATGTACGTGGTTGAGGGAAGTACCTTAAAGCTCAAAGAGGCTGTACTAAGGCAAGACCAGGAAGGGGCAAACCCAAGCCACATGATTCATTCTCTCCTCTATTCTATAATGAGCCAAATGGAATACCACAGAAAGTACTTTCTGTGGCTAAAGATGTGTGCCCCTGCATTGTGATATAGCAGCAGATCTGCTGAGGGTTAGAATAAAGAGGGAGATGGAAGCTACCAGAGGGGGATGGGAGGTCATGAGCCACACTCTGCATTATTGCTTTCATCTCCAGTCCTCAGGAGTATCTTCATCTCCCTCACATGTTTACTGTTGTACCTCATCTGGTGGGTCCAAGGTTCATCCCCCAAAAGACCCTGTCTAGGTTCTCTGGACAAGAAGAATTGTTATTTGTTTAATTATATTTTGAAACTCCTTTCCCAAATTGTTACATGACATGAAGAGCAAGTTTAGTCCTAAAAGTGATTCCTTTTTTTTTTTATAATGAACTAAGGCCAGGTGGGAAGTTTCCCGTCAACATGCCAACTTGACATCCACATGATTGTGTCTCCTGTATAAGGATATACCTACTATTTATCCACCACCTGATCTTGGATTCCACCCTTTGGGAGGCACCAGAAAGTCTAAATAGAAAAGGAAGAAGACCCAAAGGGAAAGATAACAAAGGGGTTCTGGACAATGAAACAACACCTGAGGAGCATCAAGGGGCCAAGTGCATGTTGCTGCCTCCAAACTGTGCTGGCGATGTAATCGGTAGAACAAACAAGCCTGCACCCTCTAAATAGATTCTGTTTTCAGACCTGTTCAGATAGCTCTTCTGAGAAGATGTGAACAAGAAAAGTTTTCTCTTCACAGATAAAAAATGGAGCGTGATTTTTTTTGGGTATAATTGACTTGAATTGGAATGAATTAACTTCAAAATAATTTGGTGGCATTTTCTGAAGTGCACTGGCAATGTTGGAAGTGTCACAAAACCCAAGAGAGCTTGAGGAGGGTGAGTGTTTCCTCTTTTCTGACCTCATTCTGGGGCTTGGAATGAACTCACCAGGAGACCTAGAGCACAGCATATTCAGTAGAATTTTCTGCAACGATGACAATGTTCTATGTCTACGTTATCCAATATGGTAGCCACTGGCCACATGCGGCTGCTGAGCATTTGAAATGTAGCTAGCATGATCTTATTTTACTTTCTTCTTCAAAATAAGTTTTACAATATAACCAGGAGAGTTTTCTTCTTTCCCCTTAACATACACACATATCTACAACTCCAGGCTTCAAGATCCTCAGGAGTTTGGTGTCATGAGCTATGCCTGACCAGGAGAAGTCACAGAGCCCCAGTTTTAATGGTTTGCCTGGAATATCATGAACCCCTGGCACCTGCTATCTACCTCTTCAAGATCAAATGTTACCCAAATATTTTTCCTAACCCTCACCACTTCACTGCTGTCTTGCTCAGCCATTGATTTTGCCGTCCCTCCTCCACCATGATCACCATCTCTCCTCCACCATGACTCCTCTCCCTTCTCTACCTTGGATCCCTAAAAGTAGCTCTGGAAATAATCTTACCCAAGCCCCTCACTTTATAGAAGGAGATACTGAGAAACAGAATAACTCACTTGCATCAATTCTCATAGGGAATTAATCCTCCCCATTAAAATCCTACCCCTTTATTCAAGGTTTATCTCTAGTACCCCCTCTTCCCTGCATGGCTCCCTCTGATTGTTTTGTACCCATTGATAATTCTTTTCTGTGCATTGTTCTAGCATACTGCCAAAAACATCCATTTTGGAGCAAAGTCTTGTGTTGTTCTATTACTCTTTTCTTAACAAAAATGTAGAAGTCCAGAAAATAGAGACCATTTCAACTGTCTTCCCACACAGTGCTGTGTATCAGAGTATGTGCTCAATAATACTGTTGAAAGATAAAAATTACAGAGATCTTCCTGACTCCTAAGAGAATAGCATGTACCCTAAAGGGAAAAGGAGTAATCACATCAATTCTCCTGCTCTCACATAAACTGTGGAAGAGAAATGTTTGCTTAAACTTCCTTTGTGTTTAAATGGCCACTTTTGATAGACTAAGCCTAAGCACATGTTTAAAAATTAAAATTATTTCCAACCTATGAGCCAGTCAATTCAATTTGGCAAGTATTTATTAAATTCAAAGACCTTATACTACAGTTTAAAGGACAATACTTTCACACATGAAGGAGATTGAGATTAATATGGCAAAATGTAATTTAATTCAAATGCTTATTAAATGCCCACTATGAGCCAATGTGTGGCTCAGAGCTATTCAAGGTTGCAAAAGTTACTTTGGGCAGCAAAAGTTACAAGGATCACTTTAGCAACATGGAGAGAATTAAAATAGCCTTTATATAATGGTAGAAAATAACAAGTCTGATACTAGGAAGAGGAAGAAGACTTTCTCATTATAGGAATTAGCTAAGCAATGGTGTTGATGTGGTAATGCATGTGACCTGTATAGACTTTGGCGAGAGCTGAGGGTATTTACTGAAAAAGGTGAGAATTTCACTATTTTGGAAGTAGGACCAACCAGCCCTGATGGGGACGTGAGACTGGACTTGACTGCTCAGGTGACGTGGAAGCACACTAAATTCCTGAACGCAGAGGCAGATGTGGAAGCATTAGTGACATATGCACCAATTACGGCTGTTCAGTGGCAACAAAGAACAAGACATTGACCCATTTTAAGAATAATTGGCATCCAGGAAACCATCAAAATCCTACAGGGGAACACAGGCAGCAACCTCTTTGATCTTGGATGTAGCAACTTCTTACTAGACATGTCTCCAGAGGCAAGGGAAACAAAACCAAAAATAAACTATTGGGGCCTCATCAAGATAAAAACCTTCTGCACAGCAAAGGAAACAATCAGCAAAACTAATAGCAACCTATAGAATGGGAGAAGATATTTGCAAATGACATCTAATAAAGGATTAATATCCAAATCTACAAAGAACTTATCAAACTTGGTGCCCCAAAAATAAATAATCCAGTGAAGAAACGGGAAGAAGACATGAGTAGACATTTTTCCAAAGAAGACATCTAAATGGCTAAGAGACACATAGAATGATGTTCAACAACACTTATCATCCGGGAAATACAAGTCAAAACCACAATGAGGTACCACATCACACCTGTCAGAATGGCCAAAATTAACAACACAAGAAAAAAACAGGTATTGGCCAGGATGCAGAGAAAGGGGAACCTTCTTACACTGTTAGTGGGAATGCAAACTGGTACAGACACTTTAGAAAAGAGTATGGAGGTTCCTCAAAAGTTAAAAATAGAACTACCTTATGACCCAGCAATTGCACTACGAGGTATTTACCCAAAGGATATAAAAATACTAATTTGAAGGGGCCCATGCACTTCAGTGCTTATAGCACCACTATTAACAATCGCCGAATTATGGAAAGAGCACAAATGTCCATCAACCGATGAATGGATAAAGAAGATGTGGTATAGATGCACAATGGAATATTACTCAGCCATCAAAAAGAATGAAATCTTGCCATTTGCAACATGAATGGAGCTAGAGTATATTATGCTAAATGAAATAAGTAAGTCAGAGAAAGACAAATACAATATGATTTTACTCACTTGTGGAATTTAGGAAACACAACAGATGAACATAGGGGAAGGAAGAAAAAGAGACGGAAACAAACCATATGAGACTCTTAACGATAGAGAACACACTGAGGGTTGCTGGAAGGAGGTGGGTGGGAGATGGGCTACATGGGTGATGGATAGAGGGCACTTGTATGAGCACTGGTGTTGTATGTAACTGATGAATCACTGAATTCTACTCTAATATTGCACTATATGGTACTTACTAGAATTTAAATAAATATTGAAATAAACAAAGAATGATTGTCAGCATAATTTAAGGATATATTATTTCATGGGTATAAAGAGTTTTAGGGGAGGAAAGAAAGAGGATTCCAAGTTTGGGGGTCCGGAGAATGAAAGGGTGTTTCACTGATGAATAAGAATTAAGAGAGGAAGTGAGGAGTTCATTCATGTAAGAATAGGACATATCGAATGAGAAAGGATAGTGAACGTGCAGGCAGGGATGCTAATTCAATTTCAAAGTAGGGAATTGGAGTTAGATTTAGGAATGGAGCTGGTGCCTCACAGTCCTTTTTGTCCTTCCTGTTTGTGTCTACACCACTCCACTTGAGATCAAAGGAGTCCCTGCCAACCTCTACTGTTCCAGTTTACTTAGGACTCCAAGAAAAGACCATTCTACCTTAGCTCATCACTGTTGTGTGTTGACTCCTTAATCTGAGTCATCTTTCCAGATTCTTCCAAAAAATCTGGAACAAAACATGAGGGAGAGAATAATGTGTGTTGTACCATCACCTGTCATACCCAATGTCTTTTTTTTCTCCTACCATTGCCCCCGGACAGGGATGGAAACCAGGTTCTCACTGACCTTAGGGCAATTTTTCTGCTCAGCTAAGGGGACACGATACGGGAGACTATGTCTCTTCTCATGGTTATCATCTCTAAGCCCTAGTGTCAGATTGGATGTGCACAGCCATCTTCTCTGCCCTAAGACTCAAGGACTCCATTTATGGATAAGATCAGAGAAGGCCTGTCTTCCCCTGTTGTGTCATGTCAGGGTTCTGTGTAGGACACCCTTCTTATTTACACACACAGACACACACACATGTGCCTTAGAGCTCTCACTACACCAAGAGTAATAAGAGTAACAATAATCAGAGACTCTATGAAAGGCAAATGCTTTCTTTCAATAACAAGGACCATGTGTTTCAGGAGATGTAACCAGCAATTATATAGGATTATTTGACTGAAGCCAATTGCCTAACCTTATGCAAAACATATCCCATTGTCTTTGAAATCTCTGCTATGACCTGGAAGTTAGTTTAATATAATCAGTTTCAAAATAAAGATTAAATCATAATTCCTTACCTTGTTGAGTCCAAAAGTTCCTTGGTTAGGACTTCTAATCATTTCCAGTCATTTATAAAAGGCAAAAACATTGCTACTTTGATAACCCTGCTGATCATTTCTAGCTGGCCTTTATGAAAGCGACTATGATGCTGGTTCCAACATAATACCTGAGAGCTCAATGGGTCCAGTGTTTTGTTTTGTTTTTTGACTGCCAGCAAAATAATAGCTTGGAAGAAAGCAAAGGAAAAATAAATCCAAACTGTAAGTTTTGAGAATATGTTAGACCATATCATCTTTCTGAGAGTATGACTGGTTTGGGTAATAATCTTTCAGGAAGTACATCAAAATGCAGCAGAAGTGAATTCTGATTTTTTTTTCTGACACAGTAAGAATTGTAAGAAATGGAAATACACTGAAGATAAAAAGTATAATTCACCGATCGTCATTTACTACCAATTGGAAACAGAAAGTTCTATCCTAAATTGTTCTAGCAATTTTTCATACCCACAGCATATCTAGGTAAAAGCAGCTGGCTCATGCTCAGAATGTAAATCACAACAGGACCTTTAAGTGCTTATTTTAAAGGTCACAGCTTTAAAGCTATTTAGAGAAGCTGCAGTGAGAGGTAGCATGAAAAGGAGAGCCGGGATAGAAATAGGAATCAAGTGGACAGAAGACTCCAAGTATTCCCAAGAAAGTCCAGTGTGACCATCAGGTTACATACTGGCACAATTCAAACAATGGTTTGTAGAGCAGTTGTATTTTGCAAATTAAATGTAGACATTTTTGCCATTATTGATAGGAGATGGGCTGGGTGTACTAACTTCATAGCTGTTTTGTGACATTTATATTCCTGTAAAGTCACTTTAATCACTGAGATCTCTGGAAGGTTCATTATATACTCCTCAAATTTTATCAGGAAATATATTTGATTCTGATCTTGTTACCCTTATACATGGTATTCCCAACATGTACAAGGTCAAGTCAAACCCCCTTGCACAGCTTAGGCGATCACTCACCATCTGCTACTATTTTCCTAGTCTTCTCCTCGACTCCAACCCACTTCTGTTGTAGAAACCCTTCACACTGGGGCACCTCAGTGGCTCAGTCTGTTAAGCATCTGACTTTGGCTCAGGTCATGATCTTGTGGTTCATGAGTTCAAGCCCTGCATTGGACTCTCTGTTGACAGCTCAGAGCCTGGAACCTGCTTCAGATTCTGTGTCTCCTTCTGTCTCTGCTTTTGCCCCTCCCCCCTTGCCCAAAAATTAATAAACATTAAATAAAATTTTTTTAAATTTAAACCTTCCACGTGAACCATGCTAATGTGCAATTCTACTTCCCATGTAGGCATGTTCTCAAATGTGGTTTTCTCTGCCTGAATACACCCTCCACCCTACAGCCAGGGTTCCAGTGTGATGCTGAGTCTTCCAACAATGGCAATGGCAGGTTTCTCCCAAGAGATCTCTTCAAGGTTCCTTTTGCATCATTCAGCCAAGTGGAACTATTTCCCTCCACCAGACCAATGCCAACATTCCACATAGGACTAGACTTACACAATCTGGCGGCGCTGGAGCTTGGCTGGGCTCTAGCATCTGTGGGGAGTTCTGATGCATTTGACCACAGGCTGTAGTGTATAGAGCCGAGAGAGACCGCCTCTCAGAGAGAAGCAAAATGAAGTAGTCAGGCACACACTGCCAACATGGCAGAACAAGCCTACAGGGAAGGGAGGGAAAGAAGTATCCAGGTTTAACCCAGTAAAACAGAAGTCAGAGGAACAAAATGATCCCAGAAGCTAAAAGCACAGTCAGAAGCAGCACCTCAAGAAACACCCTGTAGGGACAACTGGGTGGCTCAGTCAAGCATCCACCCCTTGATTTTGGCTCAGGTCATTATCTCACGGTTCGTGAGTTTGAGCCCTGTATCCAGTAGTGTGGAACCTGCTAAGGATTCTCTCTCTCCCTCTCTCTCCCTCTCCCTCCCTCACACACTCTCTCTTTTCTGTCTCTCTGTCTCTCTCTCACTAAATATATAAGTAAACTTAAAAAAAATTCTTTTTTTTTTTAAAGAAAAAGAAACACCCCGTAACTGTGGGTATAAGTGAGACCTGACTTAGTAACAGAAGGACAAACTATCTGGGTTTGAGGGGGTTGGATTAGAGATGCAAATCAGATTATCCATTAAGCAGCTATAATTTTAGTTCAAGCTCAGTGTCTCAACATGCACAGTGATTATCTTCTTTTATGTCCAGTTGACTTCCTAGGGCACATATTTTCCATTGACTATGATGCCTCTCTTGAAACATATCTGGATGAAGTCCCAAAGAAAAGTTGTCATGTGTTAACTTTTTCAAAACAGAGTTTAACATTACATGTTATTATAGCACTTAAGCTACAAAAAAACTTGTTTCCTCAAATATTATGACATAGGCAACTTTTTTTTTTTTATCCTGGGCTATAGAGAGAAACATTTTGGGAGTTAGGGTAGACTGGCCAACCCTCATATTGAAAATTAAAGGAAACGCAAGTTTAAAAAGCGTAAGCGTAAAGGAAATGTCAATTAAGTCTTCCAGCTCACTCCAAACGGGTGTTTTCCTTCTGGTGCTAGTTCAGTTCTCTAAGAAGGGAAAAGTGCTTTGTTTCAATCTTCTGTTGCAACTTTGCCATCAGAAAAAGTGATCCTTGATATCAGATCAATACGCCATATATCTCATAGTGCTAAAGACATCTTAGATGAACAGATTTACAAGCTTCTATGCGGAGTCCTTGTAGAATGAAGTGATGGTCGTCCATAATTTGGTTTTGCTGAATGCTTGACACTTTGGTAGGTAGAGGAAATTTGGCTTAATGTCACACTAGGTTTTTCAAGGAATGGCATCTTGAAGTGACCGAAGGTGATCATCTTCCCCACACTGCAATCTTGGCATAGCTGCTCTCACATTTATCTGTATGCATAATTGAACCAGAGTTAGTATTGAGGATTAAAAACTGGACTGGATTGAGGAACATTCCATTTATATTAGTTATATTTTATTATCACTCCTTGAGTTATTGGTTTGAAAAGTGTTGTCAGTGAGCTGGATAAAAAACAGGCCAGCTTGGTGATGTGACAGAGGAAACAAAATTTAGAAAGGAATCCAGTAAAGTCAACCCAGAAAAATATTAAATTTCAACTTTATTATAAAACCACCATCCCTTCCCAAACACTCACGTATAATATACACTTCTGGGAAGACATGGGCTTACTTAAAATTGAGAATAAAAGCAGACTAGGGGAACTATCCATGGAATCTGGTAAGCAAAATCTTAGAAACCAGATCTCATCTGATATCTAGGAGGTCCATTTTCTCAACTTCATAATCCAAGCAAAACTTAGGAAGTTCATAGATCCAAGTCCCTTATCTTGTTTGGTTTACAAATAACACTAGTGATCGAAAAGTTCAAATTTTAGGGATGCTTGGGTGGCTCAGTGGTTTAAGCGTCCAACTCTTGATTTCAGTTCAGGTCATGATCTCAAAGTTCATGGATTCAAAACCCACAAAGTTCATGGATTCGAGAAACTGCTTGGGTTCTTTCTCTCTCTGCTCCTCCCCTGCTCATGCTCTCTCTCTCTCTCTCTCTCAAAATAAATACATAAACTTTAAAAAAAGTTCAAATTTTAACACATGCCTCGTGAAGGTTTTCTGTCCCCAGAATGTTGACATTCTGTTGAGTCTTTCTCTTAACTAACTTGTTAGACCTAGTTCTGTAGGCCTACTGTAATTTCCCCCCCTTTTTAAAAACATCTCTCTGTCCTCAAAACCATAAACCAACTAGTTTATTGGATGCCTCCTTCTCCCTCCAGACTCTTATGCCAGTTGCTTCATGAGCAAAGGGCAGTCTGGTGCGTCTTAAGCTAATACTGAATTTAAGGAGCAAAAAGTCATTAAGTATGATTATGATATGCTTGACCACTGTTACACTTCCTTATCACCTTGAGAAGCAATCTGTCCAAAAATGATTCAGTAACCTACTGCTGGTCTGTATTGATCTTTTCCCAGCCTCTGACTTGGTATATCATGGGTGATGCTACTCTGACCCAGGTTATTGATGTCTTTATGGAGCTTGTTCCTTAACAACAAGGTGATGGCCAGGGTTAGTGGAAAGAGTTGTGACAGATTAACAATAATTCTTGGCAGTGAGAAACAGAGCTGCCTCTGGCCCTTGTTCTTTTTAAATTATATCTTAATGATTGGATTATTTATTTATTTATTTATTTAAATTCAAGTTAGTTAACATACAGTGTAGTATTGGTTTCTGGAGTAGAACCCAGTAATTCATCACTTACATATCATATCCAGGGTTCATCCCAATAAGTGCCCTCCTTAATGCCTGTCACCCATTTAGCCCATCCCCCACTCACCTCCCTCTAGCAACCCTCAGTTTGTTCTCTGTACTTAAAAGTCTTTTATGATTTGCCTCCCTCTGTGTTTTTATCTGATTTTTCCTTCCCTTCCCCTATGTTCATCTGTTGTGTTTCTTAAATTCCACATGAGTGAAGTCATATTTGTCTTTCTCTGACTTATTTTTCGTAGCATGATATCCTCTAGTTCCATCCACATTGTTGCAAATAGCAAGATTTCATTCTTTTTTCATGGCCTGAATAATATTCCATTGTACACACACACACACACACACACACACACACACCACATCTTCTTTATCCAGTCATCAGTTGATGGACAGATGGACATTTAGGCTCTTTCCATAATTTGGCCTTGTTCGTAGCACTACTATAAACCTGGGGTGCATGAGCCCCTTCAAACCAGCATTTTTGTATCCTTTGGATAAATACCTAGTAGTGCAATTTCTGGGTCATAGGTTAGTTCTTTTTTTAATTTTTGGAGGAACCTCCATACTGTTTTCCAGGGTGGCTGCACCAGTTTGCATTCTCACCAAAAGTGCAAAAATGTTCCCTGTTCCCCTTTCTCTGAATCCTCACCAACATCTGTTGTTTACAGAGTTGTTAATTTTGGCCATTCCGACAGGTGTGAAATGGTACCTCATTGTGGTTTTGATTTGTATTTCCCTGATGATAAGTGTTGTTGAGCATCTTCTTATGTGTCTGTTAGCCATCTGGTTGTCTTCTTTGGAAAACTGTCTGTTCATGTCTTCTTCTCATTTCTTCACTAGATTATTTGTTTTTTGGGTGTTGGTTTTTGATAAGTTCTTTATAGATTTTGGATACTACCCCTTTATCCAATATGTCATTTGCAGATATCTTCTCCCATTCTGTTGGTTGCCTTTTAGTTTTGTTGATTGTTTCCTTGCTGTGCAGAAGCTTTTTATCTTGATGAGGTCTCAATAGTTCATTTTTGTTTTTGTTTCCCTTGCCTCTGGAGACATGTCTAGTAAGAAGTTTGCTTCAGCCAAGGATCCTATTTTTAGTTGCAGTTGAGAATAGGTATATATTCTTTTCTGTTCTGAAGAACATATACTTTCTTTTCTGTCTCTGATATTTTTATTATGATGACATACAAATGGTACCCATATATAATTTGCATTATTATCTGATTATGGTCAAAAAGAATGGCTTAGGATTCAAAATCATCAGGTTTGGTAGACATCCTCCAAGATTCAGTAGATTTATATTCATTTTTCTAATGACAGGTTAAATTATTTACTTATACCCATAGTATCATTTTGCAAGTATTTACCCTGAAGGGTTTATCGGGAGGTAAATGCTTAATGTTAAACTTTCAATTGTATACAAAAATTCCTGACAGAGTGCATGATGCTCCATAAGTAGTCACTCTCACAAAGATAAAGATGATGATGATGATGATGAGTATGATGGAAGCCACAGTGATATCAACAACCTTTGGATGTTTCATGTACTGAGTGAAAAATACATTCTATTAAAAGGTACAATGTGAAATACCAAAATTAACCCTCCCCTCAAAATTAATATATGTCTTTTATATGACACAATGTCATCTTATATTCCAGAGCCACTTAATAGAAATGGCCACTGTTTAGTTGGATTCATTTTTGAATAGAATGATTGTATCATTCTCTACAATCAGATAGATTTGTAATCAGTGTTTGACAGCAACTGAAGATGCAGCTCCTTAGATGTTTTCTAGAGGGATCCAATTAAAAGAACAAGGCATCTTTTCCAGCCAAGAACACAGAATGCCTGGCATAGATCTGAATAGTAGGAGCAGCAGGAGACTGCAGAAAGGTGGAATCGCCTGATGAGAAGCTGGAGGGGACCTCCTGGTCCCCCTCACTGAGGGCTGCTGTCTCTGAGCAGTGGAGTGAGAAATGAAAACAATGGGGAGTGTGAGTTATAGAGATGGAAGGTCTCCCTCCACTATGCCCCGCTAATAAGTTATAGAGATAACATAACTGAAGCAGCTTTATCAGTGCAATTTTTCATGAATTGAGTAATTAGCTTCATTGACCCATCACTGGATACAAATTCCCCTTTTCTGGGCACTCCTGGAAATATCTAAATTATAAGACAAGCACTATACTCATAAAAATATGAAGCTCGCCACTTTGTCAGGTTTTACCCTGACTCTGCCAATGCTGTGATTTGGCTTTGGGTGAAAAATGCTCTCATGATTCACTTGCAGCATAACTGCCACCTCAAAGCTGCCTTCCAGAAAGTCATGGGCAAGCTGTCATTGTTGGCTGTCTGGCCTCCTCTCTCAGCCTCCAATTCCACGTTGCCTAATCCTGGTGGGGCAGGAAAATTCAATCTTCCTTGGTGCCTATCCCCCATGTCTTTTCTTGCATATTCTCATTTTTCTTTCTTTTTCACCACACAAAATATCTGTGGTCTGCTCTTCTCAGACAGTTCTTCAGGTCACTCAAGGACTTCTTTGTATAATTCTGTATATCTGAATTGACCACCCGCAGTGTTTAAAAAATTTGTTTTCTTAACCAATTCCCATATATCCAATACAAATTCTATACACTATTACTTAATTAAAGGTAGAAAGTGCTAAGAAACAAACATGTATGAAGCACTATTTTCTGTCAGGATTTCTCTGACACAACACACCTTCAAGATTGTAATGGGGATTAAATCAAACAATGTTTGTGGTTTATATTATTTCCATTTCACTCATTAGGAAAGAAGACAGAATGGTGAAGTCACTAAGACAGTTCACAGAACGGATACATGATGGTACACAGAATAAACCCAAGTTAGTTTCTTTCCAAACCTGTCTTCTGGCAGCACATCTGTGCTTCTGTCACCTTTATGAGCACATGTATCACTGGGGGTCTGGTTAAAATGCAGATTCTGATTCAGAAGGTCTGGGAGGGGGCCTGAGATTCTGCATGGGTGACAAGCTTTCAGGTAGGAAGAGGCTAATGGTCTACCGACCACAAGATGAGTAGCAAGGCTCTACAGTGTTTGGCTAAATGTTTTTTTCCCAGAAAAAAAGCCATCCTCGGGCCATTCCCATACAAATGCCACAAATCCCACCCTGATGAGTCAAAATGAACGCAATTGACTTCATGGGAACACAGAAGATGCAGCATAGTATTTCCTAAAGTGTGCTCCTTGGAGCATCTGCACAGACTTCCCTGGAGTGCTTGTTAAATGCAACTTTCTGGGCATCACCCCAGCCCTTGGGGTCAAAATCATGGGAGGCAGCACCTGAGAAGTTGTTTTTATGACAAATTCTACAGACCCTTGGAATGCATATTCAAAGTTGAGAAGAAGTAGAGTAGGATAAGCACTTAAAGGGGAATTAGGATCCTGGAGGCTGATTGAGCAAGAACTGCAGATGAAGGAATTCAGATGACATCTCCCTGAAGGGAAAGGAAGCTCTTCCTCTGTGGGTAAAAGTGGGATTAAAGCTGAAAGAGTGAGCCATAAAGTTTGAGAGTTGGAAGTCGGCCAGCAGACTAGGGACTGACAAGCATATCAGCTAGGAGATCTTAAGGAGATGATTCTCTGCCCCTTAGGAGGAAGGAACCACATCATCTTTACCTGCTTGCATAAAACCTTCATAGGTATTAAATATTGAATCGATACATGGTTAGATGCTCTCTTAGCAATGCCTGTTGAGCAGAGGAACAGAATTAGCTCTTACTTGTAAAGCATTGCCACCATGTGTGTTAATACCCATGACATCATCTGCTCTCATACCTCGTCTCAGTGGGTTTAAAAGGACAGCAATTATTCATTCCCAGTTCACAAGTGGGCACCCTGAGCCCCAGGGAGTGGTAGTAGTGCTAGAGCCAAACGTCCAGTCTCTTACATAGTGACTAGACTCTTCAGTCTAAGAGCTCCAGACATAGCTGTGCATTAAAACCACTCAGCCTTACTGAGTCAGAACCTTTAGGAGGGGCCTGGGAATCTGGATTTTAAGAACATTTCTACAGGTGATTCTTATGCAATCAGTTTATGGAACCATGTTTGGGAATCACCCAACTAGAATATGTGGTATGAAAAGAGCTTCCTATGACTCAAAGGGTCATATGACAAGAGAAGAAGCAAAGGCATTGAGAACCTGTGACCCCTTTTAAAGATCAGAATGGTAGCAGGAACAGTCTACAGTCTTCCCTGCTTAGAATGATGAGCTTAGAAGTAAGATTTCATAACTACTATAGGTGGGAAACTTTAAGAGATTTTCTTTTTGAAAAATTGGTCAAAAGAAACCATAGCTCAGAACCTATATGGTTTTATTAGCAAGCCCTTCAAGACTAAGGGACAAATGTAAATTTCTATAACTATAAGATGCGGAGAAAGTTCCAGTGCTGAATTTAGGATGAGCCCTTATTTTAGTCCTCACAAGTTACGTGGCTTTGTCCAAGTCAACTAACCTTGAGATGTTCAGCCACTTTCTCTCCAGAACATAAAAAAAAAAAAAAATGTGGGAAAAGATGAGTGAAAGCACATAATATGCCATAGGTACACTTTACATGTTAGTTGGAATTGAATCTGAGGTTCCTCAGATGGGTGGGCTGGAGGTAAGAAACAGAAAGTAGGAGATTTCCTACAGCTGCTGGCAAGGTCCAGTGTAGCTCAGACTCTATGATCTAGCCTTTCTGTCAGCAGATCTGGTCTTCCTAATTGACATAGGGAGCAGCAGACTGAGTGGTGTGATTGAGGAAAATTCCTTGGGGATGCAGTGTCTGAAATGTTATCATTTTATCTCTTAGACACTGCTCCTTGAAACATCTATTCTCGTGCTTCTCTTTGAGAAAGGAAAAAGCCCTAATGGGCTGCCTTTATTCTAAATTTTAATCATCTGTTCTTTTGACCAGAGGAGACACGAGAATGTGTGTGGGGAGAATGGGTAGCTCAGGAGCACGGTGGAGAAAGGGTGTGGTAAGAGACAAAGGTGTCCAGGAAAAGGAGGCGAGGGGTGCTGAGGCCAAGTCCTGGTGGCTTCGCATTTCCTGCACCATAGGTTTAGCAACATGGTGTGGTGAGATGAACTTCAGGAACCACTAAAGGGAGAAGTTTGCTACCAGAAGAAAATCTGTCTGAGGCTGGTCTCACTCTATCCATCTGAGTTAAGGGGAAACTATGTAATAAGAGTATCCTTAAGAAGGAGGCAGACACTCCTTATCAGAGTAGGAGGAATTCCTGTTAGCAGGACAAAAAACACTATTCATATGAGACCAGTCTGTGTTGTCTCTTGAAGAAAACAAAGTCTTGCTGTAGAATTGTGTTAGCTGGTAGATGGTTCGCCAGGAAGAGCAAGACAAATATAAAAATATGCACACGAGTTTATTAGTATTCATGGAATTGCACATCAGGTCACAATAAGAAATCATTTTATACCTATAATATTGGTAAAAATTAAATTCTGACAATACCAAACCTGGTTGGATTTGGAGCATAAGAAACTAATCATTCTCAGAGAGAGTAAACTGGTATTATTAATTAGATAGTTTGGCATTTTCTTGTAAAGTTGTACATGTATATAGCCTAAATCCTAGCATTTCCACTCCAAATAGTTACATGTGTGCAACAAGACACATGTAAAAGAATGATCCTAGAAAAATTGGCTTTAAAAACACAACCATAATAATCCAAATATGAAGGATAGAATAACATCAATTATTCAAACAATCCAAATATGATGGATAGATAAACAGCATGGATGAATCTTTGAAACATAATGTTAAATTAAAAAAGTGAGTCACAGAACACTAAAGACTATTTGATACTATTTTTATAAAGTTCAAATATAAAAGCAACTAAAACTTACATTGCTCAGGAATATAACCAATACATAGCAACAACATTCAAAAAGCAAGGGGTCAATAATGTCAATACAAAATTCAAGCTAATTGTTACCTAAGGAGAGGAGGGAGGGACCGGGTAGGGGAAGTAATATATTCCATAGTATTATTAATGTTAAAGTTTTTTAATTAAAAAATAAATGTATTGATCTAAAAATGTATTACTGTTACCAACAAAAACCAAAAGTAGAGAATGGGAGAATGGAGACCATTCTTTTTCATTTTATCATTGAATCAAAAACATGTATTAGGATTCTACAAATCATCACCAATCTAATTATCACTTGGCTGAAGCAATCCATAATGTTAGGGTTTTATTTACTTATTTTTAAGTTTATTTACTTATTTAGAAATAGTTATTATTTACTCTCTACTTATTAAGAGAGAGTGCACACATGTGCATGCCAATAGGGAAGGGTCAGAAAGAGAGGGAGAGAGAGAATCCCAAGCAGGCTCTGTACTATCAGTGCAGAGCCTGATACAGGACTCTATCTTGTGAACTGAGGGATCATGACCCGAGCTGAATCCAAGAGTCAGATGCTCAACTGACTGAGCCACCTACGTGCCCCATAATGTTAGTTTTGGATATGGGTAACGGGTCATCAAAATTTAAATCAGGATTCAAACTCATATTGATATTAAAAATGTTCCTTTGTATGTTTCAAATAATTAAAGTAACAAATTTAATAAGGTCACATTCATATTTATACATGAATCCAGATAACTCCAAGTCTCTGCTTAATACCTGTTTTAATTCAATCTCTTAAAGTTATTCCTACCCTTAATGAATTTCTGGGAATCCCTCAGAGGTATTTTATGTGCATCCAGAGATATATTGGCACTCACCTCTACTGTTTATATGGCCAATGGCTTCCAATGTCCAATGTTGGCCTCTGTCTCTATTGATGATCCCTGTTGATCTTTTCAGGTTGCCTCAGTTCTCACGAAGTCATGGAGGTTCATCAATCTCTTGAGAACAGGGAGGGAGAATGTAGTTTTTTCATTGTATTGTTTGACCTACTCAAAGGTGTTGTGGAGTTTACTGAGCTGGATCTTACAGCTCATATCCAGGGCCCTTTCTTCTCCCCCACGTTACCTCCTACCAGAGTGACTAAGCAAGTACCACTTTAGTGCCATTGGCTCACTGTACCTGCTCCCTTGCCCTCAGCCTCCATCAGTGAACCTCATGCTGTAATTGGCTCCACTTGCCACCTTCCCTCAGGCAAAGCAAATTCTCTTTCAGGAGCACAGGGGTCACTCCATGCCATCTGAGTTCTGTTACCATTTCTCCCAGGCCCCCACCAATCACCCTGGATACAACATATACACAGAAACAAACTTTATTTTTCAGCTATTCTCCTGTTCAACCTCATATACAAGTCATGGCAAGGTGGTGTGAGAGAGTAGATTACCTCAACCAAATCCAAAACCATTTTAGTCTGTGTCAATCCTTACCGGGGGGTGGGGGGGGGGGGAGAAAGGAAACGACATTCTCCATCAGAACTGAAACTGAGAATTGCTCCTTCTAAATACTGGGGATGTCATGTAGGACTTAATGGTAAAAAGATCAGCTTGACCAAAGAATTGGTGAACCCGAGATGTACCTTTCATAAAGGACAGTGTGTGTGGAAAGGAAGTGGATAGTACTTGATAGTACTTCTCATAGGACACTCTCAAATATGACCAGCCACAAAGCGGCAGGGACTAGAGGTGAGGGAAGCTTACTGCACAGTTGATGAGAAGCAAAAGATAATAGTGTCTCTGGGGAAGCATACGGAAGCTCGTATGGGAAGTAGCTAACTGCAGCACTCACTCCCAGCTTATTCCTAGAGGCAGAGAGCATGCTTAATAAAACATGACAGCCCCACTGTGGCCATGCCAGGTAAAAGAGGGACATTGCCCAAGGTAACTTTGACTTGAAGATAAATTCTTCGATGTAGCAGGAATCTCGCTGAGCTGTGCCTCTACATCTCGGTCTCTTTTTAGCACCAAGAGACAATGCTATTTAAGTAGACAACATGTACAGAGTCAATTTAAAGATCTGGCTAAAGCTCCCCTTCTCTCTTTGTCTGGACTTGTATTCTTTGATAAAGACTCTCTCCTATTTCTGAGTGAAATCCCCTCACCTCCCAGACTAGAAAAGTGATGCCTCACCCAATAAAGTTGAGCAAAGGAAATCATCCAACATGATAAGACTTATAAGTTAAAGGAAACATGCGGATCAAGGCTGAGTGCCATTTCACGACGGCCATGATCTCCTGTTGCATGAGCATCACTGACTGACAGTCCCATGTGCTGCTTCTCCAGACCTACTCCCGCATTCACACAGAGACACCTCTTTCCATGGGCTACTTTCCAGCACTAACGCAAGCCCATTCCTGCCAGACAGGAGATTCTTTTAACAGGTGGCTTTGGCTAAAGAACTCGCCATCTGCCGCGCCTAAACTTTCCAAGAACTTTGCTGTAGTCTGAAAACCCATTTCTCCTTCCTTCTTCTCCTGCACAGGTGTCAGACCTCATGGTTGGAGCCATTTCCCACCTTCTCTTGTTCTTTCTCCTTTATCTTCCACAGGCATTTTCCTTAAAATTTTTTGAATATCTACTCCTGTCTTAGAGTATACTGAGTCGAGAATATGAACTAACCCACACATGAAATAAAACAGATTACAAGTTTCTCACATTTTGAGGAAACATGCCTCAGTATAAAAAGGCTAACCCAAGACTTGGCAACCCTGCATTCAGACCATACATACACTTGCTTAAAACATTTCTGATGGAGACAAGAGAAATATTCTGAATAGCAGAACCTGCCAATCCAGCTAAAGTCTGGCTTGCTCTTGTGGAATTTTAGGGGAAAGGATGGATATTAAACATATAGAGAATAGATCCAAGAGAGCCAATACATGTGCTATAAGAAACCTAGGGAGAAGATCGAAGTGATAAGGGAGAATTAATGATTAAAGAAATAAAAAGACATTCCCCTGAGGCCCCCGAGATTAAATGGGTCACTTTCCTGCTGCAGATTTTACCATTCAAGCGGCACAAGAAACAACAGCCACATTCTTAATTGCCTGGGGGCTCTATAAAGATGTGGTTCTTTCATAAAATTCATAAAATTCTGTCATAAATTCTGACCTCTACCAGTCATGTACTTCATAAGCTTAGGAGCAAAGAACAAGATTCAAAGAGCTGGACCAACTTATAGTGTCTGATTACTCATTCTAAGAGACTGGATACCAGCTGTAACTTAGTAGGAAACCTAGTTCCAAAATCATCTGTTAGTGACATACCATGAGCGTCAGGTACAGGCTATCAAATTACAAGGAAATGTGTGGTCTTGATGTGATGTGCTTCATCTGAGTGGAAAACTGGAGATTGATTTTCTACAGATTCTTTTAAAAACCAGGTTATTACTTTTTAACTTTATATCAAAACTCAAAGGAGATCCTCCTAGCTACGTCTATGATAAATGTCTGTCAGCAGGGCTAGAATATGTGACTGATTACTTAGAGATAAGGCAAGGTGTTTGCTAGTGAAAATGTTACCTCCATAATTCACTCAGCTCTGCCCAACCACACAATATGTCTATATAGCTATTTGTGTCATGATGGTTACATCCAAATCTGAGTTAGTAGAGTCCCACTCTGACATTTCTTTTTGAAAGCAATAAGCTATGATATACTCAGTATCATCTGCTTCCAGAAGACAGATCTAGTTGTTAATCATTGGTGCCTTCGCCGCTCGTATCTTATACTCAAATGAAACTGATTACCTTTGATGGACAGGAGAAACAGAAATCAGTGAACAGACTGCAATTTCAGGTTATCATGCTCTAGCTATTTCTGATAGCTGTGAATGCAAAAATTGCCTTAAAACATGTGTGTCTCATTTCATGCACTACAGTACCCATTATTGTTGTTAAAGGCTCTGGATTCTAATTTTAACAAATTAATGTAACCACTCTGTGTCTCTTTATAGAATATATTCAATCCAATACTTTGTGGTTTGGGATACATGAAATTATTTTCCAGTGAATCAAATATCCTCATTAATAAATACCATATAGGTACACTCTATGGGCATTACCAACTTTCAGAGAAGTAGAACAAAATCGATTCAACACTAAAATAGTCCTGAAAAAAGTGAATACCTTCAATTCATATACATGATTCTAGAATAAACTTTTAAAGTCCTGATTTATTTCATTTTAATAAATCTTTTAAAACAATTTTGTTTTATTAATTTTTACTTTTTATAAAAATTTTATTAAATTTGAATATTTAAGAAAGGGAGGAAGAGAGTTGAAGGAACTTCTGATGATTTATTAAGATATGAGTACTAGCTACTTCTTTTTCATGGAAACAATGGGAAGCCAAAAAGAGTACTAAGACTAAGATAGAAGGAAATTCTCACTGGGGAGTGTCCCCATGACTGCCCGCCAGCCCATAGGATTTCAGAAAAGCACAGGTGATCCACTAAAGAAGGAAAAACTCGGGCTCTACCCCAGTGATATGCTATAGAAGAGGCGCCATTTTTGCTACAGGAGTGATGAGAAAGAAAGCTTGATTTGGGTAAGCCCCACTAAATGAATAGTACAAATGTTCCAGTGGTCCCTCCCTCTGACCAGTCAGTGCCTGGACTGTACCGGTTATGGAGTAGTTTGAATATCACTCCTGGGTTTGAAGAGGCCATTGAGGCCATTGGCAAAACTAGGCCAATGCAGTTAATTCAATGCATCATAGCTATGCTGGATGCTTTACGCTGCAAATAACAGCCGATTTAAGCTGGCTGAAATGAAGAAATGAAGTGGTTTATGTAGTTACAAACTAGAGGAAGGCTGGCTCTCAGGACATTTGCCTGCTATCCCCTCACGTCTGTCCTCATCTCTGTGTCCACTACCTTGCAGACTATCAGCAAGGTGCCTGTAGCAGTATTTTCCCTCTGTATGTCCACAGCATCATCCATGGGGAGAGAAACCATTTATCCTAAAGGCTCTAAATGTGACAAAACTTTGGGTGGCTCAGTCGGTTAAGCGTCCGGCTTCGGCTCAGGTCATGATCTCACGGTTCACGGGTTCGAGCCCCGCGTCGGGCTCTGTGCTGAAAGCTAGCTCAGAGCCTGGAGCCTGCTTCGGATTCTGTGTCTCCCGCTCTCTCTGACCCTCTCCTGCTCGTACGGTCTCTCTCTGTCTCTCAAAAAATTAATAAAAAACATAAAAAAAAAAAACTTTTCTCAAAAAACTTAGATAACTTTCCACTGGAGTCTTTCTGACCTGTACTGGAGTACCATACACATTCCTGTAGCAATTCTGTAGCCATTAATTGGTTTGGGCTGGGTTTTCTGAACTAATTCTCAGCAATGGTGTAAAACCAATGTTTCTCATACTTATGTGTGCCCTAGAATCTGCTGGAAGGCCTGGCCCCTAAAATTTGTGATACAGTAGGTCTGGGGTGGAAACAGAATTTGCATTTCCAAAAACTGTAAATTTAGAAAAAGCTTATTATTTTTTCCAGGTGATACTGATGCTTCTGGCCTCAGGATCACCATTTGAAAAACATTGGATTAGATCAATCAAGAAGGCAGATTATGGTCCAGGAAGGGATTCGGCAGTTTTAACAAGCTCCCACGTGATGTTGATGCTGCTGGCCCACGGGCCACTCATTGAGTCGCACACCCTGGGAGGCCTCCGCACCCCCTTTCATCCCTAGTCATGCCTACTCCCCTTTCCAGAACACACTCTCCCCTCCTCCAGCCCTATGCCCAGAATCCTTTTGTAGGGTAAGCATTTCCTCCTCCTGAGGAATAAGGAGACAGCATACCTGACAATAACCAATAAAGGGAAAACCTATATTAGACAACCCCAAGACCCATCTTTAGCAGGTACACCACTCTCTAGCGTTCAGCGGTAGGGGAAGCAAAGACGCATCACTGTGGTGCTGTGGTACAGGCATCTCAGGCTGAGGCAGCATCCTCCTGGCTGAATGCTTGGTGTCAGGTAAACCAGTAAGACTTTATCTCAAAAGGTCGGTATAGTCTTAAGTGAAATGAGGGAGAGCTTTTTCACTTCAATAGCATCCTTCTTAAAAAAGGCTCAATCACACTATAGTGAACATTGCAATTTATTACAAAAATACCATGATATGAGTGATCTCTTTACTCCTAATACACTAGTCCTGGTCTGGGAGGGGAACATGTCAGCTGGGAGTGATATAAAAATTCATCACTGTTCTCTGCCTTCCCTTTTGTCTATTCTTTGCTTAAAATGTTTTATTTAGGAGCCACAGGAGACAGTAGAAATGAATCACCTCCCAGCCCTCTATGACGGCAATGAATTATACTCATGAGAAACGACCACGTCTAAGGCAGGCAGGAGGGCCAGCACAGGTAATCACAGTGCAATTACAGCATTAGGCTGAATAGCACTGGGCCCGGCCAGATGATGTATGACTCTTCTGAAGGAGGACAGGGTAAGAGCACTTGGCAGCAATGGCTAAGGCTTCCTTCGATCATCAAACATCACAGTGGATTTTCTCAAGAATGAGGTGAAACACTTCTGTAAGGTGACTTTGACCATGTGGCATGCTAAAGCAATCACTTACTAAATAGAGCAGGTAGAAGAAAGAGGAAAATAAACCTAGAGAAGACCTGGATATTGTACCCTTTGGACTGCCTCCAGCAGTTCTAGAAGCCCCATGAGCAAGAGGAAATGGAAACAGGGGAAGTGGATGTTGGCTGATAACATGTGTTGAGGAGAATGGCATTAAACATCTTGGCCTGGTAGCTGCTATTCAAGAGTGAGCAGAGAGGTCAGATGTCTGGGTCTATTGATTAAAATCCCAGCATAGTAGGAAGGGCTGAGAAGTTGGCTAAATGGAACCAAAGGAGAGCGGAAGGAGAAGGGGAAGAACGTGAGGGGAGTATGCGTGAGCGTTGATAGTCAAAATGGAAGCTGGGGTGGGCCGGTCTCCCCAGGCTGTTCTGCTTAATGTTCAGTAGGAGTAGAGGGTGCATTTTATTTATTTAGGGACCGTAATCAATTCTGCATTCAGAGAGCTTAATCTCATGGAAAGTGGCTCTCTTATGAATGCCCCTATTAAATATGGAAGACAAGGCTTTGGCATAGTCTGAGAGATGAGGGTTAAGACAAAGCAAAGATAAATTGCTCTGCTTAATAATGAAATGGGAATCTTGGACATTTAATAGGAAATAAGGGTCTGGGGATTGAGAGAAGAGATAGGAGGAGAACGTTCTTATGGGGGAAGACAGAGAAGTCAACAATGTGGTGGGAAGCCAGCTCCCATAAGGAGTGACGTATCAAAAGTTTCCTGTGGGTTAGAGAATGGCTGATAAGATATTAGGAATAGTGATTCCTGACAATGCAATTATAAGCCTCCTGTTCTGTGATGTAGTCTCTCTGATATCCCCAAACATTTTCAGCAGAAGTCAGTCAGATACAACCTGTCTTGTATTAGTAATGGCTTGGGGGAATACTGTTAAGTGTGCAGTGTCCATATTTGGGCAAAGTCAGTGTATTCCTTCCTTCCGCTGCAGATATATGAACTAATGGCTTACCAAAAGGAAACGGGAAATCTCAGACAGAAGCAGAGGATTGATAAATATTTTCAAGTTATTAGCTACATATAGCTCATTAGAGGCTTTAAAGAGCCGTTTGGTTTGTTTTGTTTTAAGCAAACTAGATTTGCAATATCCCTGGAGGTATGCATAGCCCTTATAATTTTGAGAGTTATATGCTTAAGTAGTCAGAGAGACTGGTTATGGGTATCTCACTGAAATGACATACTGTGTTCATGTCTTGAAATAACGAGAATGGGGAAATAATTTTCAACCAGGCCCCAGCCTGGACGATAGTCTTCGCCAAACCTTATAAAACCGTTTCCACTGCCACAGCATGTGTGGAAAAGGAAGCTATGCTGTCAAAGCACAGGGTGGCGGACAGCGTGCTTGGAGAGACAGGGAGCTTTAGGACCAGGAAGCCCTGGCTGCCAACAACCAGGACAGGTGTTCCGCAGAGAGCATCAGAGAAACCAGTAGCTTCAATTGCTCCATTTTGAGAATGAATGAATGAATGAATGAATGAGGAATACTATGGTCAGCTATGGAGAAGATAGCATACAGTGACTAGGAAAAAGGACCTCGGGGACAAGAGGAAAGATAGAAACCTAAGAGATCCAAGGAGACAGAAGAACCAGGCAGGACAGAGGATTTTGCAATTCTTGGTGGAGACTTAGAAATTTATACCAGAAGCTCTTATGTGTCATTTATAATGTGTTATGTGCAATTTTCCTTAAATTGCCTGTATAATGAATTCTGTATACAGTTCTTATTCTAGTACCAAAACACGGGTTCTGTCATTGTCAGCAAATAGCCTTGTTGTTATCGTAAACGCTTGGGCTGCAGAACCCCTCCAGGGATTGGTGTAAACAGACACCTTCCAGACACTATTGCTTCTACCCAATCCCCACCCACCTGCATACACAGATAGACACACTATTATGGAAGATTCTGGGACTCAAAATGAACATAAATGTTAGATAGCCTATTTATTTTTGAATCTAAACCAAAAGTACAAGGTCATACACACACACACACACACACACACACACACACACACAGAGAGAGAGAAAGAGGGAGAACAATTCCATATTTAAAAAATCGAGGGATAGAATGCTCGTTAAAAAAAGTCAAATATGTTTTGTGGAAATTTCAGTGCCAGTTTGTTTTTCTTCCTAAAATGATTGCCTGCCTTCCTTCAGTGAGGAGAGATTGCATTGAGGAAATTACATTTTTAGAGAATCTGAACCTCCACATCCTAAAATTATCTGAGGAATACTTAAGAAAGGAAAAGATAAGATAAGAGAAAAATATTCTAGGAAAAAAATGAACAAAGGAAATAGATAAACTATAAGTGGCTAAGAAACACATGAAGAAAATGTTTAAGCGCTCTACTAAGCAAGAAATGCAAATGAATACAAAATACCATTTCTTCACATCTCAAATTGGCGAAGTTAAAAGAGAATGAAAATGCCTATTATTGGCAAAGACAAGGGGAAACTGGCTTTTTCTGGCACTCTTGTGGGAGTAGCACACGGACAGCCTTCTGGCAGGAGTATTGGTCTGAGGATCAGGAGCCATAAAATACACATAGACTTTGGCCCCATAATAATACTTCCAGGAACACTTCCCCAAAAAAGAACGATAACCAAATAAAAGCTGTTCACTGCAATATTGTTCATGATGATTGATTTTTGTTAAGTTCCAGCAGTAAAAATTATTTCAAAATATGACGGTGCACCGATACAATGAAATATAATTCAGCCACTTAAAATAAAGATGTGATTAAATAGGTGTTATCGACATGCAAAAACTGTTCACGATATATTACCATGCAAACGAGCAGGTTACAAAAGAGCAGAAAGTTTTACACATAGGCACAGACACATACACTTGGGGGGAAGAAACAAAGGAAGAATGTGCACCAAAAATTTAATAGTCAATGGCTTATTATATGCGGGAGGTGAGATTGCAGGGTGGGGTTTCTCCTTATGATTTATCTGTACTGTCTAAGTTTTCTATAATGAACATAAATTAATTTTGTAATAAAAAGGAAAAATAGTACATTCTTTCACTTCTGTCAAAGGGAGACTAGATTATTTTGTAACTAAATTAATGTTATTATTATTCATGATTTTTTCCCTAATAACAACACAACTAATATGAATGCCTTTTTATATGTGATCTGTTATCTAAATGGGTCTCTTAAAAGGCTAAACCCCTTTCATAGTCCTCTTCATAATAAATCTGCAGGACTGAAGTCGGCTGTGTTATAAGTGAAGAAAATGAGACAGGCAGTGACATTTTCTTTGGGGTTTAAGGAGGAATTAGAAATTAGAAACAGCTCTAAGAGGGCGTGCAGGGGGGCTCAGTCAGTTAAGCATTGGACTTTGGCTCAGGTTATGATCTCACGGTTCATGGTTCTGAATAGAGCTTGCTTGGGATTCTCCCTCCCTCTCTCTCCCTCTCTCTCTAGTCCTCCCCCACTTGCACTTTCTCTCTCTCAAAATAAGTAAACTTAAAAAAAAAAAAAGAAGCATCTCTGAGAAAAGAAATGCAAGACCCTAGGCTGCTCTTTTGAATAACAGTTGATTTCCCCATGGACTGTCAGTGGTAATTGTTTCATCATTGCAGCCTGAACACAGTGCACTATTTGTCACACACAAAAAAGAATCTGCACACTGATTTTACAAGCATTTTCCTTAAGCTAGGAACTTGTACGTGTATGGATGGCACATGACACTGGCATGTACATCATGTTTCACATTGGATAGATGCTCAGGTTGTCCTCTGAGCCCGGTGTGTCCTTAAGAAGAGAATCATTCTCCTTCCACCAGGGTGAACCCCCAATCCCCCAGTAGGAAGGCTTTAGCAGCACCGGGTGAGAAAAAAACACTGAATGCGACATTATCAGATTTCTCTCCTAACATCCCGGAGCCTTCCCTCCTCCATAATGAAGAGGAGCTAACCTAGGAAGGGGAGAGAAAACTGGTGCATGTGACATGAATGAAACCAGACTCCTGGTAGGGGCTGAGCAAGATTGGTTCTCTCTCCATAGAGTCCTACACCATCTGCCACTTGTCCATTCCCCTCTCTGCAGGAGGGTATGGTCCACCGAGCCACTGGTCACCCCCACAACTCTAAACCCAGATGGAGCTCAGCCAAGGAGCATGGACCCCGGAAGTCATGAGTTTTAAGCTTCAAGGATCTTCGTTGCAAGGGCCCATTGGAAAGCTGGGAGTTTTGCTGAGAGCTGCAAAATGTTCTACATGGAGGTGGGAAGACAGGTTACAAGAAAAAGGGTTTCTGGATAAGTATCCCTGGTAAATTGCATGGAAAGATCTCAAAGGGAAGAAACATGAATCTTCAAAATCCCAGTAATCTATTGTGATCTTTTTTTCACATTCTAAATAAATATTTACTTTTATATCTAATTGCATGTTTGTGTTTTTGTAGTTTTTAAGAGGCAACCCAAAATGTACAAACTCTCGTCCTCACAAAGCCTGGATTATCCCTGAGATCTTAGCTTACCTCTCTTGCCATCCCCACCTTGGCCTCTGCCTGAGTGACAGTGACATTTCTATCCCCAAGGCAGTCCACTCAAATATGAAACAGTTCTAAACAAATACATCAATGGAGTCTCTGTACCCTTAAAGTCCTGCTCCTGGGGCCTGTTTCTCCTCCCTGGAACCACACAGAATATATACTAGCTCTTAAGTTGTTTGCCAGTCCTCACACCTGTCTTTAGCCTTCTTTCATCTATTTGCAACCCCCAGTCTGCTGCAGTCTCTCTTCAGGTGGTACCTGGAGCTGAGCCCAGCACGAGAGGTGTGGGCTGACTCACCAGCACATGGCAGGCGTGTTGTTACCACCTCCATAATGCTGGGCACTCTAAAAGTAATCCCCCTAAAAGGTCAAATTTTTCCCATAGGAAATAATGGTAGTGAATTTTAGTGGTGTGCCATTTCCAGGGCCAAGACTACCGCAGCCGACTCACTGCCCATCGGTTGGAAAACAGCTGTACCCATACAGACCCAATTCTGCCTGCTGTATAGAAGGTTGGGACTGATGTCAGGCACAGTCAGGTTCTAACATGGGGGAGGGGGTCCAGCCTGTGGGTGCCTCAGGAGGAGGTGCCATCTTTGCCTCCTTCAGGTACCTCGGGGTCTGGTTTCCACATGGCCTCCTCTCATTCCCTTCATTGTGGTCTTGACAATGGCTGTGACAGTGCATTATCTCAAGTTGTTGAAAGGGCACTTTTTGGATTATGTGCTCAGAGGGAGAAGTTGCTTTCTCTGCTTTGCATACCCACAGCCCCCACCATCCCCCAGTCAAAGGAGGAATGAAACCACACTGCCTCCTAAAAGAAGTTCTGAAACTGGAAGGGGCCCTCTTGATATCTTTGTCTCAGGATTTCCTGATAAATAAGGACCCTCTGCTGATGTAAATGCGAAGTGTTGTTCCAGAAGCCAATTCTGCAGTAGGGATAGCCTAACAGAAGAGGCATGACACCAGACACGGCTGAGCTGTAGTCAAGGTGCTGATGCTTCCAGCCACCACTGTTGGGCTCTGTGACTCTTCAGTTCACCTACACACACATACACACACACAAACATACACACATACACATACCACACCACACCATACACACCACACACACACATACTACACACCATACATCTCCCCCACCCCCTGCACACACACACCAAGCACCACACACTTGTACCATGGTGGCAGCCTGTGGTGGACTTTCTATCATGGTTCAGGTTGTAAACTGAGGTACAGCCATAGAGCTAACAGGGGATAAAGTAAAAATGGTGTTCCAATTGATACAAGCCAATGCAGGCAGCTCTAGCAGTTTCTATATATACATTTTATTGCTGCATTAATCAAGTAGGAAAACCTTAAACAAGGTTTTAAACAAGAAGATATTTCTGGCATTTTCCCACCCTGCTCACTCTGCCCTGTGAATGTAACTTGATTTTGTCTATGTCAGCACTCATAAGTTAGAGTACATCCCAAGCCAAGAGCCTCCATTGATACAGCTCTCAGTTGCTCAGAGCCTGTTAATGTTAGTGCAGTGGAATCGCACCGTTCGTGATCTATCATGACCTGTGAAAATTCAGATTAACTGGAAGAGGGATAACTGCTAAAACAGTAAAAGACTAAATTTCAGTTTTCGGAAAACAAGCCAAAATCAATTAAGTGGGCAGATTGGTTTTGACAGCTCTGAGTTTGAGTGTCATGAAATAAACAACACTGGTTAATATGTTCTGTTGTGGAAGACCAAGCAGATGATATTTCATGTTTTTTAGAACTGGCTGAGATTATAAAACAGCACACTAGAATAACCACTAACTTAGCTACTTGCTCATTCCACCCAGAGCCCAACAAAGTCCAAGGGAACTGAACTTACTCTTCATTTTCTTTCATGCACCAACCCACCCATCCATCCAGGCACCTGCAAAACCAGTGTGCCAACCAAATGAGATAGTATAGAGGTATTTTATTGTTTTGACAATATAGTCATTTTGTCAATGTCTAACACATAAAACATGCTCAATAAATGCTTCTTTTGCCATTTGGTCTTCATGGCTTCCATGACTCAAAAAGCATATTCATTCAACAAATTTTGTTTTAGTGCTTTCTGCATGCTGGGATCTATTCTTATCACAATCATTCAACTGTTCATCAACAATGAACAAGATAAAGTGCCTTCTTTTATAGACATAATGCCAGGGAGGTGAGGAAGGAAGAAGGGGTGGGTAAGGAAAGGAAGGGAGAAAGTTATCAGTCTATGACCAGTGTTATACAGAGAATAACTAGGATGCTATGGGAATAAAAAGCAACTAGCATTGCTATTTTGACAGGATATTTAGAGTAGACATCTCAAATCAGATGACATTTAGTTGAAATCTAAATGAATAGAAGGAACCGTCTATGGCCAGACCAGGGAGAAGAATTCCATGTAGAGTTAACACTGAGAGTTAATGCTCTAGAGTAGAATTGAGCACTGTGTGTTCATGGAAAAGAAAGAGAAGCAGAGTAGCTGAGATTCAGATTCGTTTAGAGCAGTGCCGTCCAATGTAAATATAATGCAAGCCACCATACATAACTTAAAATTCTCTAGTAGCCGTATATATATTTCAAAATTGGTGAAACTAATTTTAGTAATAGACTTTACTTCACCCAATGTATCTAAAATGTTATCATTTCAATATGTGATCAATATAAAACTTATTGATATATTTTCATTCCCTTTTTTTCATTCAAACCCTCCAAAATCTGGCATATATTTTACATGTACAGCACATCTCAGCATGGACTAGCCCCATTTCAAGTGCTTAATAGCCACATGAGGCCAGTGGCTTCTGAATTTGACAGTTCGGATTTAGAAGTCTGTGAGATAGGATAAAGAGCTTGGATTTTTCACTCCAAGCCATTGGAGGATTTGAGCAGGAGAGCAATATTATCTGATTTACATTTTTGAAAGGTCATTCTTTGTGGGCTGCTTGTGAAAAATGGATTATAGGGGGACTACAGGAGGAGAGAAACAGAAGTCAGAGCAGCAGCTGGGAAGGCTTTGGGCTGGTGCAGTGAGGGAAATGGGTGGCTTAGACTGAAGTAATGGAGGTGGGTAAGGAGATGGAGAGGCTGGATTTGGCATGCATGACATGCAGGGTAAAGGCCTGTGGATTACAGGGCTGAAATCAAAACTTCTATATATATTGGACTCTCTGCCACACTCACGAAAATTGTACAGACCTTCAAAATGTTGTTCTACCATATTAAGTAACGCCACAAGGACTCTGCTAGCCTTTGCTGAGTAAAAGATCCTCAGTACCAGGTCAAATAGAATGATCCATGCAGAGAAAACAGAATGACTTAACGCTAAGCCTGGAGCAGAAATAAGAAGAAAGTGTAGCCCTCACTAGCACTGGCCTTGACATTTCCCTCCCAATTGCCTGCCTACCTGAGGCCTGCTGTGGAAGCCTACATTTCTTAGGATCCTTCCCTTGCCCCATTTCAGCTCTGCACAAATCACTGCAAATATCTCCTACTTTTTTTTTTTTACCCACTTCCAAAAGAGGCACCAAGAAGCAAATAGCCCAGTCTCTCACCCATCTCCAATCTCAGCTTCTGCCCTTCCCAGTCCCTCAGCCGATAAACCTCAAAGGGAGTCAGGGTCACAGAGGAGAAGGAAGAAGGGATCTGATCAGAGAAACTTCTGGGCAGTTGTGGAAACACACAATTGGGGAGAAAGCCAGAAAGCCAAAGCAGAAAAAAGGAACAGACCTAAATAGTCCACAGAATAAAAGGCCCCATGTTTATGTAACACTTCACAATTTGCTATGTGTTTTCCTATGTTTGCTTGATTTGATCTTCAGGAAGACCCTTGTGGTAGGAGTTTCTTAGAACATTTTCAGGAAAGGAGCTGACTCATCTGAGATCACACTACCTGGAGGAAATGGAACCAGGGGCTCCAAATCAGTCCCTCAATCCCATTACACCATTGCCAAAGTAGGAACGAGTCCATGTGGCCATGCTGGGGAGCCAGCCATGATCAGGCAGCTGTGAAACACATAGGGAAGTCATACACACCAAGGATCAGTCTTCCATATTGAGCATGGAAGTCATTTAGATCACGCCATGTGGACACTGGGCATCTTTTCCTCATTTGCGTCTCCTCGTATTTGAGTTTCAGACACTGCATTTCAATAAGTGAAATGCTTCTCTGAACTGAGGATATCAGTAGCATCTGGGATCAGCCCTAGAGTGGAGAATCTGGCCAGGGCAGGATGGAAAATGTTTTCCATCATAGTTTATTTAAATATTTCCAAGTTAAGTTGACCAACCTTGAAATGCCTCGGAAAGGCAACCCAAAACTCAAATGCCCTAAAAGTAAAAAAGCAGCTAAGATACATGAGCTATTTATTTCCTTTCATTTGTGGTTCTTGTCTAGATCTAAATAGAAAAAGATTTTTAATACAGACTTGCTCCGCTCTGTTTCCATCACAGAAGTACCATATGAAAATAACATCAACCAGTGCAGCATTTACTATTGGTAAGGCATTCCTCTAAATGTTTTACATTTAATCTTAGTAACAACTCTTACAAGCAAGGCCCTATAATTATTCCCATTTTACTTATGAGGAAAAAGAAAGAGGAAGAGAAGAGGAGGAAGTTGGTAACTGACATGTATTGAGCACTTACTAAAGGTTCTCCACTAAGGGGAGTATCTTGTACACTCTGAGTTAACTACTGAATCATCCCACAATGCAAGGGGTCCTGCTATGCACATTTTACATCTGAATAAACTGACTCAGAGAGCTAAGCAACTTTCCAGAATTCATAGAAATATATAATAGAATCAGGAGTCAAACACAGGTCTTTCCAGGAAGTTCCTCTACTGTTGCAAGAGAGCCTCATGATTGGGGCATTTCATATAAAACAACTCTGTGATGTGGAACTGAAGAACACAATTATGTTTTGGTCCATGAACAGCATGACTCTCCCTTCATTGCCTTGTCATAATCTGGCTCACCACTCTGTTCATTTGGCTGCTTAATGGACATTTATTGAGTGCCTCATGCACGCAGAGCACATGTACATCATTATCTTTGTTCTGTCTCTTAAAATCTGCCCCGGCTCGGTCATGCCCAGTCTGGGATGATGCTATGCGATAAGCCCAGGCCTGAACTGCATTGCACAGCTGAAGAGAGAAGGGGAATATTTATTGACCACAGCCCATCCATCAGGCTCTATGCTTGTCACTAGCTAGTAATCTAATACAACAATCCCGTGCGGTAGACACTTGATATTCATTTTATTATGAAAGTAGAAACCAAGGTTCAGATAATTCAAGTGACAGAGCTATAAAGCACTGAATCTTAGTAAAATGATATATATGCTACTTCCAATTGGCTATCAAGTGAATATTAATGATAACAGCAAAAAAAAAAAAATCAAAGCAACCTGGAGAGCTCTAGGCTTCCCAAGGTCAAAGCTAGTTATACCTCCCTGTCCACCACCCCCCCACAAGAAAAAAAAAAGGAAGGAAGGAAAATCATTTATCAGTTATTGACTCAAGACTAGGACAAGACAGGTTGGGTAAACAACTCAAATCATATTTTGAATATTTTGGGGTCAGCCAAACTCTCAGGATTCTCTGCCATACTTAAAAACTCATTAAAAAAAAAAGCCCATGTGAAATTGATGGGAAATAGGCTCCACATGTGTCCTGCTCATTAGCTTAAAGTTAAAAAAATAATCTTTCCAAGAGCCATTGGCTATGCAAGAACTCTTTTGAGGGAGGGCTGTCCAATGATCCTCACTGCAATATAAAACAGGAAGAAAATTTTTCTAAAGTTGATTTTCTGAAACACAGGATATTGTATTTGTCAAATGCTATCACCCAGAGGTCTAAATGTGACTCTGCTTGGAAATTATATATAGTTTTTGATTGGGGCTATGAAATGGGACATTTCCTAAACCTCATTCATTCATTCATTCATTCATCTATTCATCAGGTATTTTCAACTCCTTGTTTATACCAGCCTTTGTGCAGGAAGCAGGGGATGTTGTGGGGAACAGTGTATCCTCGTAACAGAGCTGGGGTTTGAACCTTCCATTTGCTCTGCCTTCACTTCTAGGAGCACATGGTCTTGGGGCCATGTGGCAGCTGCTGTTATCTTCCAAATTCACACAGAATATAAACCTTCCTTCCATTTCCAGGCAGGCATTTTGCCTTCATATCCCCTCTATGAGGCCATTTACTCTGACATTTATTCATGCATCCATTTATTCACTCAGCCAACAATAATTAAAATGTGCCGAAGAGCAGTATACAGTAATGTGTAATATGTAAGCTCCAGGGTGAGGCTGACTAGTCTTTTCTCCTTACTAGCTACGCAACCTCTCCAAGGCTCCATTTCCTTCCCGGTAAAATGGGGTTTATAATAGGACCTCGTTTGGGGACTTGTTAGGAGGATTTAGTTGCACACAGGGTGCTTAACACACTCAATAAAATGGTCGTTGTTACTATCATTGTTACTGTTATGTACCATGCATATAACAGACAAATCAGGCAAATCATAAAATCAGAGGAAATTAACAAAGGGACCTTGTGGGGAAAAACACCACACATGCACCGAAACAGGAGGAAGCACGCTGTATCTGGTAAGTCTGATGCGTCCAGCAGCCTTGAAGCACTCCATCTTGCAGCCTCTTCATTTTTTGCCTGAGTGAACATTATACATAATTGATCACACTGCACAGCCCATATCTGAGAAAACTGTTAGTTCAATAATTCACCTCGTCTCCTTGCATAAAACAGATGTGACTCTCACTGGCTGGCTTGAGCATCTGTTTGTCCGGAGATGCGGTGCTTATGTGATGGTTCTAGAAGAAGTAGCCTGAGCATATCCCGGCACTGGGAAGTGGGTGAAACCACCCCTCCACACAGCGCTTTGGAAAAACAGGCCCGCAGTGAATATCCAGAGGGGACAGGTATCAGGGGCAGGAAATGAACTTCTTCCTCCAGGGTGGGATGTGTGCTTTTTCAGTTTATAAGGATAAAACTTAGCAAATGACATTGCCCAGAAAAAGACTTATTCCCTAAGGAAACTTGAAAGAGAATAACAATGCTCAAAGTGGGGTCAATTTGCTCATTTAGATGGTAAATAATCGTGTAAATGTGGATGAATGAAATTATCCACAGCTTTAAACTCTATCTTTGGGACAGATAGAATGGTAAGGAAAGAGGAGTGAAAACTGATACAGGAAACAGGAAATAATCACAGATAAACGACTTGAGTATGGGAGAAGAGTCTAGAAAGCACAGGCCAGTATTCATTTGCCTCCCACCTGCACTCAGTGTTCGGGGGCTTCTACAGCAGGGACTGTTGTAGAAGGCCAGTCGTTCATTCATCTAATAATTTATTTGTTGAATATTAAAAAAAATTTTTTTCATATATATACACACATATATATGTATACACACATATATGTATATATGTATATACATGTATATATGTATATGGAGAATTCTTTAAAATATTCAACAATTAGATGACCGAACAAATGAGCTTCCACAGAAGTGTATATATGGATATACATGTATATATATGTATATGTGTATATATATGTACATATGTATACATGTGTATACATATATACATGTGTGTATATATATATAATTTGTGCAGTTGCCAAAAAAGACAAAAATTACCAGAGTAATAACCTTCAAAGGACAAAACTGACCCCCACGGAGCAGACCTAAACCCAACTTACAACCTGAAACCAAGCTCAGCTGAGCCCAGCAGAGCACCACAGAATCCTAGCTCCCTTATAAACCTGTAAGTATGAAATAAATATTGCTTCTATGGGAGGGCTAGTGTTGTTATGTAGCATTACTGCAGCAAAACCTGACTAACACGAGAAGTTAAACTCAGGTGATACTTGCACTCACGTTCATAGTATGTAGAGCAGCATGGGAAAGTTAAGAAACTTCCCTCACTCAGTGTTGCTTGAATATGGCCTGTATCAGCTGACAGTGCCACTCATTATATAAGTAATTTAAAGTCCAGAAACCCGGATGACATTCCCATATAATCTAGGAAGCCCTCAATTATTTACAGGTGCTATCTACTTCGTTATTAATACTAATGCTGCCACTTACAAAGGGCTTGCTGCTAAGTCTTTTGCATATATTACCTAACTGAATCCTTAAAAACACAAAATGAGGTCCTTATTAAGATTATTCCCATTTTAGGGGCACTTGGGTGGCTCAGTCAGTTAAGCATCAGACCCTTGGTTCTGGCTCAGGTCATGATCTCGTGGTTTCATGGGTTTGAGCTCTGCATCGGGCTCTGTGCTGGCAGCGTGGAGCCTGCTTGGGATCCTCGCTCTTCTCTTTCTGCCCCTCCCCCACTCACACTCACACAGAGAGGTTAAGAGAAGCATCCAAAAACCACACAAGTGTAAATGGTGGAGCCAAGGTTTAAATCCAGACAGTCAACTTGCAGAGTATATTAAAATGCCACCTTTGGAATCCATGGGGCTTGCAAAACTGTTCACACCTCCCTACTGCTCATCCAGCCCTATCCACAGATTGTTCTTCCACCCTTTGCCCCTTGTCAGGCCTCATTGATTCAGGATCCAGACAGGGGTTTGAGGAGCCCATGTGTAAATTAATTCCGTGTATTGTCCTTAAGTAAACAATTCCGTGATGACTCAGAGGTGGTCCTGCTCTGGAGGCAGGAAGGTGGGTTGTAGGCTAGGAACCTCCTTACTGCCATCTGGCTGTGGGCTATTGGCTGGCTTCTTCCTTACCTCAATGGGTTCTCACAAAAACCCCACAGTTGTTTTTTTACCATGAACTTTCTTTTCCTTTCCAGGAAAGTCTATGTTTCTCATTTTTTTCTCTGTAGACACTCAATATCCCTTGCCCCCACTTTTCTCTTACTGCTCTCACAACTTTGTGTATTTTTCTTTGGTTTACAGTCTTTGCTTTTACTGCCCTCAAAATTCCTCAAGGGCTTCTAAAGGCTTTTTATGTTTCTTCCATCTTCTCAGGATGCAGTGAAAGGCATATTTCATTCAGGTGGATCCAACATTGTACTTGGAAAAGAAACAGTCCCTTCTGAGATTGACCAAAAGAAAAAAGAAAAGTGAAATTTCTGATTATAAAGGTAATACATGTTCACTGTAGAAAAAATTGGAAAATACAGGTAAGTAAAATAAATATAAAAGCTACCCATAATTCTTCCCTCCCAAGATTACTGTTTTTGGTTAATATGTTAATATTTTTGATATATTTCCTGCCAGTCTCTTACATACATTTTAACATAATCATGATTTTACAGTACATGAAATTTAGTAGCTTGCTTTCTCACTTAATATTATAATGTAAACATTTTTTTTCCAAATCCATAAAAATTATTAGAAGCGTTCTTGCCAAAGCATGCCAAGGAGCACTGGTCTCTAAAAATATCCCACATCCAAAAACTATGAGGACCATGGTCAAATACAATTGAGAGACAATGTATGTGACATGGCCCCATCTTGGAGATGTATGTATAGTGGTTTAGTTAAATATCTGGAAAGCCATGCAGAAAGAAATCTGTTTCATTTTATTTACTCAGCAATTCCCAAAGACATTTGAGCATGCATCCATTTTTTGGAGAACAGTTATTAAAGTCCCACAAAGCTAGGGTTTTTTGAGACCACATGAAGGCCTAACGAAGGTCCTGGGGATTGCTAATTGGGTCCCCCTGAACTTCTCTCTGGAAATCAAGTGGTGTTAAATACCTAGGCCCCAAAGGCTCAAAAACAAGACATTTTTATCAAGCCCTACAGAAAAACCTAGTCAAAGTTAAAAGAAGAGATGCAGGAGCATATGCTTTTCCAGATACAGTTCACATTCCTGAAGAAGACAAACCAAACTGACTATTTACTCATTTCAGCTTGTATCAGACACTCACACACTGCCAGGTCCCTGGCAGGCCCCTCCTTGTTTACTTTCTTTTGTTATTTTTAATACTTTTTTAAAATTTATTTTTTATTTTTTTAATGTTCATTTATTTTTGAGAGAGAGGGAGAGCAAGACAGAATGTGAACGGGAAAGGGGCAGAGAGAGAGAGAGAGACAGAGACAGAGACAGAGAGAGGAGAGACACAGAATCCAAAGCAGGCTCCAGCCTCTGAGCTTTCAGCACAGAGCCCAGCACAGGGTTTAAACCCATGAACCGTGAGATCATGACCTGAGCTAAAGTCGGATGCTCAACCGACTGAGACACCCAGGTGCCCATTTAATACTTTTTTTAAATGTTTATTTTTGAGAGAGAAAGAGAGCGCAGGGAGGGGAGGGGCAGAGAGAGCGCTCTTTCTCTCTCCAAAGTGGGCTCTGTGCTAACAGTAGAGAGCCTGACTTGGGGGTCGAATCCATGAATCATGAGACCATGACCTGAGCCAAAGTCGGACGCTAACAGATTGAGCCACCAGGCGCCTCTCTCCTTGTTTACTTTCTCATTTCACTGTCCTCACACTCCTGTTCAGTACATATCATCATACCCATTTCACAGGCAAGGAAACTGATGCTGAGCGAGTGTGAGAGACTGACTGCAGGGCATGGGACTTCTGTTTGAGACCACACTCCCTGTAGCATTGCAGCTGGCTCTGGCCAGTCTCTCTCAGCAGCCAGCAATGGGCACCCAAGCTTCCAATGTGGAGTAAAAACTTAATGGTCTGGGGCTAAAAGCTTTCATCCTAAAACTATTAGCCATCTTCTCAGCCACTTAATTAATTATGCCTCAGCCTGAATGGATCTTTCTCATTCTTATACCTAGCACCATCTTCCTCTGAATGCATCTCATGTTCCTGCATATTTGGATTATAAGCTAAATCTCTCTTTTGGTCTCAGACATTAAAAGCACTCCACTTAACGTATTGCATTTCGGCCCTTTTTGGTTCGTTGGAAGATGTTAGGAATGCAAATTCAGAAATCCATTTTAAGATAGAATACTGAGTGGTAGATCACAGACCATCTTCCCTTTAAAGGAGAGGAATTGGAAACAGAGTTGGCATGCTCTGTGGGTTTCATTAGGGAGAGATGAAGAAAAGGAAACTAGAATTCACTGAACTATTCCAAGTCAAATGCCTTATGTATATTCTCTTACATAATCTTTAAATCCATTTGTAAGACAGTTGCCATTAACCCATTGTATAGTTGGGGAAACTGAGAGTCACTGAAGAAACTACTTGTCTAGGTCCATGCATTTAGGGGGGAGTCCATCCAAGAGCTATACCAAGATATTCCTGAACGTAAAGCCATATGGTGGCTGTCACATCCATCTACGACTTGCAAGAGAAATGACTCCAGATTCAGCCCCTGGCCAAAGAAAATTTACTCACTCCCCCAACCCTGGAGCATCTGGATTGATGGGCAGAAAAGCACAGTAGGAATTCTGTTACAAGGCCTGGGACAGTGCTGTGGGCTGGAGGGATTAAGCAAGTGGCTAGGGAGGGCCAATGTCAGAGGAAGATCAGCAGACCTGAGACCTGAGATTCTCATGATCTCTGAGTTCAGCAGGGGCCTGGCCTGCAGGGGCCCAAGCAAAGCAAGCAAACTGGAAACAGTGGTTCTAAGGGGCATGAAAAAGTATGGGAAGAAATGCAGTCAAATATTAAAGTCCCAAATAATCAGGTTAGAGAACCCTGAGACAGTGGGGGTAAATCAGAAGGAATGGATTCCTAGCCATGAGCTACATAATTGAGTCTTGGATTTTAAGATAGGCTAAAACTGAGGATATTATTTTATTTCTTTCTCCTTGCTTTTGTAGTTATTCATTTGGCGTATTAATGAAAAACACATCCTTTAGCTATTTCACATATTAAATTCCAGTTTCATTTACCTTGGCCCCCCCACAACACACACACCTTTGATAATTATTAATGAATCCAGTAGACCAGGCAACTCATAAAAATAACTGAGCTGCAGTTCATCACCTCCTCTTCTTTTGTATCAGAGAAAAAATGTCCACATGGCAGGACCTGCAGTTATGACTGCGGCTCTTATGGCCAGGGGGTTGGCCCAGTTATGACGGGGTTTACTATAGGAGAGATGTTGCTGGATAAGTCTCAGGTTGTTCTCTTTACCTCTCAGAACAGTTACAGTTTCTCCAGACAATAAATTCTAGAATACGACCTCCCTTCACCTAGCCAGTGAGAGAGATACAAACAAATAGTGAGAAGAAGCACATTCATCAATTCCAAAAAGGGACAAATTCTATCTTTAATAGAGTTGTGCTCTAGAATCAACCCCATCCCCATTCAAGCATGCTTATATCTTGTTAATGTATGTGAGGCAAATTGGAAGCACCCCCTTCCAGGCAGAGAACACATCTTATCAGGGTCAATGTGGCATTAAGTATCTGTTACTTTTGACCATTCATAGGTGTGTTGGCTGGAAAGAGGGGAGATTGAATGGGAAGCTTATGCTAAGAAAGATGGAAAGGTAGCATTCTAAGAACAAGCTCCAGTAGACTGGTAGTAGCAGTCTGATGCGTGGTGTTGAGAAGGATTCTAAGGCTCACTAGAAAAGAGTTACTCCATTAGTCATGCCCACCATAAGTTCTAGGAGTGGGAAGGGTGCCAGGGTGTAAGTATCATAGGACACCACTTTAACCAACTCATGAGCCCTCTGCTATTCATGGATGTCTGGAATGCAGTGCTGGTAGGACAGGCCCAGTGATGATCTGTTCACGTGAGAGAAAGAGGATGTTTTGGAGAAAGATGTGTCTTTAATACTTTCAAAGTCACAGTCAACCTCATTCCAAAATGATCCCCCTATGTGGCAGGAGAAAAACAAGCTGAAATAACATCCCAATAGAGAATGGTGCTGAGCTGATGGAGAGAGCCACGTGCAAATTCCAGTGAGGGCTTCTCCCCAGGACAGGCATGAGGGACAATGGGCTATAGCCCAATGCCATGACACTCAGACCAGCTTCTAGCCTGTTCTCACTGGGTCCCCTGAGTCCTCAGAAGACAGAGCTATAAAGGAGAGGAGAGCCAAAGAATTTGGACATGAAAAGACACAGGTAGTGCTGCTTTGTGGTTCTAAGAGAGAGAATAGCACTCTTGGGGATACCAGAAGTCCTTCTCACTCTCTCAGTATGGGACCTTTGGACAGGAAAAGAGAACTGGGTCTCCCAGAACAAAGAGGAGAGAAGCATCGATGTAGAAGTAATGCTGGTACCCAGACCTGTCAAGGCATTTGCAGATGGTCACCATGGCAACTGGCAGCCAGAAGGCCACAAGCTGGAAGGTCACAGTGAGTGAACTACCCTGGGAAGTCTCTCCTCTAAGCCAGAAAAATGGGTTTGGAGGAACTACGGCCTACCAGGGTCTGCCAGCAGGAGCAACTCGCGGAATTGGCATCTGTGGTTACCACTGGTGATTTTTTTGTTGTCCCCCAGGGCTGATGACCTGGAAATCCCTGCTTCCCAGTATCTCTGTCACCACAGCCATTGAGAAGCACTGCTGATGATTTTCTGTCCTTTCTGCTTCTCTGAGGCCAAGCCTGCAATCAGCCCAGATGTCTTCATTCTCCCTTAGATTTCTAGAAGGGCTTCTCATAGTTTTCTATTTCTCCCTTTCCCAAAAGCCCTCGCCTAGGTGCCTGACCATGGGAGCCACTGTGTCCCTCTTAACCTAGTGGAAGAAAGGAAAATACTTCACAGAGATGATTAGGAGGAAAGCAAATGATTCTGTGGAAACATTTAATTCATTCTTGGCAAGGCCGGCCATCAGTTTGGAAAAACAGGGCAGCTGTGTGATCATCCAGCAACAAGAGCCACGCTTTACCGTTCTCCCTCCAGAAGCCTGTTCATTGGGCCACTGAAGAAAGAAAACAAGAACTAAATAAAGGTAAAGCCAACATTCTCTTTAGCAATCTGTAAGTAATAGCAAGCTCTGTGAGTAACTATTGTTAGCAGGACCGGCGCAACGGGGAGAGAGCTGGCTCCAGACTGGTAGCCTAGGTAAATCGGACTCTGGCCACGCCTCATGTGTCCCACCCCAGGGGCTGGGGGTCACGCTGGCTCCAGCCTGGCCTGTGAGAACTCTGAGCATTGTCCCTTTTGGATCCTTTTCTGGGGGCTCTTTCCTCTTACACAAGAAAATGATCTCTTAACTACAGAGAACAGAGGGGAGGTAGGTCAGGGGAGATGGATGACAGGTGGAGGGGATGAGTACAGTTATCGTGATGAGCACGGGGTGTTGTATGTTGTTGTTGAATCACTATATTGTACACCTGAAACTAATGCAACACTGTGCATTAACTACACAGAAATTGAAATGAAGGAAAAAAAATGATCTTAGCCCCAAATGGAATACTGATAACTATTAGACCTCCTTGCCTCCCTGCTGACCATGAAGGGAAAGTGGAATTGACTTATTCCCCACTCATGTGTCATTTCAGTAAGAACAGAACTGTCTGATGTTTGAAATACTTGCGAATACTACCGCAGGTAGACCTGGCGTGAATCCACTAACGAGCATTCAGTAGGCTTAACAGTATCCGCAGACTCACAGCCTGAGGGCGCCAACTCCTCACCTCCAAGGGAAGGCTCTGTGAAGGGATCAGAGTCCCCTTTCCTGTCAAGATCTGACCCACAGAATCAACCCAGCCCTCCAGCTAGCCACTGCAAACACGACACGAAACATGCCCCTTCCAGGTCTCAGCCCCCACATGAGCTTTGCATTGCCATTGCCACTGCCACTATGGCTTCATATGGCAAGGAATGAGTGACCAGCCCAAGGCCAAGCAGCCTGGTGGCGGCAGAATCCATGGCATTTCCCCACACACTTGCCATGTCCAGACTGGCCCTGACTGAGTCCACCAGTGCTCTCCTACTCACCCCCCATTACCTAGTCTTCAGACTCCCCAGACTCTTGGCTTCTGCTCTGGTTGTCCCAGACTCCTGCCCCCAGCCAGGCCCTCTGCTTCCAAAAGAGAAGCCCTCATTCTGACAGCCGCCAATACAGAGGGGAGAAGCAGGAGGAAAAGGAAGCTGCCATGTGCAAACTCCAGGGGCCAAGAGCCATTGCACATATCAGGTGCAATATTGGCATAAACCACTTTAGGAGAAAGACCTCTGTATGTATTTGTTCTTTTATTCTTTTACTGAACTCCCAAGTTTGAGCCCCTGTCATCAAAATCTGCGAAGGAACTGGGAATACAAAAATGAAAAGATGTGACCCTTTTCTGGAGGATTCAGCCTAGAAGAAGAGATGCACCTCCTAGCCTACAAAGTTCCCTTCTTTTGTCCATGTTACAGTCTCTAGAGACTGGGCATCCCCCGTCCCCTCCTCCTCCCTCTCCAGAGCAGCCAGCTTCCAGTTTACCTGGGGAGGTCCTCTCCAGAGCTGGGCACTGGTGTGGAACACAGTGACCTCCGTCAAGCCCACCGGAGGCTGCAAAGGCCAGTGTGGGGGTTTAATTGCTGATTCTACAGGGAAGCTATTGGGAAAGAAAAGCAATATGAAAACAGGGAGGGGGAAGGGCTATGTACCTGTAATTCCTCTAACCATCTTGGTCACTGGATGGTGCTTCCCAACGTCTCCTGCGATAGCCCTGGGAAGTCCCCCCACCAGATGGTTTTCTGCATGTTCAGGCTTTGCTTTCTGAATCTCATTACCTCCCCACCTCCACCTCCTGAAGGCTATTAGTCCTTCCCTCAGCTGTAGACAGGGAAGCCCCCGCTCCCAACCCAGGTTGCCAGCACCCTAGCCCAGGTCAGAGCGTTAATTGTAAGTATATAAAGACTGTGGTGGAGAATCAATTTGGTGAGGGTGAGAGAGAGACTTCAAGTAGCCAGCTAGTAAATGGCAATGAGAGGATGAGAGAGAAGGAGAAAGATATGAGGGAAAGGCAGCCAAGAAGAAAAGTGAGAGGCTCTCAAAGAAAGCATTGCTATTTGGTGAGCTCACCTGGAGCCAACCCTGCTGCCTCATCGCTTCCTTTCCCAAAAAAGGTGTGGAAAGCACTATGTCCTGTTTCTAATTTCCTGTGAGATGAGCTAATGAAACAGAAGTGATGGAGGGCGGGGTGGGGGTAGGGAGAGCACGTAAGGACAGAGGCCTTTCATAAAGAAGTCTGGAGGATAGAGCACTTGCCATTAATTAGATCCCATCAAAACAGCTTCATGTGTGAACAATAATGTGTTTTCCTCACATGTGTAATTTCAACACCATTAGTGGTGTTGTCTGTGATAATTAAGCCTCCCCGTTCAGATAATCGTCCCTAACTTGACATCCTCCATTCAGTCTATGGATGGAGAAGTGGGGTTTGGGGAAGGGCGAGAGAGGACAGAAGAAGAACTGAACCAACACCACTACGTTTTCTGTGGATGGCTGTGATGACAATGGTGGGCTTGACTGATGGCTACAGTGGCAGGAGCACCTTCCATGCAGAGCCAGTGCTTCCATAGTCTCTTCTTTGGTGGACTTTAGTCTCCAAATGAAAAGGCTTAAGCCTCTAGCTCCAAGGGAAGTTCAGTGACCCCGTCATCCCACAGCACGTACATAATCATGGCGATGTCAGAGAATTTCCCAGAGGGCTCCAGCTCACTCAGGGTCTGTTGCTGGGAATTCCAACTCTAGCTTTGAAACTCAGCACCTCCTCACTGTCCCAGCTCCTGTGCCACTGCTCTCACTCTGCTGGGTCAGGCCCAACCTTTCCTCCCCAGTTCACCTACACTAGTGTATTTGGCGGAGGCGTGAAGATAATACAAACTTGGCCACAGAGTATCTGTGGGTCGCTGGCCTCCTGCCTTACTTTTACCATCCCTCTTTTTAGGACTTGTTTGATTACTTTTAACTTCCACGGCACAACTCACAAATTTCTGAATAACTTTTTATGTGGAATAAATGATATCTTTGTTTTCTCATTTCCCCCTCATCTAAACCAGCTCAAGAGCTTATCATTCCATACTCACAAGGTCCTTTAAGGAGTTTTCCTGAATAAGAAAGATCATCTTCTAAGAGATAAGAATGCCTGCCTTAGAGTTTAGGACAGCCATCTTTTTCCTACATTATTACCCAATTTGGATACTTTCTAATGACCTATTTTAGTTCACTCATCCTGTTTTCTGTCATGTCTATCTATCTTAGAGTTCATAATTTCAGACATTGATCTCATTAAGCTCTAGAATGGTCATTTTAATTTTTTTAAATAATTTTCAATACTCTGGTAAAATTTTCAAATGTTTGTTTTTTGAAAGTAGAGTCCTAAAGAAAGTTCATTCTCCCTTTTGCTAGAAAACGGGAGGTGGTTCTGATCATCTTAATCTGGTCATAGCTGAGATGAATCTGGACTACTCTGCAAATTTTGTTAGACTAGGTCTACTTCTGATTCACCCTTGTTTCTTGTATAAGCTCTTCAGGGATTTTAACTGACTGAGTCTAGTGTGTTCATGCAGGTGGGTCTTAAACTTGACTGTTTTCTCAGCACAACAAGACTACTGTTCAAATGTTTTCATCTTATCTCCAATTTTTCATTCTAGCCCCAAAGACCACAAAAAGTCCCACTTGCTTGTCTGTCATCCATTTTTCTGGGTCTCCACTTGAGCCCAGCTGCATGTTCAGCCTCTGGTCCGTGCCCAGAATCAGGCAAATGGTCACAGCAAAAAGCAGCAACAGGTTTCCAGCTCACCTGTCTGCTGTTCTGACCTCTCTAGTCTCAACCTTTCCATCTTCATTGCTTCAGCAGATCCCTACTGCCTTTAAACTAATTATTCTTGTATTTTATCCTGATGGTTTTATTGTCCTTAGCAGAAAAACTGGTCTGCCCCCTAAAATTCCATCTTGCTTATAAGCAACATCCCACTCACTTATTTTTTATATCATTTTAATTTTCTTCCTGGTGTATCCAGGTCACCTGAGTTTTCCTGAATTATTTAGCATATCAGGAATGTCCGTCTATTTATTATTCAAGTAATAATATGAGAAACCAGGATACATGCCTGAAGATATATTGGCCTATTTTTTTAAGAATTTTTTAATGTTTATTTATTTTTGAGAGAGAGAGCAAGAGCAGGGAGGGGCAGAGAGAGAGGGGAACAGAGGATCAGAAGTGGGCTCTGCTCTGACAGCATTGAGCTCGACGTGGGGCTCGAACTCACAAACCATGAGATCATGATCTGAGCAGAAGTCAGATGCCTAACCGACTGAGCCACCCAGGTGCCCCTATTGGCCTATTTTTGAATATGAATGGTCACAATCAGTAGAGATCATGGAAAATTTTCTCCAAACAAAGACACTCGAAACTTTCGAAATTATAGATTTCCTTGACAAATTTAAAGTTAAGATCAAATTCTTAGGCAAAGATCCCTATATATTAGAGCTTCCCGTCTCCTTATACATCCATAGGTCTCTGCTCTGCCCCAACCATTTCTGTAAAATGAAATCTTTGCTAATGTATGAAAATAATGCAGCATTAATAAGGAAAGGAGGGTTTGCTATGAAGACATTATGTTTTCTTTATGCAGCAAACTTCAAGATCGTATCATGTTCCTTTTACACACATTTTACAGATAAAAAGTGAAATTCAGAGAACTCAAGTCATTTGTCCAAGATCAAATAACTAGTAAATGGTAGAATAAGTGGTCTATCTAATTCTGATACCCTAGAAAATACATGCAAATCCAGATAAAGTGACACAGTATCATCTCTGTACTGGTTTCCCCATGTGATATTACAGGGGAAAGACGAGGTGGATAGGTTTATTTAGTTCTTTTCTGGAACCATCTGTTTTCTCATTCCTCCTAAAACTGAAACATATCTGGATGGCTATAGCATTCCAAATGTGGATTTTGCAGATGTCTTTTTCTCTCTAAATACAACACAGTTTGTAGGTCCTCCAAGAGTTCCATGAGAAAATAAACCCTTGTGCAACACACACAAAGATGCAGTATCTTGTAGGTACGGAATAGTCATATCAGAGGGGAATGGTTTATTGGGAAACCTTTTTGGTTAGGTGGCCCATCTAATAACAATGAGCTCCGCAGTGACAGAGTAAGAAATGGAATCTGTACCCTCCTGCTTCAGTCTCTCAAGACTCCTGGAGAAAGAAGCTGTAGAAGGAAAACAAAACAAAACAAAACAAAACCCAAAACAAAACAATTCATGTGGTGGCAGGAATAAAATTTCTAATAGGAGAAACCTCCAACAATGACCCTCCTTGGCCATGGGATAGAAACTGATAATGTCCCCATTATAGATTTGGACTTGTCTGGAAGCCCATTGCATTAAGTCAACAGTTGATGTCCCTAACGGTAATAACATTAGTATCTCCCAATTACTGAGGAACATGTGCTGGCCACTATGCAAAATAACTTGCATAAATTTTATACCAATCTTTCCAGTGGGATTAGTTAGCATTATTCCCATTACATGAGAAAACCAGGCTCAAGGGAAAGCTACTTGCCCAAAGTCACATAGCTACTAAAGTCTAAATGAAGTCTGTGACTCCATAGCATGTATTCTTTTCAATTCTTACATTCTGTCTTTCTACTTAGGCTTTTCATAATCCTCTTTATATAGGAGGAGGCTTATAAAAATGTGATCTGCTCATTTTTGAAATTGTCGAGGCATTGATGAGGTTTGTTTAAGCTGATTTTTGAGATCTGTGCAACTTCTGCTACTGTCTCTACCACCTTAGAAAATTCGCCTACAATTTCTTCTAATTTCTTGAGTAATTTGAAAAGCCAATTTCTCCTGGTTAAATTTTGAAATGACTTGCTTGTGATAATCAAAGATTTTCTTGCCTGGGATTTTTGGAACTACCCTATTTGACCAGTCTCATGCACTAAACTCATCAGCTGGATACTACTTGGTGTTATAGAAATGAGCAAAACACAGTCCTGGGCCTCATGGAGCTCCTAATTCATTAATTATGGAAGTCCATTAATTAACCCGAAGGATGATAAATCTGTATTAGAGAAATTTGTTGGTGCAGTTGGGAGTAGAGAAAAAATGGCACCAATGTCTAATTCAGGAAATGAGAGAAGCCTTCCTTAAAGGAATGCTTTAGAATTTGTCTTCCATCCCATCCTCAGGACTCAAATTGTTGATGTTAAACTTTCATCATCATTTATCTAGTAGAAGAGATAGCACTCTCTGTACCTATCTGGCAAGAGCAGACCCGATTCTAACCATCTACAGTCTATTTGTTGAGATATCGAAAGTCCCAGGAGAAATTCTCTCCCCTTAAATTTATACCAGTGTAGCTTCATCTTTTCACCACTTGGATTTTATTCCACACTAACACACAAACACCCTGGGAGAGATAAGAAATGATAACTCTCCCTGCCCTGGAAATTGGCGATCAATGTGAAGAATATGAGAAGGATATGTGGTATGTTAAATACTAACAATAAATTCAATTGGTCTTGAATTCCAATCCTTCCATTTAATTGTTATATAATTCTAGGTTTGATATATCTCCAATCAGATTCTCACTTTCCTCATTGTTGACAAAGAAACACAGCTGCACAACTGCTCTACTTGATTCTTTATGAGGATTAGAGAAACAAAGGATATGAAAGGCTCTCTGCAGTTATCATCAGGCAGAAAAAGTAGACTGAGGATGTTAAGTTCCTGGAGTCAAATCAGGGATGCCACTAAAAGCCAGATTTTATACAGAGGGGATCTTACAGCCCCCTTACCACACTATAAAGATAACAATAATGTCCTTTCCAGCATATCTGTATTTCTAAGGCAACCTATACTCCCAAGGCACCGGAGACCCCCATCCCATCCTCAATCTGCAGCCAAGGGTTAATTAGGAATGAGACTTGATGCCAAAGTGGCAGAAGCAGTCAAAAATATTTCTGGAATAATTAGATTCTGCTTTTAGAGATCTGAAAGAGAAATTGATAGATTCAGTCAGAAGAAACTGACTCCCTAATGTCAAGAGGTAGATTGGGGTCAAGTAAGGCTACATTGATCAGGGTCTCTGTAGAAAAAGATGGCATGTTCAAATCAATTATTTTGAGGACAGGTTTCAAAATGGGCTATTTATAAATGTATGAGTCAGGGTAGGAAAACCACAAGGAATAATGCAATGCCCTAGGTGTAGTCATTTCAGACACCATCACCAATGAAAGGTAAGAAAAAGCAAGAGAGGGGCAGTCACTAGAATTTAGAGTTATATGGACACAACCATGTGACCTTCAGTTGGCAGACAAAAAGGTTACTGAGTAGGAAGTGCCAGACCTTACATTGTTTTTTCTCCCCAATCTTTGGCCAGTCCTATGTAATGGCCAAACCCATCTAAAGCCACATAGAAAGGAAACCCTTTGATATAGACTTCTGGAGGAAAAATAGGATGAGAAAGAATAAGAACTGATCTAGAAGGCACATTGAGTATGTGGCGGCCAGCACATAGACCTTAAAGGGCCATGTGCAAGACTAATTTAAAAGTAGCCAATATGCTAGGAATAGCTGAAGAGACCAGAGATGTAGAGATGCCCTAACACACCACGCATCTGATGAGAGAAGAGCCTGAGTTGCTGCTTCCATATTATGTGCTCCCTGTACCTAGAGATCCCTATCTCCTTTCACTGGCTCTGACTTCAGCAATTCCTTAGTCACGCACTATTCACCAATGCTCTACTCCCTGTGGTAGGCCATTTCAGACATGGCTCCCAATAATCTCTGACTGCTCTTGTAATACCTTTCCCTGAGATGTGGGATAGGCCTTAGTGATTTGCTTCTAATATATAGAATACAGCAAAATCGATGGGATACCACTTTGAACAAAGACCAGCTGGGAAGCATAGACTTCCATACTCATCAGGCTGTAATGAGATGCCTCAGTCCCTTGCATGGGTGGTGTTAGAGATGACTGGGTGGGGAACTAGGACTTTCCTACCCACCTGGTAGAAATAAGGAGGGCCCCTGCAGTGTCAGTGGAGGCCATGTGGGGAACGACAACCAGAGGGCCCCTCTCTGAGCCTGGTGCTATCAGCAGAGGTCTAGCAGGAGGCCTGAACATCCACTCCTGCCAGCAGTAGCAATGAGCTGTCTCCGTACCCATGGTGTGAGCAGAGGCCAAGTGGAGACATGGCTCCCTCTTCCCCCCAGTGGCAGGAACAAGAGAACTCTGCCGGTGCAATGTCAGAGGAAGCCAGCTGTTAGGGACTGAATCGTGTCCCTCATACATTGAAACTCTAATGCCCTGTACCCACTAGGCCAACCACTATTTTCCCTTGCATCATCTCTCATTCTGGAGACTCGGGGTCAGCTGGGGTGAGGATAGGGAAGTGGCAGGAGAATTACAGCAAAAGTGACTGAAATCCTTTTTTACATAACTAATGCTATTTGTAGTATACTTTCAGCTACTTTCAGTACTTTCTTTCTTTACTTTTACTTTGGGTAGAAGGCATGGCAAGTATCCAAATTCTAGCTCTTTCTTTTGGAGCACATTAACGGATTTGGTAGAGAACCAACCCCTCCAATCCCATCCTAACAAAGACTCTGCACTGCACACCTCCCTGGCTGACCTCTTACTGTGTCTCCTCAGCTCCTTCCCTGAAGCACTTTACCCCTGCAGCCCCCATGCCCTGGGACCCACAGCTGGAAAATGGTCCACCAGGCCTTTCAGTATAAAGCATAGCCTCTGTGTTCTCTAACTAGGAGGGAGAGTATGTCTTTGATGTCCTCCTTTTTGACCCACTACTTCCCCCCTCACTAACATCCATGTTCCCATGTCCCATTGGTCTAGACTCCCTACCTGTGCTTTGGTACCCCATGTTAGGGGATGGGTTCCCCAACTGTCTTTAGGTTCCACGGCAGTGTCTGCTGATGGCTTAACCCTCCTCATCTTCTTCTCCATCAGGTAATAAACAGGATGTTTGAACTCAGTAGAATATCTACTTCTTGCAGTCCATACTGTTGGGGGTTCACAGTGGCTGGGGAAATCGTGTGAATCAAATGGACTTTTTAATTCATGGCACTGCCATTTATTAGCTACATATATTTGGAGGGGGGGTCATTCCACCTCTCTAACCCTCAATGTGCTTATCTGCAAGGAGGGAGGTCTCCCTCAAATGGATGATGCACACAGCATGTCCCACAGAATGGTAATATCTTGTTAGAGGCTTCCAGATAGATCACAGTCCTAGGTTCACAGCAATTGAAGCAGAAGTGTTCTGTGGCAGACAAAAAAGGATTCATTCCTGTATCTAGAATTTTCAGCTTACTCTGATAGGGACTTTGGCTTCTCTGTGATTTTCCTGGCACAGGGCTTCCAGAGAAAGTACAATGGAGAGAAAACCTGGGGCATCTAGGGATTCCTGGCTATCTGTTTTCTAAATGAATACACTTTCATCTGGCTCCATGTGAGAATTTTGTCCTCCTATGATCTATGTCAGTATTTAAATACATTTCTGTTTCAAACATCCTCAGACCTGTGGGAGCTTGTTCTAAAAGAAGTGTGATAAACTCCCCCATACCATATATATATATTTTAAAAAATCAAACATCTCGCCTGCCAGGAATTTATCTCTCGAAAATGACAATAGGCTACCTCCGACTTTAAAACATCTAATTTGTAAGTGATCCATTCTTATAAAGGGCAGAGAAGGGGTGGTGGGGGGGGGGGAGGTATACAATCTCATTAAAATTCTCACGACAATTTAATGAGGATGGATTGTCTTCATTTTACAGCCAATGAAACAGGGGTTTAGAAAGATTAAGCAACTTTTTCAAGGTCACACTACATGTTAATAAGGAACCCAGAATGTGTGCAGCTATCTTTCCCTAACTGCAAATCTCATGCTCTTGGTGCTGGCTATAGGAACCCCACTGATACCACTGCAAATACATGGGGGTGCTTTGAGTAGGAGAAAGAAAACAAAACAAAAAAATGACTCTTCCAAGTTCTAAAGACAGAAAAAAGATGGGCACAGCTAAGCAATGACAACAAAAACATAAGAGGCCAGACCCTGAAGACAATCTCACAGGGAAGGCACATGAGCTTCTGGTATTCTCTCCCACCTCTACCCCCAAGCCCTTGTGTGAGGCAAGGCAACTGGTACCCTCTGAGGAGTGAAACATACAATAGCTGTAGGAATAGCATTCTGGGAAGAGAAAACAGCAAGTGCAAAAGCCTGGAACTGGAAACATGTCCGGCATTTGGACACAGCAGAGAGGTCTATGGAGAGCAGAGTGTCTGGAGCAGGGGGTGAGGTGGAAAGACTACAAGATAGGATCAGAAAGGGAGAAATGACCCAAAACATACAGGCTTTTGTAGATCCTAGGACAGATTTGGGATTTTATTCCAGCCAAGATGAGTAGTCGCTGGGTTTTGAAAGGAAGCAAGCAATGCTATGATAGAGCTTTTAAAGGTTTACTCTGGCTGCTGCTTTCAGGGTGCATAGGGTGATGGGTGGGGGTCGGGTAGAAGGGAAGCAAGGGTAGGAGAGAGAGCACCATCAGCAAACTCTTACACTAACAAGAGATGTTGACAGTTTGGACTAGGGCGGGAGCTGTACGATGGTGAGAGATGGTCAGATTTGGGATGTATTTTAAAAGTAGGGTTGACAGAAATTACTGATGAGTGGACTATGGGATATAGAGAGTCTGGAGTCAAGGATGGCCCAAAGCTATTGTGCCTTCTCCTAAACTTTCCACCCACTCTTTTGTTCCAGCAGTTGCTGTGGCAACTGTAGTCTGGCAGCACTCTGGCCTCACTGCACTTTGCATCTCCTGCCCTTTCTGCTCCAGGCATTCGGGCACCTGTGGAAGCCTGGAAGATCCAGGAAGTCCATGCCACAAGGGCAACTTTTGGCCAGTGGTGGTTTGGAACAGGTGGATAATATGCATCCTCTTTAGAGAGAATCCACTGACAGTAAGCCCCCAGGAGCCCACAGCAGTAACCAGCTCGGCCATACTCCCTTGGACGGGATTTCCCTCTTTACTTGGGACTCTTCCCAGTCCTTTGCTATTGTTCCCTGGGTCCTGTTTCCAAAATAAACTTCCTCCAAGCAAGCCCTTGCCTGAGTCTCTGCCACCAGAAGCATCCTCCATTTACTGAATTGTAGGAGACTGTGAGAGGGGAGACTTTGGAGAGAAGAATGAATATAAAGAGTTTAGCTTTAGTTTGAGATGCCAGTTAGACTTACAAGTGGAGGTGGTGAGGAGGCAGGGGGATAGCTTGAGCCTGGAACTGAGAACACAGTGTGCAGAAGAGACGACGCTACTTGTTTTCAGTGGTCCTGTGTCGGGTGTAGCAGGTGCCCCATGTTCAAGGACTCACCGATACGACGAGTCTCCATCTCTCACTGTTCCCACAGTAGGTGACTTTTTCCCTAGTCCTGAAGGGCAGCTGAAGAAGACAACGAAGGGGGCTCCGTGGAAGGAGCAGACAGTGGCATGTCCTGTCTTGTGATGACAGCTCTCCATGCTCTCTTCAGTCTAGCTCCAGCAGATACTGGGTCCTCACAGCAGATGAGTGGTCACATTAGAATGAAAGCTTGTCGGAAAAAGTCAGCACAGCCACCTCTGCAGAGGGACCTTGTCTGATGGGATTCTCTTCCCTCCGTTAAGATCCCCCCTGAGGTTTCAGGGAAGGAGAAAACAAAGTGAATGAGGGGCAGTGGGAGGTGGTGGGAGAATGATCAGCTGTGTTCTCTGGAGCTCCTCTGATAGCCTGGCCCCGGCCCCCTGCCTGAGTCTGGCTTACACAGACACTGCAGAGACAGGACTTGGCTTTTGTTTCACTTCCATTTAATTTGCCCAAATGAAAACTGCAATTACTGAGCAGTTATACATTCCCATGTGCTTCCGAGATGCTGTCCCTGACACATTTGCTGCCCCCATTTGGAAAATTCACCCATAAAGGCATCAGAGTTGCTTGCATAGTATGTGGAAATCTGCAATGTCATCCTTTGTGCAAGGGATAAAAATTCACCCCAGGGTAGCAATTTTAATAAGGCTTAATTAGACCAATTTGTAGTAAGCTGAGGTTTCCACTTTGCAATTTGACAAGCAGCTTGAGCTGCTTCACTACATTTTTATGTTCAGGAATTTCTGGATCTCAAACAAAAGGTCGAATGGAACATAAAACTCTATCCAAAAGACTCCTAAGACTCCTAAAGGAGTAGTGAATTTCTGTCATCGTGTGCGTGTGTGTGTGTGTGTGTGTGTGTGTTTTAGAATGTCCTTACTGATGATTAAATGGTGATCTTGGGTAGCCATGGAGTCGATCCCATCAGTGAGATCCAAGAGGGCAGATAAAACTGGTCCTTCTCTTGTGATGACCTTGCTACTAGTTCACGGCCCTCTTTCCAACAGAGTAGGTAAAAGGCTTCACAGTCCCCAATACAGCACACAAATAACCACTCAGATTTACTTGGAGTTGGCTCAAGAGATAAGCCATTTTTCCTAAGGATGGCAAATAAATTGTACGTATTATTCTTGGATCAGAAAACCGAATTACATTATTTTTAAGATCGGCAACAAAATTGAGTTTAGTGAGCTGTTCTGTGACGCCATATCCCTGGAATTTCATCCAGGACCCTTAGAAGGAAAAGTGTTCCAAAATCCACTCATATTGCTGTAGGAAAATACTTGAGGCCACTGTTCATCAGAAGGGGGATGTGGGTCAGGACACAAAAATGGAGCAAATGGAATAATTTTTTCTTCAATGAATGTTTGACATCAGAAATTATAGATATTCTGCATAAAAATGGAAGGAATGCTCTGCAACCAAAATAAGTTTCAAAAAGGTCTCTAAGGCAAACAGAGCCTGTCCTCTATGGAGATAAGTTCTACACCACATCTACCCTGCTGGGGGCAACAGAAAGTTCTCCTGCCCTCTAAATATCTTTCTTTCTGATCTGATACAGCATCTTAAATGCGTACATTAGAAATAGACTACTGTTTAAAGATGTTAAATGCCAGAGGATTCAAGATAAGGAAAATGGAAATACGGTACCTAACACTGATAATGGGTAAGACCTCAGAGCAGCTTAAATACATTTTCAACAAATTGCTTCCTGAGGGAGTAGGAACCAGGTCAGCTACATTTTTTTAAGTTTATTTATTTATTTGGGGGGGGGGCGGGCAGGGGAGGGGCAAAGAGAGGGAGAGAGAGAATCCCAAGCAGGCTCCGTACCTGCAGCACAGAGCCTGACACGAGGCTCAAACCCATGAACCGCAAGATCATGACCTGAGCCCAAACCAAGACTCAGACACTCAACTGACTGAGCCACCCAGGTGCCCGTAGGTCAGCTACATTTTTAAAAAGTGCCAGGAAGGCACTGGAACATAAGATGCTGCCAGGAGGGCAGGCCAGTTTAGAACGGGGATCAGGAGGATGGAGAGAGAAGCGCTGGAAAACTCCATTTAGGGAGAGGAGGAGAGAAGCAAACTAAAGGGATGAAACTGAAAGGTGAGAGGAAGGAGCTCCTGTAGAAAGGAAGGGGACACAAATCAATAGCTGATGGGATAGTTTATTTGAATTCCTGTTAAAACCTCTCTGGAAGCCACACTGTAATCTGCTTCTTCTAAAGGAAGCATAGCCATTGGCCCTGCATGCTCTAGTCCGATTTCTGGGATCTTTGGCTGAAAGTGCTGAGATCCCATGATCTGTGAGGGAAACCTTTCCTTTCCACCAGGGAAGAAGCATGAGAAGAAAGCACGAGGCCAGTTCTACAGGCTCAGGGTACAACTGGCAGGAACCCCTTCCCAGGCCTGTACACACCCATGCCCATGACCTATGGTGGCTTACCTGGGGCACCTGCTCACACCCAGGGTCCAAGTACCAAGTAGGCCTAGGCCTACAACGTCCTGCCATCCAGCCAGCTCATGCCATCAGGAGGCCAGGCCCTGCTACCCCTCTGTGCTCCTACCCCTAGCAGCCTAGACATCTGGATGACAGACCACAGCTTTGAAGGAGCTCAGTGGAGATTTTTCCACATGGGGATTCTGTTCCCCTATGTCATAAAAGGCACGTTCCCAAAGATCATGTGGGTCAGGCTATGCAGTTCATAGGATGAGAATCTCAAAACTGGATTGTATTTCCTTCCATTTGTCTGAAGGCAACACTGATTAGGCTACGCTGCATGATCCTTGCCTGCTGCAGCCCTTCTTGGGCTGTGCTACAAAAAGGTACATATTGTATCTGTTGTATGTTTGCAGTTTGCCTCACAGCCTCACCCTGTCTCCTACTGGTCTTCCCTCCCAGTAGAAAAGAATGTGTACTTGTACTTGGAGGAGCAGAAACAAATGAAGTCATATGCATTACTGATGAAAAGAGAATAAATGCTGTTATGTGAGAAAAATAAAATGCATATACATTATTTAGCCAGATATTTCCATACATTTGCCGTCACAAAACAGATGTCCAAATGAGCTAGTCATATGAACAATAAATCATGGAACCCATTTCAAGGAAAACAAAGCTTTACTTTGGAAAATTGCATTCAGAATGTATTCCCTTGAAATCAACTAAATATGAACATTTTAATATTCAATAGATTATACTGGGCAGAACTTGAATCTAATGAAATATAAAATTCCCAAAATTTGAAAACAATTTTTATTTTACCCAAGTTATTTTAGCACAAAATATTAAAATGTGTATACCATATTGCTCCTTGATATCTTCCCCCTCAGAATAAAACTGAAGGAAACAAATAGCAGACTCAGAGAGAATTAATATGGAAAAAACCTTCACTCCCTTGCTGCCCTCTCTATTCCCAAACAAAAGGGTGAAGCTGATGGATCCTCTCTGATTCTCAGGAACAGTTAGGCACAGCAAACACCTCCCAGGTCCGCTGGCCATTCTGGTTCCTCTGGGATGCTCCTCTGGCTGCCATCTTTATCTCCTCCTCTGGCCGCCATCTTTATCTCCTTTAACCAAAGCAACCCAACCAGTCTGTGATCCGAGCCAATGGCAGAGCAAAGAAGGGCAAGACATTCATGCCATAATTATGGGGTATCTCAACAGGCAAACCAAAACTGGTTTAGAGTCAAAATTCACCTGCCAGCACCTTTGAATGGGATGGCCTAGTGTATTAACAGACCGTTGGGAGGATTCTCCCCCATACATCTCAGGAAATCACAAAATTAGCAGAGTCGCGTGGATCCATCATGGAAATGAAATCGCTCAGGCTGAGCTGCTCTGCCTATGTAAACAGATATTTCCCAAATGTCATCACAGGAAACAGAGTGGAGAATGCTTTTCAGCATGATCAAGCAGCCTGTCCTATGTCCTCCCTGAGGTTTTGGGGCTGGATAGGAGTGGCAGATGGTACGGATCAACCTGACTTTTAATCTTCTCTTTCTTCCCACTTCAAATTCCTATCACAGGCTGTTAGTTCTGAGAACAAGTTAAGTGAGCAAGCAAGTTCCCTAGCCAGAGCGCCCCTAGTTTGGCTGTTTCCAGGAGGGCAATGGGAATTCGTCCTGAAGATCCTTTGAATCGCCCTCTTCCAGAAGCGAGCAGGTGATCCACCAGGAACATCTCAAATCACAGGCTCCCAAAGCAGCTGCTCAGCTCAGGAGGGATCTGGCCAAGCTTCCTGCTGCCTTCTTCGCCCCTTCATGCCTGCTTAAGCACCCGAGCCAGAAGGAGCTGTTCAGGATCCAATTCTTTAAATTACATGTCGGAACATGGTGAAAATGGCAATATAACAAATGGTATTTACACTCCCGGAGCCAAAATGAAACTTTTCCATCACCACAAACATTTCCTAAAGCCCAAAATTTCACTGCTCAAAGAACCCCTCAGGAAGAATTACTTAGTAAGCCAAGTTCCAGTTGGAGGAAACAGAGAAGAAGTTTATGTCAGCTTTTAAGGCATAAGCTGGATTATGACATAATGTGGCTAAAACATGACAAGATTGTTCCAACCGGAACTCTGGGTGAGTTATATTCTCCAGGGCTTTTACCTGTAGGTGTGACCAGAGCTCCTGACACTAGCAGGTCCAGATGTTTGGACCCTAAGCATCCTCTGCACCTACTGTCAACCAGCTCAGTGAAAACAGTGGTTACGTATATTGACCTTGGACCAGGTCTATAAAAGCAACCAGTGCCTAGAGGGTCTGAAAGACCCTCCTTACTATATATATAGTTCAACACCGAAGGTCAGAGAGAACGGTCTCATTAGAAGCCTCTTCCCTCTTCCTTCCCTCTCTAGATTCTCAGAAGACGCATCAAGGAAACTCAAACACACCTAGGTGCAGGAAGCAAAGAGGCCTTAGAACAAAATGCCAAAATGTCCTCAATCTCTGCTTGTGCTCACCCCACCAGAAATCAAAGGAAGCTTGCAAAATGTCTCAGAGCATGTGAGCTACACTGGCACAGCTCAGGAGAGTTCTGTGAATTTGTTAGACCCCGTCAGGACCACAAAACTGGTGTTCTATGCACTCCCCGGCTGCCTGCTTATTTTTTTTCCTTATCTGCGCAGTAACTTGTATCTTAAACTTCCAGACCACACCATCCCTGCCAGTACACACAGACACACACACGTTTTTGCATTCAGCCTAGTAAGGAATAAGTAGAGGCTAATTAGCCTAGCAATGCTTATTTCAGCAGTCACTCTCTCTAGCAAAACTTCCTTGACATATACCCAAACAGAAAACCCCCAATTCTGGGGTTCCACGGCCAGATGCGTGCCCCTCTGGTTTACCACAAGTCACAAGTTCTAGAAAAGTCACAAATTCTAGAAATGTGATTGTCTGAAGGACCATGTCTTCATCTGAGTGCTCAGGATGTCTGTGAAACTAAAGAAAACATTTTGATTTACAATAGAAATTTCTATAAATCTGCCCCCTCCCAGTGTTCCTTATGTGACACTCTGGCAGGATCACCACCCATCGCTCAAGCCAGAAACTTGCCTATCCACCCTTCAATCTGTTACAAAGTTCTCTGCTTTTTCCTTCCTACCTCCTAGTTCTGGGGTTTGTCACCTTTCACCTGGACTATCTCAGGGACTCCCACCTGCTCTTTTCACTGAAAACCCTACCTCACTCCACTTGCTGAGACAAAGCTTTCTAGTCACAGAAGTGGTAGCTGCAAACAGCCCTGTATTTTTACTCCAACTTTTAAAAAATATTCATTTATTTTGAGAAAGAGAGAGAGAGAGCAGGAAAGGAAAAATCCAAAGAAGGCTCTCTGCTGGCCTTTGTAAGACCGATGAGGGGCTCGATCTTACAAAGCATGGGATCATGACCAGAGCCAAAACCAAGACTCCGACACTTAACCGACTGAGCCACCCAGGTGCCCCAGACAAATGTTATTTTCTGACTGCACTATGGCATAAAAAAAATTGGGGAACGACTGCCCCATAGAAGAAAACTCAGACTTCTTGGCATGTATAGGAGGCCCTCCATTCACGGTGCTTTACCTTTCTCTTCACGCCACACTTCTTACAGTGCAGCCTCAGTGATTCACCCTTCCTGTAGCTGGAACATGTTTCTCACTTTGCTTAGCTGGGCTCGCTCTGAATTCTCCTTTAAGGCTCAAGTTTGTGTATATTCTTCCCAACTTTCTCCCCCACATTAATCTTTTCATAGCTGGCTTGCTCAAAATTAATCTGAAAGGGAACCACAGTAAAAGATGGAGCTCATGCAAATGTTTGTCATTCAATTGGTTTAATTAAGCCCAATATAGCAACTTAGCTCTAAAGCCCAAAAGGTCCCCTTAAAGGACTGAACGTCTGGATTCTTAATGCAGGCTCAGCATAATCACCAGCATTGGTTTCTTCTCCTTCTTTGTTCATTCTTGGCCACTTGAACATTCTCAATTTTCAGAATTAAAATCCTGGTTTCTGAAAAGAGTTTCACTTCAGATTTTAGAACTGGAGACAATTTTTGCTTGTTCCTGTGGGTTATGTTTGCAAGAGATAGCTAATTAAAATATCTTGGCACCTGTCCCCTAAGGCATTCTCCTTCTCCCACACTGAGAGCTTTTCAGCTCACACCTTTAGTGTTTGTCAGATCCATATGGATGTGAGTGACAAAGAGCAGCCAGTGTACAGAAACTCAACAAGGAAAGACTCCACCCACACAGAGCTGTTGAAACCATGAGGCTTGGCTTGATTTTGTTTATGTAAGAAACATTTACTGACTACCTACCAGGTTATTTTTCTTAATTAGGGTAATATATTCATGGGTGTTTTTGCACCATTACTCTCGAAACCTTTTTATATGTCTGAAACATTTCATCAGAAGAAAAACGTTTCTAGTCAAAATGGTTTATCCATGTTCAACGAAAGCTGGGGAAGAGTCAACCATTGGGCTCTTCTCATTTCATTAGGAGATGCCCTTTACAAGCTGGTGGGCAGATGCTCAGGAAATACTCAACAGGCTAATAGGGGGAGACCTTCCCCCTGAAGAGTTGATGATTCTCAACGTACCACCTTTTTAACAAATAATTGCTATTGTCAATGCCAAAGATTCATTTTTCTTTCCAGTTTGAAACTTTTAGTTCAGGGTCTTTAAACATTTCTATTTTCAGAGGGAGAGAGGAAGGGACTTCCGGGACTTCCTTTCATTAAATACCTACTACATGCAATTGGAATCATCATTGTGCCTGTTCATCAAGAGTGTTTGTCCCTCACCAAATTCAATATTCATAGCTAAGAACATAACTAAAATAGGGATTCTATACATGTAGATGGAGTGGTATTGACTTCTCATTTTATATATGCCATGAACCAACATGAATTGATAATTTGGGTATATACATTAAAGAGTGAAATATAACGTTTTCATTTCAAAGTCTCTAACTCTACAGGATTTAGCCTTTGAACACCCATTGAAAAGATCCCATGTAAATACGGTGGGGCTACTATCATCAAAGTGCTTGGTTCATCTCCATTATCATCAATCATTAGACAAAATCAATGCTCATCTCTAGCCCATGGCCAAAAGCAGAACATGGCAAATGGACCATTCAGCTCATTTCCCCATGCTCCCCCATCAGACAGCTGCCTGCTTGGATTAGTAGGCTGAATAACCCTCTGTCCTTTCTGCCTTCTCTTTTTTTCTAGGATTAAGAATGGGAAAAAAAATGTACTAAGGTTAAACTAGCCATGGATAAAGTATGTCACACAAACTTGTAATCATGCCAGCCAAATTGATGGAGTTGGTCCATGAAGAAGAGTCTTCATCTCATTTACCATGGGTAGACATGAATAAAAATGCTGGGAGAGAGGCTATTAAGCATTGCTGGGCAGAGTCACTGACTCCTTGGATGAATCATGAGCAGTAACCATCCACAATTTCCCTTCTGCATTCCTTCTTTTATGGAGGGAAAATTCAGAGTGAACTGGAAAGGAATTTAAAGATAATCTAAAAGAAGTAAAGATGATCTAAAAAGGAACCAACCAGGAGAGGTCAACTGATTTGCCCCACACCTCCTTTCAGTACATGGGGGGAATACATAACATTATAAATGTAAAAGTTGTGCAGACTCAACGTATCTCAGATTTCTGTGCAAGTAATCTCACCAGAGGCAGGGTGCCTAGGTTTCCTGATTCTTAACCCTGCCTATATGCGACCCAGCCTCTTTGTGTTACAGATAAGCAAAATGCTTAAACAGTGTGGACAAGTTCAGAAACTATACTTCGAACCCAAGTTCCCTAAAAAGCTCCCTTTCCAAGTGCAGCTCTAAAACAATGACCTGGCTACATTGGGTCCCAGATATTAAGATGTTTAGGACCCACGAAAAACAATAATAACCACATTCTCTGGTGGTTCCAGAGAACACATTCTCAGCCAGTCAATATTATACTCTGTACTTTATTCAGTTTACTCAAACAACTAAAGATGTCCCAGTAAAAAATCCAAATTAATATTTTAGCTGTCGTGTATATAGGTAAAAGGAACACAAATGTTGTAATAGGCAATGGCAATGTGCTGATTGTAAAAAAACATTGGAGGTTTCCTATTGTCTAATAATAGTACTCTTTATAAAAATTAAGTATTATAGGTTACATAAAATATATCTAAATAAAGCTGTTAAAAATTGGCCAAGTTGAAGTTGATATAGCTTACTTATAAAGTATAACACAGTACATCTTGAAAGAGGAAATGCACTGTTTTAAATATTAAGCCCTTTATTGACTACACTCTGGAACATAGTATCTTGAAACATCAGTGGGTTTTGTTTTGTTGACATTTTCACTTATTCAACTGAAAACAAAAGTCAGGAACCTCATGTGATGACCAGTAGTAAACTACCAGTAAATTAGAGCAAATACAGAGACCAGTCTTTGTTTGGACTGATAGTAAATCAACTGGTCAGAAAAGGCTTTCTTTTTGTATAATCATGACATATTAACAGTCACCAAATAGCACTGGACTAGGAATCCTCTAGAAATAATTAATGATTTTCATTTTACACATGGAATAGTCACAAAACGTAGCTGGCTTACATCAACTCATTATATTTGCCCATCCTCAATTGCTCTGAGATTCAGAGAAATGGCTATTCTTTCATATGTTGTGCAAAACGTTCCCTAAATATCTGCTCATGCTCAATAAAACTGGCATGTCACCCAAACATTCTTTAATCTCACTGTGACATATAAATGGACACATCCATCATACACACATGTATAATTAGGTGACTCAAGGAATATGCAAAGATGGCAAGAAACCATTCAATTCTTTGGCTATGCTCCACTGACAAATATATATTTCTTGGCAACTAGCCAATCGGTTTTGGAACTAATATTGGACCATGAACCAATAAAGTCTAACAACCTATCCCTTGCTTTACATGCACCATTAGGGCCTGTCACCAATCACCAGCGATCTCTCTCGGGCATACATTCCTTTCTTTGGAAGCATGAAATGCCCCTAGATAATGTTGCCCTTCTCCAGAGAAACACATTTTCCACTCAACTGCAAGTCTTGATTCAAAGCTAAAATTAATGCAGGCAGGCAATTTAGGTTTCTTAGAAAACTTCTTAAAAATGACAAATGTATGTGATGTTAAAGCCATCCAATATGTCTGCATGCTGCCTTATTAAATTACAAACACCTGGCTTATTTATACAATGTATCCAATGGCTTACAGATTAGGATCCTAGAAATAATACATGTCTTATAGCAAAAAATATACATATAATAATCCACCTATAGTTTATATAAATGATGAAATGTTTCTGAATATATCTATATATCTATATATGTACACATATATACTCTGTGTGTGTGTGTGTGTGTGTGTGTGTGTGTGTGTGTGTGTGAAGAATGAGCACACAAATACTGCAGTCCTTCATTGGCTCTTCCACTTCAGTGTCAAGGACACCAGGTTTCAAAGTCTTAGGAGCAGAACAAAGGTCACCGCTGAGGACAAAGAACTGGCTTGATGCACCTTCCCTTGTGAAGGACCAGGTTGGCTGGACAGTGGCAACCGGCGACGCATGGCTTATTGCACGGACCGATCTCATTCCAGTTGTCACAGGTCTTGGCGCATCCTGGACCACAGGTATCATACACAGCTCCGTGCTTACACTGGGTGGCTGAGAAAAGGAGACATGGGTGAGACGTGGAGAAAGGGCCACGTTGATTCAACCTCAGCCCGATGCCATTCTGCAGGCTCATGTTATCCACTGCACTGGCCCTTCCACAGCACAGATCCCTTTGTGCATTTTAACAAAGGAATAACAAACATCCAACATTCCTCAAACGCTCTGGGAATCACCTGCCGCTGAAAAAACAACATCAAAGATCCACCTGCTGGGCTAGTGATCTTCAAAGTAAACTAAAACGGAAAGTTTTTTATTCCCAGAGAAGACAAACTACACATTAGTTAAGCTACCAGGAAGTCTATGAGGTTATTTGGTTATTGAGAACAGTATGAAAAATCAACTCCGCATTGTGCTTAGAGCTATCAAGTTGTGATAAATAGGAATATTTTGTGCAACCACATCAATATTCAAATACACAGAATTACACATACAGAAAAAAAAACTGCCAAGCTTAGTGGAAATACGCAACATATTTTCATCTTAGTGATCAATTTGAGGCAAATTAGAGCAAGAGTGGGGTAAAACCAAATAGGGAAACATGAGATGTGTGACTGGAGAGAGGGAGGTAGGTGGCTGCCTGGCCACAGAATACAAAAATGATGAGCTAGTCAAATCATAACCAATTTGCTATCTTTGTTTGCTTATAGCTAAAATGATTTTGACAATGTTCTGAGAGTTCCTGAAAATTCATGAATAGATTTGTCAGAAAAACAACATTTTGGAAGTTTTATGACATATAAACTTTCCTATCTGAGTTATTTCCAGTGACAAAGAGGCCACCTTTAATTCTCATGAGTAGGAATGTTGACAACGTGTTGGAATTTAGAAGAGGAACTTTGAAGAATACCAATAACCATCTAACCTTCATTTGAAGTCGCTCCAAACAAATTTAATAACAATGGAAGAGTATCAGTTCAAACACCTTTATTATAGTTTATGCAGTTTGCAAAATAATACCTTGCAAAGAATTGTAAAGAATATAATTGTAAAACTGAAAAATAGAACTGGTTTTCAAACAAGTGGGCCATATATTGAATCTCTCAAATTATATAGAGTTACCACAGAACATTCATGCTTGGCCATATCTATTGTATAGGGGTTACAATAGGCCTATTGTAAGCCTAACTTACAATAAGGCTTCTCAAATACCCATTATGCTAGTTAAACACAAATGAGAAAAGGGGTGTTCTGTGTAAATAGTAGTCAATTATCACTCACAAGCTCTTCCTTATTATTAACAACCTGAACTGTATGAAACATAGAATTTTGAGAGACATCTGAGTGAAACCTACTTTATAATACTTGGCTCTATAATTATCATTTTTCTATATAAATTCTAATTTCCATATTAAGTTTTGGCATTTCTATCCCTGTCCTAGTTGCTTAAACTGTTAAATAAACTAAACTAACTGTTACTAACCACCCGTTTTGAACAAAGCCGCTGCATAAGATGCTTTGTTGGTAGAGATATATGACATCATATACCAATAGAGGGATGAGTTACTGGGAGCTATTACCAGCCAATTATACTGAAACATCAAATGTCGTCATTGGTTCTATGCCTGGCTTACTCTCCCCTTTCGAGGTGTCTTCTCAAAGATAACTTCCTATCCAAAATAATATCCCTACATTCTCGATTTTTTCCCCATATTTTCTTCTTTATATAAATGACTACCATTTCTATCATTTGTAACATGTTTATTCGGTCTTCCCACACTAGAATATAAGCTCCTTCGGGGGAGAATTTCCATCTAGTCTCCCACTGCATCTTTAGCTCCTAAAGGACATTAGGTATGGAAGCCAGCAATACATACTTGTTGAAAAAATGAGTGAGTTATGAAACAGATCTAACTACACCAGAGAGTGATTGGACACTTTCCATTTGCCCCTCTAGGTCTGCTCTTTTTCTTTCTTGAAGCTGCTCTACATCAGTGCTTTGTATTGACCTCTAGGGATCACTTCAATGGGCTCACTTTTGAATGGTGAACACTAGTAGGCAACTGGAGGAAAGGAGAAGAGTGAGGTCCAGTTGCTTATTTCCTTAGCCCTCTCCTGGCGTCACTGTGGGCCTCTGCACTGCTCAAACAAATGTCACTGTTCCTAATGGGTAGTTTTCATACTCTACAGAGCTCTCTCTATCCTCACGTTCTGATAGCCAACCCCTCCTTTGCTTCCTTAGGCCCAGGAATGATAACAGGGTGTGATATAATAAAAAAATAAATATTTAGTCTTTGTCCCCAGTTCCTGGCAAATAGCTCCTGAAGTCCATGGACTCTTTAGAGTATTAAGTGTCTAGTGTATGCTAATGACATGACTGGTGGTTAGGGGACCCTAGACAACTTCAGGATGGGGCTGGTCACCAGAAAGGCCAAAGCACGATTAGGGGGTTGGAACTTTCAGTCCGACCACCCAATCTCCATGAAGGGGAGAAGGGGTGGATAATTGAGCTACTCACCAGTGGCCAATCATTTCATCAATCACGCCTGCATAATGAAACCCTCATAAAATTTACCCTGAATGACTAACAGCAAGGTTCAGAAAACTTCAGAGCTGATGAACATATCAGAGTACTGGGAGGGTGGTGTACTTACTCCCCTGGGACTGAAACTCCTAAGTCATGACCCGTCAGTCCCTTGCTGTATGTACTTCTTCATCTATTCAATTGTATCCTTTATAATAAACCAGTAATCGTAAATAAAGTGTTTTCCAGAGTTTAGTGAAATAGTCTAGCAAATTGTTAAGTCTAAAAAGAAAGGGGGATTGTAAGAACACCTCTCTCCTCTACTTTGCAGTCTAGGCAGACAGAAGTGAGGTTAACCCGAGGACCCAATACTTGCAACTGGTATCTGAAGGAAGGGCAGTCTTGTGACACTGAGCCCTTAAGCCTGTGCAATCTTATGCTAATTCTGTGTAGGTAGTGTTGGAATTGAATCGAATTGTAGGATATCCAGTTGGTCTCTGAAACATTGGAGAATTGGTTGATATGAGAAAAAAAGCCCCACACATTTGGTATCAAAATATTGTGAGTAAGAACAGTTCATTTTCAGGGCACTGGGCTTTTCTTTGTTATTTTCCTACACTCTACTTATTCCTTTTTCAGATGTCCATCTATTAAACTCACTTCAATGAGTAAATTTGAGTGTGCCATGTTTTTCTGCCTGGATCCCAACCGATACAGTAGATAAGTAAAAAATTACTATTACTCATTAATGCTGCATTCTCTAACATTACCTCTACAGTGTAACTTTATTAAGTTGCTTTGGTTTTTCATAATTTAATTGTATTTCTCAGGCTACCAGGAACCTCCTCTAGCAAAGCCAGTCCTGAGACCTAACCTCTGTCTTGATCTAGTGCCATCATCTAGCCTGGTGAATGTTACTACCATCCACCCCAGCTTCTCCTGTTTAGACACTCGCCAACCTTTTTTCCCACCTCTCTTATTTGGGTGAGCTGTCCCTTGACTGTATATATAGAGTACCTACTGCCCACCTTCATTCCTGTGTTTGCTACATGAAATTATACGCCTAGATTTCCTTGTCCTCTCTCTCTCTGGCTTAATCTAGGCTGCGAAAGGGAAAGGCTATTTTGTTTCTTTATTTTCAGCAACAGTGTGGTGTTTAACATGTCGTAGGTACTTAGAGGACCTGCATAGATACATGGATGAGTGAGTGGGTAGATCAACATACCTATTCCTTTAAATCTTGCTTGCATTTCTGAAATCTTTTGGCTTTTGACAGATCCCTTCAAAGTCCCCCCCCCACTCTTTTCAGTGGCTAACAGAATACCCTATACATTGCATATGCCTAATAATTTGGAAACATCCTAGCTGAATACCATATTGACACACAATAACTATATCCATGTGTTGTTATGTTTCCATGGACCAATGGGGTTCAAAACTGAAAATCAGTATCATCAGGGAGCTCCCTGATACTTGACAACCCCCTTAAAAAAACCTAGCCCAGGTAATTTAAATATGCAGTCAGAATCGAGAATTAATCCTATAAACAACCCTCATATTCATACTTCAGTCACAGTAGAGACTCATGTCTTTTTAGCAAATGAGCAGGCAACTATTTCCAAAGTGGAGGTAAGTGCACAATGGACGTCCCTACTGTTCCCCATCATCTTCCACTTCAAACCCTACTGGAGCTCTTCCTCTGTCTCAGAGTGCCCCTCCTCCCTTATTGATGAATTATGTCATCTACACAAGCACCCTTAACTCATCTCCCTACTGCCCCTCCTCCACATCTGCACCCATCCTTGACTTGCCATTCCTGTTTTCTGACCCATCTCCTCCAGGAACTTGCTCTATGATTTGTCCTTCTCATTGGACATGAATCGTCTCTGTTGGGTCCATCTTCCAAATATCACAAACATGTGCAGATCGACACTAATCTTTGACAAAAAAGATTCCTTAACATATCAGACTTACTTTCTTCTTTCTTTAACCTCCAAACTTCATAAAAGACTTCACAGTCATTATATCCAATTGCTCTGCAATTCATCAACATGGGTGATCTGTCTTTCTTTATCACCTACCACTTTACTGAAGCAGTTCCCACCAACATTTTCAGTCATGACTATATCCACTGATACATTGGCATCCCCAAGTCTCCCATAACCTCTCCACATAAGTAGTTTATCTTATGACTTTATCTTATGATGTTGAATTCTCCAGGTTCTTCTGCTAACACCTGGAGAACACCTCTCTCTTGGGCTTCTTTGCCTACTCCCCTGGCATTAAATGTTCAAATGATCTCCAAGACTCTTCCCCTTACATCGTCTTGTCTTCTCTTTCTCTCTATCAGTTACTACAGTTTTATCTACAATTTCTAGTTTTGATTCTCTTCCCAATCTATCTCATCATTTTCCAAGTCTTGATTCAAATGGCACCTCCTCCAAGTAGCTTCCTGGATCTCCCCCAGAATATCCTTCTTCCCTCTGCACCCTACATCACTTTTCACATTAGTTGTTTATTAGTTTTAATCCCCCAGCTCCAGTGCAGCTGTAGTTCTTAATCAGAGATGCTTATAAGAGTCCCATGAGGATCTTTTAAAAGATATTCTTTCTCAGCCCCATTCCCTGAAGATTTTTGCTCTCATTCTGCAGTGGGGCCCAAGTAGCTGTAGATTTTTAAATTCTGGGGGTCACTAGGACAAGCATCTCTGGTTGAAGAGAGTAACCGGCCAAGATCCGGGCTCCTGTGGGCAGAGTCCCTTTCTACCATGACCCAAAGTTCTGGCACAGGGCCAAGCACAGAGGAACAGCTTATTAAATGTTAGTGCCTGTTGGATGATGATTTAATCTTAATGATGCTCCATCCATCATCTCATTTCCCAGTGTGGATTACATTTGGCTGGCCTTGAGTTCATTTTCCACTCAGCTGCTTCCAGAAGCCTCTTTGAACTCACTTTACCCTCCAGATACTTTGCTTCCCTCTAAACCTTGCAAAGATCACAAAGACTTGATAGAATTTCCTCTTTCCCACCTATGTTCTTTCCTTTCCCCACATTCTCTCATAGACATGAGCTCTCCCATGGCTCATCCTCTCTCTGACCTCTCAATTCCTCCTTCTGGCTCCACCACTTAACTATCTGATGCTCTGCTGTGACATTTCATCTTTGACCAACTGAACACTGATTATTTCTCTCACAATCTATGGGGAGAAAGTAGAACATAGAAAATGAAGAACTACTATGAAAAAAAAAGGATCTTTTCTCATTGAACAAATACCATTGCCATTTTTATTTAAATGAATCAGCATCTCTCACGTATCTGCCATGTGGCCAGCATTCTCTTAGGCCAAGGAATCAAATGTGAATCAGGTATCATCTCTGACCTACCATTACAGGAGCCTGAGTTTACAATCGAACAGGTAAAGGTGACACATAAACAGATTCTTAACAAAATGCAAGATGCACCATATTAGATCATGAGAGCAATGTACCATGGAGGAGTTAGAGAGAGACATCAACTTGAGGTTGAGGGACTGTCAGCATCTAGGAAGACCTCAGAGAACAGAGCCCACTTAGGTCTTAAAAGGTGAGTAGCAGCTGTCAGACAGACTGTGGCGGGAAGAGTTCCCCAGGCAGAGAGAGGGCAAGTGGGCAACAATGAACTGCTGGCTCCGTCAGGGGACGGGGGTCTTAATTTGGTAGGTGGGAGCACAGAATTTGAGGAGGGAGAGATGGGGAGACAAAGGTGGACAAGTAGGCAGGGGCTGTGAATCTAGGCAAAGGAGAGTCTTGGAAGGGTTTTAGCTGTGGGGGTGACATGATTAGATTCGCCTTCAAATTGATCATCAACTTTTATATGATCCTAGAAAGTGAATCCTGCCTCAGACCCTGTTTGACTCTTCTGTGAATTCAATGTTTTTTCTTCATATATATAAAAGGCAAAAGATATATTTTCTTCAATCGATTAAGCATCTGACTCTGGATTTCAGCTCAGGTCATGTTCTCATGGTTGGTGGGCTCAAGCCCCACATTAGAATACTAACAGCGTGAAGCCTGCTTGGGATTCTCTCTCTCCTTCTCTTTCTGCCTCTCCCTCCCCCCTCCCGCCAAAAATAAATAAACTTAAAAAAATAAAAATATCAAAATAAAACCTAAATGTGATTGATTTGAACATATGCATTTAAAAAGGGATTCATCTGGTTAAATAATTTAAAAAAAAATCAGCCAACTACCAAAGTGATTAGGGTTGGCAGGCATTTGTTCTCAAGGGGGCACACAAGCAGGCAGTGTGTAATGTGTACAAGCAGCATTATGTGTTACTTCCCGTGGTAACCCAGACAAGCACGGGGGGTGTTGGCTTTATCAATAAATTGAATAAGCCTGGCTCTGTGCCCTCTGGGACTTTGCTGCCTCCATGTCCCTGCTGAGTGTTGAAGATCACCATACTGACCTTATCTCCTCATCCTTTACAGGAGGCACCCAGTTGGCCAAGGCAAAGCTCACTGTGTATAATGAAAGCAGTTGCTACAGCAAAGAGCTAGAATCACCTGGAATTTGTAGAGAAAAACAGAGGAAAAACTGCTCACAGAACCCAGCAGGCTATCTGATGTGCTATAGAAAGACACACGCCACTTTGAGTAACCCAGCTGCTTTTCCACTTATAGAATGCATTACTGAAAACGCACTGACAATTAGTGTTGGCCACAAGGAGGTGGCAGGCAATCTGCTAAGTATGGCTAAGTAAGTTACAGGACCAAGATCCTAACAAAGTTACAGTCAGACAACTCTCAGTGATAAGGAACAAATGAATAGAATTCCGGAAGACCCACATAACGAATATTTGAACAAATTAGTTGATGCTTATGTAAATACACAAATAAATATATATTCATATTTGAATATATTTTTCCACAGTGCTCTTGCCAGTTTGTTTTCATAATGATTAACTACAGAGGCTGTAAGGCAAATTTACCTGGGTTTCATTCCCGACCTACTCATTTTCTAGCTCTGTGGCTTGTAGCAAATCACTTAAAAACTCCAAGCCTCAAGGTCCTTAGCAGTAAAATGTGGGTAATAGAATGTTACCACATCGATTATAATGCAGATTTAACAACATAAAATGTCATAAAAGTGCTAGTGTAGTCCTTGGGGCAAAAGAAGTACTTAGAAAATGGTGACTGTTAATATAAATGGTCATTATTAAACTTTTATTCTAGACCTTTAGGATGGTCCTTTGCATAGTATATGATATTCAGTAATTCACATGCTAAGCTTGAGCTCCATCAGTCCTTTTTGCCACATGTAGTGGGCATATACTTTGTGCTAGCAGTCACTTGCTCATTCAGAGTTTCTTGCCTGACTGGCTTCATATTTGTTCAACTTCCAAGCTTTTTACTCTGGAAAATCTCTCTTCGCTGTGTTAAGTGCCCTTAAGTGCTGTCATAAGTCGAAAAGATCTGGGAGCTCAAAATAAGTGAAGAGTATTCTTATAGTCTTCAATATTCCAGATCAATTGGAAATGGATCTACTGAAAGATGCTGCATGTCTCTGTAAATTTATTTTTCATGTGCCATCTGTCAACCTGTGCAAGTTCATTGTGTGTGTGTGTGTGTGTGTGTGTGTGTGTGTGTATAAAGGTTCCCCTGCAACTGGACAGAGTTATACTTCACTGAGATGGCTCCATTAATTTTAAGTGGTAAATGAACCCTTTCGAGAGCCATATTCCTTGTCCATTAGAAAAGTAATTTTAGCTCCTGAGATTTGGTCCCTGAAATCAGGGGGAATGTGTAATCCTCAAATGGTGCACTCAGATGGTGCTAAGTATAGCTCTGGGCTGGGAAGAGAGGGTTCTTATATTCTGTATCTAATATAAGCCTTAGCAGAGCACCACCACAGCTAATAAAGTTTATAAGTTTCTGTAGAGCCCTAAATTACAGCAGGATGGATGGATGGGATGTGACTCCATACATCTTACTCTTTTTCTGGTAGATTCGAGGAAAGGAGGACTCAAAGTAGAGAGAAGGAGCTAGGAGTATTCAAGGTGTACTAAAAGGACCTGGTCCCACAAAAACATTGCTTTTTATCATACTACCCCACACTGATGCATTAGGTGAGAGGTAAGCCATTTTGTCTTAATTTTAGGAGCCTCAGCCACACCTTACTATTGAGATAGGGAACCTGGAGGACACAATAAAAATCTACTTTTTGCTCCCTTTCCTTCTATTCTTGTTAGGATCTGCACGCCTGCCCTACACATGCCTTAATGTATGTCCTCCTTGTAAGGGATGAGGAGTTCATGATATCTTTGGAATCTTCCAGCACAATAGATAATACCTAAGGAATGACGGGGCAAAGCCATCATGTTCATATTCCAGATTGCTGGCACTAGACATCTTGATGATGCCGAGATCCGCTGGCTTCAGGGGATAAATGACTTATATCTGCTCTCTCTACATCTTCAATAAACTCTGCTCTCACTCCTGCTAGCTTGAGTTTGCCTTCTATCCTGTGTGAGGCCAAGGACCTTCTTGGCTGGTCCTGCAGGACCCCCCTCTGCATCCTCAGACCCAGCCCACCGGTATCACTGTGAGTTATTTTTATCAAATCAATACTCGTTTGAAGAAGGGCAGCATGATAGGCACTCTTGCAGTGGAGAGTGATCTCAGATACCAAGATTGAACTTGGGTTTGCAGAGGAGAGAGCAAATTCCAAAAGGGAAGTTAGAAGTAGGTAAAAGGGCTTAGTGTTTTTCACGGACACAGACTAGTGATTTTGTCAAGGGTCAGCTTGGAGAAGTTTTAGTAACCCCAAAATCCTGTCGTCCTACTCCCTCAAAGCCACCCAAGTAGGCATAAAAATTAACTCAGTGGTTTCAACCCTGTCTGCAGGTCAGAATCACCTGAGAAGTTTTAAAAGTCACATAAGGCCAATTAAAGCAGGATATCTGGGCATGGAGCCCAGACATAGGTTTCTTGTTTATTTTGTAAACTCCCTAGTGACTCCAATGTCCAGCCAGACTGAGACTCACTGGTCTAAGTAAACAAGATGGCCATGCAATGAAAACATGGCTTCAAGGCAATTCTTCTTGACCTCCCTTCCAACCAGATGACCACTTGTGCTCTCCACCAATATAGACATTCTAGAGTTAGCAGTGCCATGAACTGCCTTCTTTTCTGATATCAGAGCTAAGGTTATTAGGATTAGTGTAGGATTAGTGTAGAATTCGTGCAAACTCCATGTCTCTTCATTTGAGGCAAATCTGGCCCTTTTTAGAAAACTGTCTGCCAACCCTTGAAGTAAGTGACAAATACTCTGTCATCTCATCTCCAGATCTAAATGGCAGCAACAGCTTCTATGAGGTGGACACTCTTCCAGATGTTTCACATACATATCACTGGTGCATATCACTCTGCATAACAGATATTATTGTAAAATTCCAAAATATATCGGGAATCTCTCTTCTCTCCTCATATACTGCCTCCATCTGAATCCAAGTCACCATAGTTTGTTCACCACCACTACTGATCACCACACTCCTGCCTGGTCACCGCTATATCAGTCTTGCCCCAGCCAATCTATTCTCTCCACAGTAGCCTGGACACTGGGTGATCCTTGGAAAGCAGAAAGAGGCTTGCTTAAAGTCCATCAGTGGCTTCCACTCTTCTTGGAATAAGGCTACCACCCTCCCCAGACCTGCAAAGCCCTGCACTATCCAACTCCTGCTTCCACTCCACCCTCATTTTATGCCTCTTTCCCCTGCCCACCATGCTTGAGCCACACGGACTCTCTTCCAGTTCAAGGGCATGCCATTTTATTCCTACTTTATGGTCATCAAATATGTTTCTTCTGCATAAAGTGCTTGCCCTAACTCCCTTCAACCCTTCAAGACTCCTATCATCAGCACAGAGAAGCCCTCCCTCGTCACCATCTAAATGGCCACCCATTCCCTCTCCATTTGTTTTCTATTGCTCTGCCTTATTTGTTTCCTTCATCACACTTAACATACTTAGCCAGTATTTTCTTGTAGAGTTACTATTTTTGTCTGGTTCTCCTTTGGGCTGCCACATCTCAATGACAAGGGCTTCATCTTTTAAGTGACCAGAGTACCCACTGTATTCAGCACAATGCCCAGCACTTAGACACTGGAAGAAATATTTCTTGAATGAACAAAGAAGTCCATTTTACAGATATCAAACAAGCTGATTAACTTGCTTGAAATCAAAGGACTATAACAAGTATTGTAGAACTCTATCTCTCAGAGGCAAAAGAATATTCTGCTAGGGTCTAACAATTCCTCTCTTTTACACACACACACACACACACACACGCACAGCACACATACACACACTTATCCTGAAGACCTTAAATGACTGTAATCATCATGAATATTCTTTGCTCCACACATAACCTTAGCCACAGCTGTGATTGTCCATGTGCTAAGTACACCCAGCTGGTAGCTTGAGGATGGGAGGATTTTGCAACAGTGGAAATCCTTAAATTGTTCAAATGTGCTTGTCACAAAGCATTTCTCTTAAGTGCTTTCTATCCTGCCTAGTGGGAAGCCCTTGTGTTTTATCAAGTTGCAATCCACTTGGACTATTGATGGAATTTCCCTTTGGCCAAGCGGGGATGTGGCCGTTCACATTGGCAAGTTTCTTTCATTGCTATTTTGGGGATTGTAGTGAACCTCTGATAGATGGATCCGCCAGGAATTTCTCACCTGCACAGTTCTGCTGAGGCTCCCAGTGGACACTGATGCCTTCTCTCTGGCACGCCCGGGCATATGCCAGAAATGACTCGCAGTAACAGTTTTTATGGACCGGACATTCACACATGTCTGTCACACAGGACCTAAGGAACCCAACAGAAAGAAATGAACATGTAAAAATATCAAATTATCAAACACTCTAAATGTGACTTGCAGGAAAGGGTAGGTGAGTGGGATGTCAAACCTCAATTGGCCATTGAACGTTGCTATTTTAGGTTGGAAATCTAAAAATGGCATACAAGTTCTACATGACACCTTACTGGGTACCTCTGAAGAATGTGATATTAGGTTCCCTTTCTGCTAGAGCAGGACTCTAATAGAACTTTCTACAAAGAACATCTGGAAATGTTCTCTAATATCCACTGTCCAAAGCAGTCTCCATCACCCATATCTGGCTATTGAGCACTTAGAATATATCTGATGTGTGTGAGGAACCAAATTTTTTCTTTGATTTAATTTTAATTAACTTAGATGCAGATAATCAATATGTCTAGCGGTAACCATGTTGGAAAAGCAGCTCTTAGACTACAGTCACCATTCAAAGTGCTGCCATTTTGTGAACAGCTCTGATATAAGAATAATAGTTTCTACCACAATATAACCAAAATAATGCCCAGAATGACGAAAGTATAAAATCCCGGGGCTTTCTAAAGACATACAATTAAGATTCACTTTTGCAATATCTTAGAATCTTAGTCTTTTGAGAAACACTGGCACTCATTCTTTAGAATGTGGGGTGACAAATTCCAAATACAGCAAAACTTCCAGGCTTCTAATTAGACCAAAAGATAAAGAAGGTTGAGCCAAGGTCTTCACAGCTTAAGTATGGAAATGATGGGCCAGGCCAAAATGAGAACTGAAATACACTTAAATGTAAACTAACACATTTTTAAGCATGCTGACCTCGATGCCACAGTGATGACCTTACATTGGTATGTAATATTATTGTTTACGAAGTGCTTCCACATGCAGTCTGTCACTGAGTGCTAAATAGGACAAAGCACAGTCCCTATTTTATAAATAAACAGGTCATTTTACAAACGAATGGATGAGCCCAAAGTCACATTAAAAAGGGGCAAAAAAATGAACTAAATTACATTGTCTGAGACTACTGCTCTTCTTCTTATTCCATAGGACCATCTGCATCTTCATCCCTAACAGTTCTAACTTAACAGTAATGCCAGAAGCCCTCAAGATTAAGAACATTAAGCTACCCTTATTTTTTTCATAACCCTGGTCAGTAAAACCTCTTCCTTACAGAACCAAATTCAAGGCTGAAAACAAAACAAATAATAATAATACTCAAGATTACAAACAGCACAGATTATCTTGAAAAGTGACCAGAATATGATAATCTAATGTGAATATTCCAGCATTTTCTCTTGGCATGGGACGTGTATACATATCTGATTACAGAGAGAGTGGCCAGCTAGCTCTGTGAAAAGGCTGGAGCGCTGCCTGCTCCAAACAAGAATTAAATGGCAGAAACCATACTAAAGAATCACCATGTACCTGCAAAGGTATTACAGCCCAACTCTCGAGAACACAGCTTTGGAAACATGAACGAATAGGGACAAAAGAGGAATAGAACTGAAACCTAAAGAGCCTCCTCCGTGTCATCAAGTGAGAAATTATTTGATGGCTGATACTTAAGGAGGAAAATTATTTGATGACTGACACAGGACAAAAAAACAGATCTCTCTCTTCTCTGTAATAGTCAAGACTGCATATCTTCATACCTCTTCCCACCTGCATTACAGAAATCCCGTGGAATCATGCTCATGAGCAAACTCTTTCCGGTACCAGACACAGTGCTGTGTCTTTAAATTTGTGCAGAGCCTTTAGGCTTCTGACAAAAGCGAACGAAAACCTGTTCTTAAAACGGCCTCTAAATGTCTGAGTATGAACCCTCCTGAACACCATTACCTTTGTTTTGATTTTCATTTCAGACCAATGCACACCCATCACATTCCTGTGCAGACATTACAGCAACATTTGGACTGCTAGTGCTAACCTCTCATCCCACCTCTGCTTCACTTCCGGGGACTTCTGTCACCCACCCTCTTCCCCGGCCCATAGACTGCAGGTCCCCCTCTCGGGCACAGCTCCCACTGATGTGACAGGGACGGAGTGGCGCCTAGTGGGCCTGGTGAAATGATGGTACTTGTGTGTGAAGGAGGTAGTCTCCACATGAGGAAACACAGCCTCTAATTTGAAAGAACGTCTAATGTGACTCTGTAAAGTTGTGTGGACAGTAAACAAAATTTAATTTGGGTGAAAGACTTGTTGGTGAATGTTTTCCTTCTTTTTATTTCTACTGGTTGTCTTATGAAGCTATTTATACAATTTAAAATAAATTACAGACAGCTACATCCAATTCATCGAGACTGTTGGGAGAAAATGAGGTAAGCACGCATTTAATGTTTAAGCACACATTTACTAATCACTGCATATACCTACTCCACCTCCACAACAGGCCACTCAATATGCAGATGCAGTCAATGATGTATCTGCCCTTTAAAACTAAGGACGATTTGAGCTTATTCTATTACTTGGCACTCATGAGGAACATTTGAGGAAAAAGCATTTGTCAAAGTCACCCTTCACTTGAAATATTTCACATATATTTAAAGGCTTGAGAGATGTGTTTTGTCACAGAAGTTAAAACTATAAGATGTCTTTTTTTCACTTGTCAAGTTGATGATTTTTACACAAAATTGTACCCAGGGTTTGTAAAAGAATGGAGAAATGGATGGTCCCTACTCTGAGAGTATATAATTGTTAGCTCTTACATTGGGCATTTTGCTGTGGTCAGCTCTTACGTGGACTGTCTCATTTGGTCCACACAGCAATGGGACGTGAAGTAGGTCTTATTATTGGCCCACTTAACATTTGGGGAGACTGGAGCTTGGAGGTGTTAGCTTGCTCAAGGTCACACGGCTGATGACAGAGCTGGAACTGCAAAACCAGGACAGTACGTCAGGTCTTTCTCATCTCAACATCCGTATTAATAACAACGACAGCATTAGAAGATCTTTCTAGAAAACAATTTGGCAATACTTATAAATAGCCCTAAGAAAGGTTCTTCGTTTGTCAGGGAAATTCCACACCCAAGAAAACAGTAATGCGCGTGGACAAAGATTCTATATATGGGGGTTTTCATCATAATGCTATTTGAAATGAAAAGGAAGGCAGGGAGATAACCTAAGTTGCCTATAATAGGGGCCTCGTTAAATATATTTAGGTGAGCTGTATATCCTGCAGACATTGCAACGATGCTTTGGAAAAACATTTTAAGATATGAAGAAACATTCAGGAAGGACTGACTGAAGACGAGCAAAATTGTGTTTCAGTATTGCATGAAAACAAATAAGAAAACAAAAATAACTGAAAACAGATACAGCCAAATGTTCACAGCGGTCAACTCTAAGCGGTAGAATTGTGGCTCTTTTTATTTTCTTCGTTTCTGAATTTTCTATAATAAACACATACCACTTTTCTAAAATGATAAATCAACAAAAAAGAGAAACATGAGACATATTAATATTTCAATCAGAATTCAGGGCCTAGAGTGAGAAAATAAAGACTGAGGAATGGGAGGAAATGAAAATATCCATTTGTAGGTCTTAGTTATTGAATATTTCTCCAGCTAACATTTTGCAGTCTGTGTATCAGGGGCATTGATTCTATTCACCATGTGTTATCCTCAGAGTCACACCTCATTGGTCTACTGATGCTATGGACGTGACATCCAGATGGATGGAATGGATAATGGGATAATTAGGTATGCTTCTGCTGGAAGGAATTTATTAAGAAGAAGGAACTTATTAAGAGAAGAAAGCATCCTCAAATGCACTTCAAATTTCAGGGAGGGGAGAAGCTATTGTTATTCAAGTGTTCAATTTGTGTTTATCACACTTAATAGTTCAGTATGGGAAAAATGTAATTTTATGACACAGTGGAGTTGAATTTTATACGTTAATGGAAGATTGTTGCTCTTTCCTTAGTCACTGTGCACCAATACTGCACATTTATATTCATTGTATAGAATATGTAGGAGAATTATATCACTCTTAACAGTTAGTAAGATTTATGGCTTTGGTTTCCCTGCTTTCGTGGCATTATTCTGTCCCAGTTATGTTCTGTTCAATGTTGAGTTCCTGGTCAGGACACACAGCTGCCCAGTGCTCCAGTGGGAAAACACAGGTTGCATTACAATAGAGCTTTCCAGGAAAGCTCTACAGGTAACACAGAATAATCGCCTGCCCATGTGAGCCTCTAAAGCAGGCTTTCTGTCACAGTAGCTTATGAATGTATCTAGAAATGATGTTCAGATTTATCCACCCTGCTTCTGGCACCTTTCCTGACAGCAGAGAGGTACAGGCAAGATGCTTGTTCTTTGGGGCACACATAGCTGTGCGTTGCAGCCATATGGAGAGAGGATGCCAAGAGCTACGGCAGGGTGCTCTTGAGCTGGTGCCATGCTGGGCAGCACTTTGTCACACACCAGCTTCCCCCTTCTCTAATCATTTCATGTATGGGTGTCAGGTCTCAGGAAGACTCTTCAAAGGCCTCTCCTCACCGCATCCAGCACAATACTGGCATCAGAACCCACCTGGGGTCAGTTCCCTCCCTGAAACCCAATTTATCATAATTTATATGCAAGGGAGCTGGCATCATCATCTCCCCTCCATTAGGTCACAACCGCTGCCTCATGCAATGCTCTAGAAAGAAGCCACTACCCACACGGAGCTATTTAAATGGAAATTTAAATTAATTACAATGGAATAAAATGTTCAATTCACTTCCTTAGTCACACGAGCCATATTTCAAGTGTTCAACATCCATGTGTGGCTAATGGCCACCCTGCTGGACAGCGCTGATCTACACAAGTTCCATCATGGCAGAAGGTTCTAATGGATGATGGTACCAAGAGTGCAGCTCCATCTGTGTTCGGAACCCATCCCTGTTCTCCTCCGAGAGGTTTGTACGTGCAGCGATATCTGGATCAGGCTCACTCCTACTCTTACTGGGCGCCTACAGAGAAAGTTCAAATTCAAGGTCGCTAGCGATCTAGATCATCCCTTTTTCTTCCCCACCCATTCTTTTACCCCCGCATAGGGAATGTCTCATTAACCCTCAGGCTTCCTTCCACTTGGGCCATTCCTGCCTCGAATGTGCTTTCTTCTCTTTCCCACTGGAAGAATCTGATGTCTATCCTTTAACATTCCGTCCAACCCCTCCATGGTGTTTTCTGACCGGCCCGAGAAAAGCTAGCCCCTTCCTATTGGGTCCTATCCCCTCTCCATCTTTATCCTGGCACAGACCCTCTGAATCCTAACCACCACTTTCCCTGTTTGTGCGGGGGAGCTGTGTCTTGTTCATCCAGCCAAACAGTGCTTTGAACGGGCAGCTCAGGAAATATGCGGCAAATCATCCAAAGAGTGAATGAGAACAACCTGATAACCTTTGCCCAGCTTCCACAGGGTCACAGCTGGACACTGATATCTGAAGAGTGTGAATTCCACCCTTGCCCCTACCCTGGCCAGTGCCTAACCCAGCCCTCCGCCTGGAGCGGCTCACCATAGCAACCTCTGAACTGAGCTGCTGCCACGGGAACCTTGCGTTTTCATTTTGAACTTCTCCCACTCCTCTCCTGTATCCCAGGGATTTTCTTTTTAATTTAATGAATGGCAGAATAAAGGATTTGATCAGAGAAGTCCGCTTTCATGACACACTTTCAGAAAAGCATATATTCAGTATCGTAAGAACAACCCATGGCTCTTCGTGTTATTAAAAAGGCAAGCCTCCAATACTGCTAAAATCAAAACATCAAACATCTCTCTGCTTCCTAGCAACAGCAGACCGAGTGGTTTTCCCTCTGCTTTTTCTGGCATGAAGGCCACCCCTGTCAGAGAGGGGTAAGTATGCATGCGTTTGCTACCCAGAGTTTTGAAAGACAGATATATTAACCATTGGGAGCTCTCCACACTGCTTCTGGGAGAACAGAAGGGCAAGCCAAGAGTCCCCGCAGCCAGCGCCATTTGGGAGCCAGAGGCAGAGCTTTGGCTCTCCCCTCTGCCACCAGGAAGGGTCTTTGGCTGTACTATGTTGTTCTATTTGGAAATCAGCTTTCCTGAGAACAACAGTAGAATATGGCTACATCTAGAAGATGACTAGAAAACCACATTGGGGTCATACGGCTTTCCTTGCCCCATGTATCTAGGAAGTTCAGAAAATTAAGCGAAAGCATCTCAGGCTTGTTAGTGCCTGGGCATCAGTGGGAAAGGGGGAAGGGAGAGGATTCACGAAATAGTCCTGGCTGGGTGGGCAGAAGTGTGTTTAACTACCAAAAGACTATTAATAGAGACAATTAATAAATTCACTTACACTTTAATCCTTGAAATTCTGCCCCGACCTCCCTAACCTGAATTGCATGGAAGTTACTAGAGGTAGGAGCCATAAGACAGCATAGCCATGTCACATTAGACCTAAGAAAATAACTTCATCCCTAGCTCACTAGTGGCTACGACTGCTCTTCTCAATATTTCAATATTACATGGGCACCCTCAGCAATTCACATAAAAACAGCATATTGACATAAAAAATAGGGCCAAAAGATTCAATAATGGGAAACGTGAGGTTGCTTTATTGAGTTGTTCATAAGTGTGGGGCAAACCTGCAGAGCCAGCCAGTAGGGAGTCCGCACTGCTCCTTCCAGGTCTTCCCCGAGCCAGCCACAGTTTGGCATCATGGTGGCTTAAATATTGGTGAGAATATTTGATATCAAATATTGGCTTAAATATTGGCTCTATGGTTGCCTAGTCTTTCAGGATAGCACAGCAAGGCCAGGTATTTCTGGATGAGTTCATTTATTTTACAAACATGATCTAAGGACACGGGGCAGGACAATCTGGAAGTCTACCTGTTTCTCTGGTTGTGGATACTGAACTTACCTGCAGTCCAGCTTCATTAGATCTCGTGCACAGACCCACATACATTATACCTTGAGCCCACTCCTGAGTGCGAAGAAGAATGAACTCACTAAGCCCTGTTTGTTCAGACGGAGGCACAGATGTGAACAGATGGGACACACCTTCAAACTCCAAATGACATAAAGGGTGTTTTGGGCAGGAAGTAAGTGCAATGGGATACTGAAGACTAATTCCATGGGGGTGGGTAAGGGTGTCTAGAAGGCTTCACAGAGTAGGAAGGACATGGGAACTGAGTCTTGGAAGGAAATGTAGAAATTTGCTTCATTACAGAATGAGGGAAATGAAATTTCAGGAAAAAAAGGAGGAGGCTGAGTAAAAGCGGAGTTTCCAAATCACCAGATCTCAGATTTGATGGTCATGGGGTCCCACCTCGAATATTAAAAAGCGGGACAAAACAAAAAGTTCATGACAGTCACACAACCTGTTTCTGAAGACCATGTTTCGTCACAGAGCAGCACGGCAGGTCTGTTGTTAAGACATTTCTTTCTTCTAGGGATCCAAATCCTCATGATCTCCAGTCTCACTCATAGGTGTGACACTCATAGGTGCCACACAGAATCAGTCAGTGTGCTCGTGCCCCTGATGAATTTTCAGTTACCTTCCTGAGCTCCCCCAGCAGCCTTGTGTGTTTGCTCTTTCTGCTTTGACAAGAATAAAAATCCAACTACCAAAGTAACAAGGAAAATCTACCGAACCACATTCATAATTATTCACAATGAACCTCTTTTCTTGATTGCCTGCACTCTGTTCCTGTCATGTATACATTGCCTATTTATATGTATGTAGTTCTGGTTTAAAACCTAGGGACTCTACATTTTTTACCTAATTTACACACTCTCTAGATACTGAAAAATATTGATTGCTTTAACTCTTCAGGGTTGCATTCCCCAGGAGGCAAATGGCACTAGCCACATGGCAGACACTAGCATGGCATAGGAGTTCCAGAAATGGTCCTCAGCCTTGGACACCTTCTAAAGCTAGAGGTGGTTTTGTGGAGAACATAGCAGGCACAGAGATCTCCTTTAAAGATAGCAATGCTTATGATTTTCCATAGTGGAGAGTATATTCCCCATGGCCCATAGTTAATTTTTCTTGTACCTTATGGTTGGGGAAGGTATAGGCACCATCCTGCTATTTGCTCTAGCAAATGTTCTATAACCACGAACATGGTTAGAAAACACTCTTTTGGGGAAAAAATGAGGTATTTTTCCTAGAGTATGAAACACTGGCTCCACAGAGGGAAAAGCTGACCATGATTAGCAAACATTTGCTAGGTTGTCACTCTCCCAGGGATAACTCATTATTTCAGTTTGGGCAAAGATACGGAAAAGGCCTGCCAGCGAGAGAGGAAGCCTGGTCACTTCCCCCCTCTAGTGGCTGAAAGTGAGAGTGCCAAGTAACCTTAATTCTTATTCCAGCATTTGCTTCTTACTCCACTTTTTTGAGGGGGAGGCCAGCTGATAAAGCAGCACCTAAAAATGGCTGCTTGTCAGAAAATCGATTACTTTTCTCTTAAACATGTTCAATTCATCACTGTCACATTCACTGTAAAAACAACTGCTTGGCTGGTTGGTGGACTAAATCCCCACATAATCTAACAGTTTCCTGGGTTCCTGCCACAGAGGCTAGGAGAGCCGAGGCACTCCCTGACAGAGGGCAGGTGAGGTAGAGCATCAGTGGGAAACATCTAAGCTTTTGTATTTTTTTGCAAAATCTCACGTTACCTATGCACTGTATCTAGCTTCACATGCTCTGTTTTTGCAAAGAATCTCAAATACAAAAGAGCACTAGACCCTTCACCTAAGCAGAAGGTACCACATCTGAGACGGTAACACAATCAGAGGCCAAAAGCGCAGCATGTAGACAATGTTCAGTCACGTTCCTGCTTCCTAATTAGTAAAATGGTGGAATCCCCATAGTCATAGCATTCTAGGACTCTATCTAAATATAGACTTGCCCAGCCCTCAGCCAGCCCTAAAACTAGGTGATATTCACACTTGGAAGCCCTTCCAGAAAAGAGAGGTCACTCTTTATTGAGAAAATCTTGGGGTGCCTGAGTGGCTCAGTCGGTTGAGTGTCCGACTTCGGCTAGGGTCATGAGCTCACACTGGGCTTGCTGCTATCAGCACAGAGCCTGCTTTGGCCTCTGTTCCCCCTCTCTTTACCCCTCCCCTGCTCATGCTCTCTCACTCTCTCTCAAAAATAAATAATAAAAAACATTAAAAAAAGAAAATCTCAATATCTCTTCTGTGCGGCAAGCCCAACTCATTATAATTCTACCCACGATACAGATACACATCACCTTTGAAATCGTTCCATTCTACTTAACAAACATTGAGTGTCTGCCCTGTGCAAAAACAGGCTGGGCTCATGCGGAATGCAGGAGGTAAAGACCCTGCCTTCAGCTTGGGACTTTCACAGAGTAATGGGGAGGGCAGCCGTGACACAGGGCAAGGCGACAGGCAGCACGACTTAGGAGGCTCAGTCTGGGACTTCTGTAGGTGCAGGACCCCACTCTAGAGGGAGCTCCTCCTTCAACCGTGCTCCCAGGGCACCCTGCTCATCTCTGGCCACTGTGGGAGAGGAAAGTGCTCCCACAGGACAGGCTATCAGGGAGTCTGGAGAGGGAGGCAGCAAGGTGCGGCAAAAAGCGCTAGGTAGTCCCACACCGGTTCGAACCCCCAGCTGGGTTACTTGGGGGTACAGCCTTTCCCCTTTCTAGGCTGGTTTCCCCTGTATCATCTCTCATAGAGTTCTCCTGAAAAGTAAGTGAGAAAACAGACTGTCCAGTTGTTAAAGAGGAGAGATAAATTCATCCACACAGTGGCATGAAGGCTAGCGGTGGACGCCAGGCAGAGACCAGGGAAGCGCAAAGGGAGGAGGGTGCGTTAGTGGAGCTTTGTTTATTCTCTCATTCCAGGGTGGCATCCCCCTCAGCGCCATCCCCGGGGACTCCCAGCCCCAGCAGTCCTCTGTGAAATCTTGCCGTTGGTGGCCCAGCGTGCAGGGACAGGTCTACGGGTCTAGACCACGGCTGCCTGCTGAGGGGTATCCCTGAGAGTGCTCCATCACAAGTGGCAGTGAGGAAAATCCGTGGAAGCAAAGGCGCCCAGCATCTGGAGGCCACACCCCAGCCATGCGCAGCAGCCACCACCAGCCCAGTTGCTTCAAAGGGGCCGATCCTTCCAGAGGCCTTTTTCACATTAGGCAGCGGAGGGCTGCCAAGTCCACAAACCCTCTGCTCCCTGCGTTAATAAAAGGGCAGCAGTGTGGCCACGCCCCCAGAGGGTGCAGTGCTGTGGTGAACTTTTTCAGATGCTGGATGCCTTTCATCAAGCATCTGCCGTGCCTTCGGCTCCATAGTCAAACAGTATTCACATCCAATCACTGCACTGGGACGGGTTTGTTGCGCTCCATACTCTTGGCTGCACAGGGAAAACTCAATCCACAAGACCTGAGGGGAGAATTATCCTTCTGGAGGAACCCACCCCACCCCCATTAATGGGGGATGGCATATGGCCATTCTCAAATCATGGAAAAGAGGTTCAGAAACCAGACATTCCCCCAACCCAAACTCTGAACACCATGGGCCAACCACCTTCTTGCAGCCTCCCACCCTCTGCATTCTCATATTAGCCCCAGAGAAATGGAATGTGAGGCCTGTTTCCTAGAAGCAACTGCCAATATTGCTTTGAAGGCCCCAGAATATTGATAGCCCTGAAAGTAGAAGAAGTGGGGTAAGACAACATTTCCTCAGGTCTACTGTATGCCAGGTGCATTGCTTATATAAGCATATAATTTTGACTGCAAAATTTTTAACAGAAGAGGGAACTTAAATCCAGAGAGGTCACACAGTCTTTTTTAAACACCACACTGGTAGCAAGTGACAAAAGCAGGTCCATGCTCTCTTCCCTACAACACACTGCCTAATACAACATGTGCTGTTTCTTCCACCCCCTTCTCCTGGTTAGAACCTACTCCTCCTTCAATATGCAGGCCAATAGCTTTCTCAGGGAAGGCTCCTGAGATCCCCAAGCTAGTGGGGTTGCTATTAAACATTCTCCTGGTCTTCTTGAGTGCCCCGTGTCACAGCCTGCAACTATGTTCTTGTCTGATTGATCTCTCACTCCATCCACATCTCTATGCTCCAGAGAGGGCAGGTTTTATTCACCATCTTTCACTAGCCCTGGTCAAGAGTAAATGACCAAAACCTATTTTTCTGAATGAATCATTTATAGATGTTTATATAGTCAAGTCACAATAAAGCGCATTCTAATATGACAATGAGAATGAGATGGTTAGATGGCCTGAAAAAGTTTCAAGGAGTGAGTATCCCATGGACTTAAGTACAACCAACAGCCAAGGGGAAGAAGATCTGGAAACAGGCCACTGGATTAGGCAACTAAGAGGTCAGTGATGGCCTTAGTAGGAACAGTTTCATGGGATGGAGACAAAAGTATTGAAGGTGGAAAATATGAAAGACATTGAGTGAAGACCATTCTTTCAGTAGGTTGGCAGTGAAGAGGAGGACAGAAATGGAATGACAGAATGAAGGGAAGCGAGGTATAGCTCTTGTGTGTTCGTGTGTGTGTGTGTGTGTGTGTGTGTGTTAGGATCAAAGAGACTTGAACATTTTGCACCAAGGGAAAAGAAGTCTAAGAGAAGATGTTGCAGTTAAGGAGATGGAGGAGTTAGGTAACTGGTAGAGGAATATCATAGAAAATACGTAAAGATGGGGTCAAGAATGTAGGAGAAACATTGTCCTTCTCTTCACTTACAGTTGCTAGTAAATCCTGAAAAAAAATTCCTGGAAAAAGAAACACACACACACACACACACACACACACACACACACAAAGTCCTTTTGCTTATACAAAGCAGAATGGAGAAAGGGTAAAAAAAAAAATCAAGGCCACCTTCTATATCAGCAGTTGGATAAAGATCAATGACCCAATGCAAATCCCTAGCAGAGAAGGGGGTAGAATTGAATGAAATTCGCAAATGGTGTTTCCAGGTGAGGAAGCACTACAGATGAGGGGGAAGATTCTCATCTCTGGAGAATAAGAGTTCCACTCTATCTCGTCCATGACCTTGGAGACCCATGGCAAATGAACTAAAATAAAACTAAGCCGGAGGTTTAATCAGGCAGAAATTGAGTGCTAGAGAAATTGGTCCTTAACTCCTGTGGAGAAAAAAACAATACAGCAGGGTTCTTAAACCTTAATTTTATGATATAAAATTAGTGGTGGAACATTTTCAAGTCAAAGGACCTGAAATTTAGAAACCACTTTTTTGTGGGGCTGGGGCGAGGCTTTTCTAGATGCTTTCTTCCTAAATATTTTAATGCTCCCATCTGAATACTAAAAGTCTTAACAACAACCACTATAGCAAACTATCTTGGTTTGGGACAGTGAGTGCTCAAAAGTCCTACCAATAGGCTGGATGACTCATAAACAGTCACAGAGTCATAGAATCAAGAGTCTTAAAAGACCTTAGTGAACATCTACTTCCTGCAGGAATTCCTTTTATAACATCCCTGACAGATGGCCATACATCTGCATCATGCCTGTGATAACAGCTCAGGAGCTTTTTAGGAATATCATTCCTGTGATAAACAATTAAGCCTTCTGTCTCTCAGGAAGTTTTCTTATATATTAAAGGAAAATGTGTTCTATAGCTTCCACACATTTGTTCAGATTCTACCTTCTTTTTCATTGTTCTATTCTATTCCAGCCTCCATATGATATCCTCTTCAAACACATTACCCAAAGTAAAAATGTTCCACTTAAAAGTTAACTTTTGGGGAACTTCCAGAAATATGCCTATTATACCATTTTTTAACTTCCTGTGCTTTTATTTTCTTTACACCTAGCAGCTAAAGGGCATTCAAGTTAAGTACAAACCTTCTTTCCCTTTTATTTATTCTTTCAACAAATCTCTGCTGAGCAGGGCATTGTGCTCACCCCCAAGTTAGAAGCAAAGATGAAAAAGATAGGGTTTCTACTCCAACTACACAATGTGCTAAAATAAATTGTAATAAAAGGAGGAAATCGATGAGTGCTATAAAAAGCAGCACCGTATTGCCAGGGGAGTGCAAGGAGAGAGATTATTCTGGCAAGGAGGGTAGGGAGTGAGAAGCTAGAAAAGATTTCAAGGAGGAGGCTTCATTTGAGTTACATCTTAAAAGAAAGAGCTCATTTTACCCAAAGAGGAAGGGCTTTTCAGAAAACTCGTATTTTAGAAATACTTCTGTTTGAAATGCCACGTGTGCCATTTGAAAATTCCTGATTATCAAGAGGAGGAACAAAAGCCTTAGGAAATCACTAGAAAGGTAGATTGTGCTCATGCAATCGACAGCCTTGTATGCTAAGCTATGAAGCCTGCACCTTATTTGGAGATCAGAGGAGTCACTGACAGATTAGAGCAGGAAAAGGATGGAATAGAAAACATACCTCAGGAAAGTGAGCTTATAAAGTGACCCCTGGGGTCAAGCACCTATGGGTGATGACCCAATGAGGGGTTACAAGAAGAAAAAAGACACAACCAAGGGTTTTTCTGGCGGGGAGGTGATGATGCCAATAGAACCAGGGGGGAGACATCAAGTACATGAGATAGGAGAAGGCAGAATCTGTGGAATTTTTAAAAGGATCTAATGTCAGGGCAAAAGGGAAAAGGAAGGGTCACAGATGCCTCTGGAGATCTGAGCCTGGGTTTATGTAGTCTGTCAACAAATAAGGAATGCAAGAGAAGAGACTGACAGCAATGAGAGGAAAGAGAGACAAGGAGTTTACCGTGAAACACGCTGAGTTTCCGGTAGAACATCCAGGCAGTGAAGGGGTGCTAAATGTTCAGCAACTGGCTCTTGGGGAGCTGGGGAGAGTAGAGCCCCTGAGTCATAGCCTATGCCAATTTCTGTGGTGTAAATTCTCCCGCTGTATCTGTTTTCAGGCTCCCAACATGACATCCCTGATCAGTCAGCATGGTGTTGGGAAGAGATTCTAACGGTGGCCTCTAGAGAACCACTTCAAGCCAGCTCCAGCGCACCCCCGCACCTGGGTAACAATGTGTAACAGGCGCTGGAGAGGGGAGACATGTGTTGAGCCAAGAGAATTCCTTAGTTTTCAGTAAACAAAATGCAATTGTGTGTGTGTGTGTGTGTGTGTGTGTGTGTGTGTGTGAGAGAGAGAGAGAGAGAGAGAGAGAGAAAGTTAACACCATGGCTACAGGCAGAGCATCCCTACTGATGTGTTCTAACGTCAGCCAAAAGTCACAAATAAATCATCTCATTCTCTGTTACCAACGTTCACGTAAACACCATAAAAATGAGTGCTGACAGCAACCAATGAGTTTATGCCGGTTTTATTTTTCATAATGTCCTAGGAAGATTCTTCCTTTAAGATTTATTATTGTTTTGCCTAGCATGAAATAGTAACTAAGTGTTTTGCTAAATCAATTTAAAGGTTGCTTTGTTTCACTGCCACCTTCACAAGTACCTCTGGGCTGTCTACTGTCTTATAATGGCTCATAATAATGCTGTTCAGTCAATCATAGGATACAATTTGGCTTTAAAAAAACTATAAACTATCTCTTTTCAGATTGTATAAAAATCTAACAACATGACTGATTAATATTGGGGCAGTCAGTGATGCTGTGAAGTTGGTAAGGCACTGGAATAAGGAAGTTAAAAGGTGAGAAAAGCGGAGAGCTCATATTAACATAGTGATTGAAAGTCATGCACTGGGAAAGAAGAGAGAAAGGAGGGAAAAATGAGTGGTCAAAAATATTTTTCTATGACTCAGTAGTGAAAAATTATAATTTCTCCGCCTTATCTTTCCAGTGATAGCACAGATCTCCTCATCTGCTTTCTTCCGGACACAGCAGCCAGTCATGTATTTTTGTGCAAACACTTTTTATAATAATACTTACGGGAACATAAACTCATTCCTCATATAGCAGCCAAGTGTTCTTTTAAAAATATAAAATAAATCATGTCACTCCTCTAATCAAAAGTTTCCACAGATGTCGTATCACATTAAAAATATAATGGACTTGGGATGAGCACTGGGTGTTATATGGAAACCAACTTGACAATAAACTATCATATATATATATATATGATAGACATATATGTATGTCTAATATATATATATATATATATATATATGATGGACATAAACCCTAATCGTGGCCCACATGCCCCTACTGATCTAAGCCCTTCCTGCTTTACATGTTCATCTCTATTTATCAGCCTTTGCCCACTACCTTTGAACCAGACTAGACTCCCTGCCATTCCTTAAACATGCCAACCTCAATGCTACGTTTGGCTGAAATAATCTTCCAGCATCCTAGAGGAGTGGCTTGCACCTTCTTAACTTTCAGGGCAATGACTACATGCTCAGACGTTCCTTCTCTGACCACCAGTATCTACAATAATCCCCTATCTCCACTTCACCACCCTCTCTCAAATAAAAAATTATTCTATTTAGTTGATTATTAGTTTAATTTTGTTTGCATTCCTCAACAAGGATGTAAGCTTTGTGAAGGCTCTTGTCTGTCCAATTTCCTGCTGAATCGCCAGCTCCCAGCACAGTTGCTAGCATGTTGAAGGTGCTCAGTAAACATTTGTGGGATGAAGAATGCTCCCACTCACACTAACTGTACACGTTTTCGTGAAAGAAAAACAAAGAATGTCTAGTCCTGTCTCCACCGTCCTGTCGTCCATTATGTCTAATATAATGCCCCACTGCCATGAATGCCACGTTAATGTAACACAGCAGATTAAATAATTTAAATACATGTATAGAAACACAACAAAGATTGTATGTGCTGAATTCTCTGTGACATACTAAAAGCAACCCACAGTACTTCTCAGGAAGTCTTGCAGTAAGGTGAGGCAAAGGTAAGTATGAGTTCCCCTCAGTCACTCATTGCTCTAAATTGCATTTATGAGGCACCTACTACACAGAGGCATTGTGCTGATACACAGACAAGAAGTCAAAATCTCCATCCTCAAAGACATAAAATAGAGAGAAACAGATATAAAAGAATTTTTAAGCCATATAATCTGTTTTATAATAGAGATATTGAAGAAAGGACAAACAGCAGAGGAGAGAATGATGAGTCAAGTTAAGAATGTAGGTAGTATATTGAGTAAACTTCATTGAAGGGGGACCAATAATGACCAGTGATCTCATTTTTGCATGAGTTTCAAACACATACAGCCATTAAGTCCTGAAATGACACTACCTACTTAGGGAATTACATTTAATTTTATACGGCATGAGTGGTTGCATATATGCAAGGAAGGACCTTAGCCCTATCAAAATACAACAAAAAGAGCACAGACAATAGAACTAAAGACTATCGATTTACAAAAATAAGGGCAAAAAGTACTATATCATTAAACATAACCCAATAGCACATTAAAAGAATAACATATTAAACCAAGCAGTGTTTGTTTTAGAAATGCAAGGTTGGTTTGATACCAAGATGTTTAATGATATAATTTTTCACATTAATAGATGAAACAAGAATAACTGTGTATTCACGTTGACAGATGCAATACAGTATATCATACATTTATTCTGGGTTTTAAAACTTTACAAATATGGTAAAACTGAAACAAAAGAATGCCTCTTTAACACAATGAATGGTGTCTATCTCAATGTAAGTAGTCAGAATTATTCTTAGTGATGAAACAGTGGAGGCATGTCTGTAAATTCAAAAGCAAAGGCTGCTTTTCAATACTATTATTAAGTAATAGTATTCTAAAGTTATGCCTTCTAAAATTATACATGAATGGGGTGCCTAGCAGGCTTAGTCAGTAGAGCATGTGATTTTTGATCTCAGGGTCGTGAGTTCAAGCCCCATGCTTGTTGTAGAGATTACTTAAAAACAAAAATCTTTTTTAAAAAATAAAATTACACAAGAAGACAAATAATAGACAAGATTTTAGAAATGAAAGAGCAAAATCATACTTTACATGCAAATTATATGATTGTCTATAATTAGGAAACCTCAGAAAAAGAGAAGCTCTAAAAACTGTTTTACTAAATGCCAGCAATAAGTGCATAAGAACCACACTCTACAAAAAGATCCAATTCACAATACCAACCAGTCAATGCAGAAGACTTAAAAAATGCAGAATCTATATAAAACAAATAACAAAATGTACTTATATAAACAAAAAGAGATTTCCTGGGATAATATAGTACAGTGTATTTTTATTTTTAAAAATTCTGCTTTGTGTAAGTATTAATGTGATACAAATCAAAATAATAAATTTGAAGAAAAAATTTAAAATTTTTTAATGTTTATTTAGTTTTGCAGGAGAGAGAGAGAGAGAGAGACAGAGTGAGCAGGGGAGGGACAGAGAGAGAGAGAGAGGGAGACACAGAATCTAAAGCAGTCTCCAGGCTCTTAACTGTCAGCACAGAGCCCAATGCGGGGCTCTGACTCACAAACTGTGAGATCATGACCTGAGGCGAAGTCAGATGCTTCACCAACTGAGCCACCCAGGTGTCCTGTGAAAAAAAATAATTTTAAAAATTCTCTTTGGCTGTTCAGTGGAAGCTAGGGTGTAAAGACAGGGTTAGTGTTCACTGTGGGAGAGGGCTGAAGCTGGAGGAGGAGGAAGAGAAACTGGAAACACAAAGAAATAATGATGATTTACACCACGGCAACAATGGTTACTAATTCAACCAAGAATGTGGATTTTAGATATGTTTAAGAGCTCATAGCAACATGATTCAGAAACTGATTGACTATTTGAGCATAAGAGCTAAAGAAGAGAGAAGAATCAATGACTTGTACATTCAACAAATATTTGCTGAGTACCTTTTATGTGTCAGGCACTAAATTAGAGACCAGAAACCATGGATAATTAAATGAGAACACAGTTCAATTCAGCATCCTCTTAGGAAAGAGAATACACTAAAAGATACAATCTCAACCCACAAGAAACCTACACATATTTCTTTCACACAAAAATAAAATCCAGTATGGAACTTTATTAGTGGAAATTATGAAGAAATTCATTTCTTCAAATGAGAGAATAGTCAGAGGAGAATCTAAACGTGTCTAATGAATGGAAAAGAAGAACATAGAACTGCAGGGAATGGTAGATGTAAAACTGATCAGTGAATCTGGCCCAGACTGAGTAAACTCAGGGAAGCCAGAACCATAATCCAAGAGGATTATAACCCAGAGTGAAATTCAGAAGGAGAAGAGGACCCAGGTCCCTGGAACACTGGTTCTCAAACCTCATTATACCTTAGAATTACCAGGGAGTGTTAAGCCTCAGTGGCCTCGGGCTTCAGAGTTTCTGACTTCACTGGCTTGTGTGTGGCCAAAGTACCCGAAAACCCTAGGGGGACTCCCTTGTGCAGCTCTAATGGAGTAGCCCAGAATTGGATTCCTCATCACTAGCTAGATCTTGGTTCATGGTCTAAATATTTACTGCAATCAACCACCACTAAGAAGGCCCTATTCTTAGGGCTTACAGATCCCACTAGCCCCTATTTCTGCATAGGAATCCTCCAACATAGTCAATCCTTTTTTTTTAAATAGGGGAGCTAAGATACAGATTTTTTTATAATCTTCTACAAGCTAAGTAGCTTTTCCAACCTTAAAGGTGCTAAAAGCACATTATAGTCTGTTGATTTTCCTCCATCTCTGTTGTATAAATAAAATTGGGGGTCAAAATATAATCCTGCTCCCCATAAAATTTCATTAAAATAATTTTTACTTAAATTTAGAAATACTCATTGGCATTGAAAGCTTATAACTTTATCCTTCTATGCCATATTCTAGAAAGAACGAATATGATATTAAAGAATGCACTTAAACACTGATTTCTGACTTTCTATGCACTCTGAGAACATTATATTTGCCCATTAACCTTTACACAAGAATCAGATAATTGCAGAGGCAAATGTTATTTCAGAACTTTGATGAAAATCATCCCTGTGTACATACCATAAACTCAGAGAGAAATGAACACTCTGGGTCATTATTAGAAACATTCCAAAGAAAGAACTGTAATCTTCTCTCTCAAAGCTCTGTACTCACAAAGGTCTTTCAGTGGAATGTCACTACAAAACAAAAATTCTCAAAGGAAGGAAAGAGTTAAGGGCAAATAACAGGACAGCCTGAGATTTCTCATTAGCAAGACTTTCTCTCTAACAAAGCATTTCTCTGGCTTTGCTCTGACTGGTGTCCACATGCAGGCAAATTCACTACACAGCTAAAGGTCCAGCTGAATTCGGTGCCCACGGTCCTTCTATTCAAACCAGCAGCCTTGACCTCACATAGAGTCTCACCTGGGGTTTGTTAGAAATGCAGAATGTCAGTCCTACCCAAAACCTATGAAATCGAACTCTGTGTTTTAACAAGATCCCAAGGGATTTGAACGTGCATTGAAATTTGAGAAGTACTGGTCAAGAAAAGAGCTACTGAAAATGTAATCAGAGGAATAGCAGCTTCAGCATCACCAAGAGTTAAGTAGAAATGCAAATAACTGGGCTCCATTCCAGACCAACTCAATCAGATTGTGGGGGTGAGGGTGGGGGCTGGGCATAAAATTGGCATTTTAACTACCTCTACAGGTAATTCTTTAGCACCACCAGGTTTGTGAAGCAGTAGTCTTGAGCAGGGTTTTGCTCCACCCACCCCTAACTTCAGAGCACTTATTCTCTGAAAATTGGTAGTTTGGGCTGAGACCAAAGGATGAGTAGGAGTTAAATGGAAAAGAAGGGGAAGGGGTTACAGCTTCATAAAGAATGGTACATCACCTATCATCTATGCTACAGCCTGAGATCATCTCATCATCTGATGATGGACCTTGAGTTCTCCTTAGAAATTTCAGAATAAAATGATAAATCCAGGGATTTGAAATCTCAGTCTTAATTTTTTTCAGAGTCTACCTTTAATTCCTTTTTTTTTTTTAAATAAAAAGTTTGAAGGGGTGCCTGTGTGGCGACTGGTTAAGCAACTGGCTCTGGTTTCAGCTCAGGTCATGATCTCACAGTTCATGAGTTCAAGCCCCGTGTCAGGCTCCGTGCTGACAGTGTGGGCCTGCTTGGGATTCTCTCCCTCCCTCTGTCTTTGCCCCTCCCTCCTTCTTTCTCTCTCTCTCTCTCTCTCTCTCTCCCTCTCTCAAAAAAACAAATAAACTTTAAAAAGTTTGGGTCCTGTCCCACTTTTCCACCCCCGTCCCCACTAAAGGTGTCTACAGAGTATTAAAAGCAAAGCTTTACAATGATGGATAATTTCTGATTCACATATCTCTAAAATACTCATATTATCTTTGCTATTGGTAAGCTTAATTTTTCCCATATTTTCATGGTGATTTCATTGTATGGGAAAATGCAGCTGCATCCCTCAAGGAGTTCACTGTGTGCTTCATTTACTCCCTCCCTCTCTCAACAAACATGCATTGAGCATCTCCTATATGTGAGGCTTGGGGTAGGACACTGGGTGGGAATACCTAGCCCCAGCCCTTATGGGGCTTAGAACAGCTAAGTAATCAGATGCTTAGCATGTTATGGGCTATGGTAAGAGCTACAAAGAATGTTATAGGATGAGCCTCCCCCTGAGTCCCAATTCTGAGCTAGGGAGCACTGAGGAGGATTAAATTCGGTCTGGGGAGTCAGGGATGGAATTTCTGAGGCCAGTCCTTAGTGGAGAAAAGATTTTTCTTTTCTTTCAAAATGCTGATAACTGGGGCTTCCTTTATTTGCTCCTTCCAGTTCTGTTATTTCCTTGCTAGGAGAAGGCATTTTGCTTTCTATTGATAAGCAGAGGAAGACTGTCACCTTTTCTGAATGCAGGAAAAGCCTTTGTTCCATATTTCTTCGGTCCTCCACTGTGCTCTAGATCTCACACATGGCACTGGATTGTATCATGGATTCTTAGTAAATGTGATTGTTAATTGATTGAAAAGTAAAAGAAGAAAACTTGCTTTCTTCTGAAGTCCTCTATGATGTTCACTGAATGGCAATCAAGCTTAATTCGGAGTTCAGTCAGTGATAAGGGCAGATTTGTATTTCATCCTTACAACTAAATGTTCTCCTAATGAAGCTGACTCTATGATTCTTTCTTGTTTAATATTCATGACCAAAACACTTGGGAGTCAAGGAGAAAAGTGAGTAAGAATGCAAACAAAGAATAAACTGCAAGAGTAGAAGACCGAAAATCAAGTCGCTTTTTAAATATAAATAAACTTGGGAAAAATGGAAGGAATTCAGTTGGAAATTATAAACATTAAGAACTTTTGTACAATAAAAAGTAAGGAAACCAAAATATTGAAACTAAAATACCAAATACTAACTCTGTATCCCTGGGCAAGTAACTCAAACTTTTGTTCATCATGAAATATTTCAAACAGAAAAGAACAGAGAGTAATACAGCAAGTAGCTATGTACCCAGCACTCAGAATTCACTAATGTTAACATTCTGCTATATTTGTTTTAGGTTTTTAAAAGGAAGAAAACATTAGAATTATAGTAGAAATTCTTTGATCCCCTCTATCCCTAATTCCACTCCCTTTCCTTTCTTCTCAAGGCAAATGACTATCCTTACTTTAAAATAAGTCTGTTTTTACTATATATAATTGTATACATGAATAATATGTGATATTTAATTTTATACAAATGGTACCACACTGTACTCTCCTGAGCTTGGTTTTTCTACACAATATTGTGTTCTGAAAAATTATGCATGTTGATACTACCGCATCTAGACAATTGAGTTTAATCATGGACATCAGAGATTTCCAATTTGTGACTACTATTAAAAATACTTCAATAAGCAACTTTGTGTGTGTGTGTGTGTGTGTGTATTTGGTACCTTTTTGAAAATTTAAAATAGTTAATTGTACTGTATGTTATCTCAATCTTTGGAACACACTGAGAACTTTTAGGGTCTAATAAATGTCATTTTTTAACAACATTTTTTACAACATTCCGTGTATGCTATAATAAATGTAAACTCCCTTTCTTGAATGTAGAGTTCCGTATATGTCTATTAAAGTATATTTAATTCCAATTGTTCAAATTTCTATGTTCTTATCCATTTTTCAGCTTGACCTACCCATTTAGCATGTGTTAAAATATTCCCTTATGATTAAGGAACTGTTATATTCTCCTTGTAAGTTGGACAATTTTTGGTGGATGTATGAAGGCAATGTGATTGGAAATGGACAGGTTTGTGACTATAATATCTTCTTAACATATTGTTTCTAACATCATATTTTCATTTTTTTCATGTTTAATTTTATTTTACCTCATACTATTCCTATAATAGCTTTCACTGGTAGTGTTAGGATACATTTTCTCCATGCCTTTACTTTCAATCTTTCTTTACTTTCCCATTCATTTAGGTATTCCTCTTGACAACCACATATACCATATATAACTACTTTTTTAGAAATCCAATTCTAGAGTCTATAATTTAAGAAAATTTTTTTTAATATTTATTATTTTTGAGAGAGAGAGAGAGAGACAGAGTACAAGGGGGAGAGGAACAGAAAGAGACAGAGATTGCAGGCTCCAGGCTCGGAGCTGTCAGCACAGAGCCTGATGCGGGGCTTGAACTCACGAACCGCAAGATCATGACCTGAGCCGAAGTCAGATGCTTAATTTTTAATAGGCAACTTTAATGCATTTATAATTATTCTAATTACTGATCTATCTGGACTTTTGTCTTCCATATGTTTATGTTTTCTATTTATAATGTTTTTTTTTCTTTATTTATCCATTTCCTACCTTCTTCTGTTCTCTTTACGACAATATAATCTTGCTACTGTCCTATCCAGCAATTCCATTACAAATTGTTTACCCTATAGAAGTAATAAAGATATCAGAAAGCATATATGTACATGAAGATGTTCCTGAAGCATTATCTATAATGTTGATCTAGAAACATCTGTCCAACAACAGAGAACATGATGAAATATTTTATAACCACTACAAATATTCTGAAACCTATGTAGCATACAGAGAAAATGTTGAATGATGTTCTATTAGGAGGAAAAGCAGAATACCAAATTCTATATACCCCTGTGTACCACTACATTTCAACCACGTAGACATAATTTGGTGTTTGGCTGAAAGATGTTCATCCAATTTGGTTTTTGGGCAGCACTGCCCAACTCTGCTATAGGTGCTAGGTGGGTACCCTGGCACATGTGATTTGAACATCAGATTCAGCCTGTGTCACACATCCCTTGCTGTTTTTAACTCTCAGCAATCCTAGCCAGTGATGTGTATACTCATCCAGAAAATTCCCCTATACTCACTGTATTAGTCAGGGTTCTCCAGAGAAAGAGAGAGAGAGACTGAGAGAGATTTATGATATTTATTTTAAGGAATTGGCTTACAAGATTGTGTGGCTGGTAAGTTCAAAATCTGCAATTAGGCCGCAAGCTGGAGACACAAGGATGCTGCAGTTCATGGAGGCAGTCTGCTGAAAGAATTCCCTTTGCTTTGAGGGAGGTCAGTCTGTTTCTATTAAGGCCTTCCACTGGTTGGATAAGGTCCTCATACATTACAGAGGGTAATCTGCTTTACTCAAAGTCTACCGATTTAAATGTTAATCTGACCTAAACCATGCCCTCATAGACACATCTAGAATGTTTAATCAAATATCTGGGTACATTTGCCTAGCCAAATTGTCACATGTAATGAACCATCACACTCAGCTTGTTTGTGTTACACATTCATCTATCCAGCCAGCCAGCCAATTTTCATTGAATACCAAATATATGCCAGGCATTATCTTCCCACTTACCCTAGGTAATTTTCCCCATTCATGACAGATCGACTGGCCACCCTCCCACCCACAGGGAATCTGCTCTGGAAATGTTCCTCCCCTTTGAGCAGGGAAGGCCTGTGAAAAAAAAAAACAAAACCAAAAACAAAAAACAAAACCCAAAAAAACAAAAAGAGAGAGAAAAGATGCAAATATGAATAGCACTGTGTAGAGACAGTGGGATAATTTCTTTTAAATTACCTTTCGTAACTCTATGTTTTACTTTGTTTTGTTTTAATAAAATAGGGTAAATGAATTCAAGGCTTTCTTAAGAAAAGAGAAAGTGGAAAAACCATAACAAAGAAATGCACTGAAGGTAGAAATTTCGTTCTCAGGGATTTTCAGAGGCTTATGCTTAAATCTTTAACACAACGAATAAAAGTTCTGGAAAATGCTTTTTCATCCCCTTAGGATGGCCTGCATTTATTACATTAGCAGAGTGTCCTTTTAACTGGCCTTACAGCAATCTTTTGGATGCCAAATTGGCAGAACGTCTTCTATCTCAACCTTCTGGGTTTGGGTGAAAAATGATTTTTGAAGCAAGTTTGGCTTGTACTGTGCAAAGACTTTTCAGAGACCCACAGCTTCCAGGGTATTAAATAACAGCTGACCAAAGTGAAAATTAAAAAATAATAGTAAACAGGGCAATAATAACAACACTTTAGAAAGCCTTTCTTCTAGTTATCATAAAGTCCTGGGGTTAATAGGATAAATGATTTTATTGTTTCTCTTTCAAAGAGACTGACTGTCAAAAGTGATTGTCAACCTAACAGCTCAGTTGCCCGTTTCTTATTACTTACGACTTTTTGACCCCGCAGGAACTGGGACAAGATATGGTCTCTTTATATGAGGAGCTGAGATTAGTGCTTGACTCAAGAGATCCTTGAGACATCCTGATAAGAATGCAAGCTTAGTACTTTTGACTCTGGTGGCCTTGTACAATTGGCTGTGACAAGTGGAAAGAACACAGTTTTAAATTCAGAATTACCTGAGTTTCTGAGGTGGCCTCCCACTGATGAATGAGGCAATTTGCCCTGAAGCTCTGACATTTTACTCTGTCATAGATAACTCCCAAAACTTAAGGGTAAATGAGATTCTGCTTGAGAGGATACAGATTTGCATTTATTGTCAGAGTCTGGCCCTCCTGCATGTAGTTATTATTGTCTGTGTAACAATAATAATACACATTAAGGAAAAATAATGACTTGAGAGTCCCAATTTGCTTTGGAAGTTTATTAATGCATGATTACTGGACTGGGGTAATATTTTTGCTAGTGTTATCGGGTTTCAAAAGTCTCTCCTAAGTTCCACAATTCTGTAATTATGAAAAGTGACTAATTTAGAGAGACAAAGAAAATGAGCTATAGAGATCTAATACCTGACAAGTTTTCTTTCTTTGTAAATATAGGAAAGAGTCAATAAGCTGAATAATGCAAGACAAAACGCAGATGGAAAAACTCTATTCCATTTTAGAAATCCTTACTCTACCCTCACCAGAAGGAACAAGGCATCCATCCATCTATCCATTCTTCCTTCCTTCCTTCATTCCTTCTTTCTATCCATCCATCTCTTCATCCAATACTTTGCTGTGTACTGCTACTGCCTACTACTAAGAAATGAGATTACACCTGTGAATAAGACCGAAAGGTCTCTATCTTCATGGAGTTTATATTCTCTCTCATTTTCATCTCATTCTTTCATCAACACATAAGGATAGGATTTTTTTAACATAGGAACTAATGTCATCACATTAAAAGGTGCTGAACATCAATAGTTGTCATGGAAATGCAAACCAAAACTACAATGAAATACCAATTCACACCCACTAGATTGGCTATCATCAATCAATGACATAATGACAAGTATTGGTAAGGGTGTGGAGAAATCAGAACTCAGATTTACTGCTAGTGGGAATGAAAACTGTCAGTCAGTCTGGAAAACAGTCTGGCAGTTCCTCAAATGATTAAACAGAGAGTTACCATACAACCCAGCAATTTCACTCTAAAGAATTGAAAACAGTTATTCAGATAAATACATCACTTTTCATAATAGTACTATTCAGTACAATACAATATGATAGAAAAGCCAAAAGGTAGAAACGACCCAAATGTCCATCAACTAATGGATGGGTAAACAAAATGTGGGATAGTCATACCATGGAATATTAATTGGCCATAGCAAGAACTAAAATACTGATACATACTACAACATGGATGTACCTTGAAACTATTATGTTAAATAAAAGAAGTCAGTCACAAAAGACCACATATTTGTGTGGTTCCATTCACACTAATGTCCATAAAGTATATAAAGATTGCCTAGGAATGAGGGTGGGCTGAGACAGTGGGGGGGGGGGGGTAAAGCATATAGAGTTTATTTTTGAGGTAATAAAAATGTTTTTTTTAAGTTTTTAAATTTATTTTGGTGGAAAAGAGGCAGAGAGAGAGAGAGAGAGAGAGAGAGAGAGAGAACCCAAGCAGGCTCCACGCTGTCAGCACAGAGCCTGATGTGGGGCTTAATCTCATGAACCACGAGATCAACCCAGTTGCCCCAATAATAAAAATGTTTTAAAATCAACTGTAGCGATGGTTGCACCTATCTGTGCATATAATAAAAACCACTGAATTGTACATTTCAATAGGTGAATTGTTATGTATATGAATTTTATCTCAACAAAAGTTTTTTAAAAAAAGAGCTAATATCGTGGCCATTTTCTCAAAAGATTAGTCACCTATCTCCTAAGGCAATCATCCCATTTCTAAATATTTGTACTTGTTTACCCATACTATTCTTACTTGTATTAAAATTATTTGCGCAGATGTTGATTGTCTCTTGCTAGAATGCCAGCACCTGAGGGCAGGACTTATATATGTTTCATCTTTGTAATCTCAGAAGCACCTAGGACAAAGCTATTTACATGAAAAGCACTTAATATAGTTGCAAGTGATCAATCCACTACTTAGTTCAAAATTAAGGATTATTTGATTAATTGATAACTGGATAATTTTTTAGAGACTTAGTACATGACACTCTTTCTCACTTCCTACACTTTACTTCTTGTTTTTAGTATGACAGTATGGTGACCTAAATCATGCCTGTGATCCCTGCAAATCTGCCCAGACCCATCTCTCCAGCTTCATCTCACTTACTCATCCTCTACCTTCACCTTACTTCCTTTCAGTTCCTGAAATAGCCCTGCTCCTTTCAACCTCAGGACCTTTGCACTGGGGTTCTCCTGTACTGAGCTCACCTAATTCATGCTCACTCCTCTTTGGATGACAGCTTAAGGCTCCCTTCCTCAGAATACCTTTCCTACGGCCCTAGACCATGCCAGGTTTACATTATAGTATCTCACGACTCCTCTCACTTTTTTTTACATCATACTTTGCACTTACCACAGTCAGCAATAACATTTACTTGCGTGACCACATAATGTCTTTCTCCCTGCCAGGCTGTAAACTCAGTGAGGATGGAGAATCTGCCTCTTTTATTCGCTTTTTAATTCGCTTACACATTCCCAAGCGTAGCACCTCCTGGGCACGTGGGAAATAGTTTTGAATGAATTCGTGATCTGGGTTCTTACCGGTCAATAAAAAGAAACAAAGCATAGAAGAGCCTCAGTGCTAATATGAACGAGACTTCATAAACCAACAATTCACATGTTGAACCTGGTTTCAAGAGCAAAAGTACAAAGGGACAATGAGAATCCATAAATGGAGTTGCTGCACACACTTGGGGCCCAATGGTCACATAGTGTGGCCCTTGGCTGGCTGAGTGTGCAGCAGTGCAGTTGGAGAGGTAAATCCCTAAGGCTTGGGGCCCGTGGGGGTTGAAGTGAACTCCCGGAGATGCTGGAAAAACATGTGCAGATGTTGGTGCTTGTGGTGGAGCTTATATGAGGAAGGGGAAAAAACACATGGCCACATGAAAACAGCTGCCTAAAAATGGAAACTCAGGCTTATTATGCAGGAATTATCTTCCCTAGATTAAAAACAGAAAGGCAATAAAAATGCCAATTGTGTCAATAAATGCTGTCAGTAAGAGAGAAGACGCGCCAACACTCATTCACGGAACAGCTGCACTGACAAACCATTAGAGGAATCCAGCAGGAAAAGAAGAGACAGTGACATTGCCCAGACTAACATCCCAGCAGCAGGGAGGCATGGACAGAGAGAGGGAACCCACAGGTGAACCCTGGATTGCGGCTGGATAATTACGTGCCTCCCCAAGCAGTGTCCTGGACCATTTTGGCAAGATGACCGGTTACCATGATACCAAATGGTAACTACAGGATACTTTAAGTTGAGCTTCTTGCTGGAAGTCCATGAAATAATACAACTCTTAGCATACTACCTGGCACATGGTAAGAAGTTAATAAATGTTAATTTTTTAAACTGTTACTATTATTAAATTCAAGGTTTGATATTTCACTGTACAACTTGCTCCAAAGCTGCAGGGACAACATTTGCTCCTATGTACTGAGAGCATTATTAAAAAACAAAACAAAACAAAAAATGTATCCTGATCAAAATAAATTCCAGATGGATTAAAGATTTAAAATAGAGTAAATGAAACCATGAAAGTACCTAAAAATTTATGTGTATTTTTACACAATCTAAGGGCAAGTAAAACCCACATAAGCATAAATGTAAAGAGAAAACCCATAAATCACAAAGGGAAAAAAAGATACATTTGACTACTAATTGCCTATGATATAAACTACTAATATCAGAATAACAAAATAAATGACTAAGGGGGAAAACTGCAGCATATTATAAAAGGTTAATATCTTTAATATCCAAAGAACTCCCCCAAATCAGTAAACCAAGAAAAATACCATTAAAAATGAGAAATCAATTTTTACCTATCATTTGAAAAAGAAGTTTTTTTCTTTGCTTTTCAGTTTTTTAGATTTCCATTGTTTCTTTGTTGTATCTTTTCATGAGTTTATTTTTTCTTTCAAGTTTTTATTTTGTTTGTTTTAGTTAAAATACTCTGTTAGCAAAGGTTCTTGCTCACATATTGCTAGATAAAATATAAAAATGTCTCAGCCTTTCTGGAGGCAGTTTAGAAATATATATGTATATTTATTTATATATCAAAAGCCTTAAAATTTGCATGCTGTTTGACTAGAAATTCTGTTTCCAAAAATATATCCTAATGAAATAAGGATAAGCAAAGTTATTCCACTGCAAGGTATGTTCATTGCAATGATATTTAGAATTATTATAAAAAACCCTTAATGCCCAACATTGGCAGAATGGCAAAATGAATTATGTTACATATATATTTATATGAATGAGTTAATATCTATAATGCAACTAAAACTCTTCCCAGCATATAATAAATTTCATGTAACTATTTAACAAATGAAAACAAAAATAAATGAAACACTATACAGGCATTTAAAATAATATGTTGTTAGGTGAAAACAACAGGTTACACTGGCATATACAACATGATTTGGCTGTTGTAAAATAAGTATATATGTGAATATGTACACATGTATACCTCGGCATAACATAAAACAGCTTTCTTGGTGGAGTTATTTTTACTTTCTGCGTGCTCTGTGTTTCCTAATTCTCCTGCGGCATTTATGAAATGTGTGTGATATGTTTTTAAAGCATACTGCTTGCATTTTAACTTGCTAAAAAGGAAGAATTTTATAAATCTGGTAAAGTTTCCCAAGTGTTTAATTGTAAAATTTATACAAAAGTTTCCATAAATTCTATTAAAAAATAGTCATATCTGTTTTTTGGGCAACCATTTAGATAATACGAGATTTTTTTTTCTTTTAGGTTCATTTCAGAATTGACAGAAATTCCCACAGAGCATAATTTTGCCTTCAGCTATTTTCTCCTCAGAGGGCTGAAAAGGGTGTTAACCTGTGGATTTCGCACAGATTACCATGGAATTATTTATCATCATCCGATGCCAGCTGAGATCCAAACCAAAGCCTTGAATCCAGGTTTACTCCACCTTGTTATCCTCAAACGAGATCTATTTCCAGCAGACCACCCAACTGCCTCCAAAGGGTTGTAACATTGGGGCCCCGGCCAACCAACGAAGTCTTTACAATCCAATTAGATCAACAGTGAATTCCATTTGATTGATTGTGCAGACAAACCATATTCATAAAAACATAACTGGGGGACAAATTAAATTTGAACAAAGAGTTGATGCACAGCCACAGAGAGGGAAAACCTCAGGTACGGCTCACCAGGACAAAAACCTCTGCTAAGAATCTAGTACTGAAATATTATGCTACCAAGTCTCTGATTTCCCATTTAAAATTCTATGAAACAGCGGGAGAGTCCATAAAAGCTTAAGAAAAAAATAATAAATAAAAAGCTGTCCCCGCTCAATAATTTTTCCAACGAGCTGTTAACAGGATCATGTCACTGAAAACTAATTTAAGCATTAATCTTTCTTATGGAAATCCCAGCACTTGCTTTTCCTTGTCTCGCTCTCAAATCAGGTTCAGCCAGTAGCTTGAAAGGAAAACCACTGAACCAGAAGGACTTTTTCCCTTGGACACATTTTAAGAGCAAAAACAACCTTTATCTTTCCACATACATTCTGGAGTCCTTGTTCGTCCCTCCTATTCCTTTAACCCAGAGTTTTACCATCATTTCACTACCCAAAGATTAATACTGTTCAACTCTTAATTCTTCCACACTCTTTCTGATTATTCAGTCTGGGTGCATTCCTCACTTCAAATAATAAGTTTTAACATTAAAAGACAATGCGAACTGGATTAGGAAGAAGACTTTGGAGTCTGAGGCCAGCACCTTTGGCTCCCAGAGGAAACTTCCTTCCCAGATGCAGCTCATCCAGGGTCTCCATAGGACACAACTAAACCTTTCCACCCTAGATCCATTTGTACGGATTCTTCCAAATATCACAGGAACACACAGTATATAAAGTCTGAAAGCACATACAACAGTGATGAGGAAAGTGACAAACATACAACTTCTGTGATTTCCAGATCGGCAGGCCAGCTGTTGTTCTCATCACTACATCCTTTCCTGAACTCTCCGGAGGCTTTGCAATCTGGCACTAACCCCCCAATGCTACACTAATCACACTGAACAGGAAGCAAATGCTAACCTGTGCATCCACTTTCCTGCTCTCCCTGCTGCCCCACCCCCTCACTCCCAACAAATACAGACACTGAGGGGGTACAGGGGAGCAGGGTGGGAAAGGAGCGGGGAAATTGTTGCTGGGACTGGCAATTCGAAGTAATAAGACCTTGGGGCTTATAAAGCCAGGTGTCCTTTGCCCATGAGAAGACCAAAGATGATAAAAATGCAAACTACAGAGCAGAGCCAATGGAGACACAGCCAGCAAAATCCACGGCACATGAGAGCCAGTGGAAACCTTGATACATGGTTCAAAATCAGGTCACTGCTTCAAAATCTCATCAGAAGCATGATTTCATTAGAAAGGCTTCTGGGGCAGTGGAGAGTTTTCCTGGGATGACATTTTCCCTGTCACTGTATAGTGACTGTCTCTGCAGATTCTACATAACATTAAAAACCAGAAGGGTACAAAGCAGCTCCTTCATTCTGCAAGGATGGAAAAGAAGGCAGAGCAAGTGGAGAGGAAACAATCCATTGGTACTGGTTAACCATGAGAAAGTCAAATTTTGAAAGAATCCTTTTAAGTGCCGACACACTCAGGATCGATTAGATTAAGGAAAATGAACTTCTAACACTAGGTTGGCAGCAGGCATCTGGTATGAAGGAAGTTTTAATCTTGAGCCAGAAATCATAACTGGTCCAGCTTTGTCCCCACCAGAGCTCGGCCAGTACCACATACAGTAGGAATTCAATAAATGCTTACTGAGCTGAGGTCTCTTTATTATTGTATGGATTATGCCAGTCAAGAAATCTGAAAAAGGATAACAAATTAATAGCACAGCTGTTGGATGACCTGGACAACTGAGTCAAAGTAGAAGTTGGTACTCTAATTGTGAGGCTTGATTTTATAGATCAACTTGTCTAGACCACAGGGTACATAGATATTTGGTCAAACTTCATTCTGGGTGCTTCTGTAAGGGTGCTTTTGGAAGAGATAAACATTTAAATCTATAGACTGAATAAATGAGACTGTTCTCCCTAATGCGAGTGGACTATCCAATCAGCTGAATATCTGAATAGAACAAAAAGGCTGACTTTCCTTTGAGTAGAAGTGAATTCTTCCTGACTGCCTTCCAACTGGGACAGCGTAGTTTTTTGGTATTTTAGTTTGTTTGTTTGTTTCTGCATTTCAACTTAAACTGAAACGTTGACCCTTCCAGGGTTCTTGTGAGCCTGATGCTCCTTCGACTAGAATGGCACCATTGTCTCCAACTTGCCAAGTCACGCCGCAGACCTAGGGACTTGTTAGCCTTCATAATTATGGGAGCCAGCTCCTTGCAATCAATCAATCCAGGTTGGGGGAGGGGGGTAAAATAGGTGATGAGGATTAAAGAGTACACTTATCATGATAAGCGCTGAGCAATGTATGGAATTGCTAAATCACTATGTTTGTTGTACACTTGAAACTGATATAACATTGCATGTTAACTATACTGTGATTAAAATTAAAAACTTAATAATGTTAAAAAAAGTTATAATCCAACCTCTTCCATGACTGCCCATTCTCTTGCAAGATATATTTTAGGCTCAATCTAAGACTAAGGCCATCTGGTAACCCATATTGGGGTAAAAATTCAAACTATATAATACTCAAGGGAGTATCCAATGATTAGGAACATTCAAAAATCCATGGGGCTTGTCAGCATCTTTTTCTTGTTCCAACCCAGGAATTTGGCATCAGGTAAAAACAACTCTAAATTTCATGTTTCCCATGTAAATATCTAAAAATACAGACAAAAACAATGTAGTCAGGGAAGTAATCTCCTGTTCTCCACTCATACTCAGGATCTCTGCTAAATGTTACAGAGAAACCCTAAAACAAGGAATATCTGCCCTTGAGAGCGTCAGGAGCAAACACAGTATATGCCACTCAACATATCATGTTGTTCTCTAGCATTCTGAAGATGGGTGATCAAGAGAAGACAGTGGAAGAAAATTAATGTGGAAACCAAGAGCCCTGGTGTGACTTCAGTGAGCGGGTCGATTCCGGGATCCAGTAATAAGCTGACTTCACCTTCAGGGAACCTTAAGGACAGTGTCCTCTGTTGGTTCTACATGCCTCCTTGGCTTATTCAGGGTTATGATTCAAGGCCATTTCTAATAAGCCAGGTTCATTTCATAACACTGGAACAGTCAAAAATGTACACCCTCCATATAGGTCCAATATGCCAGGAATTGATATATGGAAAAGTGAATGTTTTCCATTTACCTATCAAAATCACTGTTAATAATTAAACTTCAAGAATCAGCACAGGTCTCCCACTGATATTTTTAAATCTCTACAAAATCCTGCAGATCAAGGATCATAATATGAAAGGGGCTTTTGGGTTTTTTTTTTTGTTTTATGTTATTCCCTATCACTATACTGGCAAATGAATACACACCAATTTTTAAATTACAAATATTTGTTGAGTATTTACTATATCCCATCCTTGTACTAAGTACTTTAAATATATAATCTCATATAACAGTTACAAAAATCTTAAGAGGTAAATATTGTATTATGTATACTTTACAGATGAGGAGTTCAAGGGCTTTCTAGAAAGTTTTAATGACACAGAGTAATGGTGCACCCAGGATTTGAGCCCAAATGGTTAGACAATAAGCCCTCACTTTTACCTCTTACACCAAAACTCAACACATCAAAGAACCCAAAGTATACAACCTCACATGTTGAGCACTGAACTTCATGTCACACAGTTTCCACCAAAAAAACAGGGCCTGATATGCCATGAAATGAAAAGGAGTCCCATTGGAAAAACAATCCTAAAACATCGTGAGCTGCTCTAGATTTATTTTTTAAAGACCAGAACACACAAGAGAGGAGAAAAACACCTGGAGCAGAGTTGGTGTCACATTGCTATTTTACTTCCGAAAAAAACTCAATCTAAGTCCAAATTGCATAACACTCCAAATGGCTTACTTAGTCAGTTGCCTCTGCTCCAATTTAATCTCTGGAGGATGTCAGCCAGAGCCACACTCAGAGGTTTGGCAGAAATTATAAAGTCTGAGAGAATTAGCATTCTAATGTCCAGAGGATACAATGACAAATTAATTTGAGAATGCTGCATAGTTAATAAGTCATCCGAATTGGCATATCCCAATCGGGAATAAGATGCTGAACACTGAGTTGCCACATCTATTGCTTATATGTGCTAAAAACAAAGAATTCTATAAAGAAAAGATTTATTCTCCTCATGATGAACCTCTCCTGTGTCAAGTAACAACTGGGAGCCTCCAAGGCAAGGAACATCATGCTAGAAGATGTGAAATATAAATGTGATATAGTCGTCAACTTTGGGACACTTATACCCCCTGCTTGAGGAGGAGGGAAAGGAGCTGAAGAAAACTCATAAACAGTGACAGAGGATCAAAATTCCAATTCATGACCATGACTAGAAGCTAGGTAGTTTGGTTATCGATCGGCCAATCAATGGAGTAGTCAATTCACAGAAGAGTTCAGAAAAAAGAAAAAGCATGTGTCTTTGGTGGTCAGGAATGATTTCAAAAAGCCATGACATTGGAGCTAGATATGGAAAGATGGGTAGGATTTGAAGAGATGAGAAAGTAGAAGCCAGGCAAAATGCCTATGCAAAAGGCCAGAGGCACAACAGAGCAGGGCACAGTCAGAGCTCGTCAGTCTGGACCAGAGGGTTTCAAAAGTAAAAATTGACACCACAGAAATAGAAAGGATTATATGAGAATACTGTGGAAAATTATATGCCAAACAGATTGGACAACCTAGAAGAAATGGATAAATTCCTAGAAGCATACAATTTTCCAAAACTCAATCAGGAAGGAATAGGAAATCTGAATAGATTGTTTACTAGTAATGAAATTGAATTGGTAATCAAAAACCTACCAATAACTGTAAATCGAGGACCAGATGGATTCACAGGTGAATTCTCCCAAGCATTTAAAAAACAGTTGTATCTATTCTCCTCAAACCGGTCCAAAAATTAGAAGAGGGAGGAAACCTTCCAAATACATTCAACAAGGCCAGCATTTTCTTGATACCAAAACCAAAGACACCACACACAAAAAAGAAAACTACAGGCCAATATCCCCGATGAACACAGATGCAAAAATCCTCAACAAAATATTCACAAACCACATTCAACAATACATTAAAAGGATTATTCATCACAATCAAGTGGAATTTATTCTAGGGATACAAAGATGTTTCAGTATTTGCAAATCAATCAGTGTGACACACCACATCAACAAAATGGAGATGAAAAACCATATGATCATCTCAATTGAAGTCAGAAAAAGCACTTGACAAAATTCAACATCCATTCATGATAAAAATGTCAATACAGTGGGTGAAGAGTGAACATACTTCAACATAATAACCCACGGTTAACATCATACTCAATAGTGAATAACCGAGAGCTTTTCTTCTAAGATCAGGAAAAAGACAAGAATGTCCATTCTTGCCACTTGTATTCAACATAGTAAAGGTTTTATTTTAAAAAGTTTGCGGGGTAGAGACTGGAGCAATCCTTAAATGCCAAGCTAACGAGTTTGGACTTTGTCCATTAAATAAAGGAGCCACTTTAGATCTTTGATGATAATACCAAAGAGTCAAAGTAGCACCTGAGGGTGGAGCTCATCAGGCAGAGAGCTTTAGAGGAGAAAACAGAGTCTAGCAGAGGGCACAGGTTCAGGAGTCTGGGGCAGTGGTATGGGCTCTCGGGGATGAGGTCCTCCGACTGTGCCTGTGGGAGAGAAACTCAGGGGAAGAAGGACAGCAATGTTGGCTGAGCCCTATCTACATGTGCACTCTGTGCCTAGATGTTTTGTGTTCATGTCTCACTGGGTTCTAATGACCACCCAAAGTATAGCTCTTATTCATCCCATTTTACAGACAAAAAAAAAAAAAGCTCAGGAAAGTTACTCAATCATAGAGCCAGTACATGGAAGAAGTGATATATACATAATTTCTTAGGATAAATCAGTAGAGGTGGTAACTGGTTGAAGAGGGTGTGAAAAGCAGGCCAGAGTCAATTATGCCTAACTATGCCTATAAGGTTTCAAGTAGAAAAGACTAAAGGTCTTTCCTAATAAAAATATGAACCAACAAGAGCACATAAGAAAGGTAGGGTCCCCTTTCTAGGGTGTTGTTTTCCCCATAAGTGTGTGCAGTGTGCCTTTACACAGAGGATCTCACTCTGTTTGTTCCCACCCGGGCTTGAAATAAGCCCCCTAGTTGGCATAAGCTTTGGGTAGGTAGTCTTGTGGCACCTGTGGTTAGGTCCACATGAATATTATATTGATAAGAATCAACAATACCTTCTGTAAGATAGACTTTGGGAGCTGGGACACTGAAGGGCTGAATATTAATTCAATGCTTATGTGTCTCGCACAGACTGGGCCACCTTTGGAAAATAGGCCTGCAATCTGATTACCCCCATCCCCTTTTCTGTTAAAGGGCAGCAACGAAAATGGTCTCAATGCTCCTTTGGTTCAGGGGCAATGTTAACTTGAATGAAGTAGTGTCTCTGATCACATGGAAGATAGTTAATCTACTCACTTCAAGGCAAACGGACCCTTGGAAAGGACACAGCCAACCTTCTTCAATAGGTCTGTGAACTAAGCTTGCACTTTGTACCTTGAATTGTCTCATACTCTCTGAGTCAAAAAGGCACTAACTTCATCCTCGCTCAGGAACCCACATATCACAAGTTATTTCATCTTCCACTGGAAAAATAACTTGACTCATGAGTCAAAGATCAAACTGTTCTCATCACTGGTGAGTCCAGACACCACTGATTAGCCCTCTGTGATGAACTTGGTTTCTAAGCATCAATATGATTGACTTTGACAGGTCCTCAGGTGCTTTTAGTTTTCTTCCAATGTCATCTAGAGGGAAGAAGAACAAAACCCAAATTGAACCTGTCTTCTTAGTCCTCTTTTAAGAAAGTCCAGATCAGGACAAGAAGGCATGTATGACTCCAGCGGCACGCTCACAATCTGTTGCCAGCCTCTGTAGACGTAAGGGAATGTGTTCAGAATTCACACAACATGATGGCCCTGACAGCCCAATTATGCACAACATGCCTCAACTTGTAATTCATCTGTGAGATGAGCTTCACAAAAGACAGCAGTTACAAGCAAAAATGACTCTAACATACTCATAAGGAGCCAAGAACACATAGACACAAAGGCATACTGCATTCTTTGCCTCCCTCCACCTTGTAGAAGATATGTACCGCCTACCTGCACACAAAGTACACATTCCTAGTCAATCATTTCTACATAGGAGGCAATCCGTAATGAAGAACAAGCCAGAAGACAGACTGTTGAACAAAAGAAAGCAAATCAAGCTACATGTATGAAGAAAGAAACGGCTTTGGGAATCCCACAGCCCTGAGACTGTGCACAAATCAGCTCTCTCCATTCCCCTTTCCAAGCTGAAATGTGTTTCTGAACATGCCTTACTCCAGTTTTTCAGGTTGGTATATCCATGATGGGGACATCTCATGTTCTTTCTGCCACTCAGACAATGGGTCAACTGAGGGAAGACAAGTTTGCCATGGGACCCAGGGAACTAAGCATATCCAGGAGCAGAATGTGTCTGGGCTCATTGCTGGGCATCCCCAACCACCACTGCACACTCATAGCTCAACCCCAGACTATTTGGTTGGGTTGAATCATACTTCTCTTTCTAGAGATGGCTCTAGAAATTTCTAGGCAAAAAGGGAAAGTGGTCCTGAGCTCAGGAAAGTGTAATCCATGTGTTCCCAAAGAAAAGGAGAGGCTGTATAAGCATACAAAAAGAAAGAAAGAAAGAGAGAGAGAGAGAGAGAGGAAGGAAGGAAGGAAGGAAGGAAGGAAGGAAGGAAGGAAAGAAGGAAGGAAGGAAAGAAGGAAGAAAGGAAGAAAAAGAGAAAGAAAGAGAAAGGGAGAAAGAGAAAGAAAAAGGAAAGGAAATTGCTTGACAAGTCCCAGGATTCAAATAGCCCATAATCACCGACACTCAGCTAAAGCCAGAATTTCTCTAAGTCCCTCTAGCATTATGCTGGGGTGTGGTGGGTTTGTGAGAGGAACATAAACACACATGATAAATGGCCTCTTTCCTCAAGAGCTTTTATCTCTTGAGGAAAGCTGTCCTATAGAGGAATAATGGTAATATATCCAAGACCAAATGGAATTAGTGCGTAAAATGGAACAACCAAAGCATGAGAGGCACAGGGGAGGGGGGAATAAATTTTAGCTGAGGAAAATGCTTTTAGAACGAAAAGATCCTTAAACTGAATTGGAACAGGGAGAAGTAGAAAAGGACCGTCCCAACAAATGACAGCAAACAAAAACAAAGTCACATTCGTGGGAAAGTACCAAGTGCACTCAGGGGTTGCCAGATTAGCTAGAATACAATGTAGATAAAAATGAGCAAATTTCAAATTGTAAGGAATCACCAGATGGCATGGAGCCTTGACAGCCACACTTGGGACCATGAACTTGATGGAATAAAGGACAGAGTCACTCAGTGCTTCTGAGCACCAAGATAGGATATGCTAGGTTTCACTGCTGGTGCCAGCACCACAGCTTCTGGATGAGTTTAGAGCCCCCTGGATGAGCCCGCCGTCTGGGAGACTGTCTGGTGCTCTACGTTCATCTGTATTGTTAGAATCAGCCTCATGATTCATTCTCTTGAAGGTCCCAAGAGGTTTTCCATTCCAGCAGCCCTGCAGACCTGGAAACATGTTACCCTTCTGTGACACCTGTATTTTAATCAGACCTACTTTTTCATTTCTTCCTTTCCTTTGAAGGGAAGTTACTTTAAAAAAAAAATCAATGTGCTTCCAAAGTTTTTTTTCCAAGCAAAAGTCAACAGCAATCCCTTCTTCCTAATGCCTGGAAGAGGAATGGAAGAAATGGTAGAGTTTCAAGTTTATGTGTTGGTGGGTTATTGTTCAGAGCTTACATTCAGAAGAAAACAATCTTATATTTGACTTCACTAAAAAGGAACTGAGACCGGGGATCAAGAGGCACTGACCAGAAGACAGACGGATAATGTTTCCCATCCTCTGTAGAAAACCGAGCTTCAAACCATATGGTTACAAGAAATCATTGGGGTAGGGAGCAAAAATGCCAGGTCCACTTAAAGCCCAGTGCTGGATTTTCAGTAGTTGGACACTAACTGAATATAAGGGCACAGTTCATTCTCTCTACACCCATGTTTATTCTATCATATTTCAAATCCCTATTCCCAGAGGTGTCGCTCATGTCTCAGGGAAGTTTCTCTTTTTCCTCACAGTAAAAACCCAAGGCCCTTTCCACAGTCCGTCAAGCCCTATGTTTTTGCACTTCTTTTCCCTCTTCCCCTCGCCCCTTCTGCCAAAGGCACAGTGACCTTTTGTTATTCCTCAAACTCTCCAAGCCCCTTGGACTCTGCCTGGAAAGCATTTTTCCTAAATTGGGACAGGGCTCACTCCCTCTCTCCCTTCAGATCTCAGCTCAAATGGTACCTTATCCAAGAGGCTTTCCCCCATCAAGTTACACGCAACTGCCCCCAGACCCCAGCAATATTCTCCACCCCCCTTCCCTGCTCTATGCAACATGAAGTCACCTCATGTATTACGCATCCATTTGCTTACTGTTGCCATCCTCACCGCCCTTCCAGGTGATGAGAATACAAACTTTGTCTGGGTTACAGCTGCATTCCCTGAGCCTAAGAAAGTCCCTGGTAGAGGTGTTTCTTACCACACAAATGGGAGGAATTGTGGTTAATAGGAACACAAGTAAGCTAGAAAGGGAGAAATGGAAACATCCATCTCCCCTTCTCAGGTAAAAGAGGTCCTTGGATTACATTGGTACCTTTCTCCCAGTCTCTATGTGATGAGCCGTTGATGAGTTTAAACCAGTCATTCTCAAAGTGTGGTCATCCGGCCAGCAACATCAGCACCACCTAGGAACTTGTTAGAAACTCTCAGATCCCACCTCAGACCTGCTGTGTCACAAACTCTGGGTGTGGAGCCAGCAATCTGCGTTTGGACGGGCCCCTCAAATGAGTCTGATGCCTGCCTAAGTTTGAGAACCACTTGTCTAAATGAGTCAACTCATGTGATTTCCCCAACCACAGTGATTGACTGGTTTAGAAATGGGCACAAGACTCAGTCAGAACCAAGGAGGTGCATGAGACTTGCTGGGGTTTGAGGGAGAAAAGACTCACTCATGTCTGCATAATTTGTCTGAAGCTCTAACCAAGAAGTATTTGGGGCGGGGGGGGGGACTATATTTTAACATAAAGGGACTGTGGCAGGAACTGGAGAAAGCACAATCCCTGAAAACCTCATTTATACCCTGAATCAAGCCATGAGTGAAACTGAAAAATGCCCTGACTTTTCAGTTACGTGAGTCAATTAATACTCATTTTTTACAGATTAAACTCATTACTAGTAAAACTAGTTTAACTGGGGTTTTTCTTTATATGCAACTGAAACAAAAGATCTAATTCATACAATGTGGGCGACAGTACATGCTATGGCTAAACTTAATCCAATACAGCCAAACTTAGGAAACAGAGGATGTCCTCAAAGTGTGAAGAAAACTTATTCTGCCACTTTAATGACATGGGCTCTTGTACTCTCCCTGAGTCATGATTCTCTGCCAACTGAGGGGTGCTCAGGGCCTGAGACTCATGCGGGAAGGGTCTCTTACCCAATGCTAAAATCGAGGGAAGGGAAAGCCTATGGGTGGTCAGATGGCCCACTGAGGCAGGGAATGAGTTACTATTATCAAGATCTGAAGGACAGAGCCTGGGAATCAGAGAGCAGGCAGGAATAGGTCCAGTGGGGAGGGAAAGAAACAGCTGGTCAGGCCAGATGGAGGAGCTGGACTGGTGTGTGGGCTGCAATCTTGTGGCTCAAGGTCTGGGAAGACCCTTTTAAAAACCAAGGATGAGGCAAACACAAATGACCTTACACCTCATAAATATGAGCTATTTCACTGATCAGTGTACAATTGCCTTGCCCTATTTCAGCATCACTAGTCACTTCCAAAAGTTTTGTTAAGACACTTTCCATCTGATATAAATAATGAAGAACAAGGCCAATAACTAATAGGGGACCAACCCATGAACAGGTGAAAGGCCTTTGTGGAAGTGTGAACTGACCATGTGCCTTCATCCCCTGTGAATATGTATATCTGTCACACACTAGAGTCAAATTACAACTGTCCCAGAAAACAGTTATGTGGACTCCTTTTCTCTGCATAGGAAAATAAATTGTTCTATTAAAATATAGATAATTATACCTGGGTGGCTCAGTCGGTTAAGCATTCAACTTCAGCTCAGGTCATGATCTCATGGTACGTGGGTTCAAGCCCCGTGTTGGGCTCTGTGCTGACAGCTCAGAGCCTTAAGCCTCCTTCAGATTGTGTCTTCCTCTCTCTCTGCCCCTCCCCCACTCATGCTCTGTCTCTCTCAAAAACGAATAAACGTTAAAAAGTTTTTAAACAAAATATAGATAATTAAAAGTTTCAGTGTGTTATCAAGCCTTTAATGGAAGCCTTTGACAAAAATATTCAACAACACGGTACAGATTAGGTCTGATTGGAGATGAAAACCACACCAGCACTGATCAAACTTCAATGTGTACACAAATCATGTGGGAACCTTATCAAAATTACACATTCTATTTCAGAAGGGTGAGAGTAGAGACAGATTCTGCATTTCTAACAAGCTCCCAGTGCTGTCGGTCCAAGGATAACAAAGAATAACAAAGGTCTGAACTTCGTGCTGGTGCTTTACAGATTGTGTAGTGGCAGCATGGACATGGCTTGGCATGCATGTCTGTGCACGTGTGCCCATGTGTGCAGCAAGTGTGCCTTCATCACTCCAGATGTGCCCTGTGAAGAAACACGGCGTGACCAAGCATATCATAACAAGTAATATAAAGAAAGCCCTGCCCGAGATAGAACCAAGCCAGTGATATGGACTCCCCTGAGGGTGAGGAGAAAACCCACTTTAAAGCTCCATGAGAGGGTATTTACCTTCAGAGGAAATGTGATTTGATGCATAACTTGAGTGAATCACACTGACTGGTGAGATTCTGTATACTGGCCTTTATTACATTGAGAGTATAGCTCAGGAAGTACATAGAGCTCCTTGGGACGGGCACACAGGTAATTCAGGGTTGGCTACATCAGCACTTTAGGGGCACATGAATGTGGCACAATACTCCCTAGTTAGACCCTTCTCTTCTTGCCTCTGAGCTTGGTTCACAGCTACCCATCCTTTTGATCTCAGCTCAAATATCATTTCCTGGGGAGAGGGAGTTCTCTGACCCATTTGCTTCCCTCTTCCTCTATACACACACCTGCTAGGTCTGATCCTCCTGTAAAATCATCCTCTTATACACCAAAGTTTTCCTTTGTAACAGACACATATCATAGCATGTTTATTTGTGAGGACATTGGATTACTGCCATCTCATTTACTAGACAATAAACCCCCTGAAGACAGGGACCAAGTCTCTATTTCACTCACCACTGTAATCCCAACACATAGACACCACCTAAACATTTAACAGGGCTCAAAAAAACATTGATTAAAGAGCTGAAGGGAGAGAAGGAGGGAGGAAAGAGGCAGGATTTCTTAACCCAGTGTCCACTGATCCCTACACAGATAATTCCCTGCTATATGTACAGGTGTGCATGCATTTTTCTGGAAAAAAAAAAAAAGCCCCTTAGCTTTCATCAGATTCTCAACAAAGATTGTGGCTTCCCAGAAGTTAAGAATCCTTAAGTTACCAGAATCCCATCAATCGGAACATCTTAAGCAAGATATGAAATAAAAATCAATTTCTTTATTTAGAAATTATTTCTAAACAATCTTTAAAAGTAAAAAGAAAAAAAAGATGAAAAAGTCAGAAATACTTTACAGGTGCAGAACACTAGAATCAAGGATCTCTGCTCCATGATGAATTCAGCCTTTCACAGTGGGATTGGGCATTTGTGTGTCTTAGCGCTAGAATAATATTGTGGACTAGAAAAAAATATGAGTAGAGAGGTGCCTGGGTGGCTCAGTTGGTTAAGCATCTGACTCTTGGTTTCGGCTCAGGTCATGATCTCAGGGTTCATGGGACCAAGCCGCGTTGGGCTTGACACTGACAGCTCAGAGCCTGCTCAGGATTTTCTGTCTCCCTCTATCTCTCTGCTCCTTCCCCAGTTATGCGTGCACTCTTCTCTCTCAAAATAAATAAATAAACTAAAAAAATTTTTTGAGTAGAAAAATGGCCACCATTTTGAAATTTATATATTTCTCTGTAAAAGACCAATAGGATGAAATTGGTTTACTTAAAAGTCAGCCAACATAAGCGATAGCATAATACTTCCAAAGTCTGAACAGATAATTTTGCTTAAAAGAAAGTGTTTAAAAAAGAAAATAAATTGCAGTATATGAAACATTTGAAAAATCCAAGTGTTTTTAACTCAGTTTAGAAAATGGAGAAAATTTAGGGGCGAGGATGAAGGTTACAAGGGGGAACTATTACCAGATTATGATGGTAATGGTCAAAAGCATAAACTCTGGGTCAAATAGATTTGGTTTCAAATCCTGACTCTGCCTCTTTCTTGACTGGTGACCTTGGGTGATAATTTTAACTCCTTTAAACTCTGGTTCCTCATCCACACAAATGGAATACTATAGGCAGGCCAAGCCCTTAGAGGCCACTCGGCACATAGTAAGCACTCAAATATGTAAGCTCTTACTCCTCTATGATTGTAGCATTGTCCCTTATTATTAACATTGTAATATATTATTGGGACTCCCAGAGTTTCTGGCACATAACGCATGTCAATCAATGCTAGCTAACATGATTGTTGGTACCTCCTATTACCGAAGCCCATGGATTTATTATCTAGTAATTCAGCCCTCTACTTCCAGTCAACTTCTGGATCTCAATCTTTTTATCCCCTCAAGTAAATACCAACCTCAGCTCTTCTACAGTCCTTATGTGTAATTAAGGCCAATAAACCCTAACGGTGGCCACAGAACTATGGGTCAGTATCTGCTTAATATCTTTTCTTCCCAGCTTTGATCACAAAGACAAAATGAAGACTCCAATTTCCTGGTTTCCTTTTCATATGGAAAAGCTTTCAGGGGCTCTGAAAGGTCTTCTTGGCCTATATTCTTTGAGCGGCTCAAATGCCTCCTACCTTCATGCTCACACATGGGCCATTTGCTTGTGATGCAATGAACAAACCAGCTTGTCTTCTCTCTCTTTTAAAATTCCAAACACTAGGTAAGACAGTAAAGATCATAGGGAACGGCTCTTTCATGTTAAAAGAATTATTAATTCCAGTATTGTCACCAGATTTCCCCATTTCCTTGCAAAGCATTTATTTCTCTGTTCTCTGTGCCCATTGACCAGGCTCTTTAAAAGCCTAACGCCAGTAGAAAGGAAACAGATTTTTACAGATACATCCTGTTGGCTGTTCTGGGCGCACAGTCCTGGCCCCTGTCTCCGGGTCTGTCTGAGTACATGAAGGGAGAGAGGATTTGGGCAGCCCTGTCTGTGCACAGGAATCCTGGGCTCTGATCCTGATCAACAACAAAGCTACACTGTATTCCGTCCTCTCTCCCATCTCACTGGCTGGATCCTGGGTCATCTAAAAGTGACTGGGTGGTTCCCTGCACTGGGCTCTCAGTGAAAAAGGCATCTCAGCAACCAGGAAAACGTTGACTCTGGATTCTAATTCTGACTCACAAATAAGCCAGCAGAGCAAATCCAGCCCTTCTGCTTGTCCTGAACAAGGAGGCAGTAAGACCAGTACCCTTTCACTCACAAAAAAAGACATAAAAAGATTTACTTTGGTGCTTGTACTTTGAACTATACACCAAGAAAATGCCCCTGAGCTCCCATTACCACTTTGGTCTAAGTGGGCATACACTTAGCTCTTAATCCCCTAAGACATGGATCCCTCTGCATTCTCATCTCTAACATTTGGAGATAGACTGTAGAGGACAAAACAAAAACAAATACAAAAACCCACACATAAGCCCCATTATCCAAAAAAAAAAAAAAAAAAGGTCGTTGAGTAGACAAAATCTCAGAGAATTGAGTTCCTTGAGGACCCATAAACACCTGGAAGCGATTCTTCTTGTAATTCTTCCACTTTGTGCAGAGGCTCTCCAGGTGTGGTCCCCCACCCCCAGCATCACCTGAGAACTTGTTAGAAATGCATATTCTCAGGCCCCACCCTAAACACACTGAATCAGCTCTCTAAATGATTCTGAAACCTGCTAAAGTTTGAGAGGATAGAATATATAATAGGTGTACAAAAACTAAGAAATAAATAAGTGATGAATAAATGGAAAGCTTCAACTCTACTGAACCAATGTTCCAAATAACCTACTCCAGTTAATGGCTGAAAGACACTATAGTATGCCCCTTCCATTGTCTAATGGATGCTGGGGCACACACTGTCATGATCTGGCTGAGGCCTTTGCCTCCTGACCCACTCACTGTCCACACCCCTCATTGTTTATGACACTGCAAATATCCTTCTTCTAGCTGCCTGGGCCAGGCTCTTGCTGGCCTCCACAGCCTCGAACATGCAGTTTTCTATGCCTGGAATCTTTTCCTCTGTTCTTTTCCCCAATGCTTTACTCCTCTTTTTGTGTAACTAAACCCTACATATGTTTTAGGAGGTCACTTCCTCCAGGCAGCCACCCCCTGGCAGATTCCCACAGTATCCTGTACGTCTTCTTTCAAATGCATCTCTATAGTCCTGTTTACTTGTCTCCATCCCTCACTAGCCTGTTCTGCAAGCTCTGTGAGCCAGAGGACTCATTTATCTCATTCACTGCCATATCTCCAGCACCTTGAACAGCGCCCAGTGAATTATGTAATCAATCGTGACTATAAAATAATCTGTTTTTTGCAATAGATAATATATATCTATTTTATTATTTATTGATTTTATTGACTCCTAAACACGAGTAATTGACCATAAGCCTAGAAAAGAGGACTGTGGATATATAAAACAATAATTCACCATTTTTCCCCTTAACTAAACTACCCCTTGGTCTTTTTATTTTTTTAACTATACGCACACTTCTGAGTATTTTTCCCTGGTTGAACCACTGCCCCTCTGAAAGCCTGTGTGTGAAGCCTACTACTCCTTTTACATGCCAGGTAAGAAGAAAAATGAGTTTGAATATTATATTTCCATGTAAAGAGAGAAAAACGTGTAGAAGATCTAGGAATGCTGAAGTACCTCTTATTTTGTATTTGCACATTCTTCATTGATTTAAATTTTTGCCAGCTTGACTGGGAAATGGTCAGAGTCCCATATGTCTGTCAAACCCAGTACAACCCTGAGCTCTGGACTGAAGCCCTGTTGCTGCTCCCACAACATGAGGGCCACTATGCACCTTTGAGAAGCCCACAGTGTTGTCAAGACACCAGCTAATTCACAAGATGCTGCACCTGTCTGTGTGGTTTCACTGAGTCACAATGCTGTACTCATAACACATCAAAGTTCCAACCAATCTATGTGGCCTGATGGGAGCCAGCCTACCCAGGGCCATCTCTGAGGAGTCCCATCTACAGGTTCTCAATTAAATGGATACCCAATTGCATAACCTGATTTTCTAAAGGACTACCTGAAACAACAGGGCTCAGGCCAGTCCTCATGAAGGTCACTATATCTTGCTGGTGATACAGGCAGCAGAAGTCAACTCCTTGGTAATTGCATCTGGGCTTTACAAGGAAAACCTCATTCACCCTCATAAACAACCTGTTGCTCTTTTTCATGATGAAAAACATGGAGGTTCAGAAGTCCTAGATCTCTTGCCCATAATGACTGTCACTTATTTCCCAACTTGTTCCAGAAAGGATTTAAATCAGTTCACAAAACTACATGCAGAATGAAATAAAATGAAATTATAAATGAGGAAAATGGGAAAGATAAACATGAAACCAGGATTGTGATTACTTTAAAAAATAAAATCCTCATCAGTTCACAAAACTACATGCAGAATGAAATAAAATGAAATTATAAATGAGGAAAATGGGAAAGATAAACATGAAACCAGGATTGTAATTACTTTAAAAAATAAAATCCTCAACTGAAGTTCTGTACATTTGACTGAAATGGGTCACAAACTTGCTCTGAGCTGTCTGGTTACTGCTGGCAAGAGCAAAATAGAATACAGTCCATATCCTAAAGTACTTTTCTCATAAGAGAAAGCCTTGTGTCTTTTATCAGAACCTTTAAATACTTAGTTTTCATACAGTATTAACCAACACTATTTTCTACATCGCAACAAACAAACAATAAAAGAAATGAAGAGAAGGAAATAGAGCAATGGGAAGCCATAACAAGAAGAGCTACTAAGAAGGTCTAAATCTCAAATAGAACTCAGGACTCCCCTCCCCAGGTCTCCTGGGAATGATTCTCGTAAGTGCAGCTAATACCCCAGTAAGAAACTTGAAGCATCATGTGAAGGTTAAATTATGCTCAGATACTATTAAAGAATCAAAGAATCTTGACATGAAAAAAGTCAGAATTTGGCAAACATTTCTTCTTTTCCTACACTCTGTATTCTTCTAAGAAAAACGAAGCATGACACATGAGCTCCTTCTATTGTCAATCTCTATCCTCATTAGGGATGAGTCCAATTTTTTTTTTAAGTTCACATCTAAATACTCATCTAAGAGAATTAATTGTCCCTTCTTCACCTCCCCTTCTGGGTCAGTACTATCAGTTGAAATAATTTGTGAAGAGCACATTGTGAAAACTTTAATGAATTCCCAATCAGCTTTTGGTTTTGTTTGCTTTGTTTTGTTTTAAGAAAAAGCATCCATTTCTATGCAAGACATGAAGAAGTTCTTCTGGATGGGTCTAGAAATGACCATGTAGAATAAAACTGAAACACACCTTCAAGTTCTGGAGCCAGGTTGAATAGGTTGTACTGAAGGCAAGCTACAAAACAGGTTTCTATTTCAGAGCCATGAAATAATATTAATAATAAATTTATTATTATAATCAGTCAAATTGCCATTGACTGAGCATTTGCCATACGCCTGGCCTGGAGTAAATATCCTTGTGGGGTGCCTCTTGCAAGCCTCATAACAAACCCTCACAGCAATCTGATAGGTCCTCTTACCACCCTCTTCCACACATGGCACATTCAGGGCTTCAGCAAGTGAACTAACCTGCCCAACAGCACACAACCTGGGAATGGAGGAGCCCAGAAATTCATACAGGTTCCAAAGTCTGCTTGATAACCACACCACACTCATTTTGTGCCATTTTATCCCTCACTTATTGAAAAGCACTTCTTTGTTGATTCATTTTTTTCTATTTATTCACTCAACATATTTATTTTTTGAGTACCAGGAAACATTTATATTTCATGTGCCTTCTTAGGCGTTGGGCACACAATAATGAACAAAACACAGAGCTTCAAGGGGGCTACGGTTTAGTAGTGGTAAGGTTTTTAAAAAAACACTTAGAATACCTTTTTCAAATCTACAATGATAAGGGAAGAACAGAGTGCTATAGAACCACGTAGTAGGGACAGAGAACACAGAATTGGTGGTGTCCCATCAAACTATATAAATTGGAAAGTCTGAAATTGTTAAAAAAAAAAAAAGAGTGCTCATATTGCACTTTCTGTCAGTTTTTAAAGAACAGTAAATCCAAAGACAAGTCCAAATTGCTTTCTACATAGAGTAGTTGTCTATTACTGTGTAAAAAGGTTAGTGGCTTAAACAACAAATTAAGTGGCTTAAAACGACACCCATTTACTATCTCAGTTTCTCTAGATCAGGAGTCCAGGCAGGGACTCTGCTCAGGGTCTCACAAGGATGTGATCATGGTATTGGCTGAGGCTGCCGTCTCCTCTGGACCTCAAATGGACAAAGATGGGCTTCCAAGATCACATGGTTGTTGGAAGGATACCCATTACTTTCTATCTTGTATTTTTCTGACAAGTGTGTGGTTTTTTTAAATTACTTAATTTATTTTTCATTGAAGTATAGTTGACATACAATATGATACTAGTTTTGGGTTATAGCATGGTGAATCAACATTTATAGACATTAAAAATGCTCACCATGATAGGTCTAGTTACATCTATCACCATTCAAAGCTATTACAATATTGTGGACTGTGTTAACTATGCTGTACTATTCATCCTCATGACTTATTTATTCTACTTCTGGATATCTACTTAAGAAAAAAGAACACTAATTCAGAAAGGTATATGAAGCATTATTTATAATAGCCAAGATATGGAAGCAACCTAAGTATCCATCGATAGATGAATGGATAAGGAAAATTTGTACATATGCAATGGAATATCACGCAGCCATAAAAAAGAATGTGCTCTTGCTATTTGTGACAACATGGATGGACCTAGAAGGTATTATGCTAAGCAATGTAAGTCAGACAGAGAAAGACAAATACTATATTATCTCACTTATATGTGGAATCTAAAAATCAAAACAAACCAACCAACAAAGCAAAATAGAAACAGACTTAGAGATACAGAGAACAAACTGGTGATTGCCAGAGGGGAGGTGGTTGAGGGCAGGGGAAGGGTGGAAGAGGTGGAGGGGATTAAGAGGTACAAATTCCCATCGCTTTCTCAAAGTGTCAGTTAAGGTAGCCTCCTTTCAGGTCTTCAAATAGGCCACACGCTCTCAGCACTGGGGCCTCTACCCTTCCCCCTGCCGTGGCCGGGCCTCCTCACCAGTCCTTGCCACCTGCAGTGGATTCCACTCAAAGGGGAGCTCCTCAGGCAGTCTTTTTGTGTGCACCTAATTCAAAGTTAGCCTCCCTGAGCCGGCCCTATCTCCTCCATTACTCTTCTCACAGTTGGCAGTGACCTTGTTTCTTATTTATAGTTGTCTGCTCACGCTAGACCCTGGGTCCTGTGAAGGAAAAGCTTTTGTCTCTCTTGTTCAGTCCTGAATTGCCAACCTACAGCAGTGCCCAGCACACAGCAGGTGCTCAGCTGAAAGTTGTAAAAGGAGAAAATTAAATAATTAATGAAATCCTCTTCCACAGACTCATGGCAGAGCAGGATATTTAAAAACTTGAATGGACACTGAGAGACGCTGAGAGCAGCCATGGACATTCTTGCCAGAGTTTCCAGACCACAACAGGGAAATGAAGAAAACACTATCCATGTCAGCCTTGCTCCCATGGATGGGAAAGGCCTTACACTCATAAATAATGAAAATATGAGGAAGCTACACCAGACTGCCTCCTGCTTACTGAGAAGTAATCAAGACATCCCCTAAGCAGCCAAGAGAGGTGCTACAAAATAATTAGTGTTTTACCTGTGACAATGACACTCATTCAAATCTGTGTTCAAAAGCCTCATCTAATTGCATCCCAGAATGTAATTTTCTGAGGAGAAACACTGCAGGATTCTAGGAAGTTTATGCTGAAAATAAACTCAAAGCTAAAATCAAATTGAAATTAGGTTTAACCTTGAGCCTGGTAGGTTGTACAGTGAAGAATTGACCTTGCCCCAAAGTCTGGCCCTGGTCTTTGGCTCCCAGAAGGGGTAGGGGAGTGATCCCTAGGCCCCTGGAATGTCCTGCCTATCCGGAGCATTGTTTTCTGCCTGGGAGCTTTGGACACCAGACACTCTAACAATGTGATTTATGATGGGGGCTTTGGGCCATATCACAACAGTCCCAACCAGAGCAACTGGATATTAAAGACATTAGCATGACCTCCAGGAGGAGCTGGAGACCATGTCAGCCATGTAGACAGCAGGTAGTAGTCCCGGTAAAATCCTGGGACACCAAAGTCTCAGGTAAACTTCCCTGATTGGAAATACCCTGTGAATAGTGAATATTGCCAGCATGGTGGCCAAGAGGAGTTAATGCCAGTCCATGACTCCATAAGAGATAACAGCAGAGGCTCGTGCTTAGACCTTTCCTGGGCTCTGCCCTGTGTCTCTTCTGATCTTCATCTGTATCCTTTCCCTATAATAAACTATAACCACAAGTGTAACAGCATTCAGTGAGTTCTGTTAGTCCTTCCAGCAAATTATTGATCCTGGATGTGATTTGGGGAATACCTCCAAACTGGTGGTGTCAGAAAGGAGGATTGTCTTGTATGGACTGTGTTCCCTCCACATCTGTAGTTGGCCAGCCGTACAGTTGGCTCAAACTCTCCTCAAAGGGTAACCTACCTGCTAAGATAGGTCCCATTTGTCTTTGTTTCTTCTTTAAATGATAGTGTTTCTCTCTTTCTGATATGAAAATTTAAACAGGAGATGATTTTAGACTTGGATACAATGATGTTCCAAGCAACCCTGGACCTTTCTAAGTGTACTTATGTATTTTTCTTTCTGCTTTGGCCCAAGAAAACTAGATTAACCTGGAGGGCCCTTCGGAGCTGAAATGCAGGCAGCAGGAAGGCAGTTTAAAACCTTTCTTTTGGGTGATGTTGGTGGGGCAAACAGGAAAGAATCTACCTGTGGCTGACACTGAAAAGAATAAATGAAAGGTGGAGGGAAAAACCACAATGAAGCTTTGATTCCAAACTGGCAGAAGGCTCAGGGCCAGTGACAAGGTAGAAGGGGTGTGACTCCTTGGTGAGAATACTGGCTGGTGCCAGGGCACAGGGTCAATTGGCCATGGCAAGATCACCCCACTAGAGGTCAGTTCCTGTGCCTTCAGAAGAGGAGGCTAATTTGAGGTCCTAAGACCAACCGAGAAAGACCAACCCTTTCTTCTATGGAAGAAAATACCACGTAAGAAGATGGCAAGGCCAAATCCTAGCTGAGAGACAGAAAAGGAGCTAGGAAGTCCAGGTGGCTTTCAAGTGAATTGTGAGTAGGCAGAGGTAGGTGCTAAGGTCCAGAGGCAGTCACAGCAGTAAGCTCATGCAATAAGAAGTGTGGACAGTTCTTGGAGAATCGAAGGTGGACCAGAGGCTCTGCTTGCCCTGACTAGTCTATTCCCTAATAGGGCAGAGATGTGTGCACATTCTGACTGAGTGTGGGGATAAAGACCTAAGATGGAATTGAGGGTAGCAGAAGTCACAGTTAGTTCAGAGAGGATGAAAATGGGAGAGAGGCTAGGAAGGGAGCCAAAAAACATTTCCTTCTAGGGGTGACTTCCAGGGGTGATGCCGGGTGAAATACAAAGTGTAGAAAAGACATTCCCCATTTCCCTGTGAACCTAAAATCCAATGCTGGAGAGATGATGGCAGTGAAACATAGAATAGGTGCTAAATAATGATGAACACAGTCAGCATATCTAAGAAACTAAAGAAAGAACATTTAGAGTGGCCTGGATGAGACTTGAACTGCACCTTCAGCTTAAATTAATACAGAAAATGGGGGCATCCCAGGCAAGGGAATGACACGGACTCAGAAGCAGAAATGTACATTGTATATTTAGATACAGTGAAAGCAATAGCCTAGAGCAGAAGTTAAGAGTGAGAGGGAGAGCCAGAGAGCAAGAGAGCAAGAGCGACAGTGAGAGAGAGAGAGTGCTAATGAGTAGGGAAAACATTTTGAACTTTAAGGGTGGACTCAGAAGGGCCAAAGTCTGATAGGTGCTACAACTTAGGTGTCTACTGCCACCTGGTGTCAGCATACCTTATTGACAGATTCGGAGGGATTCTTCTCCTAAAAGATTAGTTTGCTAAAAGAAAAATAAACAGAAAGGCCTGTAACATCACACATAAACATCCCATTTGATTTAGGACTCTAGTCTAATGGCAATTTGAGACAAGTTATTAAAAGATGTAAAGAGAAATGTTCTAAGCATGTTCTCCTTTGAAGCAAGGGAAGATTGAGTTGATTTTAATTATAGAATAGCAGTTAGCTTTATACGACGTTCTAATACACAAATACACACACATGAAGTCTGTACTCCTTGCCTGATCTCTTCTCTTGTTTTATAATAAATGATTAGTTTCCTTTATAGGAAAACACAAAGTGGGTTATCCACAAAGTCTCTGATCTTCTGGAAGGAAGCCACTGTCAGTCTCAGGATGCCAGTATATCCAACACCATTGTGTTCCACTATTGAAGTTCCAATATCCCCCTGCACTACCTCCCCGCCTCCTACCTCCCAGTACCTCTGTGGGAAGGATACATCTGTGAATCCTCTGGCATTACTTAAGCTCCTTACAGCTGTAAAAACCACAGCACGGAAAGAAAAGAACATTTCCTAGACTGGGAATCCCCAAACACTTTCCCATCCCGAACAAGTGAACAGAGTTTTTGCTCTGGTGAATTATACTCCATTAAGGAGAGCAGAGAGGGGAAAATAGCCCTGAGATAACTGTGGCCTATAAATGTCTGGGCTTTGTGGCAGTTCACATTCATTCTTCTGATTTCTCTGAAATGTGGGCCTTCCCTGACTTAAGAGCCCTGCTTTACTGGGAGGTTACACTTTCTTGTTACTATTTTATCCAGGATTTGGGTAGGCATTAGGGAAAAAGCCCACTGCTGTGTTTCATACACAGCGGTCTTCTCTTTCCCCAGTCTGACCCGCAGAGCCCAGCCCACCTCCTTGCCTCTCCCGGGCCTAGGTTGCCAAAACTTTTCTTCAGCATGGCCTAAGGCAGCAGTGGGGAGCAGATTTGATATTGGCTTCTGAGGGTCTCCAGGGAGCCTTTGCGGGGGAGGGGGGCATTTGCCTATTCCTCCTGGAGGTTTCAGGTGGCATCCAGGACATGAACAGAGAAGGCAACATGAGGCCGGGAAAGAAAGGTGAACAAGAGAAATGAGGAAGGAGGCATGAAAATACTCAACATTTTCCCCTTTGGGGAGTCTCTGAGTGAATTCAAATAGAATTCAAATGACTATGCATCAATTTTTCCACAGTACACTACCTTCCTAGCTTCTAGGAATTTCTCCATAACACACCAGTGAAGGAGAATGCAAAACATTATTAAAGGGAATTATCTAATTTAAGGACAGGTCAATTAGCAACTCTAGGACTTAAGACACATTACCAATGCAGCCAGCTAAAATTTTTATGTGATACATAATTAAATTACCTTGCACCTAAACATATCTGATTAATAAATTAAACCAAAGTATGCTGATTACAAAGATTAAATTAATATTTAATCAAATATCATATTTTTATGCCAAATCAGCCCATGGGGGGTAGAATTGATTTGTGAAGAAAAATTAGCAAAACTAAAAAGTTTCCCAAAGGAGAAAAAAAATTGGGGGGCTAATTTCTTCCTCACTTACGAAGTTTTTCAAGTTTTTAGACAATAGTTTACCATTTAAAGTGTTGAATTGGATAAAAGACCAAAATAAAATAAAAATAAGAATCTTAAATCCTAGATACCTCGAATGTAAATTCTAATTCAGAAAAATTAGAATTATTATTTTTACTTTATAAGAATATTTCTCATATTTATAACAGAATTTGCCCTGTGAAGTTTATCATATAATTAAGAAAACCCAAAAAAGGTACCATTTCCTCAGAGAAATGTCTTCATTGTTCCCTTCCTTCTCCATTGTCACAAATACAGTGGTGCCTGGAAGGATGCATTTGTGTGCTATGTGACCTTATTCTTTGTCCTTAAGAGAAATACTTATATTTCTTTGGAGGGTGAGGGGGAAATGCAAGGAATCGAATTCATACACAATTTATGTATATGACTTTTCATGATATCAAGGCAAATCTCTTTAGTCCTATAATGATTCAAAAATAAGGTCATAGCCACGGTCATGACTATGTTTTCAGATTCATTTTAGAAATTCCACCAATGACATAAAATGTACGAGCAAAAATTTACATGGGTGAAATATCATATGATTGTCATTTTCTCCTTTATTCATTTTAATATTATTTAAATGTCATACAATGACAATGAACATATATTACTCTTATAAGACAAAAATGTGTTTTTATTTTATTTTTTTTAATTTTTAAATGTTTATTTATTTTTGAGAGAAAGACAGAGTGTGAGTGGAGGAGGAGCAGAGAGAAAGGGAGACATAGAATCCGGAGCTCCAGGCTCTGAGCTGTCAGCACAGAGCCTGATGTGGGGCTCGAAACTGTGAATAGGGAGATCATGACCTGAGCCAAAGTTGGATGCTTAACCAACTGAGCCACCAGGAGCCCCAAAAACCATGTTTCTAAAAAGGATTGCAGGGCGTCTGGGTGACTCAGTCAGTTAAGTGTCTGACTCTTGGTTTCAGCTCAGGTCATGATCTCATGGTTTTGTGAGTTCAAGGCCCAAGTCGGGCTCTGTGCTGACAGCGGGGAGCCTGCTTGGGTGTTTCCCTCTTTCTCTGCCCCTCCCCCACTTTCACTTTCTCTGTCTCTTTCAAAATAAATAAATAAACTTAAAAAATTTTTAAAAAAAGGATTGCAATGGAGTCTTCTCTTATACTATCTCATTTAGTGTCACCAATGAGAAACAGTTGACTTTTAAATTTTTCCACGGATTTATCAGCAAGAATCTATCCAATCAGTTCTCTATGATGTAAGCAGAAGATATCAGCAATCAGAAAGTGGCTAAGCTGAGGACAAGATCCTCCAGGGAAAGGAAGGGACACAGGACAATAGCACACTGTGCTAGTCCTGGCTGTCTACCATATACAACATGACACTGCCCATTGACCTCGGTCCTTGGAGAAGCAGCCCCACCAGGCAGTTACTGTCATACCTATGCTACAGGTAAAGAATCTGAAACTCAGCTAGCTGCCAGGGACACACAACTAGAACATGGCAGAGTTGAGACTAGGTCTAACTTGGCATCACCCAACACATTCTCTGCCCATTGCTTCCTAAAGCCTCTCTGAGGTTTGGTCCTCATTAGAGATACCATGGGAACATAGTTGCCTTTCCATGTTGACCTTGTTTATCTTTTTTTCCTGCCACATGTATGCTTGAAAGAAAGAAATCCAATACCTATCCAACACTGGCCACCCTCACTTGAAAATGCATGAAGACACGCCTCATGGTTGGGGCATGAGATCATCAGCAAGATGTGTGATAGGCAGGTTGTTCAACCCCACTCCCCTCAGTTCCCCTGCCTCTTCCAGGACAGAGTGGCTGGCCGTGGAAGGGTGCCCTGTCACTACACCATGCACGGCAGAAGATGATCTTGTCTCCCATCACCTCTGGTGCTCCAAATCTCAGTGCACAAAGATCCCGGGAGCATCCTCATGAACTCCCCTAGGCTCTGCACATCAAGTGCCTTCCACAAACAAACAACCCCCACTCTACTGCTGTGGTGGCTGCAGCAACTTTCAAGGGCAGAAGGCAAGCCTGGCCACCTAACAATTCTGGTTCTCTCTGTTCATGACTATGTCATTTCTCACGACTTCTGCCAAGGTGTTCATCATATTCCTGTTTGCGGTCCAGGGATCACAATATGAAATAAATCGCCAAAGGGAAAAGAAATAGAAATATGCAAAAAGGGACTAATCTCTGCAGCCCTACTCTCCAATTTTTGTTTTCAACCACACTCCTTTGAAATGGGATAAAAATCAAAGGTGTAGAGTATTGGGGCCCTGGGAGAAGTACAGCCTTTCCTTTCTATGTTAGGTGGAGAAGGGTCTAATCCAAATCTGCAACTGAGGCAGGGGAGCTTCCAAATGAGTCATTATTGTTGTTTATGATTTAATTTAATTAATAGAAGAAACTACAGGAGCCATCAATTACATAGCATTTGGGCATATGCATTTATGTTCGTAATCTCACAAAATCTGAATTACAACCCTTACACCTACCTTAGGTTCTTTTATATCTTTTATATCCCCACTTTACAGATAAGCAAACTAAGGTTTTAGAAAGCTTAAATAAGTGCTCAAGGTTGTAAAGCTGGGCTGGATTTTTAGCCCCAGAAGACCACAAAGTTCTTAATTGCTATGCTCTACTGCTTCCCCTCAGACTTTCAAGTGATGGATATTTAGAGTCCAAACAAAGTCTGGTTTCTCTGCCCAGCTCTTTAACTCACTCCGAAGTCTTACATTAAGATCTTTCAATTTAAAAAGCCACACGGGAGCACCTGGGTGGATCAGTTGGTTAAGCATCTGACTCTTGATTTTGGCTCAGGTCATGACAGTCTCTGGGTAAAGCCCCAGGTTCTGTGCTGACAGTGTGGAACCCACTTGGGATTCTCTCTGCCCCTCCCCTGTTCATGCATGTTCTCTCTCTCTCTCCCTCTCCCTCTCCCTCCCTCTCTCTCTCTCTCTCTCTCTCTCTCTCCCCAAAATAAAAAATAAATAAACATTTTTTAAAAGATCTTTCAATTTCAATAGACAAGGGTGGGATCAATCTAGGGGGTGGTACAGGAAAGAGGAAGAAGGGAACCCAGGGATTCAAATTATAATAGGAAAATGGCTTGAAAGAGCTAAATGTAGGAGTTGGAGCCAAATGGTTTGGCAGACACAGCCATGTTTAGGGGTGTGTGATGACAGGGACAGTCCTTTTTCCACTCCACTTTGAGCTGTTTTTGTAGAACTTTATCTTTTATGTCCAAAGATCAAATAAAAAAAGATCACATTTAACGAGAACTAGGGGAAATAAACTGGTGGCAATTAAAGAGTAAAAATAACTTTTCTGTGGCTTCAGACCACAGGAGTTTTCTCATTTTAAGAGGCACGGGCAAATCACTTAAACAAGGCCTTTTGGGCTGTGTCTTCTCATGTTTCCTCCCACACCCATGGTGGTTAAAGTTATAGACAGTCATAGCTCTTGAACCCATGGAATTATGTAATAAATGGAAGTACAACCAGGCCAGACTCATCAACTCACAAATGCAGCCTCACAGCATGGAAGAAAACGTTATGGAATCCATATTCTCAATGAGAGACCTTCCTTCTTCCATCTTCAAGCTTTCTTTCTACTCTCTCCTAACTTTGTATGTGAAGTCTTATAGTTGGCCAAGATCTAAGGAATCCTCATTTCATTGCTTTGTTTTCCACCTGCAGATTTGTTTGGGACTAGACCATGAGGCAGACCTGAACTGTTCCTCAGGCCCCAAATGACCAAGTGCACTCAAACACCCAAAGACAGCCAGAGTTATTTGAGATTCGATTCCCACCTCTATCCTATACCACTCACTATAGTTTAGACAGAATTTGGGAAGCACTCCTCAGTCTTACAGTCAAGCTAACACCTAAAAAAATCACCAACTTCCCAGTAAGCCTGCAGACACAAAAACAGAATGATCTATAGGAGACAGCTCTGAATTACTCCCTGCAATTTCTTAATTTGGGACACAATGTAGGACTTAGTCAAAATAAGATTGGTCTCAACATAAAAAAAAAAAAGCACAATATCTTGTGCATTGGGGGGCCCATGTTTTGTACACTAGAAGATTTGATATACTCTGATTCAAGGTCAACTCAATCCTTGGTCGGTAACCCAAGCCATCCCCCAAAACACTGTACTTACCGGTAGAAAGTGGCATAGTCCACAGTTGAGTGACAGGTCTGAAACTCCCAGGATTTGAGTTTCTGGCATTCTCGATGAGCTCGGAGCTTTACCTTCACTGTCCCTTGACATAGTTCAGGCACTGGTTTTCTCCGAGGTCTGTTGCAGAACTCATTGGATTCTACTCTCCAGGACTCAGCAAAGTCATCCACATCAAACTTGAAGTTTCCATCTCCACCAATTAAATCATCACGCTTGTGTCCATTGTAGTTGCCACAAAGACCACAGAGTTTGCCCTTGAGATGAGGGGCAGCCATGACTTCGACAAAACTGTCTCCATCCCAGGATATTTCCAAACCTGGAGGAAAAGGAAAGGAAAAGAGGATCAACCACTCCTGAACCCACCAATAATTCCTGAGTGCATGTATGTAAGGACACAGTACATATGACTAACCTCTAACAAGGAACACTAAGTGTCTATCCAAATTCTTGTTATTGTTTAATCTCACCATATTAAATGTTGTATGATATTACATGAATCACTTACTTTTTGGGGTTCAGAATTTTTAAACTGTATAAAATTTGTCCTTACGTGATACTTTATGTGCCCTGGCTTGCCTCGTAGAGGACTACGCACTGACCATCTTCCTCTAAGGTTTACAGTTTTGCCCCTTCCTATAGTAATTGTGTTGGTCCAACTTGTGCTTTCATTTGTCCAATGATAAGCGAAATGTGGAAATGGAAAGATAACAAAGATGAGAGTTTTTAAAGTAATCTTTTTCTTTATCCAAAAATCCCCCATGTAATTATACCAAATGTCAAATGAAAACTTCCAGGTTATTTGTTATAGTGAAAGTATTACGGTAATAAATATATAGCTTCTGAATAGATCCCATTCAAAGGAGAACACTTATATGAATAAAAATGTTTGCCTCGTCTTTGTTTTACAGACATCTCTGAGACAAGGACAGCTGTTTAATCAATGTTTCCTAGGGTTGAGTTGTTGTGGAACACTTCCAACCTTCACAGCCCCAAGCTGATCATAAACTTCAACATTCAAGAAGGCACTGGAGGCTACCAGGCCATGGGGGAAAGTTTCTCATGTGCTAGATAGAATCAGTAGGACAGTACGTTCTTGTTCACCAAGAAAATAACCTTCACTCCAGAAGGTAAAAAATATAGGTTCCTCTTAGGTTGCTGAATTGACCATCTAAAATATTGGAGGCTCTGTCTGTAAATATTTATGCTTGTTTCAGATATGCTGGCCCAAGACTTCCAAGATCCATCAGCCAATGAAATGACCCCATTGAATAATGGAATTTCTATATCATGTATAGGACAGTCAGGCTATGCTGTCACACAGCACAGATCAGTCTGACTAGAGGGTCAAGAAGAAATGTTCTCATATACCTCCTGATATTGTGTGTGAAGGCACTGTGCATTAGATAAATTTGAGTACTTTTATGAAAAGCCTTTTGAGGTTTGTTCCAGAGCAAATGACAAACTATTCTGGTCACAGTTTTTCTTTATGTCTCAAGTGTGTGTTGGAAGCTTTTCTTACTGTTTTCCTGATAATACCCTGATAGTGCCTCAGTTTCCCAGTGAATGGACGAAGTAGGTACCAGTTCTGTAACATGAACACCAGGAGAACATCTATAGGAAGTTGATGTTCATTTCTTCCCTGGGACTTCTCCTTATTCACTGTCACTATTTCCTAAGAGTAACAACCTAAAGAAAAAGTCTCTTTTTAACAGAAAAAGAGAAAGTCTTCCCATGTATGTGTTTTTAAATCTTACCCTCTTGAGTTTCTAACAAAATCTAATCTTTCATTTAGCATTTTCTGAGCCTCTGGAAAAAGCAACATGACTTTCCTCTTAGAAGACCTTGCAAGATTACATTGGTGGACAAATGTCCAGCAGATGCTCAGAAGTTGGGGGATAAGGCAGTGATGGGAAAGAGAGAGCTGGAGGAGGAGGGAATGGATCTTGTCTGGATATAAAATTGGCATAAGACAAAATCAGAGTGATGTAAGATTAGTAAGAAATGCCCAGAAGTAAGATTCTAAAGCCAATATTCCCTAAGTCAGAACATGATCCAAGAGGAGCAAAGGCTGGCCAAATAGCATTTCTGTGAGTAGGCCACACAACTGCCACAAGAAAGAGTTACAAATCCATTTTAGGGAATTATTGACAGAATAAACCGGTGTTCTAAAACTAGGTTTCTCAAGAAATAAACAGAAAGGCCCACATGGAAATCACTGTATGGTAAATGAAAGGAATGGAAACGTTCTTAGTCCAAAGCAAATGGTAGAGAAGACTTCTTGGTATGGAGAAGAAGGTGGATTCAGAAAATTAAATAGAGTTGGTTAAAGAAGCAAGAAAGAAAGTCATAAGAAAGTCCCTCTTAAAGAGAGGCAAACCAAGAAACAGACTCTTAACTATAGAGAACAAATTGTTGGTTACCAGAGGGGAGGTGGGTGGTGGGATGGGTTAAATGGGTGATGGGTATTAAGGAGGTACTTGTTATGAGCACCAGGTGTTGTATGTAAGTGATGAGTCACTAAATTCTACACTTGAAACTAGCATTACATTGTATTTTAATGAACTGGAATTTAAATAACTTGAAAAGAAAAAAAATCTCTCTTAGGAGTAATTTGGTGAAGAGAATAGAGCGATGGAGCAAGGTGATCAGAGAAAGGACACACTGTGAGATTATCCACACACTGGACTGACCTCCTCTGTGGATCTCTGTGAGACAATGGTGTCACCTCCCACAACTACAATTCTCCTATAAAGTGATTTATATTTCTTCATACCCCATCATCTAACACAGTATCTGGCACCTAGTATACACTGACTAAATGAATGAATTACCCTGTAAATTGATACATTTTGAGTTGAATCTGCAAAGCCAAAGAAATTGTGAATTTCATGCTAGTTAAGACACTGAAATAACAATTTTGAAAAAAGACAAGCAAACTATAATATGATTTGTAATAAACTCTCTAAGGTATAGAAGAAACATGACCTAACAAGCCTGTAGCCAGGCAGCTGCCCAGCAAGAGAAATGAGGGAAGAAAATCAATTCCATACAACATTTGAACTTTCAGAGCATAATTCCAAAGACTTTCCATGTTGCAAAATTTTCCAAACTGCAAATCTCTTTCCTAGACAGTAGGCAAATACTATTCTTCCAAATGCCACAATGGTTGAGAATTTATATCCAAAGGAGCTCCAACATCATTACTGACAATGATATAACAAATTTGAGAGTTTGGGCAACTGAGTTCATGTGAAATCAATTCACAATGGACAAGCCAGTCATTATGTTCTTTTCATGTAATGGATGGGTGGTCCCTCGCATGTCTGGGAAGATGCAGACCCATCGTTTTTAGTAAAATCTTCTCAAACTCTTGACCTCTCAGCCATAAAACATGGTTCCGAAAGTAAGAGAATAATTTGTAATTCACTCTCTTTTCCTCTTCTTTTCTTTGTTATTATTATATTAAAAGGATTTTCATGGACCAATGCTAAGGGACAACTTATCCAACTACAGATGGCTTTGTCTATTGCTATGCATTTGCATGATTATTATTACCCTCTATATGAGTAAAATCCATGCAAAGTAAATTACAATCATGACAGGCAAAAAAAAAAAAAAAAAAAAGAATAAGTTATAAATGAGGAAACTTCTCTCCCAAAAGACATTTTAAATAGGCATCTTACGAGATGAAAACATTGTGGAAGTGTTTGAGGGGCTGGGGTTAGTCCTTTCGACAGCTGGGATTAGTTTCCCAATTCCTCTGCACGGGAAACTGGGTAGAAATAACTGGCAGAGTCAGAAAGCCAAAGCCAAAGCACATGTCCCATCTGGAGGTGTAAGCGGCAGCCACATTCCTTCCACTGCATAAAGTGCCTTCCAAATATCCCTCCTCACCAGTGAATGTTTTACCGACTTGTTTTTCACCCTTCAAATGAAGGCTCCACACCACTAGTGTAGGGGTTGTGTTTTTTTGTTTTGTTTTCTTTTGTTTTTTTGAGGGAGAGAAGTCATTGTTCTTTTATTTTGTTGCTGTTTTTGTTTTGCCTTTTTTTTTTTTTTGTCATTGTTGCTTTTGCTGTTGTCCAGCTTAAAGACAGATGAGGTACAAAATCTATAGACATACCAAAGTGATGCTTAAAACTTGATGGTTTTTCTGTTCAGATTTTATACCAAAGGAAAAAAAGAAAAATATATATATATATGTATAGTCTCCAGGTTCATAAAGTGTAGAACTCTACCAAAAATAAAATAAAAAACCACACTCCCACGTGTTAATGCCTTCGGGTGGAGCTGACGTAACTCTCTCAGGTAGAGTTGATGAAGTGAACAGATGGCAGAAAGGAAATATTTTTAAATTATTCACTAAGTGCCAAGAGTTGGGGTAGGAGTGTGATGGGGGTGGGCAGTGCTTTCTCCAGCTACCAAACCAGCTCCGTGCCCTCTGTCCCGCCCCAGTTGTTATTAGGTACGCAGCCACAGCCTAAACCCACCAAGCTACACAGCCACCTGTGCTCCTCTGCCAAATGATTCCGTCATGAAGTGCTGAGTTCATAAAACACAGGGGCAAAGAGTCATTTCTCCCCACTTCCCATCCTCTGAGCTGTAGGCTTGATATTATAAACTGTTATTTTGAAAAAGTTCCCTTTGATCATATGAGGCTTACGAAATTAAAAAAATAATCTACGGGAGAAGAACACTCCCAGGACATACTGTGATATTTTAAGTACACAATCAATAGGTGATAAAAAGAAAATATCCCTAAGGCACAGCACAGACTGAGATTGGTCTTGGGAGAAGACTAGTGTCTGGAAGTGTTCCACTCAAAGAATAATCTCAAAGCAAGTTTAGTGCCCAGAGGAATACAGTTCTTCCCTAGGGAGCAGAAAGTTTATGCTACGGGAAATTGTTCAGCTGGGTATTAAGGGCATCACATGACTTACTTGCATCATGGTAAGAGAGTTGGAAAGAAGGAAGGAAATTGTAAAACTGAGTTCAAGGCCAAGAAGAGTGAAATTCACCAATCTATTTATGGTGTTTATGATCTATTATTATTTTCCTAGCAGCCTCCTCCTTTCACTCATTTTTACAATGTGGAATCCTTACAAGAGTACACTTATTCCATAAGGTGTTGTCGGCTATGAGCGGAAAAGTATCGAACCTCCTAGACTGTTAGCAATCTTCCAGTATCCAGGATCCCTTTGAAAATTGGGCTGTGGTTGACGAATAATTTCGTATCAGTAGAATCCATTGTGTTCACCTGGCATGCCAACAGATAAGCAAGGTGCTTCTAATGAGTGCTGCTGAATAATGAGTCATCTTCTGCACAATTTACAGAGAGCCACAAACTGTAGCCTTCATTAAAGGAGTGAGCTGAGGCCTACATCTACAGAGTGACATGGCATTTGAATAAAACAACAGGTGTCTGAATTCTCTGAAGAGGACTAATCCCTCTCAACTTGAACAAATAGATCTCTTCACACCTGCTATATTCAAAGTGAAGTTGGGAATCCTCCCTTTATAGAATGTTCCAATACATTAATATTTAAATTTTTCTCACTGCAACCATGTTATGCTCCCTAAATAAAAGCTCCCTAAGCTTCTCCTTGGCTTGCTGCCTTTGTTTAGCTAAGCTGGCATTCCATAAACTCAGATCAATTTGTCAAATGTATTTTGGCTTGAACTGAAACAATTAACAGGGTTCTGAAGTACAGCTGACTGAGAACAGGCTCTATAGTGCCTCCAAAGTGTCTGCGCTATCAAATATTTCCCTTTTGGATCCATATTGACTAAAGAAACTGGAACATAATTGACGCTCTTACACTGTTAAATTTTCATCAATACAAAAAGCGAGAAATATGCTGATTTCCTGAAGTATCATGCTGACAGAAAGAGCATACACCAGGAGAACATGCAGTTCCATATCCAATCAACAAACAATATGCATTAGCCACAGGTAGCCTGGAAGGAACCAGGATATAACTGAATGTGTAATGAATTCATTCTTTGGGGCTGCTATTGAAGGACTGAGTTCTGCTTCTATGGTGCCTCTTTAGGTAGCACCCCGCAGACAAGAATTTGAGCTTTCACTGAGCCCCTAGGAGGAACCTGCTAGCAACTATGCACAGTTTGGCCTGGGGGGATGTGTCTGCCAGTGGAGTGGAATAGAGGGTCCAGTGGGTCTCAGGCAACATGGGATGCTGACAAAGGGCAGCGGCAAGCAGCTCCGCATACCCAGCCTGGGGGACAGCGCTTTCAGAGTAACCTAAGCATCTTTCAGTGGAGCCCGAGGTTCTAGCCATCAACTCAGCGAGTACCTTCCCCAGGGTGCAGAATGGACAGAACTGCTGGTCACACAGCCACACACACTCCCATCTACACACCCACACATTTGTGGTTTACTTTTGAGGATTCCCCCCTTCTTGGACAGATGCTAACAAGAAAAACTCTCTTCCTCACAGATGTGAAACTGCACATTACTGACTGAGCTGGGAGAAACACTGACAATTCCAAGCTGGACACCAGTGGCCTAAAATTGCAACAAAACATGAGAAAGAAGTTATTTGGAGCACAAGTGCTATTTTTGGGACGAGGATGTCAGCAGATTGCAAGGGTGGTGTGACTGGTGCCGGATGCATGGCTCCAAGGTGTGCAGTTTTCTCCAGCTATTTTGTGGTATCTTCCAGGTCTCCTGTCACAAGCCCTGGTGAGCAGAGATGAGGCAATGCCTGCAGCAGGAACACTTCCCTGCCTCTGGGCTTTCCCCCGAGGAAGAGACAGAGCGCTGCTGTGCAGGTTGGTGAGGCAGAGGGAAGAGCCAGAGGAACACGGAAGCCCACCTGCTTTGGTCGTCACTTTCAGGAGGTAGCCATCCAGGTCGATATGGAACTGCGGCGCCTGGCAGGGCAGCGCGATGCGCGAGCCGTTCCAGCGCACGGTCAAGTGCTGCTGGAGGCTGACGGTGCTGGTGCCCAGCACCAGGTCCACCGACTTGGTCCAGGAGAAGGAGCGGGTCCTGCGCGCGTCGTTCTTCACCAGCACCTGAAAGGGCGAGGCAGGGGAGGAGCAGTCTTTTGTCAAAACGTACTGACACGTCCCCTGAAAGTTAAATGTCCGTCCGTCAAAAGTGTTGTAGTGGGGATCTCCGAATACCGTGCAAACGCCGGGCTCTGCGGATGAGTGAGAAACAAAAACATGTCATAAATGGAGCAAAGGATTCAAAGAGAAATCAGGGGTCCCTGCAATAAACCTGGAGGGGCCACCTGCCACGTGAGGGAGGGTCTTAGCAGAGATGCACTAGTGGAAATCAACTTAAAAATAAAACCGGTTGTTTTAGAAGTCTGTGCCAAACCTCATAGGGCATGCAGTATTTCAGGTGCTCAAGTATAAATACTTGAGAGTTATTTATAACATTTCCAACATCTCTATTTTGGAGCCTTCATATACTTCTATGGTCCTAACATAAGTGATGGAGAAATAAAACTAAGATAATTTTGTGAACAGAACTGGGTTTACTGCATAACACATATAAACAAAAACAAAATCAATCAATCAATCAATCAATAAAAGGCAGCAACATAAATGACAATACAGCAAAGCAATAATATTATTTCCATTTAACTGATTCAAAAATATCTGGAAACATGGTATTCTAAATGTTATCCACGGGTTTTAATTGTTTAGAGGTATTATATTCAGCACCCATGTATTTACTAAGGACAAATAAATAGAATTGCCAAATAGATACATGTTTAAATACCACTAGGAAACAAAGTAGTGATAAATTAATAGCCTCTGTTTTTTGGTTTTTTTTTTTACAAATACAAGGCCCTATATTTTGATCTGTGTATCAAAATCTAAAATTGGGTAAAAATAAATTGTAAAACCCATCATTTCATAGATTTAGGAAATTCCAACACATTCATCACATTAAAATACCATTCATTTAAATATTTGTGAAACCCAGGTAAAGTTTTACACTTGGGGCATGTCAAAAAGTTTTACAGAAAATTAAATATAGTTTCTTTTTTTAAAACAATATTTGGCATTGATTTGTTCTCCATGTAAATATTTTTTGTCTGTTTTCAGGGAGGTATGAACAACCAGAAAATGAGTAATTCATTTAGATAAAGCAGCCTACATGATGAAAGAACTATAATCAAAAGATCAATTTCCAGTTAACACCAGCACAGGTCAATAATATGAAACTATCCTATAAGCAATTGCTCTGAATATGTGAGGGAAGAATTAAAAGTCAACACAGAGGGAGGATGTGCCAACTGATCTGATAGGACCAATGGGTTCCAAGGCAACCATGTGCTTGTAATTTGTAAAGTGTTTGGAGAGTAATGTTGTTTTATGTTATGATACATTATGTCATTACATATGTCAATTACATATAAATCACATGTATTTGCAATTTGGTAAATTAACTGTTCTAAGTTAGCTTTCCTTGTCAATATCTGATAGAGACTCAAAAGGATACATGTTTTGTGTGTAGAATAGTTTCAATGAACAAATACTTCAAGGAATATATAAAAGGCCCTACTTGGGGGAAGAGGGTGGAAGATGTGGGGGGAGGAGAGAAGCTTTGAGAGCTCAGCAACAAAATTTTAATTTGCCCTCCAGTTCTGTTCCTTTCTTGTCCTTGATTGTTTTTTCCTTGTGAATCCAATTCTGCCCCCACCTTCCAAATCCTATATCCACCCCCAACTAGTGTTTCCACCTATCTAACCAACCCATCATGCATGTTCCAGTCCTCTCTCCATGTGAGTGCCTTCAAAATTGTCCCATCACACATTTCCCTCCCATTCTAACAAACGGAATCTCTCCCTGGCATGAAAATGGTGTTTCTTTGGTTGACAGGGGGCAAGGCCGTTCTTGGGACACCTCAAGTAGCATCAGGAAAATTATAATTCTGAGTCAATACTATCATGTGCCACAAAAAGACAGTCCACATCACCACCAGATGCACCAAATTCAAGAGAAGGGCTTTTTCAGAGTTCTTAACACGGTCAAGAAAATCCAGACCAATCAAGGCTTTTGAACTTTTGGGCTTGAAACAGATGGATCTCAGCCTGGGGAAGCCAAGGCCCTAATGGAGGAGCTGAAATACTCCAGAAGAAATCCTCTCTCAGCTGGAAGCCTATACCTCCTGCAGAGAGTCTGCAATTGGCAATCCCCTCCTTGCACCAGGGACAATCCAGGGCTTCTGCTGGTTTTCTGACATCAACTGCATCCAAATTATTACTGATAAAACCAGTAAGAGCTAGCACCTACCGAGAATTCCCTATCTCCCCTAGCACTGTTCTACATGCCTACTGATCCTGGATACATCGTAAGAAAATGGATATTTAGATTGTCTCCTAACATTAAACAAACAGCTAAGCCCCTATAGTTAAATCCATAACATGAACTATTATCTAGTCATTGAAACCGTTGATGAATAATGTTCGCGACTGAGGAAATACTTATGACATGTTAAGTGAAAAACAGGAAACAAACTTCTGTCTACAGGATCATCTTAACTGTGTTAAAATAAATACACGCATACCCCCAGACTGTAAACTGTGCTTATTCTTGGTGCTAATTTTTCTTCCTTTCTTCCTTTTGCTTTCCTGTTTTTGTTTTTGTTATTATAATTTTGTTTTTCACGTCAAAATGTGGGCACTTGTAGATAAGGCCAATTAAGTGACCAAGCAAATCCTCAAAGAAGCAACAGAAAATATGCAGCCTATGGTGGCCCAGGGGAAGCCTGAGCTTACTCATAGCTGGGCAGAAAGCAATGAGGGACATCCAGGGGGACCAGGCGAGGGAAATCATGTGTGAACAGGGCTGTCAGGAAAGATATTTTTCAAGAGGCCCTAACTTGTGGAAGAGAGGGGTTTGGAGATCAGAATTATTTTTCTGCGTAACAGCAAGATAGAAGAGGCCAACAAAATTTCATGACTAGGAAGATGGCCTGAGAATTATGTGCTGCACTTGGGGACATTTGTATCACGAGCTAAAAAATTTTGAAACCTTGGCCCTTTTTCCTGGCACCTCCAGGTCCCCATGCCAGATCGTGCAGGAGCAATGAACATGTGCACTGGGGGATGGCTTGGAGTGCGAATCTCAGGGACACACGAGCTGCCTAGCTGGAAAAGACAAAAGCTAGAAAAACATTTAAGGGACACAAAGGAACACTGTAAGCTCACACCATTTTTTTTTTTCCAGCAGACCCAGTGAAATGAGCTGAAGTCCAAAATGTCCAGATGTCCGGTCACACTGTTCTGGAAATCTTGGAGTGATGGTTAGAGCTAGATAAATGGACTGTTCTATAACTAACCTTGTTCTTGTTTGAATGTGTCTAAGTCAGAGGATGGAGAGGAAAATTCCAGTTTACAAGTAGTGGTATGTTTTTTCAGAGTCCTTTAAATCAAATCATCCAATGTCATTTTTGGTTTGGTTTGGTTTGTTTTCCTTATATGTACACAATGTCTAAGCATTAAAAAACATTAGAAGTATAAAAAACCAAATATTAAGAATGGGGTTTTTTTTTTTCTCTCAAGTAAAAGAATTATCTGTGACACGTATTTTCCTCTTTCTTGTTTATGTGTATTTACATTACATTTCATTATTTACAATGACTAGGTATACTTTTGGAATAAGAATATTTGTCTTAGAAAATGAAAAACACTGTATTAAAACACATCGCTTTGATGTTCCATACTTGAATAAGATTGCTATGAGAATTAAAAGAGTCAGGCTGCTTCTAAAAACATAATTCCAATATTTTTCTCTTAACCTCATCAAGTATAGGTATTTTGGCCACTGGTATATTTATTCTAATGAAATGTCTTCCTTCTGAGAGCAGTGATTATTCTCAACACATCCGTCAAAGGAAATTAAGAGAAAACTATACAACTCCATGTTATAAAGAAAATGAACGAAATCAAATAGACTCTAAACCCCTGCCCCCAAAACACAACCAAACAAAAACAGAAAAACATAAGGAAGAAAAAAAGTATCATTCATGGTTCTGCGACCAAGAAATAACCACCACTTACAATTGTGTGTGTATGTGTGTGTGTGCGCGTGCAGTGTGTATGTGTATTCTAACACAGTTAAGATTATCCTGTACATGAAATTTTATTTCCTCTTCACTTACCATGCCATTAGATTTCCCCAGTCATTAAAATCACTTTGAAAACATAGAAAATGACTCTCATCCTCAGTCCTTTACTTCTGCAAAGAGGATGGTTTCCCCTACTCATGGCAGCACAGCACCACGCAAATCAGCACATTCCCAGAAGTGTCCTAACCACAAGAAAGTCTATCAAATAAAAAAAAACGGCTTTAAACATTTCTCAACACAAATTGCAGGGAAACAGGCCCTGTGGGACGCTGGGTCACTGGGTCATGCAGGGAACCCCAGGTAGGTAAGATTCGTGATGACGTGGGTAAAGAACCAGGAAAGGCTGGGATTAGAAACACTGCCCTTAACACAAGCCCTTATGCTGTAGGTCTAGGCTCCTCCTAAATATGATGTAAGCTTCTGACATAAAAAGGCTGTGAGTGCCCCAGCAGGAACTGAACTTCTCCACGCAGGAGGCTCTGGCCTCACACACAGGTGTCCCTGACAGCTGTTGGCCTGTGGACCCCAGGGGCCAACAGATGCTCCACCAAGTGGCACCTGGATTCCTAGGAGACTTTGCATCTTTGTCTTCTTAACTAAAAGTTTAATATAACTTTACTGTGTGAATGGGGACAGGGAGGAGGGTGAGCAGAAAGCCAGTAGTAGGTTTCTTTCTACCAATCTATAATTCACCAGATAGACTTACATATCTATATAAGAAAAACTGATTTTCAAAAGTTGAGTAGGTACCTGAAACTAATACATATATACATATTATAAAATAATATATATATTATAAAATAAAATATATATATATTAAGTTGAGTAGGGATACCCTTAAGAATGTAAATTTCTTTTCACATATTTTCCATAAGTTTCCATATATTCACCAGCTTCAAACAGAAGAGCAAAGAAAGTAGTCTGTACCTTCAAGATCTAATCTGAAACACACCTAACCCCAAGGCCATAGCTGACTTCCTAGGGCCTCCCCAATGGAGCCCAGTGCTTCTCTACCTCTCACCTTCCCCCCTGCACCTGTCTCACACTTGACAGTTCACAGTGCATGGATCCTTCATTTCCTGGTTCAAATCCCAACACCCCACAGCGCCTTCCCCAATGCTGCAGCCAAAGTCACTTCTCCTCCCTCTAAGTCTCCAAAGCAAAACTGACCACATAGTTCAGATTATCTGGGACAGTCTCAACTTTAAATGCTCTATCCTATAGACACATTATGTTTTTTGGTTTGAGAGCTAAAAATATCACCACCAAATCCACCACAGGCTTATGATAAATCAATTTCTTCCATAACTTAGAGTTAGAATATATGCTTAACTCCCAAACCAGGTTTTACACTCCTTATATGTAAACTCTGTTCTCAGTTCCTGGCACACTGCCTTGTAAATTGGAGGTATATACATATATATTATATGGATTCATCTTTGCATTACTCACAGCAATGCCTGCTATAATACATATTAGGTATCCATAAATATTTGTAGAATGAATGGGTTAATTAATTAAAGAATATACTTTAGTAGGAAAAAAAACTAAACTGCCCGCACTGAACTTATAAAAATGGATGGGTAATGACTAACACAAGCAGGTTATCAACAGGCTTTTACTTAATCAGTTAGATAACTAGATAATTAATTAATGCTCTCAGAAAAAGGAATTAAGGCTGCAGATGAAATTAAGGTTGTTAATCAGCTGACCTTGAGATGGAGAGATTGTCCTGGGTAATCCAGGCAGGATGAACATTATCACAAGCATCCTCAGAAGTGAGAGAGAAAGGCAGAAAAATGAGTGTCACAGTGACATAGCATGAGCCGGACTCAATACGCCATTGCTGGTTTTGAAGACAGAGTAGGGTCTCAAGCCAAAAAATGTGGGTAGCCTCTAGGTGCTAAAAAAGGTGAACAAACAAACAAACAAACACAGATTCTCCACCCAGAGCTTCCAGAAGAAACACGGCCCTGCTGATACTTTGATTCTGCCCATTCAGAACCATTTCAGATTCTGATCTTCAGAACAATATGTGTTGTCATAAGCCACTAAGTCTGTAGTAATTTGTTAGAGCAGCAGTAGGAAACTAATAAACTTAGCAATAGTCAAGGCGACTAGTCTAAAGTGACTAGTTTATGCCAGGAACCATGCCAGATGCTTTCCACATTTTCACTATCCTCTTTAATCCTCACTACTTCTCTGCACGTTGTATATTATTACCCTAATTTCTTAGCAATGAGTTCAGAGACGTTGCCATGTTGCCCATGGTCACTCAGCCAAAAGCAATAAAGACAGAGTCCAACCCAGCTCTGCAGCTCTGAGGCCAGTGCCTTCCTCATCACCACTTGATGCTTCCACTTAGAGCCTGTAAACAGCATCCTACACAGTTGTTGTTAACTAGCTGGGATCACAAAGCTCTTTGGGGATCTGAAGAAATGTGTAGACATTCTTCCTCCCAAACACACGCAAATGTATCCACTCAAATGTAGAGGTTCATGGACACTCTGTCTCAAGACTGATCAAGGAGTCCATCACCTTCAGTTTAAGAACATTATCTAGAAGTTAATTATAAATGATATGATATGGTTCTCTTATTCAATATATTTCTATTTCATCTCTCCAACTACATTACAAGTTCCTAAACTCAGGGTCTGTACCAGCATTTTATCCATTTCTTCCAGAGGACCTTCCAGAATACTGGAAACTCACCAAACTTGTTATAGAAGATTCATTTTTGTTTCTCTTGCCAGCCAAGCTCTGATCTTAATATGTCTGCTGTCTATAAACCAGAAATTGTTATTTATCACTTGAGGGCTATGCACCTGAACTGAAAGAGGTGGGCTTCACATCTCTAAGTTAATCTAACTTTAGAGCTTGCAAACATGAAGTATGTTGCATTGAAGACAGTCCTGGGTTTGTATCCTAGTCTTGCCACTTAGACTACAAAATCATGCACAGACTACTGATATCACCTCAGTTTGTCCACCTATAACATGGGTCTAAAAACAATTACCTTGCAGGTTGGTTATAAAGATAAAGATAGCATTGCAAAAGTGCTGAGAACATAATGAATGCTCAGAGTAGTTACTATTAATTTTATTATTATAAATACCATGCAAATCCATCAAATCAATACCCACTGCTAGTGAAAATAGGGCTGGATAAGATTGTAACATACATGTAAAACATAGATGTGTTGAAAAGATGACGTGAGTTGAATCCATCTAGAAAAGACCTAGAAAGTGTAGATTTGGGGCCAGAACAGAGTAAGCTTTCTAGGCCAAAAGAAGAATGTTAATCAAGTCATGGGGCAGCTTGCACAAGAACAAGACACCGATCTGACCAGAGTGGGGAGTTACTTCGGGAGATGTGAGATACCCAAACTGTCTAAATAAATTGGCCTGAGATTTATTGCCAGCCTGAGAAGTTTAAATGTATTCCAAAGAACCAACATTCCTTAATGTGTTTCCTATGAAACATCAATCCCGCCTGTGGCTCTGCCAAAACAAGTAGAAATAAAAAAATCTCTGCAGCTCAAATTAGTTCAGGAGGTACTCCATACTCTATCACCCTCCTGAAAGTTTATCCTGCACATTGGCATATAAAGGACCATGCCAATTCTTTAGTAAAGAAACATATTTAAGTTTACTTGACCCAGCATTTTCCTCATGTATTTAATCATAGAAGCTTGTTTTGAAATATTATTCATTACTCTTCCTCAGCACTAGTGTTTTATAAAACAAACTTGGGAAACTGCGAGAGACAGTGAAGGAAGATGGAGTTCTTGTGAAGGCCGGGGCATGCAGAAAGGGCTGAAGGAGAAAAGACAGAGGTTAGTTGCAGGCAATATGTTAATGTTCTGGCTGCTATGGAAATGGGAAGGAAATTACTTATTAGAAAAACAACACAAAGAGACAATCAAGCAGACTTGATGACTGATTAGCAACATGGGAGAGAAAAGCCAAAATGATGAGAAATAACATTAAGGCCCCAACTCTGTGCAGCTGGGGTAATGGGGATGCCAGAATTCAGTCAACAGAGAGGAGTTGGAATCAGCCATTCATTTCTCCATCCAACTCCCAACCAACACAATCAGGAGAAGCAAAGGTAGCAACTGTTAATAAAATTCAAATGCAGTACTTTGGAAGAATGTGGTCTCCAAAAAAGTTAGAAGCCGAGATCTACCATATTAGCATCTTGTCAAGAAGTCCTATGTGAAGGTCCTCAGAAATTAGAAACCAGAAAGAGAGCAACTCCAGGAGGGTAACTGTGGAGGCAGAGCTGTGAGCTCATGGGATGAAAAGGTGAAAAATAAAAGGAAATGAGATATGTGTTCTAAGAACAGATGTGAAAGGGCAGAGCAGAGGAGTGGAGCAGGGGTGGAGTGGCTGGGGGCAGAGACTACTAACCAAGAAGGGACTGTGATAAGAAGAAAGAATGATAGTATTCATAAATAAAAACTTCACATCAAAGGGAACTACATAGTGCAGCTAGTGAGTCATTTCTCCAAACTCCCAGGGAAGGTTAGAACTCAAGAATTGTAACCCAAGATACTGGAGGTTAAGTGACCTAATAAATGTAGATATGTTTTTAAAAGGTGAGCAAATACAAGTGCTTTCAAATAGAAACCGCTAGCCATGCAGAGAGAAAAGAAGCGGCAAACTTCATATATGTTTGGAGGTAAACCTCTAAATGAATAAAAATGTAGTCAACAGAGAACACAGAATAGTTCTTATACATGTTGGCTTTGGAGTCTCATGGAGCAGGGTATCAGCTGCCCTCACACTATTTATTTCTCAGACTCTCAGATCGCTCATTTTAAAATGGAGTTTCTACTTCATGGATCATTATGAGGATCAGATGACAGGATACATGGAGAATGTTGATCACAGCACAGACTGACACAGACTTACATTCAATAAATCTTTACTGGCAATAGGAGCAATTTTAGTGGCAAGAGAAGTAGCAATTTTTGTTGTTCTTGTTTAGCTCTTAGTAGACATGACCTCCAGAGAAGAATAAATCTGCCTCAGCTTTGCACACAGTAATGTGTAATTTATCATACAGTATTTTCTATAAAGTGAAATATCAGTGTCAGAATCTGAAGTCTATATTGTTTGCTCACTTTACTGTATTTTAGTACAGTAAACTAATGCTAAGGGGTTTTAGTCACCAGTTCTTTCATTCAAAACTGGGTATATGTATCTTTTTTAAAATTCAAGATGGTAGCCTTGACTAAATGTACCAGATGTCTAGTAATGAATTTATATATCTTTCTGTTCAAAACATATTATTTCAAAATTCGGGAACAAACTAACTTTTTGAAGAAAATTTATTTATTTATTTGGAGAGAGAGAGAGGGTGAGGGAGGAAGAGAGAGAAAGGGAGAGAGACAAGCAGGCTCCACAATGCCAGCACAGAACCCAACAGGGGCTTAATCCCACAAACTTTAAGATCATGACCTGAGCTGAAACCAAGAGTAGGAAGCCCTAAGAAAGTAACTTTTAATTGAATGATTTAATAATGGTGCATTTATGTTAAGAATATTTTCCTGGGGCACCTGGGGGGCTCAGTCAGTTGAGTGTCTGACTTCTGCTCAGGGCATGATCACAGTTCATGAATTCAAGCCCCACATTGAGCTCAGTGCTGACAGCTTGGAGCCTGGAGCCTGCTTCAGATTGTGTGTCTCCCTCTCTCTCTGCGCCTCCCCTGCTCACAGTCTGTCTGTCTGTCTCTCTCTCAAAAATAAACATTAAAAAAAAGTAAAAATAAAGAACATTTTCCTATGCAAAGATCCAAAGAGGCTATATGATATGTAAGAATGAATATTGGACTAGAAGGTTAACCAAAAAAAAATAATAATAATAATAAAGCAGGTTCTCATTCAGCGCTTCCAGTTAATACTACCAAAAGCCTCAGCTTCCTCACCTGAAAAGTGAAAAGGTTGACCTCGTAATAAAGGTTCATTCATTTATACAATTCCATGACGCTGAAATAGTGATGAGTTTGAGTGACACAGCAATTCTGCTCTTCTTTCTTATTCCTAGTGGAAATTCTACACAGTTATTTCAAGTTTAAAACTATAGTATTTTAATATTCTAAGTAAGAAAATTTGGAAAGGTCTTCACTTATCACTGAAAATACCTCAACCCTCAGTTGCCAGAAGGGAAAAAAAATCTAGAAAACTGAGTGGACATGGAAAACCAAGCCAGTTTGATGTGCCAGTGAGCACAGAGAACACCAACTATCACCTCTCTGCACCTGAGCAGATGTGGAGGTGTCACCAGGTAGATGAAAGCCTGGGCACTTAAGTGGGCATTTCCTCCATGGTGGGGTAGAAGGAAATGCTATTAAATTGTAAACTCCTCCTAACATCCTTCTCCAGTTTCTAATCCTTACCTTTATAAAGCCCTCAGGGCCTTTTCTTCCCTTCCCAATTGCAACTGGTTGTTAAACTGTATAAAATGACAAATAAGTCAATGGTAGACATTCCAGCCTGCCCATTGGGCCAGATTTCATTATAGGCATTCAGGCTCCACACTGACGTTGGGCATACTTCTTAACCACTAAGCCTCAGTTCCTCAGCTGTAAAATGGAGCTGATAACATTATTTGACTATAAGATGGCTGTGAGTGTCAAATAAATAAGATCAAATGAGATAGTCCATGAAATTGTTTAGACACAGCAGACACTAAATAAATATTAGCTGCTGCTGCTGCTACTGCATTTATTCCCATTATTATTTGATGATGATGATGATGATGATGATGATGATGCCTGTTAACTAAACCATCAGAACTTATCAAGTCCTTACACCTTGTATGGACTACAATAAGTGTTGGATAAAAGATGATCCCTGATAACCTCAGGGTTCTCTTTAAGCTTTGTACCAACCCATGGCCAGAAATTTTAAAGTAACAGTATCCCTTAGAACAGAACAGCATATAAAACAGAAAACAAACTGGTGTCCTCATGTCCCTTCCGATGCTGCTCCTGTGCTGGTGTGGGATTTCCTAGCCACCACGTGTGACACAGTTGGGTTTTATTTGCCACCTCTGTCTGCTGGTTGGGCCTCAGCAGTGGTGACAAACCCAACTCCAGATGCTCCGGCAGAAACTTCAGTGGCCACTTAGCTTAACACCTCCTTGGCAGGGCTAAAGTCAACACCACAAATTCTTCTTCTACAAGCATCTTGAGCTCTGGTTTCAAATTTCCTTGATTTCCTGACTTAAGGACAGACCTTTGGTGTTAAGGGACCTGGAGTTGCTTACAGTCTTGGGGGCCAGAAACCTTGCTCAAACACAGAATTACTAATTTGCCGAACCACTGTCAGTGGAGATTTCTCATAAAATGGGCCTCCAGGTCACAGTTTCCTTAAATTGTTGTTGTATTCCCCCTCCTATAGTCACTCTTGAATTGGAGATACCTGTAGGCATGCCCAGGGAGGTACAGAAGATGCGCCAAAACCAGCCAGGGCAATTCCACAGCCCCGGTGCTGGGTGCACGCAGCAGGCAGGGCCCTCTCTGAGAGCTGTGCACAGCTGGAAACTAACCCTGGGAGGTGTTTAAAAAGTCACCTGGCAACTGTGAGCCTCCTTGCACCCTGAGTTGCTGAAATCTGATATTTCCTGTTACTTGTGGGATGTGTAGCTGAGGTTATGTCAATTAAATGCACATCTGTGCTCAGTATACCGTACCCGCCTCTGTGTTATGTAATCTTGAACTCTGCTTTTGAGTTGGGATTCTGATGGTTAGGGTTAATGTAGCTACAGGCACAGCTAATTGAATCTATGGGGTCTGGGTTTGGGCATCCACATCTGGGCTGCCTTTCGTTGCCTCTGGTCTTGTAGGCGGTTAAGAGATTTAATTCTCTCTCATAGTCAATGTCTCTCTCCTCGTGTCCCTTCCACTGCTGCTCCTGTGCTGGTGTGGGATTTCCTAGCCACCACGTGTGACACAGTTGGGTTTTATTTGTCACCTCTGTCTCTGTCTCTCCCTCTCTACACACACACACACACACACACACACACACACACACACACACACATACCTCTCTTATCAGTGGAAACTTTGCCACTAAGTATTATTTCCATGTCTGAAAACAGACATTCTGCCAGCAAAGAATTTATCTGATTCGGGTCTCTCTGTTGGGTGGTTAGGTTAGGCTTTCACCTACTACTTTGCCAACTCACAGTAAGATAACATTTTACTTAAACCAAGAACTACATGCACAACAGACAGTGCCTTCTTGGCACCCAGCTATGGTCCTGTGATGCCCAGCCCAGGCAGAGTAGGATCCGCTCGAGGCTATAGCTCTGACTTTGGCAAGACACAGCATTTGCATGAAAGCTTTATAAAGTTTATTTAGCTTACTTCAAATATTTTATTTTAAATAAATCACCCAAATCAAATTTAATTCTTTTCATTTGGACAAGGAGAGAGAAGGTCCACGTTATTAAAAGACAACAATGCTTTTCATTCTTTCTTCAGGTCTGATTTTAAGATGCCTTTTTTTTTTTTTTTGATTTTGATAGAATCATCATTGCCCTTTCAGATCAACCCCACAAAGATGGCCCTACTTGGGGAGTACAACAAGGTTTAGCCTAACTGTTGCTTTTTGCCTACTGAACTGTAAATTACTACTTTTGCAGAGAAGCCTGTGAAAATGCTCTACACATTTACCTCAAGTTTTCTCTTTGCTATTCTTTTCAGGGGTCTGCAAAAGGCCCAAATACTACCAAGACAGACTAACCCAGTCAACAAGGCAGTAATTATGTGGGATTTTAGAAACAGACAATCCAGTATCACCTCTGCTGGAAATAATGTGACACTCATTTAATGACAACAGATAATCAAAGTAAGTTTTAGAGTATTTGAAGCTATATAATCAACGCTTTTCATTTGTGTATGAAACTATATTTGAATCGAAGTATTTATCCTTGCCTCTTTCCAAAAAGGACTGTGAGTAGCTTACAGGCATACATACTAAATGGTTCAAATCACAAAAGGGTAGACATAAAAGACGAAATAAGGAGTAAGCTTATTACTCAATAGCTGCATGTCATTAGAGGTGGGCTACAATTTTATTTCTAGCTTCCTAGCAACTAAAGCAAAGATGGTAACTTTTAATCAGTCAAGATTAATTATGCCTTTATAATTTTTTTTGGAGGGCTAAACAATGAAAATATAAACACATTCAATTAAATCCAGAGGCTTCTGGTCTGCCTTTTTTATACCAGGTTTTGTCTCCTACTTCATCTACTCTCTGGGAGTTGAGAGCAAGTTACTGCTACTAGTATCACAGGTGTTCATTTCTGCATTCACCCTTGCTGTTACCCTTGTTAAGAGTGCCAATCATTCTCAACCATTTGCCCTGAGAAGGGGTTTGCAAATGACCCTCAGGGGATGATTGGCAATGTCTGGAGACACTTGATTGTCAAAATCTCCAGGAGAGAAGTGCTACTGGCCTCTAGTTGGTAGAGATCAGATGCTACCAAACAATATACAATATGCAGGACATAGCCCACAACAAAGAATTACCTTGTCAAACAGTATAGTACTGAGGTTGAAAATTGCAGCAACTGGGGAGCCTGGGTGGCTCAGCCAGTTAAGCATTTGACTTCGGCTCAGGTCGTGATCTTGCGGTTTGTGAGCTCGAGTCCCGCGTCAGGCTCTGTGGTGACAGCTCAAAGCCTGGAACCTGCTCCAGATTCTGTGTTTCCCCGTGTCTCTGACCCTCCCATGCTCATGCTCTGTCTCTCTCTGTCTCTCAATAATAAATGTTAAAAAAAATTGCAGCAACTAATAGGGTGTGTATGGGTGTGTGTGATTTTGTTTGAATAAGATAGAAATCAGTCACTTTTCTGGTTTTAGAAAACACTAGCCTTAGTTTGTACTTCAGCCTTCATTGGTCTTCTCTAGAAACCCATATGTAAGAAGAGCTTTTGTAAATGACAGAGTAGGAAAAAATGAACCCAAAATTAGTTCTGGATCCTGGATATAGTGCCAAGGGAATTTCAAAATAGGATATCTTTAGGCCATAGCTAAAGGACATCAGAATATGTCTACCTGAATGTGTTAGGAAAATCAGGGCACTGCTTTAAAAAATTGGAAGTCATCCCATCTCTTAACTCAATCTGAATAAATAAACCCTGCCAATAGAAAGTGTTTTACAGCATTGGTGGAAGAATGGCTGGAGAGCGAGAGAGAGTAAACAGATGGAAAGAACACCAAAGGAAATTGAGAAATAGCCATCTGATGATATCATGTATATTTGGACCAAGAAGCATATGCCTGGGCTCTTCCCGCACTGACCTGCTAGATGCAGGTGCACAGGGTCAATGGTCTCCCTGGTGCCCCAACAGCTGGATGGTTTTCTCCCTTGCCAATTGCCTCTCATAGTGACAGAAGTTTTACAAATACAATAGTTAATATGACCTGTTAAAAACTTGATATGATTTTGTCATGTCCATCCTTGCATTCTCTTTCTTTTTTTTTTTTTTTCTGATAAGTCACCATTATTATAGATTTGGAAAGGCTAGCTCATAGTGGATAAACTAAAAATGAAATGTAACTTTTCTCTCAACTATCTCAATACTCATCACCTTGATTCTTATAACATTAAGTCAGATAATTCAAGATTTGGGCTGTTTCTGCGCAAGACTAGTCCTATGTTTTTATTAAACTGATAAGCAATGATCCTGCCTGACAGCACTGTGATGAGCAGATGTAACCTATCTGTGCTCACACAAATTGAAAAGGTTAGCTAGAAAGTCTTAGGAGTTCCTTTGAACTTTGTGTCTGCTTCAGTAAGGAAATACTTTCTAGAGAAAACCAAAGATCTTCACTGACATGGCTATAGAGGACAGCTTCATCAATTTAAGTTCTACTCTGCTCATTCAGAAAGGAATGAAGCTTAAGGTAGCCTCCAAACCATCCATAAACAAAGTTTCCTCAGAGAGTATCTGGGAGGACGGTTAAATGTAATAATTTATATACATTTTGAAATCAACAGGTGTGTTAGTCATAGGTAATTTTTCTTCCTGCACTAACTGTTGTGGTCTACTAAGTCATACTTGTTTGGCTTCCTTTGAGTTGTTTTATGTATGGCATTCTCTTTAAATAAAAATTATTTTACTAAATGTACAATTTAATTTTCATTAGTTCAATCAACATTTTTATCCAGTGTATAATGTATAATTCTTTAATAGCTCTCTATCATATATAGTGTGATATATATATAATAAATATATTTATAATATATCGCATATGTATCTATTATCCAAAAAAAAAAATAAAAGCCAGGATACCTTTTAGCTATATAAACTCTGATTTTAAACATGTGGAATAAACAAACTTGTTCCCGCATGAAAGTTGCTTTCAACCACCATCTAAGCCCACTTCTCTAAGGCTAACTAGTTCATAAAATACTTTCTAATAGATTTCATGGCTTTGTTAATCCTGCTTATACATTAAAACAATTTGACAGTGACATAACTAATATTCCCCTTTTGATGAAACACTTCAGAAAACTATCTGCCTACAAGAGAGTATAAGAAACCCACTTCAGAATTAAGGCACACATAGACTGATATCTATCATATCAGATATCCCATGCATATCCAAAGCAAACGGAAATGAAAAGAAAGCTGGAGTAGTTATATCCATATCAAACAAAATAGACTTTAAAACAAAGACTATAATAAAAGGCAAAGGGTACCACCTAATAATAAAAGTGTCAATGCAGGAAGAAGATATAACATTTTTATGTTAGTCATATTTATTTATATTAAATGATTTATTAACTGTATATTAAATGTTACATCATAACACGAAACACTTAGAAATACAAATGTACCCAACATAGAAGTACCAAAATATATAAGGCAAATATTAACAGAACTAAAGGGAGAAACTGAAAGCAATACAATAATAGTAGAAGATTTTAATATCCCATTTTCATCAATGGATAGATCATTCTGACAAAAAATCCATAAGGAAACATCAGCATTAAACAACACATTAGACCAGATGGACTTAATAGATATTATACAGAACATTCCTTCCAAAACCAGCAGAATACACATTCTTCTCAAGTGCACATGGAACATTCTCCAGGATAGATTACATATTGGGCCATAAAAGTTTCAATAAATTCAAGAAAATTGAAATCATATCAAGTATCTTTTCCAACCACATTGGTATGGAACTAGAAATTAATTACAAGAAAAAAATGAGAAATACAAAAACATGAAGATTAAACAACATGCTACTTAGCAACCAATAAATCATCAAAGAAATCAAAGGAAAAGTCCAAAAATAACTAGAGACAAATGAAAACAGAAATGCAGCATACAAAACCTATGCAATGCAGCAAAAATGGTTCTAAGAGGGAAGTTCACAGCAGTACAGACCTACCTCAAGAAACAAAAAAATCTCAAATAAACAATCTAACTTTACACCTAAAGGAACTAAAAAAAAAAGGACAAACAAAGCCCCAAACTAGTAGAAGGAAGGAAATAATAAAGATCACAGTGGAAATAAATGAAATCAAGACTAAAAAGACAATTTAAAAGATCAATGAAACTAAGAGCTGGTTCTTTGAAAAGAAAAGAAAATGGACAAATCCTTAGCTAAACTAGCCAAGAAAAGGAGACTCAAAGAAATAAAGTCATAAATGAAAGTGGAAAAGTTAAAGTTATCTCCGAGAAATACAAAGGATAAGAAACTACTATCAACAATTATATGACAACAAGCTGAATATCCTAGAAGAAATGGATAAATGAATAAATAGAAACATACAATCCCCTAAGACTGAATCATGAAGAAATACAAATTCTGAATAGATGGATTTTTACTAAGGAAATTGAAACAATAATCAAAAATATCCCGCAAAACAAAATTCAGGACCAGACAGCTTCATTGGTGAATTCCACCAAACATTCAAAGATTTAATACCTATTATTCTCAAACTTTTCCAAAAAATTGAAGAGGCGGAAAAGTTTCCAAACACATTTTTAAGGCTAACATTACCCTGACACCAAAACTAGATAAAGATACCACGAAAAAGGAAACTACAGGCCAATATCCTTGATAAATATAGATGCAAAAATCCTCAACAAAACATCAGCAAATCAAATTCAACATTAAATGGATCATATACCACAATCAAGTAGGATTTATTCCAGGGATGCAAAGATGTATTCAACAATCACAAATCATTCAATGTGATACATCACATTAAGAAAATGAAGGATAAAAATAATATAATCTCAATAGATGCAGAAAAATCATTTGACAAAATTCAGCATCCATTTATGATAAAACCTTTCAGCAAAGTGTATATAGAGGGAATGTACCTCAACATTAAGTCATATATGACAATCCTACAGCTAACATCATACTCAACCATGAAAAGCTAAAAGCTTTTCCTCTAAGATCAGCAGCCAGAGAAGAATGCCCCCTCTTGCCACATAGTACTGGAAGTACTACTCAAAGCAATTAGACCAGAAAAAGAAATAAAAATCATCCAAATCGGAAAGGAAAGAGAAAAACTATCATTATTTGCAGATGACATGATACTATATAGAGAGAAAACCCTAAAGAATCCACCAAACAAATTAGAACTAATAAGTGAATGTAGTAAAGTTTCAGGGTACAAAATCAATATTCAGAAATCTGGGCATTTCTACCATACGTGGAACAGGAGAAACTTAACAGAGGACCATGGGGAGGGGAAGGGGAAAAAATAGTTGGGGAGAGGGAGGGAGGCAAACCATGAGAGACTCTTCAATACTGAGATCAAACTGAGGGCTGATGGGGGTGGGGGAGAGGGAAAGGGGGGTGATGGGCATGGAGGAGGGCACTTGTTGGGATGAGCACTGGGTGTTATATGGAAACCAACTTGACAACAAACTATAAAAGAAAAAAAATAAAATCATTAAAAAAAAAAGAAAGAAATCTGGTAATTTCTGTACACTAATAACAAAATATCAGAGAGAGAAATTTAAAAAATTTTTCACTCACAATTGCCTCAAAAAGAATAACATATCCAGAAATAAAGTTAACAAAGGAAATGAAAGACCTGTACACTGAAAACTATAAGACACTGGTGAAAGAAATTGAAGAAGACACAAATAAATGGAAAGATATTTCAAGTTCATGGATTAGAAGAATTAATATTGTTAAAATGCCCATACTACCCAAGGCAATCTACAGATTCAATGCAATCCCTATCAAAATACCAATAGTATTTCTTACAGATCTAGAACAAATAATACAAATTTGTATGGAAACACAAAAGACCCCAAATAGTCAAAGCAATCTTGAGAAAGAAAAACAAAACTGCAGGTATCACACTCCTTGATTTCAAACTATCCTACTATAGTAATCATATTTTTGGTGGGGGGAGGGTACAAAAACAGACATGCAGATCAATGCAATAGGACTGAGGGTCCAGAAATAAACCCACCCATATAAGGACAATTAACCTATGACAGAGGAGCCAAAGACATAAGATGGAGAAAGGACAATCTCGTCAATAAATGATTGTAAGAAAACTGAACAGCCACACACAAAAGAATGAAACTAGACCTATATCTTTCACTATACACAAAAATTAACTCAACTGGATTTAAGGACTTAAATGTAAACCTGAAACCAAAAAATTCTTAGACGAGAACACAGGCAGTAAACTCCTTGACATGTCTTAGTGACGTCTTTGTGAACTGACTCCAAAAGTAAGGAAAACAGAAGCAAAAATAAACAAGTGGGACTACGTCAAACTAAAAAGTTTCTGCACAACAAAGAAAACTATCTGCTAACGGAAAAGATGACCTACTGAATGAGAGAAGATATTTACATGCCTTATATCTGATAAAGGATTAATATTCAAAATATATAAGGAACTCATACAATACAACAATGAAAAAACAAAGAGCCCAATTTAAAAAATGGGCAAAGGCTCTGAATAGACGTTTTTCCAAAGAAGATATCCAGATGGTCAACAGGCACTTGAAAAGATGCTCAACATCACTAATTATTATGGAAATGAAAATTTAAAAAAAACACAATGATATATCACCTAACAGCTGCTAGAGTGGCTATTATCAAAAAGACAAGAAATAACAAGTGTTAGAGAGGATATGGAGAAAAGGGAACCCTCATATACACTGTTCGTGGGAGTGTAAATTGGTGCAACCAGTGTGGGAAATAGCATAGAGCTTCTTCAAAAATTCTACCATATGACCCAGCTATTCCACATCTGGGTATTTTTCTGAAGAATACAAGAACGCTGACTTGAAAAGATATCTGCACTTCTATGTTCACTGCAGCATTATTTACAACAGCCAAGATATGGAAATAATCTAAGTGTGGACTGATACATGAATGGATAAAGAAGATGTGGTATATTTCTATAATGGAATATCACTCAGCCATCAAAAAGTATGAAATCTTGCATTTGTGACAACACAGATGGACTTTGGGGATATTATGCTAAGTGAAATAAGTCACATGAAGAATGATAAATACCACATGATTTCACTCATATGTATAATCTAAAGCAAACAAACAAACAAAGTAAAATTTAAAAGAACCTCAGAGATACAGAGAACAGACTAGTGGTTACCAGAGGGGAAGGTGATGGGGGGAGGGTATGTGTACGAAATGGATGAAGAAGGTCAATTCTATGGTGATGGACGATAACTAGACAAGTGGTAATTGCTTAGTAGTGTATTCAGATGTTGAATTATAAAGCTGCACACACGAAGCTAAAATAAATAAATAAAGTGCAAGCTGTCTCAAAACCCCATGAATTGAAGAGGACTAAAAAGCCAATTTGCTAGTCATAAGTCTACATGTGGGGATAACATTGAACCTATTGCTATGCTCTGAGTGATTAGCAGTGCAGTCTCAGCTGGCTTTCAGAATAAGCCATGTTAGAGAGAACCTTCAAGAACTCAGTTAAAAATTACAGAAATACGGTGCCTGGATGGCTCAGTCGATTAAGCAGCTGACTCTTAATTTTGGCTCAGGTCATGATCTCACCATTTATGGGATCAAGCCCCATGTTGGGCTCCGTGCTGGCAGAGGAGATAACCACTAGTCTGTTTTCTCCCTCTCTCTCTGCCCCTCCCCTGCTTACACAAGCGTGCGCTCTGTCTCTCTTTCAAAATAAATAAATAAACATTAAAAAATGACAGGATGGCCAAACCATTTCCACTTGAAAGACCGCTTGTTTAACTCTGCCAACAACAACACCAAATGTGCCAAGGTGAAATGGTAAAGAGGGTGGGGTTGGAGAGGAGAAAATAAGTGTGGCTCTTTGGCTTTATAATGAAAGAAGGAAAATCCCTCCTAGATTATGTACATTGTTTGTTTTACTGGGTATCATCTTAACTGCTATGACTGAAGATGCTATTACTTAAAATGCATATTAAGTTATCTGGTCTTTCTTAAAACCTCATCAGACCATTTAACTTCTAAATTTCTATTAGCAACAAATTCTAATGGAAACATCTCAGTGGTGCTTCTGAGAGAGGGTTACAACTGATTTAGAGTGTCCTTAGAAAAGTGGGATGACCCCATCCCATACCTAGAGACAAAAAAGGTACAAAAAACTAATACCACCATTTTTCTTGTTGAATTATAAAAAGTGAAACAAATATTAACAGTAATTTCCAAAGGAATAAACTTACTTTCAGTGCAAATAGGACAGCATCCTTTTCTGTTGAGAATTTTACCCTAATCAAGAAGGAGAAAAACAAAAACACAAGAGCTTAATGTTAAGAAACAGGGCACGCTGAGGATAAAACTCTTTTTTAAATCTAATACTGGTTAAACCAATGAAATCAGTCCAAGCTATATTTGAACTCAATGCCCAGATGGTGATGATGATAGTGAAAATGAACTTAGAAGTATCAGGTTCTAATGCCAGGCAAAGTCATTCAGAAAGCTTTCCTGTTCTGATCCTCTGAGAAATACAATATCCAAAGGACTCACTGGTGTGATTTTTCTCACATGGAGGGAAGATGGAGACAATCTGGATTCAACCATTTCACTGATATCCAGACTAGTCCTCTAGAGACCAAACATACACACATAAAAATGGGAATTGTCTCAATCCATGTAAGGCCTTCATTCTATCTTTGCTTGTTGGAGGGGCCCAAACAATAAATCATAACCCACGCGCAGGCCTATGGATAAGGACAATATCAAATTCAGTCAGATTTCTTCTTTCAGAAAGTGGTATGCTATCTGTGTTAAGTCATTGTTATGCAGTCAAAGCCAATGAAGCCAAGGGTTTTGAAATTCTGAATAATTTTCCATTACCTTTCTGGAAACACAGTGTAATCTCCTATCTGTTTCTTCTAATTTTTTTTAATGCATGACATTAAAAGAAGAAAACAAATTCTCAGAGTCGATATCAGAGAATGGTATTCTCTTATCTCTGACTCAATGAAGCTCAGAGAGAAAAAGAAATGTGGTCAATTGCCACTACTAATCAATTGCATGTAGAATAGAATAGAATAGAATAGAATAGAATAGAATAGAATAGAATAGAATTAGGTACTCAAAAAAAATCATACTGACTTAAAAAATGCTGGTTGATAATTGAAGAACTAGAACATCGTCTGATTCATTTTTGCAGCAGCCAGGCCTAAAATGATACATTAAAGGCTATGACAACTTTGAGAGTTAAAACTCAGCTCCTCTCCACCCTCCCCTGGTTTGGGGCATTATGACATATTTTCATTGCCTAGAGCTCTATTCATTTCTATTTGGAACAGAGGCCCCCTTTAGTTTTCCTGTGACTAAAAGAAGCTGAAGACAAATCAAATGAAGACTGCTCTAGCCAAAATCAATGAGGTTGGCTCCCCCTGGAGTAGTGGCCCCAGGGGAGCGCAGAACTATTTGAACCAAGACCCTAAAAGAGGGTGACGATATGAACCCCCACATCTGCACCTTGGCAGAAACTGCCATCTCCTTTCTCCTGGAACTGAGTGCAGCTGGTAATCTCACTGAATCATACAAGGAATAAATCAAGCACAAGCTATGAAGTCTAGGCTCCCAAGTTATATGTAATTGTTGTAAAACTCTGGACACATGACCTCATTGGTAAGAAGGGTCTACTAATAGCGCCCAGCTCAGAGGGGTGGTCTCAACATTAAACAGAGTAAGTCCTGTGACTGTACGGAAAGTCTCAGTATGTGTCAGTGATGATGAGATGACAGTGTTCTGATGACCTGTCTTCACTGGAACCCCCCACAGGCCTTCTCACAACCTCCCTGCCTCTGGGGAGGGCTTCAGGGGAGGAGGGACAGGAAATCCAACCATAAAACCCTTCAACAAGGCACCCATACTTCTGGAAAAAGATAGGAGCAGTAGCCAGGAAGAACAGAGCAGGGAATATAGTCTGCTTCTTTAAAAAAAAAAATTTTTTTTTAATTTCCCCAGGCAATGCAAGGGAGGGGAAATAAGCATTTAACAGGGTTTCCATGGTAGAACAAAGTTATCTTCCAAAATCCGTGCACTGGCCCCTGAGGAGGAAAAGTGTGAACTGGAGGAAAGGCTGGAAAGCTGCCTAGAAGCAGAAAGGTGGCCCCTGGGGCAGGAGCTGGGCCCAGACAAGCTTTGACAAGACCAGGAGGGGGAGGAAAGGTCTGCCCTTGGAGACATGGATGCTCCTGGCTCCAATGAGGTCCTCACAGAGGACATGCTAACGAGATGCCGCTGACATAAAGAACATTGACCTCCCCACAGCAAGAGGACAATGAAACCCATCAACCCTGCCACAAGTGACGGGACTGGAGTAAAGCTGGAAACTCCACCATGGCCTGTTGAGGCTAGTTACTTGGGCCACCAGGTTGGCACAACGTCCTGTTTTTGTCTTGCAGAATAAGGAAGCCCATTATTACCAACATGTGCTGCAGGAGTTCATTAGCAGTGAGGGTTCCCCAAGGACTGGCATAAATGATGTGATCCCATTTTTCCCAATGAATATTTATAAGCAGACCATGTTCAAGTCTACTTATTGTATCTCCCCTTTTTTTTTTCTTTTATGGGAGGTTTTCAGTTTTATGTCTGAGGCTTTTTAAAGCAAGACTAATTAGGGTTTTTTTTTTCTTTTTTCTCTCCCCCCTTCATTCAGTTGTGCAATCGCAACAGCTGTTGTTTTTTTGTGCCTCATTTGGCACTCAAGTAAAAACAGCAACTTTTTGTTTATAATAATAACAGATGTGAATAAAATTAAAAGCTGTCTATAACAGAGAAGGGAGGACATGTCCTGAATATATGGATATATTTTTTTCATTCACTGGAAGGTATTGAATAGGTTTGACATTTTCCCAAAATGCATAAAACCTTGAAAGGTTTCAAGTTGCCGAGGTGAATTCAATGAAGCTCAGGCTGTAGAAGATAATGGTTGCTTTATTCAGTGTGCTGGAACTGTGGGTTTCTGAAAAGAGATATTTCCATAGGGGCACTATTTCCATTTGGGACTACAATGGAGGCCAAGGTTAGAGAGGGAAAACGTCAGGAAAGGGGTCGGGGGTGCTGCTAGGCCAGAGAAACCTCTTGGGGAGTTTATTAATAAACAGCTACATACACTTTGAATGGCTAAGAGAAGAAATTTCTGATTTGAGAAGAGAAAAAGAGAAGGGAAAAATATGGTGTTGAACAGAAAACCCAGCAAAAAGGAACAAGAGAGCAGATCTAACAGGAGTTGGAGACATTAAAACAAAGAAGTGGGAGAAGTCAATGAGAAACAAGAGACTTGGGTCAAGTGCAAGGTAGGAGCTGTTTTCCTACAGGGCTAGAATTTGGGTGGGAAGTGCAAAAAAGAAGGAGCAAAATTTGCAAAGGGGGGTTTGTGGCTATTGGGGAACCTAGAAGTATCAGGGAATCTGAATTCTGTGTTCAGAAAATGGTGTGTGGCCATGCCACAGGTAGGATGTTTCCCAAGACCTGAAGGTAGAGAAAAAGTCAACCTGCATTCCAGACATACCTGTGGGCAGCTGCTGATGGGAACGCACTGCTTCTTTCGACACTCTGTCTTGCCTTTCACACAAGCACAGATGGTGCAATTAACAGAGGACCACATCTCTCCATCCTATGGGAGAGAGCACAAGATTCTGCTATCAGCTGGACGCTGATGGGAACTAATCCAACAGGCTGGGATTTCTCTGCCAAGGACAGCATTTCTTACTCTGAGTGAGGGATCCATCATCAGACTAAATTACTCTGAGGTGTCTATCTACACCTACCCGATTTGAGGGGGTGTGTGTGTGTGTGTCTGTGAGTGTGTGTGTGTGCGTGTTCCACCCTTCAGGATATAAACAGAATTTTTGTGTGTCTAACCAAATCATATTTGCATCTTGCTCCTCCTGCATTGTTTACTTAGCTTCACCCTGGAAGACAAGCATGAGTTGAACATGATGCAGTAGCAAGGGTCTAATGCTGTTTAATAGAACTGAAATGTTTAACCTATTCCAGGCAGCAGCAGTTGAGATGTACGAAGGTGGTGAGTTTATTTCCACACGCAACGTGGTTCTGGACCACACAGGATATGAACATTGAAAAACAGAGGCTAATTCAAAGGACTCTCATTGCCAGACAGACACTTGGTCAGCAAGCTGTCCAAATACGTGGAGCCCAGACAGAATACTCCAAGATACCACGTCCCTGCCTGTCTGATACTTTCCTCCCCAAAAGCCAGGTAGCACCTTGGGACACATTTTCTAACCCCAAAAGGTCTGTTTGAGGAATATTTTTTGGCTCACTGAATCTATAATACGCAGTTGCCAAACATCCAGCCACAAGAAACCCTGTACCTCTGGAGAACACACAGGGATGTGCATCCTAGTTTATGGAAGAGTAGATTGCAGGCACAAGGGTTGGGTTTGCAAACAAAATAAAGATTCCTTCCTGGGTTTGTAGAAATAAGCAGAAAATTTTGTTAAAAACAGAGGAACTAGCTCAGATTTTGATGATGACTCCTCTTCCTTTTCCTTCTCACTTTTTGAAGCTATTTAAGGACAACTAGAACCTTTTATTTCTTAGGAAACAAAGACCTAACTGAATTGGTCTTAAAGGGCATCTGACTGGTCGAAATTCTCTGAGTGCACATTTCTAGGACTTGGTGTTTCAAAGATGACTCCCTGTAAATTATTTTAGGCCTCATCACATAAAGGAACCTTTGCAGCAGCCTTGAAAGCACCTTGCCCACAATAGCATCATGAGAGTGAGTCTATTGCATCCAGGTGCTCTGGAAACAGAGGACAACTTTATGTAAAAAGGGACACATGAGTGGCTCTGAAAGTCTGGTGTAAATACAACACACATATGACCCCCTTCCATTGGCCATGACACGCCATGTCTTCTTACCGACTCCATAAGAATCCAGACTCACCCTCCAACTCTATCAATGCAGAAGGAAATCTGGCCAAGTGCGACCTGAGGATCTCCCACATCTGACTTGATTCTGACGGTCTCAGTCTCAATAATGTCCAGAGAGGACACCTTCAGGTACAGAAAGACTCCACCCACCCAACAAACTAAATGGAAAGCAGTTTGGACAAAGATAACAAGCTCCATCCTGACGTTCACATGGTCACTGCACAGCTATGCTGCCAGAAAACTATGGGTAGGTTTTGATAAGCAGCAGATGGTCAACAGACAGCCGTGCCAGCTTGGTGGGGGCAAGGCTCTCTCACCTTCGCTCCATGGCTGTGCCGGCATGAACATCCTCAGCTGAACATCTTCTGAGTGAGAAAATCTCTCTTTGGAAAAGCAGCTTTGTGAAAAAGTTCCAAAAGTATTAAGCCATAGAACCATCGGGATCTTGGAAAGGGACACTGAGCATCTGAGTGAATGAGATGCCCTCCATCATTTGGGCTCTTATGACAGTACCATCCAGGGGACTTCCTCAGCTCAATCCCAATCACTGGACAACCACATTTGGAAAAAGCAGTAATGTTGTACAGGCTTAAAATACTTTATAAAGCAAAAATAAAGCCGAAGAAAACCATTTTTTCAAACACTTGCTTCTCTGACCCGTGTATGCTTGATTTTAAATGTATGTATATAATATTGTAGTATAAATAATTACATTTGCACGCACGTGCACACACACACACACACACACACACACACCATATGTGTCTACAAAATATGGAATACTCCAGTCTGTCTTTTGTCCAGAGCTTTTTACATTTCAGTAGAGTACAATAGCTCCCACCAGCTTGGCTTGCGACATACCCGGAACACCTTGTTGCCAAACTTGCACACTTTGACATCTTCTGGAGGCACTCTCAGGAGGCATTCTTCACAACAGGTCTCCTCCCCTCTGATGCAGCCACCAGGGTGGGAGCATTTCTTCTTACATACTATAGTAGAGTCCTGGGGGCCCAGAAGCAAACCAGAAATTAAAAATGATTCCATCTATACCAACCATCATACCTGGCCTTCCTTTAACAACCCACACTGCTTTAAAACATATTCAGTTGGTTAAGTAACTGACTCTTGATTTCAGCTCAGGTCATGATCTCACAGTTTCTGAGTTTGAGCCCCATGTCAGGCTCTGTGCTGGGCATGGAGACTGTTTGATTTTCTCTCTCTCTCTCACTCTCTCTATCTCTCTAAAAAAGAAAACATATTCTGAAGATATCATATTTTAGCTTGTAATACATCTTTCATCTACTTCAAAATGTTATTTGCTGATTAAATATCTGGACTAGAAGATGAAGAAGCTATGAACAGGGTGACATACCCTCACTACCTTCCAAGTGTTTATAATTTAATGTTCAAGAAGCTTATGATTCCACTCCGGCCAGTGAGTGGCAAGAAGGTCCAACTCACTATGAGCCAACCAGTTTCCCTCTTCCTGCCCTTTTCCTCTTGCAGGTTCATTAACATGGCTCTCCTGGGTCTCCTGCAGTGAATGATGCCACCTTTGAGGAGTTTAGCATAAAGGCATGATATCTAATCAAATAGTAAAAATTAAGAGCTAAGGTTCCTCCTCAAGATAAAATTCCTTAGTGTGTTCCACGTCCACAGAAGAACTGAACGAGACATTCCAAAACTGGACCATGACCATTCTAGGCTCTTTTATACAAGGTGGAACCTTAACCAGGTCGCTTAACCTCTGAAAATGATGAGTTTATATCTGTAACTTTAAGAGGTATGGCTTGATTTCTAGCCAAGTAAATTGTGCCTGCCGATTCACTGAATAATACATTGAAGAAAAGTTGAGAGCAGTTTAAGAAAAGTAAACTTTTCTAGTTCCCCAGCCAACAAGATGCAATTTCACTGGAGTAGGTTGTTAGCTGGAATGAATGTTAAGAGCAAAATATTTATGAGACTTGGTGGCACGCAGGGATGGAGGAGAGCAGTGTCCCTGGTAGATGGACAATCCCCTCACAGTGTGGAGTTAGTATGAGACCAATGATAGGGAAATGAGACCAAGACCTCTCCTTAGTTAGCACTGAGAGATAACTCATTTAAACAGGCTGTGTAAATCAACTTATGTAACTTCTGCACCTTCTATGTTAATCCTATGACTTCAACAGGTACTTCTGGTATTATCTATTATACTCTTACTGACTTACCCGTCTAAGATTAATATAACAATGAGATGATCCTTTGAAGAAAATGGCATTGGTTGCCTTTTATTTTTAAGGTTCTATCCCATCAGATAACGGATAGGATTGAGCATTGGACAAGACTGGGGGGAATGCCTGTTCATTTATTAGGTATGTTACCTTGTGCAAATCCATCCTCCTGAGCCCCAGATTCCTCATCTTCAAAATGGAGAAAAGAGTACCTACTTCTCAGGTTTACTGTGCAACTTAAAGGAAATATTTAAAGTACTTGGCACAGTTTCTGGCACATAGAAATTATTATATTATATTCATAAATTGGAAAAAAAAAGTCATGTGCCAAACTGCAGGTATTGATTTCCAGTTTGAAAAACAAGGACACACACTAGCTCTCAAGTAATGCATACTTCATGGTAGATTTCCCAGGTTTCATTACAAACACACACACACACACACACACACACACACACACACACACCACCCATTAGCTCATATGCCTGGCACTAGTTTAAGCAATGAGAATATGGAGATGGATAGACGTGCTTCTGTCTACAAGGAACTCACAGGGCAAAAGGAGAGAGAACCATGTGAACAAATAAATTGCAATATAATGTGATAAACAGAACTAGTAAAGGTACAGAGGTAGCAGAAAAGAGGGACAATTACCTACCTAAGTGAGTCCCCTAGTCAGTCACTAGGGGAGGAGATAACATCTGAGATAGGGTGTTGTGTATGAAGAGGAGTTTGCTAATCAAATTGAAAGAAGATGAGGTCACTCCAGGTAGAGGAATCATCAAATATGAAGACATAAAGACTCTTTGTTTTAAAAATTGGCTTTAAAAATAAATCACTGCCACAAAGATTTTGTGTTCAGAGTACTCTGAAACAATTCCCTGCACCTACCATGGCACTGGGTGGAGATGCTGGAGAAGGAAACTCCAGGCAGATAGAAAATAATACTGATTATCCAAAATGATTGTAGCCTGATTCTTCAAGTATCCAATTTCCAAAAAAAATGACTGTGATCTCATACTCTCACCAAAAAAAATCTCTTGAAGGAAGAGTATTAATTACACCTCTTTTCAGCACTGAGAAATATTGTCTGATCTCCTCTCAAAGAATCCATAAGACCCAAAGCAGTGCAAGCATAACAAATTCCCATTCATGGGATGTCTGGCTTTCCTGCAGTCAAGAGGATCGGGGATGTGATGTGTTTCATCAAAGGTTTAGCATCCTCAAGAGGAAGTTATAACCTGTGAAATTCCTGGAGAGGAAGAGAAGTCGTGAGGATGAAGGACAAGACAAACAGAAGGAGTGGCTATACATTTAGCATAGGAAAATATAAACCATGGAAGAGAGGAAGGAGTCTCAGGAAAGTATTCTCAGGCTTAGGAAATACTCAGTGTCCAGTGCCAGGGAACAGACAGTTCAGCCCCTACTCAGTCACTTCCCCGAAGTAGTGCATGCTACTTAACAAAGCATGCCTCAAGTAATCAGGAACTTCTGAACTCTAATCCCAGCTACTGACTCATAGCTGACATTGAGCAAAACTCTTCTCTTTCCCTCTCTAGCCCTTTAGCTATTAAAGACAAAACAATAACCATCACCATCAAAATGTATTATTCTAAATTCATGTCACACAGATGTTTCGGTTAACTCACTAATGAATGATTCTAAAAATCTTCCATTAAAATGATTCTCTTCTTGGTTTTAAAAATAAATCACTGCATAAGCACAGTCAATGAATGTGTGATGTGTATTCCTTTAAAATTCTGGAGCTGTGGAATTCTTTCTTTACCAGTCATTAGGCCTCTGGTTGCCTTTTGAGGAAAGCAAGCAATGCTTTTCTTACTTTTCAAGTAAGAAATGGTACAATGAACAACACATAAATATTCTCTTCCCAAACTACGAGGTTTATCTATGTGATGAACTGAAAATCACAGTTCATCACAAAGATACGCCTTTCTTTTCACTTGAATGTGATTTTAAAGTCATTTTTATTACGAGGTATGTCAAAGAACTCATTTTGGATATTTAAAGCCAGAGAACACTGCCAGACACACTATGTGTCTGATTTTATAAGGTATCTTAGGACAGGCCCTTAGACTTTAGCTCTCACCTCCAGAAGCTAACTTGTAGGTTCTAGGAAGAAGATAACAGTGAATTGTAATTTGGGCCCTATGTTTGAACTTCCTTGCAACCTTAAGTATGATTTCAACTAGTAAAATGGCATTGATAATCCCTCCTTCCAATAAATGACACAATATTATGTTTGGCTAGAATGTTAACAATAAAGCCCCCAGTGCAATCATTATCAGAACAGAGCCCCTCAGAACCACCTTACCTGGCAGGTGCATGCAGTGCAGTTATCATAGAGAAATGAAGATCCGTTGTCATAAACATCACTGCGAAAGAGGCAACTTCCAAATGGGAGGTCAAACACTTTCCTCTGACCTAGAGTGAAGCAACAGCATGGTTTAAGCAACTTTATCATCAACAATTATATCACAGGACTGTTAAACATTCTCACAAGACCAGGTAAATCTGGTGCACAAAAACAGTCTTCGGCCAGATGTTCCCTGGAGTAATTAATTTAGAGAGTCTTTGTTATAAAGAGTTTGATTCCACACTGAATCTTTTAAGTTCAACAAGTCTTTATTACCATCATAGTGAACCAAGATGACCAGATCTATTCGACCTGCCCTATTGGAGCTCACAGTCTACTGGTGGAACAAACCCACAAAAATGATTTAAATGCAACAATACTGTAAGTTCCAGAAAGAAGACACTCTGGGAAGTGTGGAGATGAAAGACAAAGAAGACTTCTTGGAAGATGTAATGGCTCAGCTGCATTTTAAAGAATAGGTAAAATTATCCAGAAAGCAGATATTGGCAGGGAAGAGGCAAAGGAAGTCAAGATATCCCAAGAAGGACTAGAATGAGTGAAAAGGAGAACCAATGATATAGCATCTCAGTTGGATAAATTACAAGTCCTTTGGTACAAAGGATGACACTAACTCAAAATGCACATAGAGGCACAATCCAACCCACATGCCAAGTGCCCAAGCTTTCATAGGCATCACACTTCTGTAGAATTAGCTTGGTTTTCCCTGATATGAAGATCTGATTGATGACCAAAAGGGCCATAAAAAGTAATCCCAAATAAAGAATGCAATCCAATTTCGTCTTTTCTTTCATATTGTGAGCTTCTACTCCCTGGAGCACAAAAAAAACATCCCTGACATGTTACTTGAGTCAAGGACTAAGTTAAGAAGATGAAGATTCATAATCACTCATTAGATTTACATCCACGCTCTTTCTTCTTATAAAAAGATTAAAAGCAATCTCTAGTTATCAGGAGGTTCAATGAAATGCTGAAAATACCTATAGGCACATACTAAATGCTACTCTCAGAATTAAAATTGTTGGAATTACCATTAATAGGAATCAAGAAAAATGCCATCTTCCTGTTAGAGTCAACTTCAAGGCTAGGATACAGTATAGAAGCAGAATTAAATCACTAGTCTGGTTCTTACTACCAGAAGTAAACTTGCCTCAAAAGATGGCAGTGAGTTATAGTCTAGATCCCATATATGGACTCCCTGGTGACCTTGAATATTTCTCCAGGCCTCGCTCAGTTCACTTGTAAAATGGTACCAATAATGCCTCCTTGGTATAACACAAGACCCTCTCCAACTATAATGCTAATATAGAAAGTAGGCAACCAAAAACCCTTTCATGGTTAGACAATATCTAGCTAAATGACTGTATTTGCTCCTAGCAAGTATTAATAATACAACTAAGACAGGCATTCTTATGTGCACCCCCAAGTCCTGAGTTTCTTGAGGCTTGTGAAAACTTACAGACTAAATTACAGGACTGCCTGCAAAGTACAAAATTCAGCCTTTCTCTAGATTTTCCACTAGACCCTGAAGCATCAGAAGCTGTGTACAGGCCACCCACTCAATTGCTTCACTTGAGCAATATGTAAAGATTGTGATAACCTGGTTTGCCTTTTTCTTATCTTTTATCTACATGTGCTTCATGCACTTTATAAGTTACCTTAATTCTTTTTTGCCAAGAGGCAGGATATAGATATATAAATATAGTCAAGCTTCTTTCTCCACCAATGAAAATACATGTTATGGTTGAGCTCCACATTACTTCCTCAGAGGACCTTTCACCTCTTAGAATGAACTGCCCCTTCCTGTGTTCCCATAGCTTGGAGTTTTTTTTTTTTTTTAATTTTTTAACATTTATTCATTTTTGAGAGACAGAGAGAGACAAAGTGTGAGCAGGGGAGGGGCAGAGACAGAGGGAGACACAGATTTTGAAGCAGGCTCCAGACTCTGAGCTGTCAGCACAGAGCCTGACACGGGTCTCGAACTCACGAATCACGAGATCATGACCTGAGCTGAAGTCGGACACTTAACCGACTGAGCCACCCAGGTGCCCCTCCAAAGCTTGGAGCTATTACTGCATTTATAGTACTCAATATTGTGGCATAGATGGATGACTGAGTAGGTGAACAAATGGATGGATAGATTGGTGAACTGATGCACTAGAAGGTCACCAAATAATAAAAAGACTCTTCAACAATATCCCCCTGAACAAATATGACCAACTACTTAGATTATCACTCAATTAAAGATAATTTTTACCTAAAAATATTGAGTGCCTGGCATTCCCTAAACAACCCCAATAAGTGGCACATGATGAGTATTATCATTATTAATGGTGGTATAATTCAAATATGATCCTAGGCTGTGTCATTCAAAGAGGTGCATTGGGTGTTCAGTATATACAAACCTCTGATGAGTCTCTTCATTGAAAATGAAAAAAGAGAGGTAGAGAATGTTGCAATGCAAAAGGCTGAGGTATGTCATGTAAATGAATCCTGGTCAAAAGAATATTTAACAGCAAACTGGTGTCCAACCAGCCAAAATTTTAATTAGTCTAAGATTTCAGAATCTAGAAAGTATTCTGATGTTTGCTTTTTTTCCTTTCTGTCTTTTGTTGTGTGGGTATGTTTCTTTTTGCCCCCAAGGAACACAAAATCTTACCTTAATCCCAAAGTCATCGTAGCCCAAAATTAAGATAAAACATTCAAAAGAGTGGTACAGAGAGTCCGTATACAGCCTAATTTAAGCCATTTCCACATTATTCCACTGGGGTTTAGCCTAACCAAAAAAGGTCTCATTTGGGAGAATTAAGATTTTCAAGTTTCCTAAGACTTACTGTTCCTGTTGTAGTCTGTCTTATGACCACAAATGGACCAAAAAGTCTGCATTCAATACAACAGCCATTGCTCATAAGAGAAGCTTCTGAGTTGACTCAGCACATCCATGGTACGGGCTTCAAAGCATTAATCAAGCCTACTTATCTTCAATGTCAGGCCCCAAATGCCACCTCTTCTGTGATGACTTTCCTGCTCAGATGGAATGCTGTGTCCACCATGACCAAAAGCATGATGATTTCAACCACAGTGAACTGGCTAACTCTATTCCAGGAGGACAAGCACACACTGGCAACCCAGGAAGCACACATATCAGTGGAAATGTCTTTATTCAGGCACGTATAAACAATTCTCTTTTGTTCTTTTAATTATTTCATAGTTACTTACAAAGCATCGTGTGTGTGTGTGTGTGTGTGTGTGTGTGTGTGTACATGCTGTAGGAAGGCAAACATTAGATGAGAGGTTGGCAGAAGAATCCCTTAAAGAAAAAAAATGGTCTTAGTTTAACAAGACACCTTTATTCAACAACTTGGTTGTAGAAAGACAGACTTCACGCTATGGCTGTGATAAGCTGGGGATGAAAAATATCAATCAAGAGGAGGTTCTGAAATAAAGAAAAGCAAGCTATGAAAGGAGAGAAGATTCAAAAAAGGGTGTGGACAGTAACTTATAGGACGCTGGAGCCCAGACACACAGTGACATTTTTCTGAAGGTGTAATAGCTAAGACCTTTTAAGACCAAAGGGAACTTAAGGCTCCATTTCATGCTGTTCACTGTGCTCCGCTGAAAAGTAATCACCCTCACTGACCACAAACCTTCAGTTAAATCTACTACACAAGTCTTGATTCAGTAGCACCAGAGAATGTGAAAAGACTGCAGGGAATGTCCCTGCAAGTACAAAATGATGTTGGAGGAGGAGGAGGAGAGGAAGAGGAAGTGAAGGTGGAAAAGGAAGAAGGAGAAAGAGAAGGAGGAAGATGAGAAGAAGGAAGAGGAGAAGGAAGAGGAGGAGGAGGAGGAAAAGAAGGAGGAATGGGAGGGAGGAGGTGAAGGAGAATTAAGAGAAAAACAGCAGGAGCAGACAAAGCCAGTGGTGACTAGGAAATGTATTAGCCTCCTTAAGGATCCCTGGAGATTCTAGTGGGGTTGCTGGGGGGTTTTAGTGGGAGGTGTTCTATTGTATTCATACTCTGGGTCAAGGTACTTTTATTTGACCTCAACCAACTCAAGAGTTTGAAGATCACATGTAAGAAGCTGACATATGGATTATAAACAAAAACCAAAGGATCTCTTGCCCTAGAGACTCCATCACAGGCTCTCTCTTTCAACTGGCCATGTGTAGGCCTCTCTCCACATCACTGGGAGGCTGAGCAGCAGCAGGTTAAAGCCTGGGCTTAGGAATCACAGGAACTCGTATTCAGATATCAACTCTGTACCTCACCAGCTGTGCCACCTTTTAGGACTCTACTCCCCTCTCCTGCAATAACACTAACCATAGCACATATATAACGTATCAAAATGATATATTTAGCACCGACATGGCACAGCTTCTTGAGAAAAATTAATGAGAAAATGCATATAAAGTGCTTTTCATGGTGCCTAGGAAATCGTAAATGCTCAATAAAAAAATAGCTTGTTCTCCTTTCTTGTTGGCTATTTTTCACTGGTCCCTTCCAAATCTCTTGCTTTTGGTGCATTATCCTCCTGCGTACTTTTGCCTCTAAAAGTAACACTACTCTATATTCCTCCATGTGTTAATTTCATTTGCCTTTAAAGTACTAGTCATTTCTACTAATTGTCATATGTCCAATGAAAGATGGTTTCTCCAAGACTGCTCTCCCCACCAGGGGCTATTATCCCAAGTTGTCTGGTGAACCAGGTTTACAGATAAAGGGACCACAGGAGAAACCCCTGCAGAGCTCTCAGAAAAGAGACAAACCCTATGCACACCTTACATTCCTATAACCGGAACAAGCAGTTATTTCTAATAAGCCATGAAACAGGACAACCCGAGAACCCCAACATGACAACGTGAATGAAGACTCTCGGCAGAAACTCCCAAGAATAAATTACTTTGTTCTTTCATCTGAAAACAGTCACTCACCCAAACATTTGGGGCAGCACTGTCCTGGGGGAATGTGGCTAAGGTGCTGAGGACAGGAGAGAATGGGACAGACTTCTCTCACGCACTGGGTCCTGCCTCCCTGAAGAAAAGAGAGAGAGAAAAAAGCACATTTAGAAAAGTAAGTGCATTTATATTGTATAATCGAGATAACTGAAACAAACCTAGGGCCTTCCCTGGCATCCGGTCCTTGGGTGACTGCTCAGATCTGTGTAATTTCTCCCAACTATCCTTTTTCCTTTTATGTTCCCTGGAGGCCACATGAACTGTATACCCTTGAAAGGACTGTCCCTGAAGGGATTATTACAGCATTACCTCTCCCCACCCAGCCACCACCTTTATTTACCTTTTTCCTTCTCAAGACTAGTCAACTATCTTCGTTTGCTTGAGACTCGAGGCTTCCAGGACTAAAACTGGGAAAGTCTTGGGCAAACCAGGAAAAGTTGGCCTCTCTTTCCAACACCCAAGCAAGCAAAGGAGCCCTCTGGGCTTCACTGGGACTTCTCCTCTTTCAGACCCCCATCTTTCTGTAAGTTCTGCAGACATCTTCCTCCAGGAATACTTCCCTTTCTGTAACTGCTTAAAGGTGTTGCTAGGATGGCTTCATGGGGCTCAGACTTGAGGAAGCAGCCAATCTGCTGAAAATGGATATGCTCGAAGCCAATATTCAGAAGAACCATTTCACTGAATTCACTCAGCTAACCAAACCTCTTTCTATCGCAAGTAAAAGGCAAAAGATGATTGATATTGGAAGGAATGGCAGAGGCTTAGAAGCCTATGGGAGAAGTTCTAGAGCTTTCAAAATTTTCCCTGCCCCTCATTCTCCACCCTTCCTGTCCTCCTTTCTGACATCCACTCCTTCCTTCTTTACCCCAGCATGCCCCCCTTTCTCTGGCTGGCAGTGTCTTTCCCCTCTCTATGACTTGAAGATGCAACACACCTACTCTCCCTCCTTGATGCCCCTGTCAAGGCATCTGTTTTCCCAGCCTCAGCGACTTGTAATTGAATCTTCAGAAAGCTGGGGCAGGAAAAAAAACAACAACAACTAGTGCTTTCCAGTCAATTTACACCCAACGCCTTTGTAAAGCTCATGTGAAAACTATCCTGTGCAAAACAATTGCTATCAAATCTATGCATAATTAATTGTTTCAGAAAATTAGTAGATTTGGTAAATAGATCAATAGGCAAATGGAATTTCAATGGGTTGGCTTCTCTGGGATTTGAGCTAGAAAGCAAAGGAGTAGACCCTCAGGTGCCTGCTGTCTGAAACTGGTAATTTATATCTCAAGGGGCCTCAGGAAATGGGGAACTCATGCTGTAAAGAAGGGAAAGATTCCCTGCGGCATTTCCTCACACCTTCTCCACCACTCTCTGCAATAACACCAGACGTTAGCCGTCTGGATCAAATTCATGCCCATCCTAGCATCCTGCTGCCATCCATTGTTTCTGCTTTCGCTTCCTGTTCTTGCCATTTTTATTATTACCGTTTATTTTGTGGTAGGGGTGGATGAAAAGGATAGGGCACGTTATGTCTTTTTAAACATTTATTATTTTTAAGCCACTTTAATGTCCGATTCTTCCCCAAACCAAGAGAGAACATACAAAAATACCATAAAAAGCTCTTCTGTTGTTTTTACATTATTTCCAGATCAGCAAGAATCACTAAAAATCTCCTAAGAATCCCTGGCTGTTTTCTGTGAGGTTCCCTCACTCAACTCTGCATAATCTGAAAGTCTGGACTTTCACCAGACTTCAGAGGCACATAACCTGAGTCTAGGTCAGGCACTGAGGTCTGCCCCAGCTTATACATAAACCACAAAAGTTAAATCTAGAGGGAGGACAGAATGCTCCCCTTAACTTTTAATTTCAAAAAAATTCATCTGCAAGCAGCTTCTTAAAATCTTGAAGCCTCAGGCCACATGAGGCTGCCTGTGTGTTGGCTTCTCTTAGGTGCACAGAGAACATATTCTTTTCATTGATAGTCTCTGTTCTAGTTGGATCAGCATTTATTTTTCAAGCATATTTTAAAGTTAAAATTTTTACAAAATATTGCTAAATTGCATAGGAGTTACCTTGTCCAATGCTTCGGAAAGCTGGCAAAAGATTAGGGGGGCTCCAGTAATTTTCCTTACAATAAGGTCAAAGAGCGGATTTTGCATATATAATACAAATGCAGTGTGTGTTTCCCAAGAGCCCGTTAAAGTAACTTGAACTGAAATCTGGGTTTGCTGGTTTAGCCAAGTTTTATTTTGTTTGGGTTGCAGGATTGTGGCACAGCCCAAGTCCTGAGGCCGCATTCCAATTAATACCTCCAAAGAAAGTGCCAGGCCTTTTCGGCTCACAACCTGCTTCTATGATTTCAACTCAGCAGGGAATCTGGTTAAACTATGAGATGTGGCTATGCTGTAAACTAAGAAAGTTAGAATAGCAGAAGTGAACATTTCTGTTTCTAAAAATGTACTAATTCCTACTGTAACTGCACTAACTCCAGCTCTGTCAGATTAGCACACCTTTTAACCGGCGTCCCTGCCTCAGCTCTCTTCCATAAACCCACCTGGAAAGTTCCATATGCCAAGGACTCCTTTCCAACATCCATTCATCATTTCATTATCTGATCAAATAGTTGTTTAAGGCTTAGATATGCTGAGGATCCAGCAGTGAATATAACATACAAAAATCACTCACCTCATGGAGCTTATGTTACCATTGAGCATGTCCCCATGCTAGCGTGGAGGATGACTTCCCACTGCATTTGGGATTAAGTTCAGGCTAAACATCAATTGTAGAAGCAGCTATGGGCCCACTAAAATCTGTTTCTTTTTCTCCTGACATAGACCAATGCTATGTGTTTCTCAGACTCCCCTGCAATTAGGCCTTATGACTAGGTTCTGACCAACAGGAGGTGGATGGAAATAAAGAACACGCTTTTAGGCCTGACCCATAAAGGTCTCTCACACTCAATGCTCCACACTCTCACTTTCCATCTCTACTAGATGGATAAGCACCTGAATTGAGGGGACATCAATAACTTTGCACAGAATGGAAAGAGCTTGCTTCCCTGGGTCGCCATGTGGAAGTCTATCCACTAAACACTCACAATGAACTATTAAATCAACAAGAAATAAATTAAATGTCATTAAAATACTCAGATGTGGGGTGCCTGGGTGGTTCAGTCAGTTAAGTGTCTGACTCTTGGTTTTGGCTCAGGTTATGATCTCACAGCTCATGGGATCGAGACCCGTGTCAGGCTCTGTGCTGACAGCGTGGGGCCTGCTTGGGATTCTCTCTTTCCATCTCCTGCTCGCACATGTGCACATGCATGCGCTCTCTCTCTCTCTCTCTCTCTCTCTCTCTCTCTCTTTCTCAAAATAAATAAACTTAGAAAAATAAAATAAAATACTCAGACGCATTAGATCTTTATCACCTCAGTTAGTCTACTTGGTCGAGATACCTTCTCTCCCAACTCCTTTCCTCACAATACCAACCCGGAGAGGAGAGTCCAGTGTATATTCTTTATTGTCCCCAGGCACATCTGAGGCCTTCCATATTCTTTATACATACCTCTCTCCTTCTCTACCCTGATCATTGACCCCTATAAAAATCTGCTTCATTCAAAGTCTATACCGAGCCTCTTTTCCTCTGTGAAGCCTTCTAGAACTCTTAATTTCCCAGTGACTCCCTCTATCTTTCCATATCTTTCCCTTTCTCATATATATTCCTGTATTTTTGACACATACATAGAGGTTTAATCCGGCAAGATGACACTGGTTTTGCCTTCAAGCTAGACTTTGGTGACAGCAAGGACCAGTCCTTTGAGCCTAATATCCTTCAAGAGAGTGAGAGTCTCAAGAAACATCTCAGTAAAAATTTCTTGAATGAAAGGAAGAGCCACCACACATGATGGGCTTAAGAATCTCAATGAATTTCTCAACTTACTTTGAACTACAGGATGCTGATGAGCTGGTCTAGTTTCAGGGCTGTCTGTGTCTGCTTACCTTGTATCTCCTTGGGTTCTGTACATTTCAGGTACTAACTAAATGTTTGTTGGTGCTGATACATCAAAAAGCAACACTCAACTTCACCTTCTAAGCTGGCAGGATTCCTAGGACCCCATGTGTTTTGTTAAATGTTTGAAAATTTCTATATGGTTAAAATACACAGGGACTAATGACTATATTCTCATCTGGTCAACAAGGAAAGGAACACCAGGAACTTCCATAGTACTGGTGGGTTATGATTTCCACCACTTTTTTTTTAGTTTACTCTTTAGAGGTGGTCATTTGTTCTAATTACATATCTAGTGCTTCTCCAAAAGTAGCTGTTTTTAAAAGAAAGACATGAAAGTTGTCCCAAGTCTATTTTCTGCCCCCTTATTTTTGCTTTAGCTGATCCAATCAAGAACACAATCGCTTTGTGTCAAAGTTTACCCTAGAGCAGCAGTCTTGCTGCATAATAAAAATCTATCTTCCTGAATATAGTAATGAGTGCAAGATGATGAAACCACAGCCATGTGCATGCAGGATCCTTCGCCGACCCCTGAGGACCACTGAGAACTGGGGGCTGGAAACCATACTGCAATGTGTGACATAGCACTCATCCCTTGAACAGGATGCAGGGTCGGCTCCCCAACAGGAGGCGGGAAGCAGAGGAGTCCATTTCCAACCAGTTAGAACCAATCAACTACTCTCAGCCAGATTCTAGAAGGATTTTTTTTCCCCAACGCTCGATTGTTTGAAGAGAATGGAGTTCTCCATTGATTCTAGCTGAAGGTGAGAATAGGGGAGAGAAGACCGGGAGGGGCTAGTGTAGGGGAGAAATATACCTTGAGTGCAAAGAGATTATGTGTGACCTGTAATTCTGATATCATAACAGCCAGGGGTACAAAGCTGATTTGTGAATAGAGTACCCACTCTGAATTGCAAATTGAGTCAAAAAACTTCACAAGGGGAAAAGGATGTCCTCAGCCATGCTTCTTTTTGGCCTGCAAACTTATTTTGGTAAACTTTCAGAGCAAGCCAGTTACTTCTAGGGGCAAAGGTCTTGGTACTTAGCCTCCCCATTCTTGGCCGGCGCAGAACAGAAAAAAATCAAAGCAAAGATGGGCAGTAGGTAGGCTGTTTGGCTGAGGGAGCAGAAGTAGAGTGGACAATGGGAGAAAGAACACCCCAAATTTTAGTGAGTGATGAGCCTGCTTAGAGAGAGAAAGCTATTTATAGCTATGTGTACATACACAAGGACACATATATGCACACGCTATATTACATATCTGTATATACCACTGTGGTATATAACAACTTGTACGTGTGCTTGTGAGAGTTACCCACCAGACCAGGGTTTTTCAAATTTGGCATTATTAACATCTGGGGTCAGAGAAGTCTCTGTTTTAGGGAGCCATCCTGTGCACTGTAAAATGTTTAATAGCATCCCTGGCCTCTGTCCACTAGATGCCAGTAACACCCTTTGTCCCCTGGTTGCACCAAACAGCAATGTCTCCAGACATTGCCTAATGTCCCTGGAGGACAAAATCACTCCCACTTAAAAACCACTGTACTAAACCAATGCTTTCTCAAAGCACAGCCCATGAACCTGCATTTTTAATAACTTTCACAGATGAATTAAATGCTCCAAGGCACTGCTTTCTGCAAAATGTGTCACTCACAGGAGCTTCCAGCAAGAAGGGTTTAAGTATTTACCTTGTTAGTTCCTCCAGCAGCTAGCACATATCATGGCTTATCACATGTGCTCAAGACATGCGTTCTGAGAGGTGGAGCACATTTCGCAGGTGCGGGAGTTGTCTCTGAGACATGAGTCAGGCCCTATTTCACCTCGCTGGGGGCTGGAGGCCACTTTTACTCTGGACCGTGAAGGAAGAGAGCGCCAGGAGCAGAAGCGGGGATGGTTGAGGTTGATGGAGTTGAATTCACCAAGTGGTCTGTGCTGAGATCAATGCAGGCTTTATCATCATAATCTGTGCGGACTCTGGAAACTGTCTATCCCAAGAAGCTGAACACTGTACTATACATGGGCTTATGTTTCCAAGCGATAAAGTACAACTCAACTTTGATTCTATACACACAGAGTCAAGAACATGTCAACAAGAGCTTGACTGAAATATCTATTCTGACCCATAAAAATCTTGAGTAGTCACCCTTGAGAAGTGCCCCCCTGGAATGACAAAAAAAAAAACCAAACAAAACCCTTTTGTTCTTCATACCTATTCAAAGAACAATGACCTGATGCTCTGTCTTGAGAATCCAGCCTAAAACAAATTCCTTTTCTTTTTTCCATCAATTAACGTCTCCAAGTCCAATTGTATTGCTGTATATATTATTGCTCTAGTTTCCCATTGCTGCTATAATAAATTACCACATAACCTCAGTGGCTTAAAACAACACACATTTGCTATCTTATAGCTCTGGAAATTAGAAATCTGAAGTTGGTCTCCCTGGGCTAAAACCAAAGTGTCAGCAGGATTGGGTTCTTTCTGAAGACTCTAGGGAAGACTCTGTTTCCTTGTCTTTTCCAGTTTCCAGAGGCTGCCAGCCTTCCTTGGCTATTGGCCTCCTTTCTTCATTGTCAAAGGCATCAACAACAGCATTCTCAAAATCTCTCTGACTCTGACCCTTCTGCCTCTGTTCATAAGGAGTCTTTTAAGAGGGCCCATCCAGATAATCCAGGATAATCTCCTATCAAAATCCTTAATTTAACCACATCTGCAAAGTCCCTTTCGCCATATAAGGTAACAGTCATAGGTTTGGGGGATTAGAACATGGATATCTTGGGGGTCAGGGGATCCACTATTCCGCCTACCACAATTATTATTAAAGAAATGACATTTAATTTCACTGTGTCATCCCAGACGTAATATTCCTTGGCCTAATGTGACTACAAAATGCTAAAATTATCCACTCTATCAGCTTTTCTCTCCTTGAAAAAGCTAATTTTTCCCAGTTTTTTTTATCAGAAAGAAAAAGATAGCTAAGAATCTCAACTTAAATCCTGGTCGGGTGCCTGGGTGACTCAGTTGGTTAGGCGTCTGACTTCGGCTCAGGTCATGATCTCACCGTTCATGGGTTTAAGCCCCGCGTTGGGCTCTGTGCTGACAACTCAGAGCCCGGAGCCTGCTTCAGATTCTATGGCTCCCTCTCTCTCTGCCTGTCCCCTGCTCGCATTCTGTCTCTCTCAAAAGTAAATAAATGTTAAAAAATTTAAAAAATTTTTAAAAATGTTAAAAATTCAAAAAAAAAAACACACACACATAACTCCTGGTCATATGGTTGCTGAACTGAGCAATTTCACAGCCACTTATTGTTTGTTCTTCCTGTGCTCTTCTCTAGTTATTTCATGGTACCTTTCAGAAGGTGATATTCAATTCAGACAATCTGAATTTCATATCCTATGCACTCTCTCTTTATTGTTATAGGCAATTCAGAACTGCCAATGGACATCTTCAGGGAACAATGTTTTAGGTGTTAATAAAGCAGGAAAGCTGTCCTGTTGGCCAATATGCCTCTTCAGGGGCAGCACGCTGGCCATGCTGGTGAGCCACTCATCCCCTAAGCTCACACTCCCAACAAGCAGTATGACTTGGCTGGTCACCCTCTGGCCCGTGGTGGTGAGCCCTGTAGAGACTTCACGTCCTCTGATGGCCGGACAGGTGACTCCCAGAGTTTGACTGCTCATCATATTCAAAGATGTTGACAGAAGAATGCCTGTACTGGCATCCTCATGGGTTTGCACAGCCCTACAGTGAGGTCTTAGCCTGCTGGCAGCGTATCAGGCCAGCTTCCAGCGACTGCAGAAACGAGCAGGTCCAGCTGAGCTGTGAAGACAGCGCTGGGCTTTAAGTGCACACAGAGGCAGAGCCAGAGTTCATACCAGTGTAAAATAAATATTAGAGTCTTAAATAAACAGGTGATATAAATACATTTACTATTGTTTCACTAGTATCATTTTAAAAGAAAGTTTCCATATTGCGCTTGCTTAGGCCTTGTACTTAAATGTAAAATTTGCCAATATTCCTCATTGAGTCCTTGTTCTTAACTTTGTCTTGTCACTCAGCTATCACTGTTGTTTTTGTGTTTTCATGTTCTTGCTTTGGAAAAGAAAATTTTGAAATTCTTCCTCCTCCCCAAGCCCCACTTTACACAGAGGCTGACACACACATTGCTGATAAAACTGGAACACCATTTGAGGCGAATTCCAACTGGTTCTGGGTTTCCAGAAACATCTTACTATATTCTTTGTCTATTTTAGAAGCAGGAAGAGAAGACCACCCTATGGGACCATGCTCAGATGAGACCTCTAAACAAATGCCCTGGGAACCAAGGGGTGGGGAAAACCCTATGAATCAGAAGAGGTTTGCCAGCCCTGGTATGTTTGGTGTCTGCAAGCAGGCACTGAGGGATGGCTGGAAACATAAGTGATCTGCCCTGAGGAATGTGAAAACCCTTTCCAGGGCTCACAGAGCAGAGAGGTGGGGGCTTACTGATAAGGCCTGAGAATCTGGTCCTGCGATGCTGGTGAGAACACATGTCCTCCCCCTTGCAAACAATCAATAAAATAAGCAAATAATTCCACAAGAGATCCACCCTCCTACTCTTGCAGATTCCAAGGGACCTCACAGACCACCCCTGTAGGACGCTTCTTAACTACCACCCAAAAAGAAAAAAAAAAAAAGAGCAAAAGAAAGAAGATGAGCCTTTTTCCTTTTCTTGCCATTTTTTTTTTTTTTTTGTCAAAGTTCAATCTTTCATCCTCATGTAAGGAGTCAAAGCTGTTACAAGCCTACTGCTGACACATCAAACATTTTAGCTACAGTCTGGCCCACTTCCAGGAAGATGAAAAGAACAATCATTCAGAACTCACACCTCCCATGAGTTATGAGCCATTCCTGAAAGGAAGGAAATAACCCCATCGTGGAGGAGAAAGGGCATTTTTCATATTCCTCAGGTTGTCCACACCACAGCAAAGCTGGAGATGCATGAAGAAAGAGGCCACATGAAGGCTTGACGGAGGCAATTCTCTACAAAGACTGACTCCCAAAGACAGAGAGCCAAGCATCACTGAAGAACTATTTCTCTGAAACCTTTCAGCTGACCTGTAAGTTTGACCACCAAAAATAATTTATGTGCACCACCTGCCTTATATATTGTTTTATTTTGTTTATTCATCATTTGCCCCAAACTAGGCTGAGAGTTCGCTTTTATCTTCACAAGCACCTCAGTCTTCATAGCTCTACAGCAAGGCCACAGTAACATCACAAGGGTTTGGTTTTCACTTAAACATCTACTTGCAGGGTCATGAGCTAGAGCTGAAAGTCAATCAGATATGTGTGTGCTCCAGTGAGGTTTCCTGAGGCACAAAATTATCTGTTGTCTTGAAATGAATTAGCCCTAATTAAGGTGTATCTGGATCACTGCACTGTATTGACAAAATTATACTTAACAAGTCTTTGGAATATTTCCTAAATATAGTACGCTTGAACACACTGCTGAAAAATAAGATTACATTTACACTTCATTTTCATTTCTGAACAGCAGTTGACTGGTCACAGCATTTTGGCTTTCGTTTGCCCATTAAGCAAACATTTGAGTTTCTGTACGTTACATATAGTGGTCTTTAAATTAAAAATTTTAAAATCTTCATTCAATATACATTACCTTGCACAGGTCTCTATTTTGCACCAAGTGACAATTTCCTGAAATTCTAACAAAATCTAAAATGGTTAAGTAAAATATGAAGAAGTCCTATAAACACCCTGACCTCCATCAAGGGACACTGTCCAGGGAGACTAGAGAATTCTGGCACTATTCATCCAAACTAGGGGTGCCCCTGGGGATGGGTCTTGTCAACCAATTCAAAGTCTGTGTTCTGAGACAAACAGGTTACAACCCAATCTTGGCAAGATCTTGGGATGATCATAATCTAGGCCAAAAATGATCAAAGGAAAAGAAGCGTACAGGCTGTTGGAAACAGCTGTGGAAGGGGTGGGGGGAGGGTCCCAGTTTGAGCCAAAGCTAGCAATCTGACATGTCTGGGCAAGTCCAGTGAAAGGGCGAGGTTCACCTACTTAGCCTCTCATGAGGAAAAATATCCATCCTAAGGGAGGAAGAGATGGAACACAACAGAATCATCAGTTCCAAAGCCTAATCATAGAAGGAAGGCATTATTGCAAATATAATTTGGCATATGTCACTCAGTCATCCCAAGTCCAGTGTCACGGATGGCCATGTTGGTCCTAGGGGAGAAAGACGCTGGAAGTAAAGCCTAAAAGAACGGTGTCATTGAAACCTCTGTGACATATTCAAATACAGGCCCCACTGATCTGGGATTCCTATAATTGAGTAAACCACACAAAAAAAGAAAGTGATACTGGTCCTTCCCATTTCCCCTCCACACTGCTTTATCATGACAGGCCTCCAGGGTATTAGCAGCAGTGTGCAAATCAACGAGAGTGGAAGTAGTAGCCATGCTAGGCTGAAAAGCAAAGTGCCTATGAAATGGTGGCAGTGCTAAACAGAGGAAACAATGGCAGACAGACATGGCAGAAGATGAACTCTTACCCAGTCCAGGAAAATGCAATTTCCTGTATCATGAACTCTGACTTACTAAGAAGACTGGCCATCAGTGTCCAACATTGGACACTATAAAATAGTACCTCATAGACAAGACAAGTGTATATTCCCGGACAAATGGATTCATATATTGGTCATGTAGGAAAAAAAAAAAAAGTGTCCTCTTATAGAAAGAATGAGTTATATTAAATCATTCTTGGAGGAATAAAACCAAGCCAGGTTCAGAAGCATTGTCTTGTAATCTTGGCCAGAACATGCCATAAGGAGCCCAGAAAAGGGAAGGTACCTGAGTGAGGCAGCATCTGGGTGGAAGGCTTGCCTGGTCACGCATAGCTCTGTAACTATGACAATGCACTTAGCAACCACAGACATTTTTTTCAAGAAGGATGGAGAACCAGACCTCGACAGGTGAAATCCTTAACCTTATTGAAAGGACTGGAAAAAAGCTCTACCTGAACAACACAATTACTTCAGAAAATGATACAGAAAGGATTGGGTTCAGGACTGGGTTTTTTAGGCCATAGCTAGGATAGAAGTTTAAGTGCTTGACAGAACTTCCCTAAATGCTTCAATGGAAACCAAGGACAGTCCTCACAGTTCCTATGAAGCAAAAGGAAGATGAGTGGAAGGACACCTTTGATTGGAAATCAAAGAAAAGCCAATCGACTTAAAGTAGCCGCCAGGACTTTAGTGGTGAGTAGACCAGACACAAGCCACTCAGAACATGCCCAGGGACTCTCTCTAAAGACCAGTGTTGAAGAGGAAAATATGGGGGGAAAATGACTAGGACTCAGGGAGGCAATGGTTCAGAAATATCAACCATTTTAGTATACCAAGCCAACTGGAAGATGATGGCAGTGTTTTTGAAAACAGGCAGATTAAATGAAAGCCTACTTATGGAAGGTGAAATATCCAGCCCTTTTTTGACCAAGAAATCCAGAAAATCATATTTTTAATTGAACTGCTATTTATAAAAAGCCTCATCCCCCAGAACTACACTTTGGTTGCCAAGTTCAAAAAACTGATACTAACCAGCAGCTCAAGGTACATGACCAACCCATGATCAGAACATTGCTAGTTCTGATTGGTTGAATATATTTGTGATTAGAACAATGTCAAGCATATTCCCATGTGTATATTATGGATATTTACTCCTTCTGGGTATTTCTTTTTAATTTTAGACAGGACATAACATTTTGATTTGTGCTAGGTAACTATCTGATAAGGTCTGTTCAGGGACTCTATGGATAAAACTCCAAAACCAAATGTCTCCATCTCCCTCTAAAAATTTCTAAGGTGGAAAATATACTTTTATTCATGCTATATATATATTGTTAAAATGCATTGTATGGAAATTCATGCACAATGAGTAGTTTGTGGTTTTGTTCTAGGAAAGTGCACTGGTCTAGGACAAAGAGTATGATCTACTGACCCTTTTAAACTGTCTGGCCTCAGATGGCCTCTAGGCTCGATTCTTGTCCCCTTTTCGACGAACCCTCTCAAGCAGACTCTAACTTTGAAACCACAAGTGGCACATTCTCTGAAGTCAGTTCTACCTAGAAAATGGTTGCTTTCAACATTTATTACAACAATAATAAAATATGCCAACGGTGGGGAAACTTGGGCAACCACAAGACGATAAGGATTCAAAGTCCACAATTCTCAAAGGTCTAATGAGTTTTATTGAAAAAGCAGAAGGGGGGGTGCCTAGGTGGCTCAGTCAGTTAAGTGTCTGACTTCAGCTCAGGTCATGATCTCACCTGGGTTCAAGCACTGACAGCTCAGAGCCTAGAGTCTGCTTTGGATTGTGTCTCCCTCTCTCGCTGTCCCTTCCCCACTCACATTCTGTCTCTCGAAAATAAGTAAAATGTTAAAAAAAAAAAAAAAGAAAAAAAGAAAAAGCAGAAGAGTTCTCAAAACTTGGAAATGAAAGGAGCAGTGTTAGCACCAAAATTGTTCATAGCAAAATTGTTCATAGCAAAACTTTTAAATGACTCTCTTCTCAAACATTCCTAATTCCAAAGGGTATACAGGAATGGAGGAGGGGACTCTCAGTTACACACATATCCCAATGTTGTAGGGAAAAGACTGAAAATCTTTGTAAAGAGGTTATTTCTTTCATCTAGTATTTATACAATAAGGTATCTGCATTGAAATATGCTCAAAACTCCAAATATGATCTATCATTAGAGTCACAGAAATAACAATATCCATGAATGTGGAAATGAAACTAAACTTCAGATAATGGGTAATGAATCAAGAATCTGAGGGAAAATAGTCACTTTTTAAAATGCTTTTGAAATCCTAATTTGTGAAGACATGAGCAGCTCTGTGCCTTAAGCTCAGTACAAACCAGGAAAGTTTCCAGATTCTAAATCAAGAAGGAAAACTGGGAAACCACATGATTCAAAGGAACAAACCCCTGGAGTTAAGGGCTCCTTCTGACTCCAGTTCTATCCTTTATTACTTTGTACCGAAGTTACTTAACTTCTCTACATTTCAATTTCTTCTTCTGTAAATTAGTAAAACAACAGTACTCAGTGTCACAGAGTTCATGTAAAGCACAGAATAAGATGATGGAGGAAAAGCTTTTAGGCCAGTGCCTGGTGCATAGTAAGTGCTCATTAAATGTTACAAATATTTAACTCTTACAAATATTTAAAGTCAAATTAATTTTGAATCCCAGCCAGTTCCATAAGTGAATAAATGAGTGGCCTTGGGTAATTTATTTAATCTGAGTCTTGGTTATTTTATTATTAAACAATGCCATTTTTCCCACAAAGCTGCTGTGAAAATTTTATGAGTAAATGTGCTTCAAGTGCCCGGCACAGTACTCAATCTATAAAAGTTACTGATAAAAATGAACCTTCAGCACCCTCACCCCCACCCCGCTCTCTTTAGGACCAGCCATTCAAAGTATGTTTCACTGGCCAAGAGAACAGGGCTGTGAAAGGTACAGGGCTGTGGTGACTTTTCCTCTGAATTAGTTGGAGAACATGTGTGTTTTTCTTGGCACTAGGAACACATGGGATAGTGTTTGGGGCGTACAGTAGTATATACATCACCCACGTATTTGCATAAAGTTTCAAAGCACTTTCTTGATATATGCAGCATGACAGCTGCTGTCACAATATATTTATATAAGTTCTACACAGATTTTATAAAATAAACTTGCAAATGTTTGTTTTCCTAAGGAGGGGTGTGTTTGGGGGGTTGATGGGGATAATCATTTCATCTCACTGTAGAAAGTAACACATGCTGGCACGTTCCCTTGCTCTTTTGCCACAAGAAGGCTGGTGTTCCCCATGAAGATGTGAGGCAAACCCACAGATACAGTAGGTCACTATATAACCATTTTTTAGAAAATGCTTTTTCTGTAAAAACCAGCATTAATGGCCCCTTAGACACAATCCATCTAAGGTCTAATAGGAATAATGAAATAGATGGCTGTGACTTTTAGCACCCCGAATCCCTCAGGCAAACTGTCATAGCCCCAGCTGCCTTTCCATCTTTCCATACGAAGGAGTTAGTCAGACGTGAAAGACAATGACAATTCCTTACGAACAGACGCCAATGTTTATCTCAGTCTTCTTTCAGAGCACCAGAAGAATTGTCTGGATTGCACAAATCTTTCCCTCAAAAATATCAAGGTAATTTACACTCAATTATCTCCTATGGCATTTCCTAAACTAGTACTTTGTGGAATCCTGTTTCATAAGAGGTTATTAGGGTTTCCATTACACGACTCCTGCAAACAAAGAGTAAGGTCATGTAAAACAAAGTTAAACAGATTTCTTTTATATTAAAAAACTTTTCTTATCCTTTAATGTATATGGATATCCAACAGGGACATTATAGGATATGCTGTTTCTCAAACTTATTTGACCATAGAACCCTTCTGTCATGGCATATGAATATATTCCAGTACAATATAATGAGGAACACAATTTGGAAAATGCTAGTCGACTTCAATCTACTACTGTACACCTGCCCTAAGTATCTAGAGCAATAGGGTCTTTCCTCTTTAGGGCAAATTTCTTGGCAACAATTTGTGGTTAAGCAAGTTCTTATCCACAGCAATCAATATTCCTTCATTGAGCAAGCAATTCCATTTCCTCAAAGCTTTCCCCTCCCATAAATACTACATTGAATAATATGCTCTTCAAATTCAAGATTACATTTTGATAGACTTCTAAAACCATTCTAACAATGTTGGTTGTTTTTTTTTTCATTTGAGGGATACTGTCAATATAAGTTACCTCAGGATTCCTGTTAATTTTTTTCAGGATTATCTTGATTTTTTTTTCAAAACCTTTACACATTTTGCTATAAAAGAAAAGAATTCTTGACTTCAACATGGCCTTTTTCCAGTTCCATAAACCACGTCACCCTACCAATATGTGGCATTTCTGGAATATTTATAAATACCATAGTATGAAAACTACCTCCCACATCCTCTGAAAACATAGCTGGCTACAAATTCCCCAGGCCGACTATGTGGGATATGTGGTTTCCATGCCTTTAAAAGAGGGTACTTGTAGGATATGCTAAGGAATATTTCAACCATGTCTTTCTCTAGTTTTTTGAGTTTTATTTGTTTTTGTTTTTGTTTTGTTTTGTTTTGTTTGCCTAGCAAATTTGCCCCTCAATACCTGCCTCTGGGTGGCCTGTAAAAAGTGACATATTGTAAACAAATAGAACTCTTATAGATTCCTTAGTAGGCGGTAATGGAAGAAACAAACATCCAAGGGAAAGGCTGTTTAGCCCTGTAACTCCCTTGGGATGAGACCTCATGGTACTATAAGTGAGGCCCTGATAGCCCTGGGCTAGGTGAGGTCAAGTAGCTGTGCAAATGAAATTTAAAAAGTTAGGAACATTGGGGATCAGGCAAGGACACTAGGCTGGGAGCAGACAGAAGGATCAGCACCCTTCCCAGTGTCTCTCTTCCACTTGTGTTCGGCGTTTTAAAGAGGCAGGGATAGGGTTGCCTGGGTGGCTCAGTTGGTTAAGCATCTGACTCTTGGTTTTGGCTCAGGTCATGATCTCACGGATCGTGAGTTCAAGCCCCACACTGGGCTAGATGCTGACACCACGGAGCCTGCTTGGGATCCTCTCTCTCTCTCTCTCTCTCTCTCTGCCCCTCCCTGCTCGTGCTCTATCTCTATCTCTCTCAAAATAAATAAATAAACTTTAAAAATAAATAAATAAATAAATAAATAAATAATAAAGAGGCAGGGATCAAAATAGTATGAATTTCAATCTCTAGCCCCTTATTTCCCTGATATTGAAATTAAAATAACAACGTCAAGAAAACATTATTTTTTTAAATGTGAGAGGTTTGAAGCAGCTTCTCCATTAATATTTTTCATTTTTACTCATACCTTCAATTTTTTCTCAACATGCATGGATAATTTCATATCCACAGTCAAGTACTGTCTTTTATTTACCACTATGCCCCCAGTGTCTACCATAATGTATTCTTCTAATAAATAATTACAGCTTTTTTTGATAGACTGCAATACCATTGGGAAATCAACCTTCTCACTCAAAGTCCTAGCAAGGAATTTTCATGATTTTTCCATAATTAACATCTTATTGGCCATTTAATATTCCATTACATAAAGGATATTCTTTATGATGAACTCATAAACACTTTTCCAAATTCTACTTCTCTTTAATTTAGAAAGGTCTCAGACAGAATCACTTAGGCTAGTCACCATATCCCCAGCAGGCTGTCCAACTTTCCATAAAAAGGAGTTAGCTAGATGTGAAAGACAATGAAAATTTGTCCATAACTGCACATGGGCTCCTCTCTTTTCCTTCAGGTAGATAGAGCCCATGTGTGGTGTCTCCTCTCAGATGGACAATGGACATATCTGGGAGCCTCTAGATTGGAGGCCAGCAAAGATATGGGCATTTCTGGACAGACACACATTAATCAAAGGGCAATGGTAATGCTAAGAAGACAGGGAAAAGGGCAAAATATGATTTGCTTTATATTTAAACTAGATGTGGATTCCTAATCTGGGCTATATGTGGAAAGCTAACCTTAAACTAGGGGTTTCCGTTTTGCTTTTTGTTTTTGTTTTTGATTTTGTTTTATCTCAGGATCTCTTTATAGTCCTAAAAATTATTGATCCTATCAAAGAGTTGTTTACATGAGTTATGTCTATCTATCAATATTTATTGTATTAGAAATTAAAACTAAGAGGGTCACCTGGGTGGCTCAGTCAGTTAAGTGTCCAACTCTTGATTTCAGGTCAGGTCATGATCTCATGGTTTGAAATTGAGTCCCGCTCTGCACTGACAGTGAGGAGCCTGCTTCAGATTCCCTCTCCCCTTCTGTCTTGCCCCTCCCCTGCTTATGTGCACTCATGTGCTTGTGCTCACTCTCTCTGCCTCTAAATAAATTAAAAATATTTTAAAAAGAAATTAAAACTGAGAAATTTTTAATGTTTATTTATTTTTGAGAGAGATAGAGAGAGCGTGAACTGGGTAGGGGCAGAGAGAAAGACACAGAATCCAAACCAGGCTCCAGGCTCTGAGCTGTCAGCAAAAAGCCCGATGCGGGAGGGCTCGAACTCATAAGCCATGAGATCATTACCTGAGCCAAAGTTGGAGGCTTAACAGACTGAGCCACCCAGATGCCCCAAAACTCAGAAATTTTTAAAACTTGTTCATTTTAAAAGAACAATAATCCATTGCATTAACATAGATAACACATTTTTATGAAAAATATATATACCATTCAAAATAACACAAAACAATTAGTGAGAGAAGCAGCACTATTCTACCCTTTTGCAAATCTCTTTAAGGTCTTGCTTAACAAGACATTGTATTTTCTTATTTGCTTCTTTCAATTTATTGTAATGTGTTGTTTTGGGCGCAGTATATGAAGAAAATCCAGCCTTATACAGATTTGCAGTTAGAAAATAGAGGCGGATTTTAAAAGCCATTTCATATTATTGTGGATATTCCTTTGATACACTACCAAAATTCAACAATCTTAAAGGTTGGTTATAATGTGAAATTCAAAACCATATCTTATACTTTAAGTAAAAATTATCCCCATGCGTGATTTCTATATTGCTAGGTGTTGGTCATTTGGAAAATATTGATTTAGGTAGATCTTCCAAATGTTTGTGTATTTCATTATCAAATATCAAAAAGAAATTACATTTATTAATACCATCTTTTATCTCTTCATAAAAGTCTCTAAATATTAGAAATATGTCAAGCTCATAGTGGCAAATACAAGTTTTCCAAAATTCTAATTTTCACATGAAAGCTCAAATTTTTACCACTGATGACTTATCACTAGACTGGCATTTCCTTTCTTTTAAGTGACACTCATTTTTTTTTAATTTTTGAGAAAATGTCTGCCAAATGCCTTGTCTGGATAATTTGCCTGTCGGTCATTCTTTCAAGTAAGAATGGAATTCCATGAAAAAAAAAAAATGCTGGCTCAGCTCACAACTCAAATAAACACATAAGTGATTTTCCTTTAGATATCCACTATATTTCAATATTCAGCATAGTTTTTTTCACACTTCTCATGTTAAAATGATGTGTATTCAGAGTAAAACTTAATAAAAACAATTTTTCTGTTTCGTCAAAAAAAATTTTAAGTAAAAATGGCTTACAAATTTTTTTTAACTAAGAGTACATGATGGTGACCAATACAATGACCACTTTGGTGCCACTGTCTTGATCCATGCTAAGGTTCTAGCACTTTTACCCACCGTCAGTGTAAATGTGAACATAGCAAAAAAGGCAAAGAGTGTCTTAGTATTATGATAAAAATAGTTTTAAACTCATGAGCCCTCTGAAACAGTCTTGAGGACTCCCAGTGGTCCATGGATTACACTTTGAGAACTGCTGACTCAAATGCCTTGACTTTTATATTCCTGAGGCATACCTCCATGAAGTAATTCTTATAACCATGATAAACAAACCAAAGGATAGCGGCACACTTGGGTCACAGAAATGAACTCTATGGTCCCAGGGAAATACTGTACATCATCACTTACGTCGGCAAATTCACTTAGTGGACTGTAATGCCATATGGACTTCAGAGCAACAAAGGGAGAATCAACACCACCCACAGAGCCAGCCAGATATGGGCAATCAAAGCCTGAAAACACCAGTTTTGTTCCAGTAAAACTGTCAAGAATCCATATTAGTCATTTACACCCATATTTTCAGATATTCAATAGAAAAAAAAGAAAGCCTTTTGTGTGGGTAAAAAATGCAGTATAAACCCATGAGGCAAGACTGAGAAAGAGCAGATGCTTGTGTCTCTAGAGTTTGTACTTTTCTCTAAAAACACATCTGTCATCAACTTCAACCTAGAAGACCAACAAACTTCCTTTATAAATAAACGCAGTGGCCATTTTCATTTTAGTGACTCTGAATTCTTGATAATCAATCTGATGGCTGTGAACCACCAGCTAACACTCCTCCAATATGCTTTAGGCAGGGTGTCTTCACAAGATGGTCATTGTCTTGAGTAAACCAGAACCTATAAGAATCAGACCTGATGTGCTATAGTAAACAACATGGCATTTTTAGCTACTTGTTTAGAATTTCCATCTAAAGAAAGATATATGACAAGTTTCCACATTCCTCCCATTTCAAAACCCAAGAAATCCTTGCATTAAGTTGACTCACAGAGAAGAAATAATCCAGTGGAGAACCTGTGATTTATAACAATGATGGCGGTTGAAATGTTTCATTGCCTAATAAAGTCATCCTTTGACTCTACCTGGTCCTGTTCCCCTACCACTGCTCCAAATCTACCTACCTAGAGCCATGACCCTGTCTTGGTTCCCACAGCAATCAGGGCAAAAGAAAGTAGGCAGTCAACCAGTCTCATTCCTCTACCTTCCCATCTCTCCAGAGGTACCTGATACTGGATTACTTTCTTTCTTGCTAGGCTGGGCCAAGAGTAATATTCTAATCCTGAACCCAGTGTAGTGTACCAGGAATTGTTTCTGAAACTCCAGAAGTTCTTGAGCCTTTATCCTGACACCTCCTGGTCATGAGCTTCCCCTACTCTCCCCAAATCCCTGGAGCTGGACAAGCTAACTGATAAACACTGTTTCAACTTCCAAACAAAGGTAAAATTCTAACGGGTAGGTCAGAAATATCCTGGCAGCTGTATCTCCAGAGCTTTTCCTTTTAAGTACTAGCAACCCAGGAACACACTCTATGCTCCCCTACTATGTTCTAAATCTGATTCATAGACAAACATACCTGTCACCTGAAATCAGTACTATTCTCCTCTCTGCTCTCACCCAAAGTGACTCATGCTTAATGGCTAAGCTTTTGCATGAGTCCCTTTTTAATCACTGAACACTTATTCTGCCTGCCATCCAGGACCTAGAGTTACTTCTCTTTCTACCTCTGAACCCAAGGCTAAAGGATATAAACTTCCTTCTTGTGGGTACAATTACCTAAAGAGGATCTGACCCTTGGCTCCTTGGATGTGTGAGCACCACGCACTCCTGATTCCCAGAAGGAGATACTGCCTCCTGGGATCCCTAGACCTCGTCTCAGGCCCCAGGCACTAACTATCTGAAGCGGGGCTCTGAAGGTTTTGTTACCCTGTGCCTGTCCCTCTGCCTGGTTGCACTTCAAGTTTTTTAGTCTATCCTCTGCCTCGTCCCCCACAGCTATCACATCTGAGAGCCACTCTACTTCATAGACACAAACACATGTTCAGAAACAAAGAAAGCATTTCATAGTATCGTTTGGGACATTATAAATCACTGAATTAAAAGGCCAAATTAAAGTTTATGCTTTCATTGGCAAACCATTTTAGGGGGTACATTTTTTTATGTTTAGGAGGAGCAAGCCATTTTCAATCTCATTTATAAACAGCAATTACGTAAATACAATTTGTTTGGAGTCTACAGATCCATTTTATCTATTCATTAAAATAGAACCCCTGAGTCATTGCTTACAAATTACTATGCTTTCATATCCTTCCCTAGTTCTGGATATCCTGCATTACCTAACCCTAGGGAAGACTCAAGAGTCAAACCCTCAGCTAGTTTCTCCAAATATCTTCTTTGAATACATTCATCAGAATTACTGGAGCCATTGGCTAAAAATGCATATTGCAGAAAAAGGAGGCCATCTTGTACTTACTTTATCAGATTCTGAGTTCAGAGCCTGGATTTTAATGAACACTTTCATATTTAGGATTTGTATTGGTAGTAGTATTAATATGTCACACTCAGGATAATAGATGAATAAAGAAAGAAATATGCAAAAGAGCAAAAAGAATCCTCACCAACCACTGCAGGAAATCTGTAAGTAATATTTTAAATTGATGAATGAAAAATGAGGAGTACATGTGTATGATTTGAGAAAGACATCAGAAGAAATAGCTGAAAGCACTGGAAGTTTTCCCTTATGGGGAAAATGATATAGGGCAGGAGCAGCGTACTATTGGTTTTGTTGTTAACTTTTAGCAACATTTTATTTTTTTTCATACTCATATATTAACTTAATTAATATGAAAATACATTACAAATAAATAAAATACTCTATCCTTCAGGCTTCTAATTATTCAGATTAGTATTTCCATCCTACTTCCATTAATCTATGGTAGTAAAATTGGACTTTTTGAAAAAACAAACAAACAAACAAACATGGGAACCAAGGATACCAGGTTTTGTTTTTTTTTCAATTTTGATTTACTTTGAAAGGAGACATAATGTATTCCAACATATTATTTTATTTTTTTAAATGTTTATTATATTTTTGAGGGAGAGACAGAGAGAGACAGAGAGTGAGGTGGGGAGGGGCAGAAAGAGAGGGAGACGCAGAATCCAAAGCAGGCTCCAGGCTCTGAGCTGACTCAGAGCCCAACTTGGGGGCTAGAACTCACAAACAGGAAGATCATGACCTGAGCCAAAGTTGGACACTTAACCAACTGGGTCACCAAGGCACCCCTCCCACATATTATTTTAACTATTAGATTGGCTGTCTACTTCTTCAAATGATTAAAGAAACTTCACAGAAACCTTAATCTCAGTAAAATGTGCAAAAACACCATTAGAGTCCTACAAGTGGTAAAGATGAATTCAAAACATAATTTTGGACCATAAAAAATTTGGACCACTTCAAATTTTCTGTGTAATAGCCATACAATTCCTACAAATATGTCCCAGGATTTGGGATAATTTGATACTCTCTAGAAACTCCTGTAATTTTTCTTTAGCCAATCTTCATGTCAAATTTGTATAGTAGAGGTTGGGGCTCATGTGTTTAGGGTCTCAGGAGATTTGAGATGTTTAAAAGTCTGGTCAGAGAATTTGGAAGTTGGGAAGGATGGATCCTGGACAAAGACAGAAATATGGAGAGTCTGAGAACAGGGGAAACACAGGGGAAGGACAGTGAGCTAAGAGCAGGAGCAGATTCAAAGACTAACATCTCTCCCCGCTATTGCAGCAGTGCTGCCCTCTACCAGCAGAAGAACACAGAAAGGTACACAACCCACAGACATCAGATATGTTTCCTATGCTGAGTAAGTTCAAGTTTTTTCATCCCAGATCCATCATACTTCATCAGTGTCAGTCAAGGCTTACACTGAGGAAATGTCCTAACTGAAGAGTCTGGGTTCCCAACGATGTATGAGGACAAGACGTAGGTGGCAAACTGTGACAACTATGGGCATTAGTGTAAATGGGATAAATGATTTGTGTGTCACTAAGCCAATATTTCTTTGGTGTCACTAGGGAAAATGGAAAGGCCTTCATACAACATGAAGGGGATTAACTGGATGCTTCCTAAGTGAAGCCACTTATTTGAGAAGACCTTTCTTGGGTAAAGTGCAGCCCACACTTCCTTAAGTTATACCTTCCCACTGTGGCTCCCCTCAAATCTTAATTCATCTTACTGCTAGTTTTAAAGAGTATTTCAAGTTGGCTCAAAGCCCCTCAGATCACATATCGACCCCTGTGACAAAAGATACATTACTGTTCATTTTTGACTTCCAAGGGGAAGCCCAGAAGGGTGATCAGTCACATTATCACCATAGACAGCATGAGACAACTACTGTATCTGAGACAAACTCTGGGCGATTACAGGGAAAAGGCAAGGGATATTTGAGCATTTTGCCAGAATGATAGATCCTTTTCTGCCTCTTCTCCTGGATTTTTTTCCTTCTTTTTTGGCAAATGTTAAAGGGATTGGTCCACCCAGTCATAATCTTGTTAAGTGAAGCCAAATCTAAATTACCCTTGCAGGCTATTTCTTCTTCCAGGCAGAGCACATCTCAGAAAGTTGGCTATAACAAGTCTCCATTATATGTCTTGTAGAGCCTTAAAAAAGATTTGAGTTAAACACTGAGTTGGACTTTCCTGATTAAGAAAACTCTCATAAGGGAGTTCAGATTCTTCCTCAAATACTTTGAAGTCCCCATTGCCTTATGCAATTTAAGAGTTGCCTCTTTTAGAGGCCATGGAAATGGAGAAAGAGGTTGCTTGAGTATCTCTCTTCATTGTGAATTCCCCTAAACCTGGCATAGGATATGTGAAGGCAAAGCATGGGACGTGATCCCTGGAAGCAGCCCCTCACAGAACACGCCCAGCAAAACAAGACAGGGACAGTGAATCCTCCTGAATGAGAATATCTTCGATGATAAGTCTGTAGTATTTTCAAAATTAAAGCAGCTCCCTAAGTCCTATAATTGGGAAAGAATATCTAAAAAGCCCATCTTTTGATGACAGGGCCCTGGGAGTTTCAACGTAGGTTAGACAGCTCTCATCACTGCCAAGAGGATTCTAGAAGCCATGACTGATAAGCACTATGGAGCAGAATCATCATTAAATTTTTAAAAATTCATTATACCACCTGTTTCTCACCAGTATCCCACCACTGCCATCACATCTCAAGAGCAATAATATTCCACAAGAAAGTAAGTTCCCTGATGGCAGGGACTCACCTCTTGGTCACTGCTACATTTCAAACTTCTGCACAGTGTCTAGTCCTTAATAAATACTCAGTGGATGAATGAATGGATGACTGAATGCCCCAAACACAAAGGATGAGTATAGCTTAGACAAACTGGCATTTTCTTAGGATAACCATGTTCACAAGAATAAAGTATCAACCCAACAAATACTTCTTATGTTTCTACTGCATCAATACAAGGCAGCGAGAAAAGAATGCTGATCTGATGCCCTTGGTAATGCATGAGAACATGAATACAAGAATCACAATTCAACAAATTCTTTGAAGATTTGCTTCACAGCCAGAATTTGGTTTCACTTCTAGCTTCTTCTTATGTGAACATAGGTATAACTACCTCATATGAAAATGGAAGTCCCTACCTCCATGACTGTTAGAAAAACTAAGAAAAATATCACCTAAACATCATGCACAGTCCCTGACATAATATAAAGCCCTGTAAATACTAGCTCTCCTTAGGGTCATGACCGTATAGAGTGTGTTCATTTTGATTAGATTTCAATTCATTAAGTCAGATTAAAATCTTTTAACTGAGGGACTATCCAGAATTTAAAAAAAGAACATGCTCTTACAGAGTTGTACAAAGCAATTAGTCTCACTTAATTAGATAAAAGAAACCTTCATCACAATTGATCATTCAGTGTTGCCAAAGAATTCAGAGATAATAAACATCAGTGGCTGGAACTCATGTTAAGGAGCTAGTCATGCTAAAATACTTTTTTCCAAGAGTTTCAAAAAATGTTTAAAATCCTCTCCCCGTATTTCCATTAGCTTTATCCAAATAAAGAGCCATTTCTTCCACAAGTTTGTGATTCTACCGCATCAAGATTTGCAAAGCATATCTCACTCCATCAAACATGAATATTTATAAAAAATTAACAAACTGTAATGTAAAGGGCCAATTAAACTAACCCTGTATTTGTCGTCTCTCTATACACACATACACATACATACACACACATACTTACAACATATATGTGTGTATATATGAATGTATTTGTGTATGTGTATGTATGTATATATATTCTTTTTTTTTTTTTTTTCCAAAGAAATGTGCTCTTCAGAGAGGAGGGATAATTTGATTTTCCTGTTTGGGAAAATGCACTTATAGAAGGTAAGATCCCATTGGAAGATCCATGCTAACTGCAAAGTACACTGACAATCACTTGGTCCTCATTTTGCCCATTACTGACTGGCACTCTTGCCTGCTGGGACACAGCAGACACTTCTTTGGGGAATAATTCTGGGTAATTCAGTGCAGTCATCCTGCCCCTCAAGTTCTCTCCAAGTTCTTTTTTCCCCCCTTTTTCTTCTTCTTTTTTTTTAGTTTATTTATTTATTTTGAAAGTGAGAGCACAAGCATGGGAGAGGCAGAGAGAGAGAAAATCCCAAGCAGGCTTCGCACTGTCAGCGCAGAGCCTGATGCGGAGTTTGAACTCATAAACCACGAGATCATGACCTGAGCCAAAACCAAGAGTCAGCCGCTTAATCGACTGAGCCACCCGGTGCTCCCAAGGACTTCTCATTTTATCCTCCCAGTTTATTTTCTCCAAGTATGACTTACAGAACACATGCATCAGAGTCATGCAGAGAGTTTGGGTAAAACACAGATCCCTGTGGAGTGCCCAGATCTTTGCAATCAGAATCCCTGGGGTAGGGCTTAGGAACCTTCATTTTAACAAGCACCTCACGTGATTCTTAAACTGACTAAAAGTTAAGCATTGCCTATCCACATCTACTTCCAAAGGTGACTACCATCTACTTCCATGGCCTCGACCATCAGACTAGTTGGAGACCCCGGCTGACTTTTATACCTGGATGTCCGGTGGACAAAAGAAAGTGAACACACTTGCCATCATCCCCCCCTCAAACCCATTGTCTGTTCCCCAGGGGGTAGTCTAGTTGGATTTTTCACTGCGTAAATCTTTCAGTGTCTCCTCTCTACTCTCAGGATAAAAGTCAATAAAGAAATCTCCAACTACTTGTCTCCCCCTCTTGCTTCCACTACTCACTACACTCATCCTAAACCATTTCTATGATGTTTCATGGTTTCTCTGATCCCTGAGCCTTTGCACATGCTGTGCTTTCTGCTTCCCTTCCAAATTCTTCTTTCCTCTGACACACCCACACCCACATTTTTCAAGATTTTATCCTGCTGTTACTTTTTCTGAAACACTTGAAGAATAGCTCCTTTTTCTCCCCGACCCCAAACTAAGGTCAGTTTCCCTCCTGTATAGACTCACTGGCACCTTCTACTAGTCTCTGAGCACCAATCACTCATGTGCCAAGATTCTGAGTACTTCATGCCATTTTATGCTCCTTACTATCCTGGTCTGTAATTGCTGGTTTATTTGCTTTCATTCTTCACTAGAACTCCATGGCTCGGGAACTACATCTATCCTATCTGCAATTGTACCCCTATGTGAAGCACAAGGCCCAGCACCCAGTAGAGCCCCACATGTATTTGTGAAATGAATCAATGAACAAATGAGGGGTCCTTGCTGCCCAAACTCCCCTGAATATGAGAAGGATGCTTTTGTGCCTGTGACATCACTCCAAGGAGGAGATTAAACTTAGCAACATCAGGCAGTTTTCCATGAAGGCTGCATGAGCTCATTCTCCAAGGACTTTATTGAGGTTGAGAGTACAAATGACTCAGAGCATAGGGAAGAAAAATGTTTTTAATGCATCTTGGCTCCCAGAAGTAAAATCTGAGGGGGCTGCTGAGACAAGAGTCAACCTTGGATAGCAGAGCCCTTGATCTTGGTCCCCTGACCAGAGAAAGGCTGCCGGTCTACCAACATGCCTTCTAATCCCAGCTGTCCATACCATGTGATTTATGAAAGAATCAAAACTCAAGTCTCCATAGTATACAAGCTGTTTGGAAGTTGGTTGGGAGAGTAATGCTCTTTTGCAATTTCTCTAAAGCTATATTCTAGACCCAGTGATGCAGTCCTGCAGGCAACTCATTTCCAAAAGAGGACACCCATTTCCCAAAGATTGACTCTTCCTTGGAACAAGTAAATCAGATGTCAACCAGATCATCCATCTGTAGGGCTACTGCTCCTCAGGCTTCTGATAACCTGTAGTTTTCTTTTCCTGTTCTGATCACTGATGAAGATTTTACAAGCAGATCAGACACTAGGGTCTTTCCTACTGCTAACTTGTATTTTCACCCATCAGACCCCTTTCTGAGTCAAGGCAAGCAGCACATTTCAGTTCCAAGGTGAGACAAAAGGAGTACAAGGCATAAAGCCACATGGTTTTTGTCTTTTTTCTTTTTCAGTTTTGTTTTGTGATTTTTACCTCCTGGGAATTTGTCTTTCATCTTCCAGATTTACAGGGAAAAAGTAAAACAACTTCCAAGGAAAAAATTCCACTGCAACACGGTTTCTCTGCGGCATGAAACATCTCAGGAAGTATTTGCGATAAAGTCAAGGCAGACCTGCATCAAAAGGATCAGAAACTTGAAGCATTAAACAAGTGTGAGCCACGTTTAGGATTGTAAAGGAAATATGGAACCCGTCTTGGTGTCCACTTTCATCTCTAAACTTTTGCAAGGTATGCCGAATCTTGCCAGGGCCAAGGTCCATAGAGACCTTCTAAATGAGTATCTGAAGGTTATAAAACTGAGCCCACCTTCAATACTAGGTCTCTGCTTGATCAGGCTAGTTTTAAAGGCTAGAACCATCTATAACTTCTCAGTATGTGCTAAAGGTGAGATTTCCCTCTATATTTTAGGTCACTGGGGGTGGGAAGTGATGGAAAGTAGCACATTTCCATCTGGTTGCTAAGAGAGGAAATGTTCCCTTATACCCCAGGTCACTTCTTTGAAGTCAACCTATTTTTCTGCAGCCCATAATTTGATCCTTCAAATTAATATTTCTCTGTTTTCTCTTACCAAGGAAGGTTGGATTGCAGACTAGGTATGGTTACTGGTTACTTAGAATTTGGTAAATGCAGTCCAGGACATGGACAATGGTTTTAGATCCCAGCACTGACAAGGGAAGTAGTGGATTTCAAGTCACACTGAAGTGAATGCTCCCTTCCCCAGGACTCATTCATGAGACAACTACTGGCTTGTGTCAACAAGGTTACATATCTTTGGTGGAGGCACCCGGCAGAACAGACTGGTTCTTCCCAGGAGAGAGCAACATAGATGACAATGAGGTTACAATTTTAGAAACTGTAGAAAACACCGAGCATGCAGTCTTCTGTGGCAACAACAGCTGGCTAGCCCTTTTGCTCAGTAAATTCTCAGAGCCTGCCCCAGCATCACCTGGGAGCTCTTTGAAATGCAAATTGTAAGGCCAGACCCCAGACCTACTGGAGGTGAGGCCTGGCAATTTAAGTTCTAACAAGCACTTCAGAAGATTAGAATGTGAACATCACGGCTTTACTCGGCGGTTCCCGAATCTGGCCAGTCACTAGCACCACGAGGCAGCATTTTATTTTTTTTAATACATATATTTTGTTGTATGCACCCAATTGCTTTTTACCAATATCAGTACTTAACAGTATTTCTTTTCAACATTAATATAAATAAAAGGCATTATTCTTAAATTTTGTGCCTAAGATTTTTACTGTACGTCCTGGTGTTACAACTTTTTTCCTAAAACTTATTTCTATGAGTAGTCAAAAATTTTTTCAATATATTTGTAAAAGACAAAACTTATCCTAACATTGAATTGGCTGGCCACTATTGCCTTCACACTTGTACAAAGGGAGTTGTTGCTTCTTCTGAAAATGAAAGTTATTTCTTCACCTGAAAAATGAGACTTTTAAAACGAGTGAAATTCAGTTTTACTAAAAAGAAGTCATCCAAAACAGACTAATGCCTGGTCTAGTTGTAATGGCATGGTTTTGATAAAAACATTTCCCCATAAACATGGCTTCAATACTCCCCTGTTTCGGACTTAGATTGTGTGATAATTACCCTAATCCTAAAGCAGCTCACGCAGAACTAGAGTCAAAGCCCTGGGCATCATGTCGTTCAATCCTTTTATCTGTGAACCCAGTGTGTTTACAACACCTGTGCACCACACAGAGCTCTGAAAAGATTTTGTGACTTTGAGATGAACCAGGCATTTCCCTTTTAGTCACACTCTAAATATAATTGCTTATCGCTAGTGGTACATCCGAATAGTAGAACATACAATGTAAATCTTTTTTTAAGACGAGGCATTTTAAAACTTTCTAATCCCAAGGACTACTTCCTACCTACAGAATGAGAATTTCCCCAAGCTCAAATGATCAGCCTGCAACAGAGGCCACTGACTGACTCTCATTACTCAGCACAGTGAGCAAAACACCTCTGGGGAGTGCCTGGGGCTCCACTGGGAGGCTGACAATTTTCCAATTCCTGCTTTACCCAGTCTCTAGAAAGTCTCCCAAAACTCTTCTGCTTTAGTATCAAGTTGATTTCTGATTTAAAATTAAGCTGATTTCTCTTGTTTGTAATAAACAGCAATATTAACTAATACAAACATTTTACCTGAAAATTCTGAATTTGCAATAAATATACATTAAGTGATATATTGGCTATTGCTTTTCCTAAGAGCTGGAAGAATGCATTGGCAGAATTGCAAGATGAACAAAAGTGTTTTGTAGGAGCAGGAAGTTACCCAGATAAAACTGGAAAATTGGGAACCACAGAGGACAACACATTACAAAGAATTTAACATCCACTATATGCAAGTTGATAAAGACAACCCAATCCCTTTAAACAAATTCAAGTTTCACTACACATGTACACATCCAGATTAATTCCATTCCAGAAACTAAAAGAAATTGCAGATATGATCTTCAAATGCAGTCAGTAATCTAAGAATCATGGAGAGCTGAAACCAGTTTTAAACATGGGACAGGGCAAACAATGCCCTAATTTTGAAAGAGAAGGGAAAACTGAATTTTAGAAATGTCAGACCAGTTTAATAATGTGCTTTAGAAATAGTTCAGGTGCTGCATTAAACATGTAGGTTTGAACATTCCAGAAAGTAAGTAAAGTGATCATGGGCACATGCAAAAATTATTCAGGAAATGACCACAATGGAAAGCCCTCTCAGGTCTGTTTTATATAGTCACCAGGATCACTAGGGATCAAAGGATATCTGAACCATGCTGTCTCTTTGTTTCAGTAAGGTAACTGGCAAACATCCCGTTACTTTCCAGGAGAGAGGATAAAACAATATGTGCAATGAATGTGAATGTCACCCAAACAGAAGTTTTCAGCTGTGCAGTAAATATGATCAGGGGATAGATTATGGCCCTGCGTTTTCTTTAAAGTCTTTAAAACTACAGGACACGTGCGTTGCTCAGTCAGTTAAGTGTCTGACTCTTGATTTCGGCTCAGGTCATGATCTTACAGTCCGTGGGATCGAGCCCCACTTCAGGCTCTGTGCTGACAGTGCAAAGCCTGCTTAGGAGTCTCTCTCTCCCTCTCTCTCTGCCCCTCCTCTGCACGTGCACTGTCTCTCACTCTCTCTCAAAAAAAAAAGATATAAACATTTTCTTTTAAAAAGGCTTAAAATTACAGTGTTCTCATTTTGGGGGGGGGCGGGGGACAGGAGGAGAGGCTAGCCTTCTGATCTGATATCTAAATGAAATATCAAAGCCATTATTCCCCAAATGTTACTGTACCTGCTCATAAAATGTGTGTTATTTTCTGGAAGCACTGGGCCCAAGGTGGGACACACCCTCAGATCTCTCTGCTTGAGCCCCGTTGCTGGGAGGAGGGTCTAGGAGCTCTAGATTCAGAAAACATGCCTCTCCTATTCAGCCCCATGGGTTTAGAGGACTCCATCTTCAACAGAAGCCCTTTCTGGTCAGAATTAGCAGACAGCTAAGAAAAACCAATATTACTCTCATCAAAGTTTTCATGTGCTCAAATGTGCATGTCCTCTTTTGAACTTTTCCATTTCTGCTTCTTGCATCTTACAAAAAGAAAGTTGACAGTGCTGTCATAGAAGCCACTGTTGAGGTGCTTTTATCCACAGGCGTCTACAGGTAATTAGGGAGAGTGAGCATTCCTCACTCACTTCAGATTCCCTCTAGGTAAACTTCTCATAGACATGGATTTACTTCATTGACAACATCAGTCTTAGGAGGTATCACTTTTACACCTCTTACTATGTAATAGGCCACTCTTCTAAGCGCTCTTAATAAACCATTCCATCTTTTCCAACTCTGTGAAGTATTATTATTATTGTCCTATTTTACAGATGAGGAAACAAAGGCACAGAGCAGTTAAGTAACTCACCCAAAGTCACACAGAGCATTGGCTGGGAAATTTGAATTCAAATTCAGGTATTCTGACTCTAGAGCCCAATTTTTTTAATCTTCCATACTATATTCGACTTCTGTGTATTTGTCCCTTAACCTGAAAGAATTTCAGCACACATTTAGATGAATCATCAGAGTATATACCCAGTCATGATACACAGAGCATGAAATGCAAGGCTCTTTATTGATCACAAAGGTATTCAATATTCTGCTTCCCTTCCAGGGAATACGACATCACAGGGGATAGAAACACTACTTCCTAGTGGGCATATTAATGATAAGAAACCAAAACAAACTCGTAAGCATCCTTTTAAAAATAGGGAGGGGTGCCTGGGTGGCTCAGTCAGTTAAGTGTCTGACTTTGGCTCAGGTCATAATCTCGTGGTTCTTGAGTTGGAGCCCCACATAGGGAGGGCGGTGCTCCGCATTGCTTAGGACTCTTTCTCTCTTCCTCTTTCTCTCTGCCCCTCCCCAACTTGTGCTCACTCGCTCTCTCTCGCTCTCTCTCAAAATAAATAAACTTTAAAAAAATAAATAAAAATAAAAAAGAGGGAAATACTGAAAATATGCCAGTAAGCTAAAGTTAATGATAAATGAAAATGAATCATTCAATTCTATTCTTGCTAACCTGTAAAATACATAGATATTCTATCGTGCTGACTTGACTCTTATTTAGTGAACATATAAACCATTTATAAAGAGGTTTCCTTACAACCTTCATTCCTCAATATCATTTCCTATAAGATCTTAATTTGCCCAATCAAAATTCTCATACTAGGTGTTTTCAGGGCGCGAGCTCCCCAGATGTGAGGAAGTGCCATGCTCCAAGCTCATCACATCACAATGCTGCCTGCAAGGGCCATTGAAATGGGACCCAGGGCTGCCTCACACATTCACAGAGCACAGGACATCCCTCTTCACCTGGCTCCACAGACATTAGTGCCATCCTGTGCATTTCAGGAAGCTTCCCATCTGCCGCCCCTTTTCTGTAAATAGTGAATCTCCTCCACATGTCTAACTGCAACGTCATCTCTGTCAAAAACACCTGGACTCTTTCAAAGCCAGCTCCTCTTGGCTTTATTCTCTCTGTTTTTTTCAGTCTCTCTACTTGCCTTTCCCATATTCTCCCACGTTCAGGAGAAAAAAAAAAAACCCTACACGACGTGCCTTTTTGGTACATTGATTTGATTTGGTAATCCTCCTTTCATTTAATTTGTTAGGTTATTCACTCATTTCATCCACCCAACAAGTGTCAAATGAGCACTAGTATTTGTCAGACATTGTCCTAGGCTTTCAATGACATGTGACAGCAGATGCAGTCCATATCCTCTTGGAGCTTGCAAAGTAATCTATGGACAATGAAATAACCCCACCAGACTTACTTAGATTCACTGGTATGTGCAATGAGAGGAAGGAGAGGGAACTATGAAGAGCCTCTAAGAGTTTTAAGCAAGAGAAAAACATGATCAGATTTTCATCTTAAAAATTTAATATATAATAAAAGTTCACAGTGGCTGCCTTTGGCTGAAGGCAATGATTATCAATGGCTATTCTATCTCTTAAAGGGAAGGTTGATGAGAAATTTTAAAATAAATAAATAGATTACGTTGACCACACCGGAATCCATACATCAAACTTAACCTTACAAAAATGGGTACAATCAGATATTAGGTGTCTCCTAATGGAAGTACATGATACCAACTATGACATATTCTTTCTAGAAAATCAGATCTATGTCTGATCAATCCTCTAGATAGAACTACAAATTTCCAAAGGACAGAAGAATGAGTTAAATGACACTAGGGGAATGCCATCAGAAAACCTAGAATGTGGGAAATACCAGTATACAAATAATTTCATTTATTTATAAATAAATTATAATGACAACAAAAAAAGAAGGAGATGGAAACTTTGAATTAAGAGAAAATTAAGAGACATATAAGCCAATTGTAATATACGGACCTTGTTTAAATACAAACACACCAACTGTACAAGAAAAAAAGTGAGAGAGAAATGTATACACCACTGAACACTGAAGTAACATTAAGGAATTATTGGTAGATTTTTAAAGGTATGATCATGTATTGATGCTTTTTTCTTTCATAAGAGTCCTTATCATTTAAAAACATATACTGAAATATGTACCGATGAAATAATCATAAGTATAGAAGGTGCTTCAAAATAATCCAGTGTATATGAGGAAAGTAGTTGAAAGTCCAGATGGAACAAGATAAGCTATGCATTGATGGCCATTGATGGTACATAAGGGCTCACTACACTATTCTCTCTACTTTTGAATATATTGATTTTTTATTGTAAAAGTTTTGAGAAAAGAATGTTTTTGATAATGCTTGCACAGTTCTAAATTTACTTTACAAATCATTGAATTGTAACTGAAACTAGTGAATATTATGGTATATACATTATATTTCAATACATTTGGGGGTTTTTAAATTGCTTTTTTACATTTTTGAGAGAGAGAGGGTACAAGTGGAGGAGAGGAGCAGAGGGAGAGAGAGAGGGAGAAAGAGAGGGAGAGAGAGAATCTTAAGCAGGCTCCACGTTCAGCATGGAGCCAGACATGGGGCTCAATCCCACGACTCTGGGATCATGACCTGAGCCAAAATCAAAAGTCAGATACTCAACCAACTGAATCACCCAGGTACCCCTCAATAGAGTTGTTTTAAGAATCCAAAAGAAGAATTGAAAATCTTCCTGTTAAAACAAAAAATAATAAAATAAAAATAGCAAAGACTAAATAAGACTAGTTAGGAAGCCTTCAATGGAGATCAACTGAGTGAGGACAGTGGCTTGAACTGGAATGGAAGCAGTGAAGATGGAGAGGAAAAGATTCAAGAAATATTTACACTACAAACTCTACAGGGCTTGGTGGATGGTGGAAGGTGGGGAGAAGGAGAAGCTGCCAAGTGTAATTCCCGGGTGGGTGGCTCTCAAGTGGACAAAATGTTGTGTGACTTGCTTAGACAGGGAAGTGCAGAGATACAGGGTTGGTGGGGGTGCTCATGAATTCTGTTACGGTACCCTCGGAATAACCAGCAGACATGAGGAGGGGCAACTGGAACCTAGGAGAGAGGGCTCGACTCAGTGTTCAGCATGCAATTTCTAGGTCTTGGGTTCTTTTCAGCCATGTCTGTCTGCTATTGAGCCGGGCCTTCCAAGCTGAGACATCTGGGCATCCCAGAAGTCCGACAACCTAAAAAGATGGCAGTAAAAGGCACTGCCCTTTCAGAAAGTTTGAGCTAATCATTTTTAAATATAGTTTAGAAACATTGTAAATTTTTAATATTCATTCCATTTAAGACCATCTTTAGAGGAGAGTTTAACCTGATTTGATTTACTCTTATGATTGATTCATTTTTATTTTCCTTCTCTCAGACTTTTGCTAAGCTTGTGGTTCATACCTCTTTGATTATTTTATTTGGTTGTGATCATTGTTATAGGAATATTTTATTGGTGTAATTTGCTATTGGTATATTTTGTTTATTGGCATAGTTTCTTTGATCTTATTTTTCTCTAGGGTTTGAGAAACCCTAAGGTCTTTCTCCATGGGAGCATCCACAAGGGTGGAGAAGAAAGTGGTGTCTGGTTTTATGTGTGTGTGTGTGTGTGTGTGTGTGTGTGTGTATGTGAGGTAAGAGAATGAGGAACAGGTGTTTCAAGACATCAGCTCTTTTTCTGGAAGACAGTTTAAAACAAAGAAAAATTAAATATGTCATAAACTGAAAAGTAAGTCCATTTCTTTAACTAAGCCCTATTTGCCGTATGATTAATGCCAGTTCCTTTGAGATACCAAATTAGATTTCTGCCTCTGTCAATTTTCAGAGTTCTTGAGAGTACATTCTTTGAGGTTTGGGGGCTATTTTTGTGATATATTGTAAAAGGCTGTATTGAGGACTACCATTTAAATGAGATTTTAAAACTAAAATCCCTCATAGGAAATCAAACTAAAATGAGCGGCATTTAGTCTCCAATGAACTTTTAGCCTTTGCCATCTTTTTAGCTTACAGAAGTTTCTCGTTCCCAGTCCTCTTTTGTACAACATCTCAATGCAGTTTGTATTGGAAAACTGATTTCTCTTACTTCCCTCTTATTAAGTTTCTATGCCCCTTACCAATTTCAACCTAATAATTTGCAGATTTCATTTGGCTTCATTTATTCCCATTGTTGCTATTTCAAGGCCCTCCCAATTGCTGTATGACATTCAACTCTGGATGCATTCTTGGGGTTTTTCCTTTCAATTAAATGCTTCCAGAAACAAAATTTCGGAAAATGGGTTCACCCTAGCTGACTCAGATCTGAAAGCCTTTCCAAAGAGATTTTTACAGGGAAAATATTACTGGCTTTCAACCTCAAGCAGTGAGTTCTGGGCTGCACTTTGAATCTGGTTTTCATTTTTCATATCTCCAGCAATGTAAAAATCCCAGCAAAGTAATAGTCTTTGCTAAGAAGGGCCCCGATCTCTGGAATGTACTTGTTCTCTTTATCCAAAGGAATTTCAAGGTACAGTATAAACTTTCTTTTCTTGCCCTGACTAACTGAAAGCAGCAAAGCTCTTATTTACATTTTGATTTAAAAGGTTTCCCTTTAATGGAAATTTTTACTCATCTTCCATAGTGTGGTATGACAATGTGTGAGCTCAGTCTTTGTGAAACTTTGCATGTGCAAAATATGCATTTTATTTCCTCCAATGATACCATCAGAGGCAGCAAAACAAGTTTCTAATAAATTCTTTTTCACTGTTTTTTTTTAATGTTTATTATTTATTTTTGAGAGAGTGAGAGAGACAGAGTGTGAGCGGGGGAGGGGCCGAGAGAGAGGGAGACACAGAATCCAAAGCAGGCTCCAGGCTCTGAGCTGTCAGCACAGAGCCTGACATGGGGCTTGAACTCATGAACCACAAGATCATGACCTGAGCCAAAGTCTGTGCTTAAACAGACTGAGCCATCCAGGTGCCCCAAGTCTCTAATAAATTCTTAAAGGTACAGGATCATTCCATCCTTGCTACTTGAAGTATGGACCAACCACATCCACTGCACCTGGGAGCTAGTTTGAAATGCAGACGAGGGCTTCACCCCAGACCTACTGAATCAGAGAGTCTGCATTTTAACAAGATCCTCAAATGATTCACATATACATTAAAGTCTGAGAAGCACTCCAACAAGATTCCGGGTGGTGTTGCTGCTGCTCTGGTCCATGGACTACACTCTGGAATGGAAGAGGAAAAAGTACAGTGGTACCATAGAAAAGAGATGGCCAGAATGAATCTCCAGAAGCAGGATAGAAAGCCAGGCAGTTGTAGACCCCGTTACGTAAAGAATTTGAGGAAAGGTGCTTTAGATGTCAGTTCTAGAAGAAAAAGTTCTGGAGGAAGAGAATAATAAAGAGGGCTTTTCATACATACACATGCATGCATGCATGTATCTATGCACGTATGTGTGCATATATGTTACAATTTCTAAATTTCATAACAATTTTGCAAGGTACACATTTTCAGCTTTTTTTATAAAAAGGAATACTGAGGTTCATTGAGTTTAAGGAGCTTACCTAAAAATCACATAAGAAGTTAATACTGTGCAGGGAGGCCTGGGTGGCTCAGTCAGTTGATCGTCCGACTTCAGCTCAGGTCATGATCTCACGGTGCGTGAGTTTGAACCCCACTTGGGGCTCTGCGCTGACAGCTCAGAGCCTGGGCCTGCTTCGGATTCTGTGTCTCCTTCTCTCTGCCCCTCCCTCACTCATGTCTGTCTGTCTGTCTGTCTGTCTCTCTCTCTCTCAAAAGTAAATAAACATTAAAAAAAATTAAAGAAGTCAATAATGTGCATAATTCAAAGCTAGATTTAGCCAAATTCAAAGCAATTCTCAGAAAAAAATATTCTCTTTACTGTTTTCTCACAATCTAATGATTAAATGATTAATAACTTTTGTTTGTTTGTTTACTTATTTATTTTTGAGAGAGAGAGAGAGTAGAGAAGGGGCAGAGAGAGGGGGACAGAGGATCTGAAGTGGGCTCTGCTGACAGCAGAGAGCCGAAGGCAGGGCTCAAACTCACTAACCTTGAGATCATGACCTGAGCTGGAGTCAGATACTTAACCAACTGAGCCACCTAAGGGCCCCTGATTAATCATTTTAATTTCTAACAGATAACCTTACTAGAATCACTACCTGGATAAAAAGAAGCATAAGACAAAACCCTGTTCTCAAAGAAAACACCATTTACTCAATATAAATTGAAATTTTTAACCCAATTTTTTTTACCAAAAATTATTCTTCTGAAAAAAAGATCTCCTTTAAAGTCAAGCAGTCACAAATCTCTCATATTTAGAAGGCATTTTCTAAATTACTTTATTCTGAATATCGAATTTCTATTTAGGGAAGACCCATTAGCCTGAATGTATGTCAGTCAATACCAGCTGAAAGAGGTCAACTAGTGCAATCTGTAAAAAATAAATAAATAAATAAATAAATAAATAAATAAATAAATAAAAAGGAAAAGAAAGAAATTTGACAAGGATATGATCATTATTCCTAGAGTAAAAGTTCACATTTTTTAAGCATAGAATATCCTCCTAAACAAAACTTTCAAAGTTCACATTAAAAAGTAGTATAGCATGTAGACATTGTGAAATTCATAACTATAATCCCAGTAGAGATCAACAAAAATAATGAATAACCCTAATGTTATATTAGTGGATACTTGTGACAACATCATGCATAGGTTTAATAAGTACAAGATCTCAAGCGACTTAAATGAAGATGAAGATGGCTAATTCTGGAAAACCATGACTTGATGACTCAAAGAGTAGCCCTACTGATGTCAAAGTTCCATGATGAAGATGCATGTAATTAGTATCGATAAAATTATTCTTATAAAAAGTGATACTAGAACAGCTATGTTCCTTAAATGACATTTATATAACAAGGAATTTTCAATATGTATGTATCACTAAATTAGTAAGTTAAAATTAAAGGTAGACTTTTGACTATCCCATCTACACCCCCCAAGAATATTTTTATTCAAGTTAACTCAAAAAATTTCTCTAGAATTTTCTCACTGAGAAAATGGAGGTAAGCCTCCCTAATACCATGGCATATATAAGCACTTCTAATATTCAGGGAACAGAGAGAGAAAATTACACAACAATGTGATAAATGATAATAGTGAACTATGCACAAAATGCAAACAGAGGAAGGAGCAAGAAATTGGGGTGACCAGGGAAGGCTTCTCAGGAAATGACATCTGAGCTAAATTTCAAAGGAAAACAGAAAAGGAACTGAAGGGAAACACTACAAACATAAGGAACTGCATGTCCTGAGTCACAGAGGTAAAAAGACATGGCATGCACCAAGAAGCGTGTGATTTATAAGACATGTGAGAGAGGGTGGATGTATAAACATATTTGCAGCTGAAAGTAACTGTTTAACCTGACCCTGGGGCTAAGGTAGGAGACAGAAACATGGTATCTTATCAGAATTACCTGGAAGGTCACCTTCCTTCTAAGATTGGGTTATTTCAACAAAAATACTTGATGATCATTTTCCTGCTCTTGTGTCCAAGCAACCAGGCAACACAGAGCCACAGTACAAGCCTAGAGATGCATGCAAAATAATACTCTTAGAAAAATGTTTTGGGGAATTTCCAATTTTCTAGAAACAATGCCGGAAACTAACTGAACAGGTCAAAGAGGAGACATGGAAATCTCAGCCTTAGTTTAGAGCAGCTTTTTCCATCACATTTATCTCTTGACAGGGCAACCAAAGGTAATGACTTCTCTCACACATTCATAAACTTTGTGTAGGGATGCACACTCTTCCAGCCACAGAACACTCCTTTACTCTTTAGTTGTATTTATTTTTTACATTTCATTATATTAAGTGCTAATTGTTATTATATGGATAGTAATGATATTATTAAATAGCCAACTCTGCTGTTTGCATTGGGAGGAGGCAATAATTGGAACACTTGTCTTGCATGAAATGACCAATGTGGCCCTTACTAGAGCAAATGGAAAGTCTTCTCCAAAAGTAAATCCCCCCTTCTACTAACAGAGCACCTTCATGGAGCGCAGTTTGGGGAGGTTCAGAAAAGCTATTTAATCTCCTTTTCCAGTCCTTGAGAGTTCAGAGAGAATGAAGTCTACTCTCAGAACATTCAATAACAAACACATTCAAGGATTTTGCTTTAATATATAATTTCACTCCTAATAAAAAGAATCAAATGGCTACTTCCTTATTAACATGATGCTGTATCAACCCAAAACCAACCCCATGGATAACAGAGAATCACTGGGAATACTGTCATTCAATTTAGGAACAAGACAAAGATATCCACTATCACCAGTATGATTTAACACTGTTCTTGAAGTGCCAGTCAGCAATTGTGCAAGAAAAGAATTGAAACATATACACACTTTACAGAGGAAGTAAAAATTATTATTGTCAGTGACATGTTGGTTCATAGAGAAAGTCCAAGAATGACTCCAATAAACATATCAATGAGATGCTATGTAAACTAAACAGACTATTTAAAAATTGATAACGTAATAAGAAAATTCTGGAAAATTATGAAAAGATAAGTGACATAATATTAAGATAAAACAATCAGAATAATAAGAAAAAAACTGGGGGAAATATTTTTTTTAATCTCAGAGACTGGGAAGGTCCTTCCTCATAGTGACATAAAATCGAAGATCTAATAAAGAAAAGCCAAATGAATTTAACTACATAAAAACTAAAATACTCTGCGTGAAAAAAATGCTACAGAATAGGCAACAAAAAATTACAAAATGTAATACGTATCACAGACATAGGGTCAGTTTCTTTAATTTTTAAAAGCCCTTAGACATCAATACAAAAGATCAATAATCCAGTAGAGAAATAAATAAAAGATACTTCACAAAAATGGAAATATATATGCTTCAAGTATCATATTTCATCAATTCTAAGTTTGCTTGTTATATGTTAGCATTTCTAAAGTCTGAGTCTTATAATCAATGGTTCCTTAAATGTGATGACAAACTGTACTACATAAAAAAAAATATTGAACTGCATTCATAGGAAGAGAAAATCAAATTAAAACTACAATGAAATAATATTTTTCACCCATTATGTTGACAAAATAAGACAATAAAAATATTCTATTAGCAAGGAATAGACCAACAGGCACTCTCACCCACTGTTTACGGAGGTGAAAATCACTTCAACTTTCAGGGAGAACAGTTTGGCAGTGGCAAACAACAACTGAAATGTACACTCTGATCCAACAACTTTAGTTCTAGGATTTCACCCTAACAAAATATTTTCACATATGTGAAATGAAATATGTACAAATATATATCAATTACATCACTGTTTATAAAATCAAAATATTGTAAAGAATATATACTTACATCCATAAATAAATTACCCTATGCCCATGAATAAATTATCCTCTACCTATAATTAGAATAATATGCAGCCATTTAAAATAATGAAGCAGTGCTTAAATACATTGATTTGGAACAACATCCAATACACAATTAAGTGGAAAAAGTAATGTAGAACTTTTTTATAAAAGTATATATAATATTACCATTTGCAAGGATAATACGTATATATAAATGGAAATGAATATGTTTGTGATTGTATATGCATAGACTATTTGTGAAGAATACACAAAAACCTAGTAACTATGGTTATCTCTAGAGAATACTAAAGAGACTGAGTGACGGGGTGAGTGGGGAGACTTCATTTTCACAATTTACCATCTTGTACCTTAGAAATGTACATGTATATGTGAAATTTAGTCAAACAATTAAACTTTTAATTTTAATAAAATATGTATAAAATTTCTAACCTTTATATATATGTATAAAGTTTTTAACTTTAAAACCAGGGCATAGAAAGGTTTGCCTATCATTGACTATCAGAATCCCATGATTTTACGGCAAAAAAATTCATCTATGATTAAACAACATGCCCAGGATCTATCCTGGCAGACTATCTCAATGTCCTTTCCAATGTTAAGGTTCTATGTTTTTATCTTATTTTATTATGGTTAAGGAATACAGTGAATTAGATATAAGAAGGGGCAGTTTAATCACCATTCACTGAATCCTGACCTAATCTAGGAAAAAATTCTCAGAAAATCATATTAAGAAGGTATCTTGGTAGATAAAGGCTGGTCCACTCTTAAACAGATGGAAGAGTAAATGTGCTCCCTAAATCTCCCTCATTCTGGCCTGTTCTCCATTTCTCAAACAAAGGAATAATCACATAAAACATGAATTGGTTACTTTGTGAATGTACCAATGTGTACTAACAGTCAAACTAGGGCCACCAAATTCATGAAGCTCTCTCTCCAATTGCATCCCAAAGGGGAAGGAAAAAATTACAATATACAGGTGTCCAAGAAACATCATTGTTTCCAAGTAATACACCAACACTATCAGACAACTGGGAACTCCTGATGACTAAGTGATGTCCATCTGTCAAATCTATCCAATTGCTAGTTAAGCAGAAAATGTCACTGACCCTACCTAAAATAAGTGCCCTTTGCTCCCAGCAGCAGTAGCATAACCCAAAGACAATAGTACAGTTTAGAAATCTTGATTTCTGGAGTACTCATCAATTTAGCTCTGGCTATTTGTTTTTATCTGCTTTCTGGTTTTATCATTATTCCTTCTCTTTTCCTTGGCAAATGACAGAGTTTGGTAAGGTCTGCTTTCCAGTGAAAGCTTGCCAAAAATACATGATAATTTTAAGGATTCCTTCATGCACTGTAAAACCTAACTCTCTCTCTCTTTTTTTTAATGTTTATTTTTGAGAGAGAGAGCACGCGCGCATGAGTGGAAGGGAAGGGGCAGAGAGTGAGCAGAAAACACAGAATCCGAAGGAGGCTCCAGGCTCTGCGCTGTCAGCACAAAGCCCAACGTAGGGCTTGAAGTCACAGACCATGAGATCATGACTTGAGTTAAAGTCGGACACTTAAGTGACTGAGACACCCAAAAGCCCCTAAAACCTAACTCTTAATTAAGGAGACATATACCAAAATCTCTCTCAGAATTTAAAAACTCATCATATTTTATCTATTTTTTCCTAAGGCTTTTAAGGTAAATTAGCATTATGTATATATCTTTAAATACAGAGGAATACAATGATTACTTCAGAAAAAAATTATTGCTTTTATTTAAATTATACTTTGGCCATTATCCTACTTGTTACAGTAGCTTATTTAAATAAGGAAAAAATGGAATTAGAACTCTGTAATTTCTAATTTCATAATAGAAAAATAATATATACTATCCAGAGTTGCTAAGCATGCAGGAAAACATACCTTTGCATATACTAAGATCTAAAGTGTGAATTAAGAGAGTATCTGTGGAACACAAATTGGCAAAGCATAACAAAAAAAATGTAAGAATATTAATATCTTTTGGCCTAGCAGTCACATTTCTAAAAATATACTACCTTAGAGAGAAACTTAAAAACACAAAAAAGATTTAACCTCACCTTCACCTTTAAAAGGGCTTTCCTCATACTTAAATGAATTGATAAAATGAATTTCAAAAGTAACATAAAATGATTCTGGGCAGATTTCAAATTCTAAAATGGTAGAGAAATGACTTCTGAAAATTCACTCCTCCATAAAGCATTAAGAACACCATCAAAAATTATCATATCATCACTTTCATAGCTCTAGAGAAGAAAGGCTTACAACAATCTGAAGAGTATTTTTTAAGGAAAAATAACTGAATCTCAATAAGAACAGCAAGTTTTATGGCATTTTAACTTACACTAATCTTGTTCCTCTCTACCCAGCTCTACAGGAGCCTTGAAAGCCAATAGTCTCACAACTACGGTAGCCTAGCAGTCACTAGAGTGAGAAGAATGGGTTTGGAATTCCCCAAATATCCCCTCCCCAGAGTATCTGTCACTATTTCATCTCCCGGAGAGCTTACTGTAAAACTTCACTCTCAGAAATTGTCTTTATTTATCTCCAACTTAGAGCTCACTCTATCTTATCCCCAAGGCATTTGTTAAAAATGATTAGTAGTAATTGTTTAACATAGTAGCTGCCTAAAGCAGCATTACCAGTTGGAGTTAACAAAACACTGACCAAAAAACTTAAAAGGAAAAGTTGAGGAATGGTTATCTATACAGGCTTTGGAAAGATCCTACATAATCCTGAGAATCTAGAAAGCCACACACATGTGCAAGGCAGTATGCATGCCCAGGAAACACCTGAGAAGGCCCAAATCTCTCCCATCTGGCTGACCTTGAGGATTTGCATAATCAGGAAGTTAAGAATAGGGTAGAATTATAAACTTTCTGCTAGAATATTGAAAGCATGCTCCAACAGACACACAGAGCCCCTTGGCAAAAGTTGGGAGACATATAGGTTCAAGACACACATGGAAATCTCTACCCAATCATGAGCTGGCCATAAATGTAAGCAGAGATTCAGTGGCCACCCATAATAAAGAATACAGACTTTACAGAATTAGTCCAACAAAGTCATCAAATAAACAAAAAACAACAATAAGAACCACAAAAACAAACAGCAACATCAACAAACCCTGGAAGGGGATGTCTGATTTTCAGAGCTGTTATGTTGCATTATTTAAAATGTCCGGTTTTTGGGGTGCTTGGGTGGCTCAGTCGGTTAAGTGTCCAACTTCGGCTCAGGTCATGATCTCACGGGTTGTGGGTTTGAGCCCTGCGTCAGGTTCTGTGCTGACAGCTAGCTCAGAGCCTGGTGCCTGTCTTCAGATTCTGTGTCTCCCTCTCTCTCTGACTCTCCCCTGCTTGTGCTGTCTCTCTCTGTCTCTCAAAAAAAAAAAAAAACATTAAAAAAAATGTCCACTTTTCAACAAAAGCAAAAATGAAACATATAAAGAAACAGGAAAGTATGGCCCATACACACATATATGTAAAAAGCAGGTAATAGAAATCATCTTTGCTGAAGTTCAGAAGGTGTACTTATTAGACTTTAATTCAGGTATTATAAATACATTCAAAGAACTAAAAGAAATCATGTCTAAAGAAAAAAAAGATAAGCATGAGAATGATGCCTTATCCAGGGAGAATATAAAGAAAAATTGTTAAAAAGAAACAAATAGAGGGGCACCTGGGTGGCTCAATCGGTTCAGCATCCGACTTTGGCTCAGGTCATGATCTCACTGTTCCTGAGTTTGAGCCTGGAGTCAGGCTCTATGTTAACAGCACAGAGCCTGGAGCCTGTTTTGGATTCTGTGTCTCACTCTCTTTCTCTCTGCCCCTCCCACACTTGTGCTCTTTCTCTCTCAAAAATAAATAAACATTAAAAATTTTTTTAAAAGAAACAAATCCACAATCAAGCATATGATAGTCAAACTATAGGGAGACAGAGAAAAAAGAGGACCTTCCTTCATTACAGCAAAATAAAAGTGACTCATCACTTACAAGCAATCATCAATAAAATAAACAGCTGATTTCCCATTGGAAACCACTGAAGCCAGAAGACATATTCCAAGTGGTGAAAAAGAACTGTCAACCAAAAATGCTACATACAGCAAACTCTTGTTCAAAGCAAAGAAAAAAATCAAGACATTCCCAAATAAATAAAAACTAAGAGAAATCACTGCTAGCTTAACTACTCTATAAAAACTACTAAAGAGAGTCCTTCAGGGTGAAATGGAAGGGCATTAATCAAATCAACACGAAGGTATGAAGGTCACCATTAAAAGAAACTACATAGATAAATATAAGACAGTATGAATGTATTTCTGTATAAATGTATATTTTTCTCTCCTTTTATTCCTATAGTATTTTTTAAAAGCTGTAGAAAACAATACTAATAAATTGTATCAATAGCTTATAACATATAAATGTAATTTGGATGACAATAATAGTAGAAAGGAATAGAAAATAGAGATATATTGGAACAAAGTTTTTATATACTATTGAAATTAAGTTGGTATTAATTTAAACTAGATATTTTAAATTTGATATATTATTATCTCGAGGTAAACCACTAAGAAAATGATTCGCTCTCTCTCTACTATATATAATAGTAGACTGAATATAGAATAAATAGTAGACTAAAATATATCTACTTAATTTTAAAAAAGTAGCAATGGTGGAATTTAGAAACAAACACAAAAAGACACAGTGAAAACAAATATTTTAAAAAAGCAGATATAAGTTCTCTTATTAGAAGTTACATTAAATGTAAATGGACTAAACAATCCAATCAAAAGGCAGGGATTGGCAGAATCAAAAAAAAAAAAAAAGAAAGAAAGAAAGAAAAGGGGTGCCTGGGTGGCTCAGTCAGTTAAGCGTCTGACTTCGGTTCAGGTCATGATCTCAAAGTTCCTGAGTTTGAGCCCCATGTTGGATTCTGTGCTGACAGCTTAGATCTTGGATCCTGCTGCGGATTCTGTGTCTCCCTCTCTCTCTGTCCCTCCCCTGTTCGTTCTCTGTCAAAATAAATAAACATTAAAAATTTTTTAAAAATAATAAAAAAAATAGACAAAAAGCTTGATCCAACTATGCCCTATATACAAGAGGCAATTTTTAGATTCAAAGACACAAATAGGTATAAAAGAAAAAGACAGAAAAACATGTCTTTTGCAGCCAGTAACCAAAAAGAACAGAAGGGACAGTAATAGACAAAAATTACTTTAAGATATAAAAATTGTTACTAGAGATAATGGGCACTTTATAATTATAAGAGGGAAATTTATTAAGAATTAACATAACAATTACAAACATATGCAGCTAACAAGAGGCTCAAAACACATGAAGCAAAAACTAAAAGAATTGAAAGATCAATTAATGATAATTGGAGACTTCAATACCTCACTTTCAATAATGGATAAAACAACTAAGCAGATCAAGAAGGAAATAGAAGACTTTAACAACACTAGACCTAGCAGATACACACAGTACAGTCCAAAACATCAGAATATATACTCTTCTCAAACACTCATGGAACGTTCTCCAGGATAGAACGTATGTTAGGCCATAAAACAAGACTCAATAGATTTAAAGAGATTGAAATCATAAAAACATGTCCCCTAATCACAATGAAATAAAATTAAAAATGAGTAACAGGGGCGCCTGAGTGGCTCAGTCAGTTGGACGTCTGACTTCGGCTCAGGTCATGATCTCATGGTTTGTGGGTTTGAGCCCTGCATTGGGCTCTGTGCTGACAGCTCAGAGCCTGAAGCCTGCTTCGGATTCTGTGTTTCCCTCTCTCTCTGCACCTCACCCATTCATACTCTGTTTCTCTTTGTCTCAATAATAAATAAACATCAAAAAAAATTTTTTAAATGAGTAACAGAAGGAAATTTTGAAAATTTTAAAGTATATGGAACTTAAATAATACACTCCTAAAACCAAGAAGTCAAAGAAGAAACAAGAAAAATTAGAAAATGCTTTCAGGTAAATGCAAATAAAAACACAACATACCAAACCTTAAGAGATATAATTAAAATAGTACTTGGAGAAAAATGTATTCCTCTAAATACATACATTTAAAAAGATGAATGATCTTAATCAATAACCTTTCATTCCACCTTAAGAAATTAGAAAAAGATGAGAAATTAAACTCAAAGTAATCAAAAGAAAGGAAATAATAAAGAGTTCAATGGAAATAAATAAAACAGAGAATAACAAGAGTTCAGTGAAACCAAAGGTAGGCTCTTTAAAAAGCTCAATAAAATTGACAAACTAAATAGAGAAATTGAACAGGAAAAAAAACAAAGTAAATTCAAATTACTAAAATCAAGAATGAAAGTTCATCACTACTGACCTTTCAAAATAAAAAGGATTATAAGAGCATAATATGAACAAATGTACGTCAACAACCTAGATGTTCTATAATGGAATGGTCAAATTTCTAGACATACAAAAGCTACTGAATCTGACTTTCAAAGATTAAAAAAATCTGAATAGATCTATAACAAATAAAGATATTTCACTAATAATGTCTTTCCCATGAAGAAAAGACCAGGCCCAGATAGCTTTAGTGTTGAATTCTACCAAATGTTTGAAGAGAAATTAACACAAATCCTTTGCAAAACTTTCTAAAAAATAGGAGGGCATACTTCCCAACTCATTCTATAAAGCTATTATTATCCTAATCTAAAAATAAAAACACCATCACAAGAAAACTATAAATATCCTTTATAAATATAGATATGAAAATCAACAAGATACTAGCAAATTGAACCCAACAATATATAAAAAATATTATACACACACCATGACCAAAGAAGATTTATCCCAGAAATGCAACGTCAGTTTAACATACGAAAATTATGGGACACCTGGGTGGCTCAGTCAGTTAAGCATTCAACTTCAGCTCAGGGCACAATCTCATAGCTTGTGGGTTCGAGCCCTACAGTGGGTTCTGTGCTGACAGCTCAGAGGCTGGATCCTGCTTCGGATTCTGTGTCTTCATCTCTCTATGCCCCTTCCCTGCTCATGCTCTGTCTCTCTCTCTCATTCAAAATATAAATAAACATTAAAAATTTTTTAACATATGAAAATTTATCAAGGTATACACCATATTTTTACCAAAAAATAACAAAAACCACATGATCATCTCAATAAATGCATAAGATACATTTGACAAAATCTAACACCTAAATATTTATATTAAAAATACTCGATGAACTAGAGATAGAAAGGAATTTCCTCAACCTGATAAAGACATCTATAAAAACACCCACAGCTAACATCATACCAATGGTGAAATGGGTTAGCTGATAAAATGACAAAACTATAACTTTACAACCACTTCCGATTCTTTCCCCAACATTTAATTTTGAAAAATTTTAATTTTTTTAATGTTGATTTATTTTTGAGAGAGAGACAGACAGAGCATGAACAGGGGAGGGGCAGAGAGAGAGAGGGAGACACAGAATATGAAGCAGGCTCCATGCTCTGAGCTGTCAGCACAGAGCCTGAAGCGGGGCTCGAACTTACAAACTGCAAGATCATCACCTGATCCAAAGTCGGACACTTAACCGACTAAGCCACCCAGGCACCCCTAAGTTTGAAAAATTTTAAACTGTCAGAGAAGTTGAAAGAATAATGCAATGAACATCCATATGCCCTTCACCTAGAAACATCAGTTTTTAGTATTTTGCAATACTTTTAGGGAGAGAGAGAGAGACTTCTTTCTGAACTGTTTAAAACGCATTTGTAAACATCCTACCTTAGATCCTAAGGCTAAGAACTCTTTCCTTTTTCCTTTATAACTACAACTATCATATTCAACTGATCAATCAGTACTATCATCTAAAATACAATGTATGTTCAAATCTTCCCAATTTTGTTAATAATTTCTATTAAGTATTTTCTTCAATCCAGGAACTATAGTCCATGATCATGTGTTGCTCTTAGTTGTCATGTCTCTTTCCTCTAGTTTATCTTAGAACAGTTGCCCAAATTTTTATTTTCCCTCACATGTTTTTTAAGAATCTGGACCAGTACTGAATTTGGATTTGTCTGACTGTTCCCTCATAATAAGGTTTAGGTTAAACATTTCTTGCTGAAATACTACATATTTAATGTTTCAATTAACCATTACTTAAGATGGCAGGTTTTTTTCTTTAGAATGGTGGTGCTATTTCTTCATTTTTGTGCAAACATTTTTTGCTTCATTTTTTGTGGGCAAAATATCAAAAGCATGTTTATCCCAAATTCATCTGCATCAGTAACTTCTCAAAAAGTAACAGAACAGCAAGCTCTAAAATGACTATAACTCAAAGGGTCAGTTTACAATTCATAAAGGGATAAGCAATATGAAATCCATACACTTATATGCATTAAATTTATTATTTAGCCTAGACAAATCTCTGGGTATTTCTTAATTATCAGCTCCTCTTTTCACTGAACAGACAAGCGTCTATTAGTTGCAAACACAATAAAGTTTGGGGTCTAATACACTAATACACTAGTAAGACAATGGTGAGCCCTTTCTTGACCCCATTATTTAAAATCACTATCCACCCCACCCCAACAACTTTCTCCACCTTCTCTGCTTTGCTTTTCTCCTTAGTACTTTTAACTCTTTGACATACATATATTTCAGTTTTTCTCCTGGTTGTTGCTTACCTTCCCCGCTGAAATGTAAGCCTCATGAGAGTGAACATTTTTATCTTTCTAGTTCACGGTTATATTCCCAGCACTTAGAACAGTCAGGCTCTCAGTTCTAGTGGGCCCAAAGCAAAAACTGTTATTACATGAATTAGTGAATGAATGAATGAATGAATGAATGTTTTACTTCGAGCACTAAAATATGCCAAACTCATAAGGGCATTAGGAAGTTGGAATATTTGAGCCACATAGCCCCTTTTCAAATATAATTTGATCAAGCTGTCTTAAATCCATCTCTTCTCTCATCAGGGTGGTCAATGTGTGAGTTTTTCATAATTCATAAGTTTGTTACAGAAAAGGATTACAAATGGTCACTTAGTAGATAAGAAAAAAATGACCACAATTATTAATCAATTTGTGACAGACAAATACAAAACTCTTGCAGATCTTGGTCATAAAACTCTGGATATGACACCATCTACTAGAGAGTTTCAGAAGGTCACTCACAACCAAGGTTACCTTGAAATTCTGAGGAAGTGGGAGAAACCAAAGAGGTATTAAAAAGAAGAAATAGAAAGTTGAAAAAAGAAAAAAGAAAAAAAAAAAGGATTGGAGAATAATATGAGTTCTCTATGGCTATCTTCTTTCCCTCCATCATGTCTTTTTATCACCCCCACCCCCAGCCCCAGGCTCATGCAGAGTTCAACATCAGCTTTTAAAATGCATTTGGGCTCATTCAGTGAGGACTATAGGAAGATCTGGAAGTAAACAGTAACAGACTGGATATCGTCTTGCTATCTAGATTTTAAGGTCTGAACTGTGGGTCTCAGAAGGAAAGGCTCTTCACAGGAAAGGAGAAACAGATTTCAGCAAAATATTCTTTCTCTGAATGAATTGAAAAGTTCTTGTCAAACTATACCTTTTGTAAACACTCAAATGGTGTAAACCAGTAAGTATAGCAAAAACTTTTACACATTAAAATTTTGTAAGTACAAGAATTATTACATAATAAAAATAAGGTTCTAGAACAAACCTTCCTATAGTTGAAGCTTTTTTATGGAGGGGGATGACATACCTTTTTAAAGTCTGAGGCTTTTGGTTTCATTTTCATTCATTCATTCATTCATTCATTCATTTTTGAGATTGTTGCTTTTAATCCAAAACTATCTTACCAAACTTTAAACTAGCCACAGGACCTTAATTTAGAATTCTAAATTTTCATTCACCAAATGGCATGTTCTCAGCATATGAAACCCACTGTGTTCCCAGTGCCCAGCAGTGTAAGGGGAAGTCAAAATGGGATTCATTGCCTAGAAACTTCCACCTTGAGTTTTGACTCTTAGACTGTTGACAAAGTTTTGATTTCCTCTCTGGGAACATGTAAGAGAATAGTAAGAGGGCGCTCCACTGCTAGAAAGAATGACTTAGTGTGAAATATATTTATGGCGATTGCCAATTTTATGTTCAGGGACTGAGAGCAGACAGGGAGAGAGGAAAGAGATGCTGAGAGCCCCTTACTAACTTCATACTACAAGTCACAAAACCCTGAGAGCCTCTCTGACAGGGAGACTTCTCTCCTGCTGAGGCCTTCAAAACTTCACCTTCTTGGAGGAAAAACAAGTAAGACAAAGGAAAGCTTTTTGGCTTCTAAATTAGACTGGCCTTTCCTCTCTGAAGAGCCAGGCCACTGCTGCGCCAGACTCGGGCGTCTGGCAGGCTCTCTGCAGCCGGAGGATCACATCACACTGTTTGGCTACACAAGCCCATGGTTAGCGCTGTTCCCCACACAAATCCAGCCAACAACAACAGCCCTTCTTACCATTCAGCCTTGACCCTGTGCACATGTTCATGACACTCTCAAGGACTGTGCTGAAATTGAATGGGAGAGATTTGTTTGAAGATTTGTAAAGATAGAGGAGGTAATCCAACCTGCTCCCATTAAATATTCAAGTTGAGAGTTCCTAAATTTTGAGAATTCCTACATATCTACTTCCAAAGAAGGAAAAGCATTTGAGAACTGCTTAAATTTGAATTTGAGTCTGCTCTGACATTCCAACAAGTCATCATTTAAAATTGAGCAGTGTCTGTGTTTGAGGGCACTAACCAGACTCCCACTAAGGTCTAGCTGACCTGGACAACAACATAAAAGTCTGTTAGTGGGCCTTCCAAACTAGAAAAAAAGCTAACGCATTAATGATTTGATTGTGTTTTCCAAATTAAGTAAACTAAGCTATTTACCTTGGGCAGGGTGGTATTCAGAACTTCCATATTTTAATCAACTTTTGGTAAATACTATGATTAGAATTCTTCGTTTTTAGAAATATCAAAGGTTTGGTATTGTTCATCCATTTATCCATTTAGCAAATATATGTTGAGTGCCTACTATGTGCTAAGCTCTGTTTTAAGTAGTAGGAATACAGCAATGAACAAAACAGTGTCCCTGCCCCTAATGGGGCTTATATTCTACCAGGGCAGGGGAAAAATAAGAGAATTACAGAGGAAAAAACCAAGCCTATCAGATGGCAATTAAAAACCTATGGGGAAAAAAAATAAACAAGGTCAATTTGATTAAGAAGTGTCAAATGGCAGAGGGAATTGGTAGCAAAGTAGGGTCACCATTTTAGATAGCATTGGTGAGGAACGATCTCATTAAGGAGGTAACATTCAAGCAAAGCCCTGAGGGACAACCTCACTAAGGAGGTAACATTCAAGCACAGCCCTGAGGGAGATGAAGGAGTCAGACTTGCACATCTGGGGAAAAACATTCCAGGCAGAGGGTTCTACAAATACAAAGGACCTGAGATGAGAGTGTGCCTGGCATGTTTGAGGAATCGCAAGAAGCCAAGTGTGTCTGGAAAGGTGTATGTGAGGGGGGAGAAATGGAAGATAAGGGTGCAGCTCTGGCTTTAACTCTGGAAAAGAAAGGATACCAATGGAGGATTCAGAGCAGAGCGAGGCAAACCCTTAGAAATTATTATTCTAGCTGATAACTAACTTCCATTTTTATTTCATCCTGATTTCTTGGCACAAGGTCAACCTGGAAGACCACAAATAGAATATCAATAGGCCATGTGATGGGATTAGGCAAGAGGGAAGGTCCTGTTGAGTGTGAATGTGGGACCTACTTCTTCTGCACCTTCCATCATTGGTTAGACCTGTGCTGTCCAACATGGTAACCACTCATTACAGGACTACTGAGTACTTGAAAAATGGCTAGTCTGAAAGAAGAAGGGCTTTAAGTATGAAATATACCCCAGAAGTTGAAAATGTAATATGGAAAAAGAAAAAAAAATGTAAAATGTAAAACATTAATATTTTTATAATGTTTATATAGTGAAATGATAATATTTAGGATACAATGGGTTAATAATAGTATATTATTAAATTTATTTATCCTGTTTATTTCTGACTTCTTTCAATGTGGCTACTAGAAAACCAAAAATTACAAATATGGCTCACTTTCATTTCCATTGGATAGAGCAGGGGTGGAATATTCCTAGAACAGTGCTTAGTCTTTCCCAAGGTGTCTATGGAGATTTAGCTCCTTAAGCGAAGAGAAAGAATGACTCAGACTAAAGAATACTGTCTCCCTATGAGAAAAGAAAGGCACTGGCATTTCGAGGCAAGGGGCAGCATGTTCTTGCCACCTTGTGTAGGAAGGGCAATAATCTGACACCAAGAAGTTATCTGGTAGGTTTCTTCTCAGAACACCAATCCAGGAAACTCTGGCTTAAAATATTTAGGTTTGATATGCAAACAAATGTCTAAACTCAAACAGGCTACCACTGAAAGGACTGTAACTAAAAATTATTCAGTCCTGCAGGAAGGGAAACATCTACTAAGTGCCGTTACTAGGCAGGACACTTGGTATGTATCATCCCATGAAATCCTCACAGCCATCTGGGACATCTTTTATTTAAAAAGTAAAAAAAAAAGATGGGGAGGGGGGTGTTTGGGGCTCCAAAGCCCTAAATTTTCTTTGAAATCTTTGGTTTTATTTCCTTAACAAGAAGCAAGTGATTTTTATCCTTTGCATTTTGCATAAATCTGTTCCTGCATGGAACAGCTTTGTCGGTCCTGTTTGCTATGGCAACCATATTTAGATGGAAGAAGACATAAGGTTCCTGGCTATATTTTGCCAAGAAGTGGTCCCCTATTTTATGAATGAAGGAAGTGAGGCTCAGAGAACCTGAAAGAACAGAGCTGATTTAAATCCCCGCCCAACTAATTCCAAAGACTATGTCCTCCCACCAGGGCACATTGACCAGATCCCAGGCGGAATATACCGAATTCACCTGTTATCTATCCCCTGACTCATTAATACTATGGTCATAGCTACTCCACCCTACGGAAAACTCAAGCCTCTTCTATACCAACATTTGGACAACACCTGGGAGGAAGAAGCAACAAGAGCTAACATGGAGAAGGAAGCAACATCTAACATCTGCACAGGTCTCCAGAAACAAACATGGCTGAAAAGGCCAGGGAACTCTCCTTAGAGAACCTCAAAACTCTTCCAGAAAACCCCAATCACATACCATTTGGTTTTATACTAATGTGAAAACATGTCAAGGCACTGAAATGCCTTTCCATCTCTGAGCAATGAATCTAGGCTTGTATAATAAGCTACAACCTACACATTCAGCAACATAAATGATCGAACCCAGCAACTGGAGTTCTTTTTATGGCTCTCACTACCATCCTATTGTACTATCTTACCCTTATCTTAGGGGGGAAAAAAGAAAAGCTTCTTCTACCTCTAATCATTGCTCTGCAAACAAAACCCACAAATACATTTCATGAGTAAAGAACTTCACAAGATCCAAAATGGATGACAGCCTCTTGCTCCTCATTCTAGATTTGTTAGAGGCACCAGACATGTCTTGGTATTTTAGAAAAGCTTTATGATTAAAAGTCAAAAATAGTTTATCTTTTTAGTTCTTTAATATAAGTTGTGGTATAGCTACACTAATACGTAGACTTTTTATGTCTTTGAACATAATTTATAATAATATTAACTATTTTAGGGGTGCCTGGGTGGCTCAGTTGGTTAAGCATCGAAACAGGTCATGATCTCACGGTTCGTGGGTTCAAGCCCCACGTTAGGCTCTGTGCTGACAGCTTGGAGCCTGGAGCCTGCTTTGGATTCTACGTTTCCTTCTTTCTCTAACCTTCCCCACTCATGCTCTGTCTCTCTCTCTCTCTCTCTCAAAAATAAATAAACATTTTTTAAAAATTGAAAAAATGATAATAATATTAACTATGCATTTAACTGTGCATTTGTCAAAACTCATGGAATATATGTAACAAAGAGAGAAAATTTCACTATGAATAAATTTTAAAATAATGCATTAATTTTTTTAAAAAAGTAAATTCTCAAATGTAATGAAGACCTATTATTATATTAGAAAAAATAGTTCTATTAACTGTTATTTAGAGTCCATCAAATAACTTACTTCCTTGGAAAATTAAGAGCTTTTACTGAATTGGGAAATTATAGACCTGAAAATGTTCTAATAAGCCCTTCCCATAGAGGGAAGGCTCAGGGTCACAAAACTGGCCAGTGACAGAAGCAGGACAGGACCCCAGTTCTCCTCAGCCTAGCCAGTGACCTTTAGCCCACCACAATGCCCCCTAAGGGATACAGAACACATCTGCATGCTCTAAAACTCTCCAGAACAATGTAGTAGCAAAGGCAAAACTTTTAAAAATACCAAAAACTTCACTGCACTTTTCCTAGTGCCTAGTCAAATGCTTTTACTTACTGATAGAAATTTAGAGTAAACATCCAGTTTGGTAATAAATGAAATCTTGCTTCAATATATGAAAATTTTTGCATTGGAAAAAAATCCTTACAGCCTGATGTTTTTCTGGCCTGTGTTCTGTTCTTTCAGTTAGCGGGCTTAGTTATTAAAGACAGCTGTGTCCATTGCTTATGAATATTATGGATGCTGAAAACCTAATAACAAAACCAAAAATTCTCAAGAGTCCCCTCCCTCTCCTTTTCTTGAACTCAAAACTGAAAAGAAACACATTTCCCACCAATGTCAAGAACTGTCACTCCTGTCATCTACCAATCACATTCATAAACTCAGATTGGTATGGGAAAAGAATCCTAAAGTCAACACAGCCCCACAACGAAAATGTGAAAGTATATTAAAGCTTGTTTTGTCAGATTAAAGTATGAAAAAAAGGAAGATGTGTATCAGTATGAATGATGTGGTGAGAGTAATTTTTCATACTCATTTTGAAATTAAAAAGGAATTTTTCTATTATTGAATTTTTGTTCTTAAAATATGACCAAAGTATACTCCTTTGTAAGGAGTAACTGCTTTTATTGATGTTTGACTACATTACAAATTTATATTTAATCAGACTGAAAATGAAACAGGTACGTTTTTCCCCTCACTAAAGAGAATGTCACGGACCTGCGATGGCTTTTCTTTTTGTTCATTAGGAGTAGCAGTTTTTGTGTGTGCGCTTAACTCCAGCAATATTCAGAGGTTTAAAAAGTCCCCACGTAGGACATCTGGAACAGAACACTGTTAATCATGATCAGATTGTCTGGTTCTGATGTGTATCATAGGGAACAGAAGAGGCACTAGAACAAAACAGCAGTGCACTTATGTGATAGATAATGTTTGACACTGGATATAACTAAGGTTGTTTATACATTTCATGGCACTCCTTGTACAGAAGGTTCATCCAGATCCTGGAGGCCTGTCCCCTTTCCAAATAGCAAAATCTGCTTGATATTTCAAGCTGGACCTTCTAAACCACACTAAGAATTTAGGTGGGTTTACAAGGGATGATTCACTGCGCTGACTCACTGTAGGCTCAGAGATGAGCTTTAGAAGACAATGTTGGATGTGTGCAGGGGAAATATTCTTCTGTGTGTCTGTGGTCTGGTATCCCCCAGTCTTTGGGAGGACCAGGCTCCCTGTGATCTCAACACGTTGCGGCTTACATTAAACAAGTGGTATCATTTAAAATTCCACGCAAAGGGAATGGTGGTAATTGAAGCCATTCACAGGACCACAAAAGCACCGCCACCCTCCAGATCGAACATTTGAATGACATTTAAAAGGTGCCAAAGTGTGTAATCAATTCATTCAAAAGATAATTCCTGAATATCTCGTGTGTACAGAACTCTGGGATGGTTATTCAAGGAAAGACCAAGATGGCAATGAAAATGAGTTACACTACTTTACTAAAACGGGCTATCATGCTGAGACACTGACGAGAATCAAAGCACAGCAGCTTAAGGACGTCTGGAAATGACAGGGAGAATGGAAGCAGGAGGGAAAGGAAAAGGGAAGAAAGAGCAAAAGGAGATACGGGGGAGCCATAAAGCAGAAACAAGGAGCAGATCCATAGTACAATTTTTTTTTAAATGAAGTTCTCATGGTAATAACAACAAAAAAAGATCAAAACATCTGGAAATATTCTAAAGTATCATAGCACTAATATTTTATTCTATTTTGTTGACAAAATGGGGTATCTTTTTACTTTTATTAATATTCCTTTCCCTTCCTCCCACACCACAGAGAGATACTAACACTCACCCTCCTATAAGGCTGAGACATCATCCTCTCCCCTCCCTCTTCACACTGCCACTTGGAAGTCTCCTTGTCAATTTTTGGAATGCCTGGGTGGCTCAGTCAGTTAAGTGTCCGACTCTTGATTTCAGCTCAGGTCATGATCTCATGGTGGTGAGATCGAGCCCCACATTGGGCTTCACCCTGGGCATGCAGCCTGCTTGGGACTCTCTCCCTCCCTCTCTTCCTCTCTCCCTCTGTGCACCTCCCCTCCTCGCTCTCTCTCAAAATAAATAAACTTAAAAATAAATAAAATAATAAAATAAAATAAAATAAAATAAAATAAAATAAAATAAAATGCTTTAGTTGGATTCTGTCCCTCTACAGGTTTATCATCATTGCCTTCAAGATTGAAACAAAGTCCCAAGTAGGAAGGTAGAAGGCTCTAGATCATATAAGTATTTTCAAGAACATGGATACTCCAATCAGAAAGTGTAAGACCAGGCATTTAGTCAAATATTTACTGTTTCCTACATGCAAGACACTGCACTCAAAGGTGTAAGGCACATTATGCTTGTCCACAGGAAACAAAATCTAAACCACAGAATGAGGGAAGTAAGGAAGGATGGGAATAAGAGCCCCAGTCGAAGAACAGCCCAGGAAAGCAGGAGCGATTGTTCACACTCTGAGCCATGAGACAAAGAGAAAGCTGTGGGGAGACAGAGAGAGACTGTAGAGCCATGGGTTAGGAAAGAGGCATTGTAGAAACTCAAAGGATAACTTCACTTTAGCCTGGGAACAAGCACAGAAGATCACTATCTCAAAACGAAGGGGTCAGAGATGGAAAGAGAAGAGCTTAAATAAAGAAAAGTTTCAGACCAATTAAATTTGAGAGGTAACAATGTTGACTCGCATTTTGTTAATATATTTGGATCAAGACTGGAAGAGAAAAGATTGGAAGAACACACAGGATTTTGGCAAACTCTGCCAGTATCCAACATGCAACATACACATAAGGTTCAACTATACCATACACACAGCATTTTTGTCAGTGTTTTTAAAAACACACCATTGTGTAACAAGGAGGAGATGAATATCCTTCAAACATACATACATTCAATAGAACTTTAAGCGCTCAGTAGAAAACTGAGAAATAAAAACACAAGTTACAGAATAAACACAATAGACTAATTGACGTGTGAAAAATAGTCAGTTTCAGAAGTAAAATGCCAATGAAAACAAGGTTTTCAAATGAAAAAACAGCATTGGTGCAGGAAGATACACACTTATGTGTTGTAGATTGAACTGGAAATTAGAACATCACTTACATGAATTATTTTAGCAACACACACACACACGGAAGTGTTTGTATCCCTAACCCACTAATTATACTTCTATCAGTTTAGCTGAAGAAAACAATCAGAGAAACAAAGAAAGATTAATTTTCAAAGATATTTGTTGTGTCACTCATAACAGTGAAAACTGAGAACAGTATTAGTTTTTAATACAAAAAAAATGACTAATTCATAGTATACTGATAGAATATTATGTAGCTATTAAAAACATTTTTCAATTTTTAGTGACTTTTTAATGAAATGGAAATATGTTCACACTAAAATGATAAATGAAAATAACCAAGATATAAGACTGCATATAGAATGTGATCCTATTTTTATAACTATATATAAATATGGAGAAAAAAGGTTGGAAAGAAATGTATCAAATCATATTAAGAGTGATTATCTTTGAATTGTACAGTTGTTTCTATCTGTCTTGTCAGATAGAATCCCACCTGGAATTTTTATAATTATCACCTATCTTATGGTTGGCACATATTATCATATAATATCATCTCATCCTTTGTTCACAAAAAATGCTGCAGGATGGTTTAATTTGGGATTTATTTTTAATACACCCAAGTCAATAGATTACAACTGTCTGAAGATAAAAATGAAATCCTCTTCATCTTTGAGCGCTCAATGCCTAGTATACTAACACGCAGCAAACAACCATCGTTAAATTAATAATGGTTGGCTTGTCTGTAGAGACAAGTGATGGATGAGAAGATGGAAGGAGGAATGGCTAAATAGTTGGGATATCTTCAGCATGTAGTAAAATCAATATCCTTCCTGGATTTTTAGGAGATAAAGGGGGCTCATCATGCGACAGAACTTAAAGAGAATAAAAGGGAGAGGGGAAAAATTAAAGGAATGATCTTTGCAAGGATACAATGGGATGAGATTTAACCAATCGAGCTCATATTCTTACCAAACTCCACTCAAATATGTAAATGCATCTGCTTTTAGATGGATAAGAGAAAGCAACTGCTTAAAAGCAATTACACAATTGCCCCTCATTCTACCAGGAGGATGGATAGCCACTCAAAGAACTACTGAAACTCATGTCCAGGGGAATCCAACTCCTCTAAACAATCTGTAAAGAAGGCTTTCCCAAATGCTGCTTCCACTCTGTTGGTGACTACGGCAAGGGATAGATGGGCCCCATCAGATAAACATTTATTTCTATCTCTTTGGAAGCAGCGGCAGTGAGAATGGCTCTGTCCCAGCAACTATTACATGTTCTTTGTGTATTCATAATTTTGTAGCGAGGAGACGCACTATAGATCATAGTGTCTCCATTCTCCAACTGATGTGAGGGTCACAGATACTTGTTCTTCATCCACTCTGGCATCATGGTGACATACACTTAGGCTAAATGCCCAAGGCTGAAATCTGGTATGAGTTTAAACTTGCTTAGACTTGTGAACTTCTGAGAGAGAAGTGTAATTCACACTTTTATTGTGTTAGTACCTCTTGCACCAAAATTGGGGCTCTTTTCAAATGCTCACCTCACCATTATTTCCTTCTCAAAATGTCTGGTTGCTCTTCACTCCACAGATTCAAATGGCATTTCCCACTTCCAAATGTCTACAATCAGATATAATATCTCAAAATTACACTGGTTGGTGGGGGGGGGTGGGGTAGATGGGAGAGAAATGACACGTGGCTTTATAATCAAGCAGTTCAAGATTTCAATTCTTATTAGCTCTTTGGTCTTAGGCAAGCTATTAAACTCAGAATCTCAGTTTCTTCACCAGAAAAATGGGGCTAATACCTCTCTAGATTGCAGGACAATTTTGAAAATTAACGTGAAATCATTACATGAATCTGGCACAGGGTACACACAGTAAAAGCAGCTATTACTATCAATAATTCTCCTATAAATAAATCATTAGCTTATCTCTTTTCAAACTATGTGTTTTCCTGTAAATCCTTAACTGTCATACAAGAAATTTCCTTTCCAACTATTTTCCCTATTGGGCTCATTTTTTTAAGTAGTTTGAACCCATTGCTTAATGCACAAGAACCCTAGAACATTGGACATGAAGGTAAGTTCATAAACCAGCGAAGTCCACACTGATGATGGAGTGTTTGGATTTGATTTATATTCAGGAAGGGAGCAGGATGAGGGACAAAGAAAGGCAGGAGAGTCAGCAAGATGAGTCCTATAGATGACCTTGGTATTGGGCTCATTTTTAAGATGGTGGCTCCCTATGGAGAAAAATAACTTTATAGGCTGCTTCAGTTATAAATTATATAAAGAAATTATATAAAGAAAGAAATATAAAGAAATATAAAGAAATTATATAAAGAAAGCATAAGGAAGCTTAGAAGCCACAAGAAATAAAGACATATATAGGGACTAAAATCTAGGATTTGGACTGAAAACACATGAGGCAGGGCTAAAATAGGATTTAAAATATACAACAGTTATCCTCAGTCTTTTTAACGTCAAAAAAAGTAAGCTTCCTATTGATTTCAGGAACTCCTTAAAAGTACTCAACTAGCAACACAGATAACTCAACAAGGCTCATGAACTCTTTAAGATACACCTTGGAGCCCTGGCCTCACTGTTCCCACCAATTCTCGACTAGTATATCATACTAGTACATGAGTATACCAATCCAAATCAAGACCTTACAGTGAAAAACCTACCTTCAACTGGATCCTCCCACCCAAAGCTCATAAATATCTCACCTTTGCCTTCTTCCTTCTAAAACATCATTTTAAGTCTCCGTCAAAGTAATGATCAATAAACACAGTAAGCAAAAAACGGCTTTGTCTTACAAACAGGTCATTTGGGTAGTATTTTCAAGAAGGAAGAATTTGACACTCCCATAACAACAGTTTTACATTTATGGACTCTGTCTAAAGAGAATGGCATTACAATAGACTTCCCGATAGAAGTCTAATCCGACAGATCACAACTGTTCAGATTCATTCTAACATCAAACACCGAGATTCAGAACCTCGTGGTCTAGCCAAAAATAAGTATAGCACCAGCTACTGCTCTAAGCAAGTGGCCGAGTGCTATCCAGACCTTAAAGAAGGCTCTTTTTTTCAACTGACTATTCAAAACCAGGAACTTTTTGTCCTCAGGGTGATGGTACATCCACAATGCAAAACAGAACACTACAGGAATTATACCAATATTTCAGACAACTTTTGAAAACTATTCTGAAGGTTTGGGCCCCACACTATTCAGATAAACTGCCCACATTAATCCAATCCACTCGATAATTGCTCAATTCTCCAATTTATTGCCCAGATGTAGCCAAATTTCTCCCTGTGGATAAGGAAGATATAATGACAGCCTGTATCTAAAATGTGCCAAATTGCACATATTACAACAAGTAAGGGAGAGGCCCTGTGACAAGTTTCAGGCATGGAGGGTCCCAAGTCCCCGTGCGGGAGGAGCAGCGGTGTGGTTGGGAACATGTAACTTGGATTGCCGTGGCATCACGTGACCACAGAAATGATGAGATGTCTCACTGCTTCCTATTATAGGGAAGTGCTATGTGAAGCCAAACACACTGGAACAGGGAGAGGTCGGACATGTCTCCCCCTTACTTCACGGCAAGATCAACTCTAAAAGTTGTGAATCATGTACTCTTTTCAAAGCTCTGCCACAGCAAGTGGCCCTGATGGTTGGCAAGTGCTTCCTGCCACTGCATCTTCCTGCTGCCATGAGTAGTAGGAATCTTTGAGGCTGAAGGAGCACTTTCCAAAGAAGACCTCTCCAGGGAAGTCATCCGCATTCCATACAAAGCAATTTATTATAAATTGTACAGCAGCTGAACATAAATCCATCTTCCTTTCTGAGCTCATCTACTGTGATGTGCATCTCTTAATTCCCGGCTGAACTTGCAAAGACTAAATATGCAGGGGGAAACTAAATTAGCAGAGTGGAGAGAGAGAGGCAATAGGGAAAGAAAGGAAAACCAAACTCAGCAGTCATTTGTTCATAAACTCAGCAATTATTATGCATGCCCATTATATATCGAGCACTAAGGATATGGACCATTTCACCCTCATGGAGTTAAATACAATCATCACAAACAAACAAACAAACAAATCTAATTATAAATCATTTTAAATGTTTGGGAAGTAAAGTATGGGCTGCCCTAAAAGGTTTAGCACCATGACCTGATCTCATTTTGAGAAGCAGACTGAGCTTCCCTAAAGAGGGAATGTTTGGGCTTCCAAGTGCAGGGTAAGTGGGTACTGGCTAGGTATGGGGACTGATAGGGAGAGAAGAAAAGGCAGCTCAGGTAAAAGCTATGAGATATTAGACCATGTTCCTCACACTTTATTTGGCAAGTAAATCCTCCAGAGATCTTATTAAAGTCCAGATTTCAATTCAGCAGGCCTGGGCTTCTGCATTTCTAACAAGCCCTCAGGTGAGACCAGCACAGCTGGCTGGGTCCACACTTTGTGTCATAAGGATCCTGAGGATCTGTCCAGAGGCCAAAGCAGACAGAATGTGGGAGGGCCAAAGATGAGGCCAGAATGCTGGGGGAGGGGTCAGACCATGCTAGGCTGTAAAGAACATCTTAAGGAATCTGGTCTAAGAGCAACGGGAACCATGAAGATCTCCATTTTCTTTGTTCTCTCCAAATAACCTTCTTAGGAGTTTCACTTTCCCTGGGAGACAGCACTTTGCAATATCTAAAGTGTAAGTGAGAGCAAAGGTGTTTATGGACTTCATGGCTTCTAAGAGCCAATAAAGTACAGCTCCTTCATCACAGACAGCCCATTAACAACCCATGTTTATTAGTAAAAATCCTCTGAACTTAATACGCCTTTGTCAGCAAAAGTAATTGATCTTGGCCAGTTAATTTGGCTGGTTTTGCAGACTGAGGACTTGCCACTCTTTTAAGAGTATCCTACAACTCTGTGGGCTTTACTCCCTTTGGTAAGGAATTTCCAAGAATGCTGAGCCCATACGGTTCTTAAAATAGTTTGTTAAAAGAGAACACAAACATCTTTCATTGGCACCTTGGTCTTTAGTCTTACAAGTCTGAAGACATCGGGTTTCACAGAAATATCTGTGCCAACTGCCACCACCCTGTTCCCTGAAAATGTGACCGAACAAAGGCATACAGAACTGTGTGCTATCCAGTTAGGCAGGTAGTAAAAACTCAAGCTTGAACAAAAAAGAAACAGATGCATGCTTTAACCAATGCTTGGTATACTTTATAAACAATTCTTTGCTTCTGTGTTAGGAAAGAGTCCTCATCTTTCCATTTTAAAAGGGTGTAGGACTTCTTCACACCAAACACGTCCCATAGGGAATGCACGCCAGTACGACTCAGATGACTCTATGGAACATCCAGAGGAACTCGAGTTTTCACCCCCCTGATTAGCACTGGGACTCTGGAGAAGTAATTCTCTTGGCTCTCTTATTTATATAATGGGTACATGGGGGTTATATAGTTTAACAAGGGAGAGTAAAGCTCTGCATTTTTCTATGTGAGTCACAATGATATTCACACCTAAAAATGCTAGATGCTCTGCTTCTGGAATGAGTAAGAGCAAGAGGTTGTGAAATCCTCTCCAGATATCCTCAAACATTAGCATGCTCTCAACCGTCTGGAATGCCATATATACCGTTCTGACCTAAATCAAGGATGTAAAATCATGCACAAGGCATTTGTTTCATTATCGAAGGAATCCATCTCAATAAGATGAAATGTCTTTCTGGTGGTCTGCCCCTGTCACCACATCACAAAAACATGGGTAGACCAATTTTGACAAATTCAGAGAGTGTAACTAAAAGGGTCGGATGTAAAATAGAAGCCACATGGCACATGCAATATTTCCTTGAGAGTGAGGAACACCTCGGAGAGTTGGCCACTCATCCAATCAGAGATGGGTAATATATACTAGGGATGCTTTACATGTGCATGACTCCATAGGGTGTGCGCCCAGGCAAACAGAAACCTAATGAGAATGGGATATCTACCTACAATAGCTATTATCCTAGGCAAAAAGGCACTGGCCAGCTCTGAAGGGCAGAACTGTCACTGGAAGAGAAGCGATTACTGGGTTTTAGTGTACTACATCATAAGACAGCAGTGGAAAAGAAGAATGCTATTAACACTGAACACTCAGTGCTCAGTAGCGAGGTGAGAAAGACATGCATAAGCTACAATCTGCTACCTGGAAGTGCATGTGGGTGTGTGTGTGTGCGTGTGCACGCACATGTGAGAGAAGGAGGAAGGGAAAGATGGCAGGCGAGCTAGGCAGTGAGGGCCGTGAACATCAGGAACACCAATGAGAAAACTATTGCTGCTACCATCTGGGAAATGAAGTAGTCAACGAGTTAGTTGCAGTGGGGTGGTGATAACCGACTTCGAAAGCTCAAGCACTCACCAGGCAAAGAAGGAAAAGAAAGGGGTTCCAGACCAGGCAGCAACATAAGCAAAGGAAAACACTGGTAGTCCAGTGTTCTAAAGATGTGTGTATGAATAAATACATAAGGGTATGTGCATGCATATGCACATATATACATACATATTCAGAGATATGTAAATATGAATGTATAGTTCATGTGTGTATATGTACCACATACATATACAAATATGCCATAGGTGACTGTGTTGCTGCCCCACCCCCATCCTCTCACCCTTACCACGTGAGTGTGGATGCCAGACTTCCAACGGCCAGCACCTGTGCTTCTTCTTCTCACTGCTGGAGGCCACTTTGTCACCTGAGCAGCAGGCTCGTATTGGTACCCAATTGGTGCCTCTGGGGCAGAAGGGGGTTGCTGTAAACATATCTCATGTCCTTTACCTCTCAGCAGAAAATTCTGAGGCATGAATCTCACACTGGCTTCCAAAATTTGCCCAGCAGGAGTGCACTCTGGTAGGGTACAAGGATACTCACTTGCTGACATCTCCTCACCGGGCTGCCTCTCCCACCCTGGGGACATCACCACACTCCTCTGCCAGTGTCCTCTCTAAGGAAATGATTTACATGTGAATCCTTGTCTCAGGTCCTCTGTCTGGGGGAAACCAAACTTGGACATGTAAATGTGTGTGTTTGCATTTATATTTACAGGAATGTTTATATAGATTTGTATAATTATGTGGATATATACACTTTTAGATATAGACATATATACATACAAATATATATGCACACAAATACCACACACATACCCCCGGGGCAGTCTGTATATTTGCAATATTACTTCTAAAGAAAACATCTGTAGTTATCACTCTCAGAACAGGGCCATTTGCTGCCAAGACATTATCTTTTTTTCTTTTAGGATACTACATCAAAATGCAGCAAAGTCAAAGAATATTAAAAATGAGGTTATTTTAATAACAAGCTACAAAAAGACAAGGCTTACACCTCAAATTTTTGTATTTACAAAAAGAAAAAACTGCTCTCAGGGCCCTCCTCATATCCAAGCCTACATACAAATGTCCAATCTCCAAGCAAGAACTCCCTCCTCTCTTCTACTTATCTTATTAGCTTAACAACTGACATTAGGAACATAAGAAAAAGCCATTCACTGCCCCTTATGTGTTAAGGGTGGCAACACAGAGAACTAGAAAGAATACAGGATTAGGAAATTAAAATATAGGAATATAGAAAAGATACAGAATATACATCTGGAGAAAATTCACTAGCAGGAAAGCTTGGGCAAGTAACATCTTTGGATTTTTGTTTCTTCAATTGAAAATGAAAGCAGGACTTCCAAGGGCCTGAACTTGACCCTCAGGTATATTTTGTTTAGCATGCTTTGTGTTTACAAACACATGAAATCTGAATGCCTTGAGCACATTTGAGTTTGTGACCCCTGTACATATAATTTCTAAACTCATTCCCAGTTCCCAACATTGGATAACTTTGTGTAATTGTCACTGACAAAACTACAGGAACCTTCCATCCTCTTGCCACCTGCTGAACTTTCTCCCCAAGGAGGCTTAGCGGCCTAACCTTGGCCCACCTTTATGGAAAAGACAATTCATGCAGATGCAGATTTAAAATTTCCTATTAAAATGTGCCTTGTTTTTCTTCAATTTGCCCAAAAGAATGAGACTAAATTTTTAAAAATTATCAGAAAACTTTACCAACATGGAAGAAAAAAAATTAAGAAATGGGCAGCAGTTCATGGTTTATTTACATAAAAATAATATAAAGCTATTTAACCATAATTAGCAAGAAGAGAAAAACGTGGCAGTTGAGTCTGAATATGCCAACTTCGGTTTATTAGGAAATTACTTTTGTATTTTTGTATATTATTATAGTATTATGGGTATTATGTACCTCATATTACATACGTTGTATATACCTCTTCTCTCTGCCTCCCTTCCTTTCTTTCCTTCTTTTCCCCCCATATAAAAACCATCACTCTTGGTCATGTTTATCTTGATGTGGACTCTCCAGGTTGTATGTGCATGTGTGATGTAGGAAGAGGGAAAGATTTTAGAAAAGACACGTAGAGAAATGGCAAGTGCTAATGCTATGATTTATGATGGTCCACATTTGATTCTACTGTGGTGAAATTAGGATACTAAAGTTGTCTATGTATGTTTTTTAATATTCTGATATGCATACTATATGTTCTTCATTGCAAAAGATTAAACATTTTAAAAATAAATGGTTGTGCTAACTCCCTACTGTAAATAACTTGAAGTACTGAATAAGACTAGACTCCTCATCATCACCATTACCACCATCACCACCAATGATCTTGCTCCAAATTTAAAATACATTAATTAAAAAGATCCCTTTAAAATTATAGCATACACCAAGTTCCTTCTTTCATTCCGAAGCACGCTGAAGCTATCCTCAGTATATGAATTGTAAGTCAATGATTCTTAAAAAGGCAAGTCTCACTAATCCCTACTCTGCCCTGAATTCACAGGTTAGTGGCTATTTCCTCCTGTCCATCCCCCCCAGTGAAAATGACCAAGCCTCAGATCTGGTTCTTTCACCCCACATAATATACTGAAGCAAGCTGCACTTATCCCCATCTGCTTCCCATTTGACTACATTGAATAACTCAACAGCTGCCTCAGCCAGAAGCTTCTCTGTCCCAAAGAAGAGAGAATCCAAATCTTCCCAAAGAAGAAGGCAGGTAGAAAGAAACCAGCCTCCCTCTTTCAATCTTCAGACCAGTGATTCTCAACCAATAAGGTATATCTTGCTCTCCTGGAGACATGTGACAACATCTGCAGACATTTTTGGTTATCATAACTGAGGGGTGTAAGTGCTACTGGCACCTAATGCATTGTGGTCAGGGATAATGCTAAATAGCCTACGATGTACAGGACAGCCCACACCACAAAGAACTACCCAGCCCAGAAGCGCAATAGTGCCAAGCTTGAGAAATCTGCCCTAGAGCAGCAGAATTTTTCCTTCTCTCCGCATCTGGAGGGAGAGGAGGAAAGACTGTAAAGAAACTCAAGGCTGTTCTTGGTGGATCCCAGCCACAAGGAACCAGAAGGAACACCCTTAGAACATCCAGGGCAGTACTTACAACACAGGAACACTTGGTACATTTGTTTCCTTCTGGATGAAATTCCTCTCCTTCTCGATACTGCACACCTTCGAACACACAACCTAGAAAGCAAAGTATAGAATTAGGGCATAAGCCTTTGCTCAGCTGGACACTATGCTTCCATCTACTGCTCATCCATCTCCCTCATCTATCTACCTCCACCTCTACCTGGCAGAGTATCCTCTTTAACCAGGGGACAAGATCGCTTCATAGTTTAAGGAAAAAAAAAAAAAAGAAGAAAGTACCAAAGATTGACAGGAGTCCAGAAACCTGAAGATGCTTAGAAAGCAAATAAGATGATGGAAGCCAGGTCAGCCCAAGGAGGAACACCGGACAGTGGTGAGCCCTACAAGTCTAAGGAGCTCACCATGACCACCCTGACCACAGCCAGGGGAACTAAACCCCAGAGGGGCTGGAAGAGGCAAACAGGCGAAGGCCAAGTGAGAGAAGTCCACAACGAGCCACACCCAGCAAGTGAAATGAATGACACGACCACTTGGTGAACCCAGCCTCTTCCAGGCTCTTTGTACCCCTGATCTCACTCCATTTTCACAGTGAGCCTCCAAACTAGGGACTCTTGTCATTATCTCCATGGATGAGGGAAATATGGCTCAGTGAGAGGAAGTAATTCACCCAGCGGGCAGGAGGCAGAGCTGGGATTCAAACTCAGCGGTGACCTACCAGTTGTACCACACACAGGGTCAGCACCAAGGCAGGAAGGGGGAAAGGCAGGGCAGGAGATGCCACACAGTTTTTCAGACCTGCCCTATGTGATATTAAAAAGGCTTAGCCACTAAGTTTGGCTAAAAATAGGATGAAAAGCCCAGAAGTTGTCTCCAAGTCAGAATGATCCTCAGGACACTGCTGTATTCTTAAGGAATCCCACAAATGACTTGAAACACAGCCTGGCCAGTAACCCCTGTGCCAAACAGGCCACAAGACTGTCAGCTTATGGCAAAGCCACTTTCCTCAGGACTGTCTTCACAAGGTGCTTTGCCAGAATAGCTGAGGTCACTTTCCACATGGTAGATGGTGTTGGAGCCAACACAGTAGTGCCAAAAATCAGCAAAGGGGGCTCTTGTGAGAGACTGACTTATGCCCTTGAGAGTATTTAAGGCCTGCAACTGAAGAACAGAACCCACCAAACTCTTGAAGCAGTTGGTTCCTGATAAGAGGAAACAAGTATTACCCATACCCACCTAATCTGGCTGCAGGACCTATTTATTTTAAATCTAGATATGGAGGCCTTTGTTCAACTGAAAGACATGAAAACAAATGCTACGGAGTCTGATGTCTATTTGATACCCACACACAGAGCTAGCATTCAACCACTTCTTTGCTGTTCTCACTGATGCAGAAAGACTTGGTAAACTTGGGTTCCTCCCAGAGGCTGTATCTCAGCATTGTTAATAATGGCAGGTGCCCAGTTGTCTCTTTTCAAAGCATGCTTCCAACAAAGCATCTCCAATTCTTTCATATGTTTGCCCACTGGTTTTGTCATACAGATTGCCAGACAGATTAACCACAACAATCTACATGTGACAACTTAAATAAAGGAATTTTAAATGAAAATTCTATGTAAACTGTTCCCATCACAACCCACTGTCACTGAGTCAAGAGTCAGACAAAAGGAAAGACCAACAACAAGAACGTCCTGAAATCTGTTTCAGGAAGAAACTGACCGCAGACTGTATATGTTTGTCATTATGCAGAATACCATGCTATGATCAATGACAGATGCCAGTCCTTCTGAATTACCAAGGAGAATACCCCATGGCTTCCCTTGACTGTCCCTACCTAGATTTGGCTGATTCCTCCCACCCAAGACAAATGATAATTCATTCTGGATGTGGCCTCTCCTGAATCTTCTGATTTACATCCCAAAGGTTGGCCTTTGAAATTAAAGAGAGAGAGCAGAGTTGATTCTTGACCCCATAAGCGAAGGCACAGAGCCTGCCCAGGTGTCAGTGGGCTAGCGTGAGGCACTGGCACACTAGCTTTTAAAGATTTGTCTCCCAGGGCATCTGGACCCCAGTAGAACAATTATTACGGTGTGTGTTTGGGGTGAGGGGAGAAGTAGGTAGTGCAGTATGGTGGCCAAGAAAGAAAAGGGGCTAGATGCCAACTCCAACTCACAGGCCTTAGAAAGGTCCTTATTCTCGCTGGGTCTAATTTCTTCCTGTGTGAACTGTGGACATTAACTCATCCCTCACTGGACGGTCAGGAGGACTTAGCACTGCAGTAGGTGCAGTCATAGGGTTCAGGCTTTTCTTCCCGAGAACTCAACCAAAAGCCAAGCGAAAGAAGCAGTTGCTCAAATATGGTAACTTCAACTGCTGAAATGAATTCACTCAGCTGTTCGTATACCCACATTTTCAAAGGCAGCCTAAACACATGACGACCTGGTAAGTGAGGAGGAATGTTACATACACTGAATTGATTCTGTACCAATAAAGCAGCAGTCTCTTCGACACAATTGAATTCATATTTAAGAGCTACAATAAATTTAAAATCTACATGGCATATAAAATTTGCTCTGTTATCAATCTCAAGCTTGCCAGTGTACAGGAATTATCTGGGAGGCCTGGATTTGCCCTCAGAGATGCTGATGGAATTGGTCTGAAATGCAGCCAGGGCATCACGATTTATTTTTTAAAGCCTCCCAGGTGATGTTAATGTGCAGCCTAGAGAACTACTGATCTAACTTAATAAGACCCCTTTAGGCATGTAAGAGTATGGTTACATAATACAAAGCATTTAATGCATTCAGAGGCAAAAGGAATGCAAGCAAACCCTGTCTGATAGATATAAAATAATTGGATTATGGAAAGAAATCTTTTTGTGCTTGGCCTTCTTGTAAGCTCATCCAAGAATACAAGCTTCACAGAAATCCCAATATGAATAGGAAATCTGGCTCTATAAAGACTGTCCAGGGGACTCAGGAAGGTTAGAGGTAGTGGAGAGCATCTGTCTTTACTGTCATTCAAAGATGAGAAAAAACTGGGCTCTCTGATAGGGACTCCGGTCCAGGTGCATCTCAGACTGTATTGGGTGGGGGAGGGGGAACAGGGCTCATGTTTGCAGAGTGTCTCAGCATGGTACCTGAGCCATTCCTCCAGAAGGTTTGCAGAACAGAAGGCCCATTGGAAATTGGGTACCAGTTGTGAGTATCGCCTCCAGTGAGGAAAAGCATTGAGAGTAAAACCAAAACTCAGAACATCTGTCTGAGAGCATGGGCCAGAGGCTTAAAGGATCAGAAAAAAATCTCTCACCTCAAAATCCCTGGGCTTGTACCTAAGGGCAAGAAAAGATGCAGGAGGCCTTTGTAATCCTGTTCAGAAAAGTAAAAGGAAACACTCTGGCCACTGGAAGAGAAAGACCCCTTTGCTGTCAGCTAGGCAGTGGGGCCCTCTAAAAAGACAGTGGGTCCAACTTGTTGCACCACACCGAAAACTGAGACCAGCAAAAACCCTAAGCTAAATTCACTTAGGGACACAGCTCTCAGTTTTCAGAAAACATCTGGTCACCTCATCACCAAGGCGAGCTCTAGCCAAGATACTGCAATATGAAGCAGTAAAAAGACATTTCTGGAAGCAAGAGAAAGCCGCAGCCTTTCCTTCCAAAGTAAGCGTTACCTGTGGCCCTGTGGAGTGGAAAGCAGGCCTCCGGAGCCTGGAGCATCTGCGTGCCAAGACCTACAGCACATTGCATTCATGCTGGGCACACCAGAGAAGCCAACTGGACATTTCTGTGCAAGGGAGTTTGCTCTCTAAACCCATTATGTACACAGACACAAAGTGAGAAAAGTTCCAGTCAGGAGGGGGAGAATCCTTCATTCTCTCTGTGAGAGAGCTCACAGAGATTTCACAGTGATGTGCTGTACCAGGGAGCCTAGCAGCCCTCCCTTCCTGAGAATGTTACCTGGACATGTGGGGCAGCACGTTCCCAGATGCTTGGAAGGGTTTTTACAATGAACAACACATCGCACCTCAGACTCTGTGACAACACCTTCCTGAAAAAGAGAACGCCACAAACATGTTATACCAGAATTCCCATTGAGGAATGATTCACTTTGGGCAAGTAACCAAAGCAGTAGGGGAAGAGTCCAAATACTAAAGTGCAAAAGAGGGTGGGTGGCAAGTCCAGAGGACATGGCACAAATGAGATCACATCTCCCTGGCTCATACCCCTGATGCTTTTGAACTCAGGGCACAAATCCTATCTCAACCATGTCCTCAGTTTTTCTCTTTGGCTCAAATTTCTTTCTTTTAAATCTAGTATTTAAGATCTTCTTACTGTCAGTCAGCAGTTGACAGAGTCTAGCTGTTCATCCACAATTGTTTTAAGTTGTCAACACTTCCTCTAGTTTCTATAATTGTTATTAAATTTTAAGCCATTAATTATGAGGCACAGAGTATGAGCATAATACCCCAGCCTGGCATCTGGAGACATAATTCCTTACTACACTTCTAGAAATAACTAGACCAGTTCTGCCATCTTAGAAGTTTCACTCGGCCTCACATAGAGAGTCTGCCTCTCAGAAATCAAATGATGAGATTGGATACAACTACTTATTTTAAAAAAATTGTTAATGTTTATTTATTTTTGAGGGGGGAAGGGGCAGAGAGAGAGGGAGACACAGAATCTGAAGCAGGCTCCAGGCTTTGAGCTGTCAGCACAGAGCCCGACACAGGGCTCAAACTCACAAACCACAAGATCATGATCTGAGCTGAACTCGGATGCTTAACTGACTGAGCCACCCAGGTGCCCCAAGATAAAACTACTTTAAAGTTCATACTATATATGGAAAAATACACCCTTTAGATCTTAATAATGAAATCAAGTGACTCATTTGCAAACGGATCTTGGGATCCTAGTATTTTAATGTCAATTGAAACATTTTGAAAATTAATTTTCAGAGTTGGCCTTTGAAGGATTTCCTCCATATTCTCTACCCATTTTATAAATGGATTTGTGTGTGTATTTGTGTGTGTGTGTGTGTGTGTGTGTGTGCATTTAATTTTGTTTTGCAGGGAAGGGTGGCACATGCTAAAAATAAAGTGTAACAATTTGACAACTGGATAATTTTCTTCATCCTGTTTGCTACCATATTATCTCAATCCAACACGGAAAATTATATCCTAAATGTCTTCGTATCTGTCAGGCCTGAGGATTCCACTACCAGAGGAATTTATTGTGGTCTATATCACATTTGGGAAAGAAAAGAACAATGGTCAAAATATCACAATATACCACATCAAAAAAGGATCTGTGCTTCAGTTATATAACTAAAGCAATACAAAAAGCTATGGCCCAAGATCAATTTCCCTTCAGTATCTGCAATCCAGATGGAGGATTCAGATTTGTTCCCAGCATGAATTTCCTGTCTATGATCTTCAGATTTTTCTCTTTAGTAAGAAAGTAAAAGTGGAAAATAAAGGTAAATTTTTCACCACTGGAACTCCTTTGGTAGGAGGATAGAGGAAAGAAGCTAGAATTCAACTCAAATGGAAATAAACCAGGTAGTCAGACTACCTGTTACCTGCCTGGTATATGTACCTGTTGTGCCCAGTCCCTGCAGCCTCTACCATAAGTGTCTTTAACAACAGCCTCACTTACTGCTTACGTTACTCTATGAGATGTACCATCCTCATTCACAGGAGATTAGAGTGAGAGGTTCAGAGAGGTGAAGAAACAAGTTATGTGAGTGGCAGAGCCCATATCATTGCACTCTCTCCTCTGTTTACTGATCTTGTTCCCTGGGAAGGGAAGAGCTTAGAGAGTTTGCAATTGTCTCATTCTGCAGAGAAGTGTCTTAAGTGAAGCCTTCCCTGACAGGTACCCGTAAGTGGCTATTTCCCGCATCCACGGATGAGGTTTCACTCCCTAACAGAGGAAGAAAATAAGCAGAGTGGGAAGGTGCCAGCTGAGCTTTTACAACTACCTTAGAGGGTTGCTTTTAGGAATACTGAATAAAATGATATTTTTAAACTGGCAAGCAGTGCTCAGGCAAAGTTTTTAAAAAGGAGGAGAGTGAATGGGACGCCTGGGTGGCTCAGTCGGTTAAGGGTCTGACTTTGGCTCACGTCATGATCTCTCAGTTTGTGGGTTCGAGCCCGTGTCAGGCTCTGAGCTGACAGCTCGGAGCCTGGAGCCTGCTTAAGATTCTGTGTCCCCTTCTCTCTCTACCCCTCCCCTACTCACGCTCTGCCTCCCTCCCTCCCTCTCTCTCTCTCTCAAAAATAAATAAACATGTAAAAAAATTTTAAAAAGAAGGAGAATGAAAAGGCAAAATTCATCTTTGGAGGGGAACATCCCCTTTCTGGGCTCTATTCTGCAGTTCAGCACTTCCTGACTCCCAGGGCTGTTAGTCCTTGAGATCTCTTCCAATAATAATGGGATATTCCTGCATCATTCTCTGTGGGCCTGATGAGTGGCTGGTGACCAAAGACGATAGGCACTAGAAGTTTCAGTGTCCACAACTGAAAATGGCTTCATGTGTGACTCGGTCAACAAACTATTTCCTCCCACATAATAGTTTTCATTTAATTCAAACAAAGTCTTCATCCAAAAGTAGCAAACATCACCACTGTTCCATGCATTTGGAGGATCTTCAAGACCTCTGGTTGTTGCATAAAAATGTTACACTATACTCCAAAAGGCAGGGGGTTGCCTTGTTTAAAAGACTATGCAAGCAGGGCTTTCCAAGTGCCCCTCTGAAAGAGTGGAAATTTCATTGGTCAAGAAGCAGTGTGGGGTGGGGTGGTGCAAATTTTAGAATGAATTTGGACTTTTTATATTATTATAACTCACTCCTCTCATCTCTTTGTTCCATGAAGCATGAATTTATACCTCTCAGAGCAAGAATTCAACAAGTATGTATTGATTCAATTAATCTGTTATTTACATCTGTTCTGTCTACTGCTCATTTTCACAAATAATTTAGATTTACCACACAGACAATATGAATACTTAGCCAAATAAATAACTGATGATCTTAGGAGCGAGTGTGCCCTCTGTGAGTATATAACAGCATGGCTACATAAAAATCAGATTTCAGTAAACTAAATGTCAATATACTTGAGGTAAGACCCAAGAGAAATATGAATTATTACACTAACGTTTCTTTCCCCTTTAAATACAAGAACATATCCTGGGACAGTAAAAGGGGGCTAGGGGTAAAATCATTTAACAGCATCTTCTCTATACAGAATTTTTAAATTATGTCAAAATAGATGAGGATTTGTTTAACTATTTCCTTAGAGATAAGAAAAGGAGTTTGAATGTTTAGATTCTTGATTTCTCCTTTAGTTAATCTTGCTGTGCTGAAGACCTATAACAACTAGAGTCATGTAGAATCAGCACCCTTTGCAGAGAGCAGCCAGCACTAGCCACAGTGGGCTCCTTAGGAATTGAACTGTTGGTTCTCAAATTTGTCATGTTGAAATCATTGAGGTTACCAGATACTAATTGCTTTGATTTAATAAGCTTACAGATTGGCTCCCGTTCAAAATGTTTCTAAATCAAAGAAGGAAAACATATATCCTCTAACAATACCTCTTTCTGCTAACATGAATTCGTGTTTTGCGCAAAGTTGACTCACAGGAAGACATGAATTTTCCCCAAGGACATATACATCTTTCCGGAGATTTTCCAGGCACAATTTAACAATGGTGAACAATTCCACTGCATGTTTCTGGAAGCGAGTACGATATAGTATCTATTCTGTGCCTGTCTTGTTATGGTGAATGTCACAATAAACATGTATAAGGATACAGTTGTTTTTTTATTTGTTTCTCATGTTTGTTTTACTTTCTTTTTTTTTTTTTTTTTTTTTTTGGTTTTCTTCTGTGCTGTCTAAAAGGTGCTTCTGAGGAAGACCTCACGGATTCCTTTTCAGTGGAGAGTAAAATAGACTTTACCTGGCACTGACGCAGAACACAGGGTTGTGCAGGACTCTGCCACCTGAAGGAGCTGTTATAGGTACTTCCTTCATAGGTGCAACCTAAACGTGAAACACAGAAGTAGGAAAAAAAAGATCAAGAATGAATGTGTGTTTCCTTTTTCTTTGGAGCAAAAGAAGTTACATCATCTAAGCCAGGACTAGCAATAGCAGGAACCATCATGTTCCTTGGCTATTTTCTCCAAAACACAACTAAGCCTTCTAAATATCCACTGGTTTTCACTTACATTAATTCTTTGACTACTAAGAGGATTAACCCCCATGTTTTCAAATGGAAAAGCGTGGATTGATGTACTCTCTTAGGCAAAATGCATGACCCTGTGACTTTATGCCTACGGATGTAGGAGGAGCACCAGGGCTAAAATCACCACTGTGAAAGGGGAATTTTCATAAGCTTTAAATGAACACAAAATTCCCGAAGGTTGAGAGGGAAGGTTAAAACATGATAGGAAATAAAAGCAGGACATTAAAATACAGGAAACAATTGTAAAATTCTATACCTATCTAAGACTCTTGGCAAGCTACTATCTTCACCAGATGAAACCTCCCATCTCTTGCCTTCCAGCTTAAGGGCTATGATTTCACATTTCACCTTGATCTTACTTTAAGTCATAAACTAGATTAAGAAAATCTGAAACTCTAAATGTATGGATTGTCACAAGTTAACTCACTAGCCAAAACAGAAGTCATGTTCATTCATTGGCAAAAACAAGTCAAAGGCCAGAGATCCTCAAAAGAGGAAATGAGCCAGTTAGCTCAAGTCCTCGTAAAAAGAGCCAAAGAAATAATGGCACAAGGATCACAGCCTAGATCTTAATTTACCTTGTCCAAATATCACTCTCCACCTCATGTGTCACACTTTCAGGGAAGATACAACTGCCTATGTCACTAGTCACTGTATATTAGATAATGAGGAGCCCGGTAAGCAAAAGGTTTTATGAATTATAGTCCAATTGCTTAGCCCAAGGAGTACAGAAGCAGGAACACACAGAAATAAATGCAGAAATAAGAAGTCCTGCTTCTCTGTACCAATGATTGACTTCTGGCTAGCCAATCAACCTCAATCCACAACAGTTTTTCTTCTCCAACATACAGACAAAAGACTCACACCTCCTTCCCTGAATTCTTTTAGATACTGCTGTGGTAATAAAATAAAATAAAATAGCCCTCTTAACACACACAAACAGAATACTAAAGGACTGAAGAAAATTTCGAGAGACATTTTCATAACTTGGAACCATGATCTGAATTCTCAGAGAATTATGAATGACTGAAAAGAGCTCAGTAATACTCTTCTCTCTAGTTCCTACAAATCAAATTACTAAAGTACACAGCTGATTGGAAACATATTAGGGAAATGCTTTCACTATATATTTTTTAATTTCCTTTGCATGAAGTGTTACAGTGATAAAATGTTCAACCACAGGAACCCCTAGCACACTTACAAATACTTATGCCAAACCAAGAATGAATACAGTACAATTTCAACAATGAAAACCAATATAAAACAATTTGGGCTAGCATAAATCTTACTGAACAAACACACTTACAATAGATGTGCCATGTGCATGTCTGATCCACTAACACAGACTCACTTGGATAATAAATAACTTGTTCCGAGAGATGGAGGCGGGGAAATCAGAGGACCAAATCCAATTCATGTTAAGTCCAAGTAAATATTAAACGCCTGCCAAGTCTGCCAGTGGAGTTTCCAAATATGTTATATATTTTCATCCTCTGGATTAAAAAAAAAAAACTGAAAGAAAGGGTGATTTTCTGCTGCTAATAGAGCGAGCAAAGATCTTGCCTTTTTTACTTTGGAGGAGGAAGTACACTACAAAACCATATAGACCAGGCAGGAACTGCCAGCCAAGAGACTGTTCCTACACAATGCCAGATCATGTGTGAAGGGTCCCAGGAGTGGGACAGGCCTTTCTGGATTATTCCACTCAATATGGGATAAAAGGTATTCAAACAAGTGGTCCACAGTGCAGAGAACTCAGCAATCCCTTCTCCCTCAACTAAGTGTCCGTTGGAAGACTGGCCCTTCCACCTTAGTTTAAAATACAAAGACCAAGGTCAAACTGTGCAGTGCTCATTGCTTAACTGCCCTTGTTCACATGTCAGTCAACCACAGCTGAGTCCATGGAACAGATTTTCCCAAATGTTGGGTAAGTCTGAACAAGAGAATAGACTCAAAACATTTGCGTTAATCTTTTTAGCAAGTATAGTCCATACCTTTTCCTTTTTCTACCTGCCCTCACCAATATCAGCAAGTATGGAGACCCAGTACACCAAACATTCTAGTAGATTGCATATCTAAGGATTTCCTGGGGTTAAAATACTTTTTAAATGGACATTTTCACTGCACTTTGGATTTCTGTTCTAAGATAAACATGTTATTTAATGCCAGACACTAACATGAGGTATGTGAAGACTTACATATACATACAAAGAGAACCTCATGCTTACCTCATCTCTTACACCCTTTATAATAAATTACATTTGCCACCAACTTTATGCTGCTAATAGGGAAGACAGGCAGTATCTTGCCCCTCTTTTTTACTGAAACCCCACAGGAGGAATATACTAAATATCTCTTATTGGTTAGGGTAGAAAGAGAAGCAAAAAAAATATTTCCATCATACCTCAAGGTGGCACTTCTCAAATTACCTCTAGGGAAAGACTGTTTTGTTTTTATTCTTCTGATCCAATGTGGACTGATAACTTCATAAAATATAATAAAAATGAGTTACTCAAAAATTCAATTTAAAAGGCTAAGACAAAATAGAAGCTCAATTTATTGTACTATATGGAATAGGCATAAAATTACTCTGTTAAATTATAATAAACATTTATGGGGCACCTTGGTGGCTCAGTTGGTTAAGAGTCCAACTCTTGATTTTGGCTCAGGTCATGATCTCACAGTCGTGAGATTGAACTTGCGTGAAGCTCTACACTGGGTGTGGAGAATTTAGGTCCTTTCACATCCAGTTCTAGGCGGGTGATATTATTCAGGCACTTTCTAATGAATAATAGCCTTTGCATTGAGAACTTAAAGACACAGACTGAAATGAAAGAACAGTAGATTCAGGAACTAAATGAAAGAATGGGTAAACGGGGCAGAGGAATGGTCATGCAACCAGTAAATTTAAAGTATTTCCTTTTTCTTTAAATACTTTTAAATAAACTTTTGACAAGGGAATTTATAAATATTCATTAGTTTTCTTCTGGTGACAAAAGGCTTCTCAGATTCCATACGTTTCAATAAAACTATCCATACTGCAGCAGAAGGAAGTAGTTATTTTCTGATGAAACCACTACAATAGATATATTGAGAACTAACAGTTCTCAGTCTAGGGCAATTTTACCCTCCCCCCCCCATCCCCACCCAGAAAATACTTAATAATGTTAGAAGATATTTTCAGTTGTCACAACTGGGGGATAAGAGTATGATGAGAATCTAGTGGGATGCTCCAAACACTCTACAATGCATGACAAAGGGTCAGCCAACTCAAAATGTCAATTGTGCCAACACTGAGAAACCCTGATAAAAACCATCACATCCCCCCATAACTCTTTTCTATAAAACTAAAACTGAAACAAACCTAAACTAGCTATATTCACTTATATATGTATTTTTGGCTTTTTATATGTTAAATATTTTCAGGGTGGGGAAGATTTTTTTTTAACATACATACTCTTATAGAGAACCTTGGCCTAGTCAACTAGTCAACTCAGAAAACACATGGCAATGGTAACAGGAAGTACACAAATAAATTGAATCCACAATTAAGCAATAAAATTCATTTTTCCAATTAGCTGTGACCTCTTTCAACAGCCACATTATCCCAAGGGAGAGAGAATACCACACATTTTCATCACTGCTGTTAAAATAGCTGTTAAAAATCATCAGGGCCATAAAAAATGGCATTGGCCTTCTAATGAGTCTTGGCTCCACCTTGGTCTCACCCTAAAAAGGCTTAACCTTCTCAACTGTCAGGTAAACATTTGTCTAAGAGCATAGAGTTGGATCTTACCATCACCAACAACAACCCCCAGCACCTCCCAACATAGCCCCAACCTGACTTCCTGGCCCTTTCTTTTTCATTCTTGGAACTCCATCTTGGTCCCTGGGATTCTCTACCTTCCCTAATCATAACAAACTTGAGGGCTTCTTAAAGCAAGTTCAAGGTCTTCACCTGGAGCTATCTGCCTCCCCATCTGCCTCTGCCATCCCACTGAAATGTCACTCTCTCTGGCTGCAGCTACCTACTAAGTACCCAATCCAAAGGACACTCAGCTTTCAGCTTTTACTTTACAGAATTCTCTGTGGCCGCTGACCACCTTTCCTTTCTTCCACCTTCCCCCCAGCCCCCACCGCCACAATACACACACCTTCCAGATGTTCTCTTCCAATTACCTCTCCATTCTCTCCACTCCTACCTCAACTAAGCTGCTGATTGTTTTTCACCTGGACTACTAAAATAGGCTTGCTGGCTGTTTCTCATGGCTGGGATAGGGGCCTTTTTAAGGCAATCCTCCTGCACAGCTAACAGCATGTGCTCTTTCAGATCTGTGTCTTACTCTCATTCACGCTTACACTCTATCAATGACTAACAGTTCACAGTCTGGCTGAGGTGTAGACTGATATCTATCCCCAACCTTTCTTCTCCAAACCAACTGGATAAGAGTATCTGGAAGGAGGAAGTGGGAGAGGATTTAAAACCATTGACCTTTACCATAAAATTCAAACTTCTTAGCATAGACAGCTGTCAGGTCTGGTCTTGACTCACTTTTTCATTCTCTTATCTGCTACTCCCAATCTCCCCACACTGCAGACATACTGCACTTAAGATACTCCAAATATGTCCAGAAGATCTCATCCTATGATTTTGGAAATGCTGGTCCCTTCTTTAAAAACCCAGATCTCATCTATTCCCTCCATCTCCATCATCCCCACAACAACACACAGGTTACCCAGGCTCTCTTTCTTTCCCTGGCCAACTCCTCCTTCAAGACTCAGCTCAAGGTCATAGCCTCTGGAAAGCCTTCCTAGAAACTTCCCCAATAAAGGAGTGCTCCTGTGCTCTTTCCCTGTGTGTATGTGGCCTTTCAAATGTCCTTTCCAGGTCCCTGACAGTATTTTGTGTGTAGCAGGTACTTAAGAACTGTCTAATTTCACTAGGAATACATGGTAAGCACCAACATGCAGCTATTCCTGCAAACCACAGGAAAAGAATTTTGAAAAGATGACATTCCTTGGACCACCTCTCCTCTCGTGTCAGGTGGACCAGTTCAATTCACTATTCTACTGTCAGAAACGGCAAAGCTTTCCTGGAGCAACTCAGATGTCAAAGTCTATCTCTTCTAACACTAACTCTACCACTCCCAGTGGACCAGGCAGCTAGGGTTGAACATAGTGAAGGAAAGTCTTTGAGCTTCCAGTACCTACCAAACCTTAGAAGTGAGAAGCCTATCAACAGTTTCCAGGTCCCCTCCTCCCATACTGTGCAAGGCTCATCTTAAGTTAATTTTCAGGAAGGTGCCTTTCTTTCCAAATTTCATGTTGATCCTCCAAATTTCTAATTTATTCTTGTCTTTTATGGGGGGAGGGTTAGCATACAAACTGTCACACTTACTTAAAGCAACGCTGGGGTCTTTGAAGTCAGTTCATGCCACATGGTACAGGGAAGTAGAGCAGACAGTTCTCCCATTCTTTGCTGCTTATGGGCCACCTGATAGGGCACCCCCACCCCTGGGACTTGGTCAATAAGTCACAAATTACCCCAGTCTAATACAAATTTTTTAATGAACCACTTTTCAGACACTGTTCTCCAGAAACATATGGAAGTATAATCAAGAGGGATAAACATAAAATCTGACTAGCCATTCTAGGGCTTATATCGTGTCCTTAGGAGTTCATTTAAAAGTATTTTATTACTCCCCAAGGCTGTACCTACCATGAATCCTGCAGGTAATTTTGCTTATTTTTGGCTAATGGGAATTTTATAGCCAAACCATTTCCTCAATCCCAAGAGAAAGAATCAGCCCCATGAACTGAGTTCTTAAAGAGTGGTGTGTGCCCCTACAACATTCTTTTTTCATGGCTTTTTTGTTGTTTTTGAATTAGACATTAAATATATAATTGAAATGAAATGATCAACAATAGAAAAAGAAATGGCAGAAAACTACTTTACTTAATTTTTGATGGTTTTATGAATAACATCCCAAATATGCAGAAATATCAGGTGAGTATAGATGATTTGCAAATTCAACTCACTTCACTAGCATAAAGAAACATAAAATCTCCATGTGACTTACTTGGATTTCTAATCTATGTGTTTATTGAGGACCGTAAAGTGAGGAAATAGTGGCTTACAGAGCCAGTCTCATAAGTTCATAAGATTATAATACACACAATATCTGGCATTGACATTAAGGTAATAAAACAGATTCTATGAGCCACAAATAAATTAGGGTTCTATGCAATAAAATATGCTTTCAAACTTTTAGTATAATTAATACAATAAAGGAAATATGTAATGCATTAAGGGAGAAAAATGCTTGCAACAACTTTTTTTATATGGGCCACATCACCCATCATTCCTGCATTTGATCTGTTCTTACCATAAACCCTTCTGAATATGGGAGTGCCTCTCCCTCTGGGCTGAATCGACATTGTAGCAGCCACTCTATCCTCAGCACCCCATTGTCAAATGGCCAATACCCATTGCCTCTCAAAAGGCACAGGAGAAAGAACTGGGTTGAGCTCATATGGAGCAAAAATGGAAAAAGAATAAAAATCAGGAGAGACTGTCCTGTGAAGTCATCAGACTGGTTTTCTAATGTGGGCAGGGAAAATGTCACTAGAGGTCATTTCCAAAGTCAAGTTCCAAAAAATATTTTCAGAAATATCAAATAAATAATCCTCCAACAAGAAAAAAGCAGAGAAGAGAGAAAATAAAAATCGCTGCATAATTATTAAAGGTGAGGCACTGTACAAGGAGTTTTCACATGTGATTGCATTTTATCCTCATAAGAAGAATTGTAGGACAGAGAATATTTTACCCCTATTTTTTCTTTTTTAATGAGGAAATCAAGAAAAGCTAAATTTCTTTGTCCAGGTCATACAGCCATTCTTTTGATCTCACTCCAAAATCCATGTTCCATTCATTACTTCGTTCCTGCCAGGCACATAGATGAAACTCAGAAAGCGGAAGTTTCAAAAGTGAAAATGGCTATCTGGGGAATGTGACATGCTGCCTCTCACTGCTACTTTAACATCATGTTCCAGTGATGTCTAAAAACCAATATGATAAAGTAAAATGCAGGTTTTGTGGCTGAAAAGGCAAGACCTGACTTTGTAGGTCTATGTTTAAACTCTGTTCTGAACGTCTTTACCTTTGGCTACCAGTCATGCTATGTCTTAGGCCTTCTGAAACAACAAATAATAAGGAATCAAAAGATCAAATTCAAACATCCAAGTTCGGATTCATGCATTTTTCAAAATAGGAACACGTTTCACAGTTTCGGTACACAGCAGCAATATAAGAAAATAAAATTTATTTGAAGACAGCCAAACAACCAACAATCTCATAGGGTTAATTATGGGGGTCACAGATAAAGAGTCATGAATGGGACCCTCAGTTTCCCTGAAGTAATTTCAAGGACATCAGTGAAAATGTCTTTGACTAGCATGAAGAAGAAATGAGTTATATACAACATACATATGAAATACCATCTGTGTGATTAATGTATTGATGTTTATACTTTGGGAAACATATTACAGAGATGTAACCTTTATGGTTGATTAGATAGGATACATATGGCTTACTGCAGAAAAATTGTCAGAAATATCTTACCACCCCCATTTTTATTTTACTTTTTATTTTGGAAGACTTATAGATTCACAGGAAGATACAAAAAATATTTTTTCCATGCCCCTTTTACCCATCCTCCCCCAGTGTTAACATCTTGCATAACTATAGTGAAATATCAAAATCAGGAATGGACATTGGTGAAGTCCATAGAGCTTATTCAAATTTTACTGCCTTTTCATACACTCATGAGTGTGTGTGTGTGTGTGTGTGTGTGTGTGTAGGCAGTTTTATTACTATTCATTTATAACTACACTCACTCTACTCACCTCCATCCCTAAGTCAGGACAACCACTAATCAGCTCTCCATCTGATTGTACAATTTTGCTACTCAAGAATGTTATATATAAATGGAATCATACAATATGCAGCCTTTTGAGATTGGCTCTTTCAGAAAAATTGCTTTGAGATTCATGCAAGTGTTTGCATGAACCAACAGAATCTTCCTTTTTATTGCAGAGTAGTATTCCACAGCACAGAAATATCAGTTTTTTGAACCATTGAAGAACATGTGGTTGCTTCCAGTTTTCGCCTATTATGATTATAACTGCTGTGAACATTTGTGTACAGAGTTTTGAGGTCACACTGTTTTCATTTGACCAGAATTACCCAAGAGAACAATTGCTAGGTTATATGATTAAGTATACGTTTCGTTTTATAAACCATTACAATCAAGTCCAGAGTAGCTGACTCATTTGCTACTTTCACCAGCAATATGTGAGAGATTTCCAATATCTTTACCAGCATTTGTTAATCATGCTATTTTTTTCTTTAGCCATTTTGATAGGTGAGTAATGGTACCTCACTGTGGTTTTGATTTGCATTTTCCTAATGGCCAATGATGTTCAGTATCTTGTGTTTTTATTGCCATCTGTGTATGCTATAGAGTGAAACACCTCCTCCTATCTTTTTCCCATTTTCTAATTAGATTTTTTTGTTCTCTTCACAGGGCCTTCCACAAAGCAAAAATGTTTAATGAAGTTTAATTTATCAATTTTTCCATTTTGTGGACAGTGCTTTTCGGGGTCAAATCTAAAAAACTCTGCCCAGCCATAGATCCCACAGATTTTCTCCTACACGCTTTTTATACATGTTTTAAGTTCTGTGTTTCACATTTAAGTCCATGATCAATTTAATTTTATATAACATATGAGGTTTAGATCATGTTCTTTTTTTTTTTTTTCCTCTGCGTGTCTAATTCTTCCAGCACCATATGTTGAAAGGGTTAGTCTTCTTCCATTGAATTGCCTTGACACCTTTGTCAAAAGTCAGTTGTGCATTTTGTATGAGTCTATTTCTGGGCTTTCCATTCTGCTCCATTAATGTAATGTCTACTCCTCTGTCAGTACCACACTATCTTTACTACTGCAGCTGTATTAGAAGTCTTGAAATTGGGTAGGCTGATTTCTCCCCCTTTATTCGTGTTTTACAAAATTGTTTTGGTATTCTAGGTCTTTTGCCTTTTTATATAAATTTTGGAACAAGCTTTTCTATGTCTACAAAATACCCCTGTTGAGCATGCCCCTTTTTATACCATTGAAAAATTACTTATATGGGAAAGTCAGTCTTGATGCACACATCATCTAGGAGCCTCTCCCCTGCAGGATGAAGCCTGCCTGTGTTTGTCAAGTATACTTTTATAAAGCATTTGTCAAAGAGTAGTTCAAGGACTAAGTACATCCCCTGGGGGCTCAGGGCGGGTAGGGGGGTGTAAAAATGCAGATTCCTACAGCCCATCTTTTTCTTCTTATCTGCCACCTCCTTTACCTGGGTTCTTTTCTAGAAGGTTTGAGCTGCCTCATTTGCTTGGGATGATTTTAGAACTGTGTGGCCAGCAGAAAAGGTTAAACAGCCCAAACATATTTACAGAGTCTTCTGGGAGGCTGTGTGTGCCCTCCCCCCACCCCCCACTTTGATCTCATGCCACAAAATCTGAGGGAGGTCTCCATTACATTTAAAACATGGTAGATAGGGCATTAAAAAGAAAAATTCACCTTCTCTAAAAACAGAACAGAATTGAAAACGACCTTCGCCTATTGGCAGAAGCTGTAGAAGAGATTGCCAAATACCTGACAAGAAAAGCAGTCATTGATGGGCATGATCATACTTGAAGAAGGATGAAGAGAAATCGCCACCAACAGATAGGGCTAAACCTCATCCAACATGGAGTTCAAGGAGAGGTACTTAATGGGAACTCTGTACTGTCAATCACCTGCACTTCCTAAATCTAAAACCATGGATTTCTGGATTTTAGCTTGTCAACAAAGCCTTATCCTTTAAAATGTATTTCTTTTGTTAGTGACATTTGTTAAAAAGAAGAAAAAAACGAACACCTTGCATTATAGTCCGTGGTGGGCTGCTAATGTTTAATAGTCAGCTCTACAAAAGAGAAAAACCCTGATTTTGTAGAGTGTTCCAATGTCCAAGGTGTAAATACTCACACCATGGTCTATTTCGAGCGACCAATGTGATGTCACTGAACAAACTCCAACACGCCACTGTGTACAGAGCTGTGTATTTTGACAGTAGAGGCTGTTGGGTCTGTGAAGCATCTTCTCTTCCTAATAGCAGACCATGAACATTTAGCTAGAGTTTAGGACATTTCGTGGGCATCAAATGTTATGCTGTTTATTTTATATACCTAGATAAATAACTTAAGAATACCAACAGTCAGGGCGTCTGGGTGGCTCAGTTGGTTAAGCGTCCAACTTTGGCTCAGGTCATGGTCTCGCGGTTCGTGAGTTCAAGCCCCACATCGGGCTCTGTGCCGACAGCTCAAAGCCTGGAGTCTTCTTTGGATTCTGTGTCTCCCTCTCTCTCCCCCTTGCCTGCTCACACTCTGTCTCTCTTTCTCTCAAAAATAAACATTAAGAAAAAAATTTTTTAAATACCAGCAGTCACATATTTTCACTTTTGACATTATATCTGGCCCTCCTTCTCCTAAACTTTCTCCTATACACAAAGTCATAACTGAACCATAAGAACATCAACTCCAGTGGCTCCCAGGCCTGTTGAATATCAGAACTACATGGGGGCTAATTAAGAATACAGATGCCCAGTGGAAAGAACCTAAATGTCCATTGCTGGATGAATGGATAAACAAAAGATATTCTACACACACAATGAATTATTATTCAGCCTCAAAAAGGAATGAAATTATGACATATGCTACAACATGAAAACCTTGAAAATATTGCGTTAGGTGAAATAAGCCAGTCACAAAAGGACAAATACCATATGATTCCACTTATACAAAGCACCTGGAATAGGCAAATTCATAGAGACTGCAAGTGGAATAGAGGTTACCAGGAGCTGGGAAGGGAGAATAGGAACTTACTGTTTAGTGGGTAAAGAGTTTCAGTTTGGGATGATGAAAAAGTGTTTGAAATAGATAGTGGTGATTGTTGGCTGACAATGTGAATATATTTAATACCACTGAACTATACATTATTAAATGGGAATTATGTTATATATATTTTACCACAATAAAATAAAAAGAAGGGCGCCAGGGTGGCTCAGTTGGCTAAGTGTCCAGCTTCAGCTCAGGTAATGATCTTGTGGTCTGTGGGTTCAAGCACCGCATGGGGTTCTGTGCTGGCAGCCCAGAGCCTGGAGACTGTTTCAGGTCTCCCTCTCTCTCTGCCCTTCCCCCGCTCGTGCTGTCTCTGTCTCAAAAATAAATAAACCAAAAAACATTTTTTTAAAAAAGAATACAGATGCCTGGGCCTCAGTCACTGGAAATTATGATTCACATGGTCTGCAGTAGGACTCAGGCATCGGAATATCTCACCATCAGCCGTGGCCATTCTGAGGCATATCCAGGTTAAGGACCCTCGTGCTTTACGGAAGAGGAAACCAAGGCCCAGAACGGAGTGGCCTGGGGAAGTCAAGCAACTAGAAGTGGAAGAGTTGGTTAGATTCTGCATCTAATCCCAAGATTAGTCCTCTTTTACTTCCTTCTTCAAATGATAGTTTTTATGACTATCCTCTAATCCACAGGCCCCAGAGCACAGAATTTCTTTGTCTAGATCTGTGAAAATATTACCCTGGCTTTTGTGTTTAGCTCCTCAATATGGCCTTGCCCCTGGAGGTTTGAAGTTGTTACCACCCTTGCATTCACAGCCTCATCAAGGTGGCCATACCACAGTCCTCAGGACCCAAAACATCAAAAACTCAAAGCACATCTTTTAATCTGATCCCTCTGCCTATCCCAGGTATGGCTGAGGGAATGCCCAGACAGTCTCAGGTAGGCAGAGGGCTGCCTCATGTGGCAAACATCAGCGGGTCAATGCCCAAGCATGTCTGCAGATAAACATCTTGAGCCTTTAACCACCAAGCTACTGGAAACATAATTAGCTGGCTCAGGTGTAAATAGTTCATCTGAGTGAAGGATGCACTCAAGTTCATGGATATACCAATGTACTTTGTTCACCTTCATTATCATCAGTCCTGCTAAATATTAGCCTCACTAGCAGACAGATTTCTAAGGCAAATACACATTAGCTCTCAAAATGAGATTCCTCTCAAAACAGTACATAGAAAGTACCAATTTTTTTCTGAAGATAAAGAGAGTAGTTGCTGATCAAAGCCCAATAAGAATGGTTATAATTGCAGCATGATGACCATTTTTAAAATAATAAATAGATGCATGTACATTCATGCATCTTCATAAATAGATATATGTCACACATAAAGACATACTTTCAATTCTGCAGTTGCCAAACTTAAGCAAGAAATCAAAGAGAACCTAGACAGGTGTTGGGGGCTTCTGTGTCAAATCATTTCTTTCCTGTAGTTTTTAATGATGCACCCCAACTTTCCACTCAGAACACCTAGCTTTATTTTTTTCCCTCAGTTTGACAGCTTCCATGAAACAATGCCATTAGAAGCTCACAGGAGATCAGAATGTTTTGATTCCAAGATATTAGAAAATCCACGATTTTCAGATGATAAGCATCACTATGATTTCATTCCTGTAGTGAAATATAAGACAGGAAAGGGGGGAGATCATCTTCAAGTACAGAGAGGTTTACTCTTCATGGCAGGCAAGTTACAAGCAGTCACAGAATAGTTTTAAGAGCAGCTGCAGAAAACTCAAAGCCAAATTAGAGGTGTGTTTTACATGATGTGATAAAAGAAAGCAGATAATCATATCAAAATGAAGGCAGCTAGGAAATCTGAAGTCATAATTGCATAATATTATTTGGCAACTTTGCACAATACAAGGAAAGAGCTCCCAAAAATTGCATTGAGGTTATCACTAAGTTTGTTAATACTGAAATATACCACAGCCACTACCACATAAAAATACCCAGAAGTGGTGATGATTTTAAGGATACTTTTTTTAACCTCTATGATATTTAATGAAGAAACAATAAAGTATCAGGATCCTGGGACTGGTTTATAAACATTCAGCCATTTTTCATTCTTGTTTATACATGGTTATTCTCTCTCTATAATTCTTACTCAACTCTTTTTTAAGCTGTGCAGAATCCAAAAAGGACATAAGATATGTTAAGATGCAACATGCCTCAATAGTAACACACGAACTATGCAGTTGACATTATGAGTACCAACTAGGGGAGACTGAAATTTGGTCCAAACTTTCCTGTCTTCCTCTAACTGACCTTTTTCCAACATATATTCAGTAGGCAACCACGGTGTGCCAAGCACAGTGCTCACAGCTGAGAATACTATAGTCGCTGCCCACACAAAGCCTCCAGTTTAGTGGGAGTTACAGAAAATAAAAATGTTAAACCACAATTGTGCCTAGTCTTAAGAAGGAGGGATTTTATGGCAAGTAGCCGTGGAGTCTAGGAAGTGATGCCTAAAGTGAGAACTGAAGAAAGGGTACAGGCTAAACTAGATGACATCGAATGGAAAAGCAGTCCATGCAGAGGAAACAGAATGTGCTAAGCCCCATGGCAGGAAATAGGTATAGAACACAAGGGAAAATGAAAGAAAGTCTCCTATCTGGAAAAGTCCAAAACAAGAGAAGGATAGAGGATAGGCAAGATCTAGACCTTGCAGGGCTTGGTGGCCACCAAACCAGAGGAGGAGAGAAAGTCGCCAAAAGTCAGCATTTGCTAGCACTTAAAGTGTGCGGTGTGATCCATAAGCTATCTTCTAGCTCTAAACATCATTCTCCATAGATGCTTCTACTTCCCATGCATCCCAGAACTACTCTGAATATGGCTGGTAGACTTCTAAGATGAACCCCAAGATTTCCATTCCTGACATATCTACCTTATGTAATCCCCTGCCCTTGACTGTGGGCATGACCTATGAATGTGATAAATGGCACTCCCATGATTAGGCTGTCTCACTTAGCAAAGATAAAGAGATTTTGCAGAGGGGCACCTGGGTGGCTCAGTCAGTTAAACGTCTGACTCTTGATTTCAGCTCAGGCTATAATTTCATGTGCTCTGTGCTGGGTGTGGAGCCTGCTTAAGATTCTCTCTCTCCCTCTCCCTCTGCCCCTCCTCCGCTTGCACTCTCGCTTCCTCTCTCTCGCTTTCTCTCTCTCTCTTTCTCTCTCTCTCTCAAAAACTAAATGAATGAATGAATGAATGGATTTTGCACGTATAATTAACATTCTTAATCAGTTTGACTTTGAGTTATTAAAAAGGGAGATTATCCCAGGTAGATCTGAACTAATAGGTTAGCCCTCTAAAAAGGTCTATAGGTCAGAGAGATGCTTTCCTCCTGGCCTTGAAGAAGCAAGCTATTCCACAGCTACAAGGAACTGAATTCTACTAACAATAACACGAGCTTAGAAGAGGACCTTGAGCCTCAGATAAGACCCCAGCTCTGGCTGACCTTAAATGCAGACTTGTGAGACCCAACTACACCATGCCCAGAATCCTAACCCATGGAAACTATGAGACAATAAAGAGTGTTATTTTAGGCCACTAAGCTTGTCATTGCTTGTTAAGCACAAACAGAAAATTCATAGACTATGCATCAGCAGCTGAATGGAGAGAACACCTGTGCTCTAATACAGCTGTCAGGCCCACAGCTGATTGAGGTATTTGTATTTGATACAACAGGAAGACCAGGGCCACCAGCCTCCTCCACCACAGTGAAAACATCCTCAACTTGCCCACTTTAGAAAAGTGAAAACTGATGCACCCAAGCCAGCAGCAAGCTTTGAAAATCTAATCTTCTAACTTAAAGGCAACCACAAACTCTTCACTTAAATTGCCTTCCAAAATCCTACAGAATTTAAAAAACAGGCCCTGAATAAATGGATTGGGACAAATTTGAAAGCTGATCTCGGTTTCATGTTTTCTTACTAGTTTTAACAACTAAAACAAATTTTTGTAAAGTATGATTTTAAAGTTAACAAGATTTTTTTAAACATATAGGGTCATTTTTACTTAGATGCCAAAATAGCCTGGTTTATATTATGGGAAGCCAATTTACGAAATCTAACATGCTACACATCTTTTTTCAGTTAGAGAAAAGGGGGAAAAATAAATCCCTCTAGTTCTTTTGTTATGTTTTTTTTTTCTTGCTTTTAAAAACCTATAAACAACCCCCACTCAATTTCTGGGACTGAGTAGATAAATGTACTCATACTGCATAAGTTAAAATATATATGCAGGCATTTATTAATCTAACAACTTTCATCAAGGAACATATCAGAAATTCTCTTAAGCTCAAAATCATGGTAAAAATAAGCAGTGGCAACTGGAACTGAGTAGCTCAATGGTGGGATGTCTTTCAGAGCACTGCAGTTTCCCAAGATGTTTAACTGATAGGTTAGCGTCTCAGCATTAAAACTACGAGAAGTAAAGCTAGTGGAGACTTTGTTTAAACACACAAATACAGTTATGTAGATGCTGGCTCTAGAAGGATCCCCAAGAATCTGGTAAATGGTTGTCTCCAGGAAAGGGTACCAGGTGGCTGAAGTCAAAAGTGGGAGAAAGCCTTATTTTGACTGTAGATGCTTTGTGTAGTTTTAATTGTACGAATGCATTCTCTATTAAAAATATTTTATGAAAGCAGGCACACACATACTCACAAAAGACCAAACTCATCTAAGTTGTCTCACTGGGACACTGCTGCAGTATAAACAGTCATGGATACTGAAGAGGAAAAAACGTTATGTTAGGGGTTCCCAAAAAATGTCAGTTAGTAAAAAAAGCCACCACCTCCTAAGCCATGTGTTGTTTGCAATCACCTCCCCAAAACTTCTCTACCCACCTATTTCCTTTGAAATTGTGGGTCCACCCAGGCTATAAAAGTCCAAGGAGAGAAAAGGGGTGTGGCAAGGCAAATACTGAGGCTAGCAATTTTTTCTCTCCTTTATTTTCAGAGCCCTTCTAATTCTCTAGGTCTCTCCTACCTCCTTCTTATCTCACAGGCCACATGATACCAGGAAGAACAGAGCATTTGGAGTCACTCCCCTCCCCCACCTCTCAGCAATTGTGGGATCTTCAAAAACTGCACTACATATCCCTAAGCAAAGTTTCCCCATCTGTTAAGTCAAAATAATAATAACCACTCCCTCAGGGCTGAATATAACAATATCTATAAAAACCTGAAGATTGAAATTTGTCTTTTCTTCCAAAATATCCTGACTCTAGTTCACAGTATAGTTTAAATGACCACTAGAGCATTAACCTGAATGCAGCTCATTCCTTATTTGGGATGTGAAACCTGGGGTAAACTGCATCTGGGTGATTCACATATAATACCTACCAAAGAATTTGATCATGTCTTTTTAAAAAAAAGGAAAACAGAGGTTGAAAAAAGAGCCACTCTTTTATTTGGGCAACAATCAATGCACCCTTAGGATTGCCAAAAGAACTTTGGTTAAAAGCAAACAACTAGATTTGCACATGGCTAACAGCCTTTCCATCTTAAAATGTTTAAACAATAGGACAATTTACTCTGTCAACATAGGGAGTGTGATTATTTTTAAATAAGTCTTTTTTTAAATGTTCATTCCTATTATATGGTAAGTGCCTGCCTCCCCTCAAACAGCCACAAGCAGTATGGTCATCTTCCAGGTCACTCTCCAAACAACACTGAGAAGAGGCCCCTACTTCAGGACCTTGAATTGTATAAAGACAATGTATTGTTAATAATGTTCACTCTTTTACCATTATTCATAGTTCCCTTTTACTTTGCTCAGTAATGGGTCCATACAAATGAGCCCAATCCCCTTAAAATTCTCCATGCATGTTGTGCTCTCTTAATTTTTATTTATCAGAGCCCAAGATGATTGGCCTAATTTTAGAAATTAGTATGCAAATATTTACATTTTGCCTCTTTCATTTCAGGAGACATCATAGGATATTTTTAAATCAAATATAAAAGTTAAACTGTTAAAAAATGCAACCCATGGGATCACAACCCATAGAAAAGACAAAGCACAGAGAAATCAAAGACAAGAGAAGATTGTGGAAAATAAATTCCATTTGACAAATGAAAGATTATTTTCTTATATCTTTCATCAAAGCATTGTAGACAATTAATATTTCATGCTCTATATGAAGAAAGAGGATGGAATTTGACCTATAAATGTTGGAAACACACCTTATTCATTTATGATCCACTAATAACAAACATATATTCAGATAACAAATACATTATTGTTCATGAAAGAACCCCAAATTAAAGGGCAATTCTCAGTCCAAGTAAATACAGAAATACAGCCAAGACCGTCTGTTTGTCTCTCAATGACCTCATTTGTTTTCATCAAACAATATTGAGTTTTTTCAAATTAGATTAATCTTTGCCCTGTTGTTAGGCTATTTGGATAAAAATTTATAACCACTTTAACATAAAATAATCTTAGAAGTATACTGAAATACTTGCTTGAGAAGAACTATTTATAACTTACTTACTTTTTTGTTTTAAAGAATATTTGGGCTTCCTAATAGTTAAAAAACCATTTGGTAAGCAATTCCATCCAGTAAATACCTGGCATGTAGATCAGTAAATACTTGTTGAATGAATGAATGAATAAATGAATGAATGAAACATAAGCAATCTGATCAAAGCAAATAAGAACACAAATGCATGCATGCTTATACATATATACACATAACAATCTTTCTAAGAATTCTTTGGAAATATGAATTTTCATATTTCTGTCTTCAAGCACATCTACCCTATAACTTCATTTTCAATATCAACATCTTTTTCAGAGGAAAATAAGCAGAATTCATAATACGATTCTATTACATTTTATCTGATCCTTCCTCTCTCCCCCAAACAATCAACAAATAAAGAAAAACTTGTTCCAGATTTGTTTTAATTCAGTAGGTCTAAAGGAAAGCCCAGAAACTGGTGTTTTACCGAGTTCCCTAAATGATATGTGTGGCAGACAATGGCTAAGAACTGGAAAGCCTTCCCTGGAACACTCCCCAGTCCCTTACCCACAGGCTGTCTTCCTTCCCTTTCCCTCTGCACTGGGGCACCTCTTCCCTAGAGAACTTTCCCCCTGGTGGGTATTCTTCTGCCCCTCCATAAGGCAAGCTCCTTGAGAGCATGGACACCCTCTGGCTGAGCTTTGAGTCACTAACACCTTGGCAAATAAATAATCTAATGTCTCTGGGCCCTTAGTTACCTCACATGTAAAATGAAAAAGGTAGAAATTACCTCACCCTTCTAAGGACTCAGTGGTGAGCATAAACCAACTAACCTAGTATCCTGCACTTGGGAAAATAAGTACCTTCCGGGCCACTACTGTGAAGATAATAGTGAGGATGAGGTCTTAAAATCAATCAGACAATTCACATCTCACTATCCACAGGGCTTCAAGGCTATTAACTGGAAAGGCAAATGCCCACCACCCTCATAAGCATCTGAGTCAGAGCTCTTGGGAGATACAAACAGGTTCCATTTTCAATCACACCAGAAGGTGATCGGTGTATAAAGGATCATGTTTTCCTGTAGGAACAATGCCATTATGAATGTGTGTTCCTGATCAACCCTCAAGCAAAGAATGCGAATAACTCATAAAGATCCTTAAAGAATGGGCATGGTCATAAAGACCAAGATGCAATAAATATAAACATCTGTAATTATTTAAGGGAATGGGATTAGGCCCCATGTAATCATAAATAAACTATGAACACTGATTATATAAGTGGACCAAATATAGGCCAGTACATATAGAATAAAATATAAGCATGGGGCACCTGGGTGGCTTTGTCAGTTAAGCGTCGGACTCTTGGTTTCAGCTCAGGTCATGATCTCATGGCTCATGAGTTGGAGCCCCGAGTCAGGCTCTGTGGAGCCTGTTGGGGATTCTCTCTTTCCCTCTCTCTCTGCCCCTCCCCAACTTGCTTGCTCACTCTCTTTCAAAATAAATAAATAAATAAATAGGAAATAAGAGGCAAGTAAAATACTTTCTCCTTTCTTTATTGAGTCTCTATTCTAAATCTAGTCAATTCAAACCTGCAGTTTGCCAACATTGGGCGAAATTCTGTGAAAACAGTATCATTCAAGTCTTAACTTGTTGACAACTGTCAGTGTTTTCTAGACTACATGAAAAGCAGGAAAGCAATTGATGGCCTTTGGCTCGGTTCTCTAAAAGGCACCCGTTACCATTTCTCACTGAACCACAGAAAGGAGAAGGAAAATATCTCCTGTACTATGGGAGGAGTGGACAATATGGAAGGAATGGGATAAGGGTGTCCATGTAGCAGTCTAAGTTGGGAATCAGCAAGATGGGCAGGGGTGAGTTTTTAAGGCGAAGGCAACTGATGGGTCTAAATGTTGCCAGGTGTCACACTAACTCTCCCACCTCTCATCCATCACCTTTTAGAAAGAAAGGGCCTAAAAACTGTGAGGGGAATAGGAAAGGAGACTAGCCTTGCCTTTTTTGGAGGCCACTGAGTAATTTTCTTTTCAACTGAACATTTGTACACCTCTCTCCATGGCACATGGATTTCCAGGTTTCTGTCCTTAAGAAGCATACACACAAGGGCACAATAGTCATGCCAAGCTGTTCTTGGCAGCAAACTGAAAATCTAAACCTCTATCAGTGGAAAGAAGTTAAATAAGTTACTGTACATATATGTTATGAAATCCATAAACGGCTAAAAAGCATGAACTGGCATGGGAAAATTCCTATGTCCTACTGTTGTTGAAATTTTTTTAAAAAGTAAACTGTAGGGGCACCTGGGTGGCTCAGTCAGTTGAGCGTCCGACTTCGGCTCAGGTCATGATCTCACGGTTTGTGGGTTCGAGCCCCGCATCAGGCTCTGTGCTGACCGCTAGCTTGGAGCCTGGAGCCTGCCTCAGATTCTGTGTCTCTTTCTTTCCCTGACCCTCCCCTGTTCATGCTCTGTCTCTCTCTGTCTCTCAAAAATAAATAAATGTAAATAAATAAATAAATGAAACAAAAAGTAAACTATAAAAGATTATGTACCACTTAATTCCATTTATGTAAAAATAAAACCACACATATGAAATTATATATATATGTATATGTACATATGTGACTAAATATGTAATAAACTAAAAAAGGTCTGAGAAAGATCCAATAAATTGATAATAGTCATTATTCCTGAGAAGAAGGATTTTTGTAGTCCAAATAGGACTTTTTTCCCTTTCAACTTTTTTGTACGATAATGTATTAACGCAAATTTAACTAAAGTTAAAATTATACAATTATGCTCAAAAGGGAAAGAGAAAGAGAGAAAAGTCCAAAGAGAAAACAGAAAGTCCCAACAAATGATGGTAGGTTGTTAAGCAATTCTTGGGGATCAAGTTCCCCCTCATTTATTACACCATTGACTAACTGGGAAAGAGTTTTGATATGCATTCATCACCACTTCAACATTTTAGTTACATTTTCTTGGTCATTAATCTATTTGACTTTATCTCTTATATCATAATTGTAGTAATATAAAATTTCCAAATAAGAGTAAATAAAGTCAGAGAAACAAGATGGCCTCACAACTACAAAAGGCAAAGAGATTTTTCACCCCAAAGATACACTGATTGAAGTAGATATTAACCAACAGTCTCAACTAAACACAAGGTTCACATGCCCTCATCAAGAAGGCCCACCCTCTGTCTTCCTGTCCGTTCTTTATCTGGTAGCAGTGGTTCTCAAGCCTCAGCCCCCATGAGATGCCCAGTGGAGATCTGGAAATGCAGAATCAGGGACCTAGGCCCAGGGCTTCTGATCCAGCAGGCCTACAAGCCTAATGGTGAGACCATAGTCTGTGCCCCACCTCTATCATTTACTAGCTCTGTGACCTTGGGCAAGTCACTAAATGTCTCAGTGCTACCATTTTTTTCCTTCTTTAAAATGGTGTTATGAAAGTACCTGTGGAGGATTTAATGCCTGGCTCTGAGTAAGGATTACCTACAGTAGCTGCTGCTATTTGGATAAAGAGAGAGATGATCTCAGTTACTATTATTATTATAGGGCAAGGCCCAGGAATTTACATGTAAACAGGTGACCCTGTAAGTCTACTGCATTTTGAGAATCACTGCTTACACTCTTAATTCCCTCAGGTAAGAGAAAGGACAGAGAAAAAACAATACTCAATGGGAAATCAAAGCAACCATTAAGCTTTCACCCAGTTAGCAATGCTAGATTTCACCTTTCTGCATACCTGCTGATAGAAAGGCTCTTCTAGAAGGGCTGCCTCTGCTGGGAAGCCTGATAGACACATCCTCCACTTAGCCCACCAGGTTGGATACATGCTGTGCTCACCTCTACAAGAGGCCTGACCTCACTGTGGCCTAATCTATCTGATGAGCATCTTTAGAATGAGCATAAGGTGCTTTCCTTGAATGTAAATGCCTTTCAAAACACAGAGGAACGAAGTTCATCAGCTCTCTGCTGACCGTGTGTTAACTGATCCAAAACCAGAGGCTCCACTTCTTTGCTAAGAAAAACTAATTGCATATTATTCTCTGATCTGATCCAAATTATTTGACCCTGAGGCAATCTTGCCTCATTCTGCTCTAAAATCATTCTGCTCTAAAATCAAGTATTATCAGGGCACCTGGGTGCTTCAGTTAGTTGAGCGTCCGACTTCGGCTCAAGGCATGATCTCATGGTTTGTGGGTTCGAGCCCCGAATCGGGCTCTGTGCTGACTGCTAGCTTGGAGCCTGGAGCCTGCCTCAGATTCTGTGTCTCTTTCTTTCCCTGCCCCTCCCCTGTTCATGCTCTGTCTCTCTCTGTCTCTCAAAAATAAATAAATGTAAAAAAAAATTTTTAATAAATAAATAAAATCAAGTATATTGACAAAATTCTCATTAATACGATTCCTCACTGAATCACCCTCTTTGAGTAAGAAAAGTCAAAACCCCCAGTGTTAGCATGAGGCCGCTGGTTTGAAGAGGACTTCTGAGAAACACAGCTAGTTTGTTGTTGTCATTATTGTTTTTCCCCCTGCGTGAACGAAGGGTGCTAAAGGGAGAGGTCCACCCAGATTTCCTTGGGTGCCAAATCCAGAGTGGTCTGTGGCTTCACACTGACTTCTCCCTACCCAGGTAATGCTCCTCTTGATTCTCTCTTTCCAGTCATTTTTATTTCACCGTGTGTGCTCTTTGGTTTCAGCTGTTTGTCTTTCACCCTCTCCAGTGCTCCAATCTAAGATACAACTTCAATGCCCAGAAGTGGAGAATGATCCAGTGAATGTTGATAATCTTCCCACAACAGAATCTTATGTACCCATCAAAGGCAATATTTCCAAGTTAGCTGAAAAGATTTTACGCCCTGATGTTAAGTGGAAATCTTTTTGTTTTTAATAATGCAACATAAGTAGTAAGACATTAGCTAAATACTTTTACACAGGGAAAAAATATGGAAAGAAATATACTAAATATTAACAATGTAACTTCTGGGTGGTGGGATTATGAGTAAATTTATTTTCTGCTTTCCTACACTTCAGACTATTTTTCAAAGCTTCTTCTATGAGCATATGTTACTATTCTGATCAGAAACATATAAATAAATCAGTAGCTAAGAGTGAATACAATTGTGTCTCTTAAAATCCATGAGACAAATACTGTGAGATAGAGTAGAAATAAAGAAAATGAAGGGGTGTCTCTAACATCAACCTCCAGAGCTTGAGAATTCTGATGCGTTCAAGAGTCTCTCCCCTGAAAGATCACTTCGGGGCAGGTTGGGGATTTTGACCTCCCCCAAAAGGCTGACACGACTAATAAAAAGAGATCTCAGGATGCTGAATTCTCTGGTCTATTCTTGGGCCCAGTTTAATTTGAAGAACCTTATCTTCTTAAGCTCAAAAAGAACATTCCAGAAGTGGATTTGTTTTGGGTATGTCTTTCCCTTGGGAAAGTAGGATAATCAGAGGGAAAGATGACTATAAAGGAAACAGCAGGACAATCAGGAAAGATGGTCACACACTACAGGAACAGAACATTCTCTTCTGTGCCACAGTTAATGGGTAAGCAAACCCTAAGCCTTGGGCACGTTCCCTTGACACATGGTGTTTCCATCCTGTGGTATCTAACCAACCACTCGTTGGCAAGGCAGCCTTACTAATCACTGAAAGATGCAGGTGGCAAATAAGCAGTTGAAAAAATAAAGAATGAAATAGAGTAGCTTCTTTAAGGTGAAACAACAGTAACTTGGGCACGCACTGGCTTGCTAATGTGTTTTTCACTAGAGTCCCTGTATCTGACCATCTGCTTGGGAGAGTCCTAATAAATTACCATTTCAGGTTTTGCATTGATAGCTCTCAGAAGTCAAATGGGTAAAACATCTGACTCCCAACTTGTAAGAAGGAGGCAATAGGTAAATGGTTGATGAACAAGGCTCTGTTCTGAAAAAGTATCATCCCAGCCCACCCACCCCTGCTCCAAAAGGCTTCTATTTTTGGGGCGCCTGAGTGGCTTAGTCGGTTAAGCGTCCAACTTCAGCTCAGGTCATGATCTCGCGGCTGGTGGGTTTGAGCCCCACGTTGGGCTCTGTGCTGAACGCTTGCTCAGAGCCTGAAGCCTGCTTCGGATTCTGAGTCTCCTTCTCTCTCTGACCCTCCCTGCTCATGCTCTGTCTCACTCTATCTCTCAAAAAATAAATAAATGTTAGAAAAAATTGTAAAGGCTTCTATTTTTAATAAAAATATTAAAAAATAATATTTTTATAGTCCAGCCCACCAAGTATTTGAAGAGCACCTACTATACTTAAATTAACTGAGAAATGCTTACATGTCAGGCCCTGTGCTAAGTGCTTTGAACGGACCTTCCCATTCAACTGCCTGCAACACAATCATTATCTCCATCGTATAGGAGAAAAGTGGGGGAGAGATTCCATATATCTACCTGCTTAAGTAGGTTGTTGGTGTATTGTTTTCCTGGGCTACCGTAATAAATTACCACAACCTTGGTGGCTTCAAACAACAGACATTTACTCTTTCACAGCTCTGGAGACCAGGAGTCCAAAATCAGGGTGCTGGCAGGGCCATGCTCCATGTAAAGGTTTTGGGAAGAGCCCTTCCTTGCTTTCTCCCGCCTCCTAGTGTCTCCGAGTGCTCCTTGGTTGGGTTTTATTTTGCTTTCTAAGTTTTTAATTTTTAAACTAAATAGTTTACTACAATAACTATAGTTATTAACACACACTTGGGCATTAATTCTTGAAATGTGGATTTTATATAATAGTGTGTTTTTAAAAGTTCACAGGATCTTTGCTGAATATTGAGACTCTTGGGTTGTCATGAAAAATGGGCTTCAGAGGGGGGCCTGTGTGGCTCAGTCGGGTTAAGCATCTGACTTTGGCTCAGGTCAGGATCTCACAGTTCATGAGTTCGAGCCCTGCATCAGGCTCTGTGCTGACAGCTCAGAGCCTGGAGCCTGCTTTGGATTCTGTGTCTCCCTCTCTCTCTCTCTCTCTCTCTCAGCCCTTCTCCAACTCTCTCAAAAATAAATAAACATTTTAAAAAATTTAAGAAAAACAAACAAACACCTAGCCCTCTCCCTGGAATAACTGAATGGGAGTCCCAGGGAACACAGCACAGGTATTTCTATCTGCCTCTCACATAATATGGTTGTCTTCTCTGTGTGTCTGTCTGCCTCCACTTCCTGGTGTAAAGACACTCCTCATATTGGACATGGGGCCACCCTCAGCCAGTATGGCCTTATCTTAACTAATTATACTTCCAAAGATCCTATTTCCAGATAAGGTCACATACTGAGGTTCCCAATGGACATGAACTTTGGTAAACACTCCACACCCCGGGACCGCTGGACTCTGGCATTGCAGTGTAACTCCAGAGCCCCCATCCTGAGCTGTGATGCTCGCGGGGCCTTCTGCGGGCCCTACTCTGTTAGGCACTAGGTGATGTCAGAGCATGACCTGGCTCCCGTCCCCAAGTTCTTACTGAACGCAAACAAGGTCATAAAGGAGGAAAAGCACATCCATGAAGAACCCTTGTGGACTTCTGTGTGTCACAGAAACATAGACGAATGTGGGCTGGGGGGACCTTAAGCAGAGCAGCATGTGGACAGGTGGAGAGGAGAGACCTGAGCCGAGGCCACGCGGCCACAGCAGGAACAGCATGTTCAAGAGAGAGTGCGTGCGCTGGAGGGCCATGGAAAATAAGGTTGGAGTCAGGACACGTTAGAGAGGCTTCAAAGGCAAGGGGAGCAATGTTGATTCATATTTGATATAAAGAAAAAAATGAATAGGGACCCAAATGATAAAATTCGGGCTTACTCCTCTGGCAGAGGAAGGCAGGGCAAGCATGCAGCCCAGAAAAACCACTGAAACTTCTTGACAAAAGAAACCGTGCACATGCCTGCACACATAGGCATCGTGATTGCGGCTTCTCTGTCACACTTCAGCCACTTGCCTTAGAAAGGAAACCACATATGCAGATGGCCACTATTCTTTCTTCCCTCCATTAGGAGAGTCCCTATTACTAACAACCTCCCCAAACTCACACACACATACACACACACTAGCTTCCCTCCCAACACCCACTTGCACCCCAGCCAAGAGCTGAGTGAAGAGGAAGGTGAGAAAAAGAGAAATAAAAATGCCTGAAGCGACAGCCAGAAGAGAAGGTGGCCAAGACATAAATCACCTTTGCACCGCTCACAACAGGCTCCCCTCTGCTTGATGGCCAGGGCACAGTCTCTCGACAGCACTGGGCACTTCTCTCTCTTACAGGTCACTTCCTTGTTCTAGGCAAAAAGAGACAAGAGACATTTGAAAGCAACTCCAAACAGAATTCCCAGAAGCCTGACACAGGTTTTCCTAGCCTCCCTCTTCCTATCTTGCCTTGATCTTGGCAAGAACACTCAGGAAAGCAAATAGGATTTTGCTCTCTCTGGAACAGAAATATTCATCCAGAAACACAGAACTTTTAGATGAAGGGCACACGAGAAGGGATGAAAAGTCCCTTCTTAAGAAACCAACATAACCCAGATAACCGAATGCCGAGAGAAATGTTCTCCCGCTCTGTTCTAAGGTTTCTCTTTAGTACACACTATAGGAACGATAATATTTGTGTAAATCATATTTTGCCCATTGGGCTACCTGGGCCAGGACTGCATCGTGAGAACAAAAATATTTGCACACAGCCATCCAACAATCCTTAATAGTAGAGTGCATTAAAATGCAGCAATCTAAAGTTCCAACTCAAATAATGACAAAGTTGAGTATTGAATCAGGTCAGCTCGAGAAAAAATAATATTCCCCACGCCAAGCAGAGACACAGCCGTCAGTGTTTTATAGCCATGGGACAGCTGCATTATATTAGCACGTATGCTAATGAAGTGTGGTGAGCATTTGCATCTTCGGTTTTATCCTGAAAGGTTAGCTGTTAAAATGTCTCAGAGAAGATCCAAACGTGATGCAGATGCCTGTTTATACACAGACTGGAAACATGTGCACTGAAAATAGTATGTCACAAAACTTAACAAGAGTTGAGCTTCAGTAAGTTTCTTCTATATACTAGGTGCTGTGGCTTTCGTTCCTACTTAACTTCTGTGAGATAAGCAGTATTCATATCTCCAGTTGATAAACAAGAAAACTGCTGCTCAGAGAAGGTATATTACCTGAGGAATCCATTCTTTCTCCCCCCTTTGTAGTGTCTATTATGTGATAAGGTCCTTGACAGAGCTCACCTCATTTACTCCTACAATCTGTGGTCCTCATCCTTAGCTGCAAACCAGGACCCTTGTGTGGTTCTTAACAAAGGCGGCAGTGTCTCCCACTCCCTGAAGCTCAGATCTGATTGATCCCCCAGGGATCAGATCTCACGTGCCCCAGGGAATGTGCAGCCTGGGCTGAGAACCGCTACTCTGCAGCGTGCATTCTTGTCCCCAGTGAGGCTGAGATGGGTTCGGGAGCTGTCAGCAGTCCCTCAAGTGATGGCAGACCCACAATCTGTACCCAGGTGTCCCAGCTCCCAGCCTTCCAAAGTTCCTTCCCTCCCCGTCTCCTTCATAATGATAGTTGCATCAAGACTCACTGTTAAGTCGCAGCCCTTCAATTGATCCTCATAATTTTTCTCATGTTACAAACATAATATATAGTGTGGTCACAATTCAAATTTAAGGGGTATATTTTAAAATATTAATAGTGCTCCTCCACTACCACTAAAGTCATTATGAGCAATGATCAGGTATATATGCTGCCTGGCATTATTAACAGTGACTTCATTTGGCAAAGTGCAGGTCCTGCAAGCTATAGTTTGATACTGACCCCACTCCCATCCCAAGACCTCTGTGAAGTGAACACACTTTCTAAGCAGAACTTCTGTTAGCACGGCTTATGCAAAGCTGGCTGCAGTTTAGGGGATGGCCACTCCCAGGTGCATCTCCTCTCTGGAGGGAAAAGTCCTCAGACATGGGGAGTTCAAAGCTCTAAGGGCGGTCAGAGTGAGTATGAATCACAATTCAGGGTCTGATAAATAGGAAGATGCACACTTTCTTAAATATAGGAACTCTTTGCTAAATTAGAAACCTGGGAGCCAGTCAAAATCCATAACAGAATCCCAAGGTTCATAATAAATAGCTTGTAATTACAGTCCAGCACAAAAGTCATTCCAACCAGATGGTTTATAGCTGCACATCTGGAATTTTTTTTGTTCATTCTCTCTACCCCTCTCTCTCTCTCTCCTTTCTCTCTCTCTCTCTCTCTCTCTCTCTCTCTCACACACACACACACACACACACACACCAAACCTAACCTTTAGCTGTACATTTAGTGCAGAATTTCCCTCCTTCTAATGACACTTGGAGTTTTTTCATCTTCTACCAAGCTGCCATATCTGATAATTTCCCTGGGGTCTGGTTGAACAAGGATATGAAGCTCATGCTTAGAATCACAGGCCCTCGAAGAAAGTAAGGAAAACTACAGAGAATTGCTGGTAAGAGGCTGATTCCTCTGTCTCCTTAATTGAGTCCAGCAGCTACAGAGTAGATTTAAGCACAGGTTAATTAAGACCACTCGCTTTACTTTCACTGATTTTGCCAGGAGACAAGAACACTGGGCTGCAGCTGGCAGCTCTGGTGAGAAGCGGCGCCCACGATGGGAGCCCATCTCCACTGGCCTCCTCATCCCCGGGTGCGCCAAGTGTCCTCTGCTCTGATGCAAGGCCATGGCTTATTTGGCTCACTTCTTCACTCAAGAAATCTTTTCTGATGCTGATTCATACTTACCACAAACACGTTCTATGTACAGGGCTCTGTGCTAAGACTTTTATATGCATTATGTTACCAAAAAAATTTACACACCACCCCCATTTTACAGATAAGGAACCAGGGTTAAGAAACTTGCCCAGGGTCACACAAAAGGCAGATTTGGAATGCAAATAGAGGTCTGTATGACTCCAAAGGCAAACCTGTAAATGTTGCACTTTGCTACTTCCAGGCACTCCGGATACAGACAAGAACAAAACAATGTCCCAGCCCAGAAGCCCCAGGGGAGACTGGTGTCTTCCCTGTGGTTCCACCCAAGTGAAATGAGCTCTCTAACAGGAGCAGGATAACTCCACAGAGCTTTGTCATCACCAACCACGGGAGGGTTTGCAAACACCAGCTGTTTTCTGGTAATGAGGACAATTATACTGTTCTGGATACTGATAGGTAGCTGTGCCTATATACCTCTGAAAGTCAGACTGGCATCCTCAAACAAGCTTTCCAGAGATTCCAGCTTGGGCTTGAATCTCTCCAAATCTAAGCAACAGACGTAGCGGTAGAAAAGCACTGCAGGAAAATGTCAGAACACTCTAAAAAACAGCCCTAGCCAGTGTTTAAGAGTAATAAGCCTTATCACATTTTTCATGCTCTGTCTCTGTCTCCTGGTGTTTATCACTTTCTAGGGTCAGCCAGCCTGTGATTTACCTGTTGTCAAAGGTATCTGCATTATTGCCTCCTTTCCAAAAGACCGAATATATCAAAACCCAAAACATAGCCTCTGGAGGCACATGAAATGAAGTGCCAACATGCAAAAATAAAAGGGGGGGTCATAGGGAGTAAGAAAGAAAAAGTCTACATAGCTGGCAACAAAGCTCTATAAGGATGTGAGCCAAACCACAGCTCCAGCCACAGCCAAGTTCAAACAGGATTCCCGCAGCCAGCTTGTTGTGTCTGAAGTCTGCCACTAGATGGTAGCACAGAGTTCCATGGGTTTAGGAATTGGGACCATGAGACCTGCTAGTGGCTCCTGAACATTTTTCAGCGTCTGGTGTTGAGAGAAATGATCTCCCACTGAAGGGGAGTAGTGGTGGGGTTATAGAGAAGATAGAAGATCACCACTGTGAGATTTTCCTGTTTGCTTTCTGCAACTAGAAAAAAATGTTTTTTGACATGCTTTTGTTCTACTTCAAGCCGATGTCTTGATTTTTTGTTTCTAAGATTCTTCCAGGACCATTCCTATTATGAAACATGGAAAGTATTATCTGACCTTTCATTTATACTTTAAAAATAATAATAAAATAGAAATCTGGAGAGGAAAACACAGCAGCTAACATGATGAGACTGACCAGGGAGAAAGGTCAGCAGGCAGATACTCTATTTTTAGACTCTCAAACAGTATCTCAAATCTCTTGAAATAAGAATAAAAACAAAAATACCTGGTGCCCCGCCTGCTGAGACTCTACAGCCATATTAGGAAGGTGGAAGACCACACGAGTCTCTTCCTAGAAGATGCCATTATTTCCCTTCAATCCTTGTCTCTTATGAAAGCAAACAATGCCTTAGAGGCAAACAGCTGTCATTTGGCAAACTAGCAAATCGAAGTGCCAGATCCTTTTTCAGAAAATCAAGAAGGCTGTGAAGTTGTAATACTTTTTTCTGCCCAAATGAACAACACTCAATACGTCAATGAAGCCCACAGGCCAGGGAGTATCACAGAGCAGCTGAAGAGGTAACAGGCTGTCTTTCTTAAATTAGAAGCCCTGAAGACTATCCCTTCCTCCTATGTATATGCAAACCGCCCATCATGGCAGTCTTGTTTGATGAGGAGTTTATAGGACTGTGTGGCCCTCAAGAATCCCCCTACCAAAATGCAAACATGTATGGGGGCGGACCCATATTAACCCTGACCAGTCTATTCCCTTCATCATCAGCTACTGTCAGGGGATGGTTGCCCAGAATGACAACTCTGACAAGTAGTTATCAGAACAGAACAAGGAACAGTGAAGTTCTAGGGCAGCCAAACTGAACACTTGACACGTGTGCCATGGTCCTCAATGCTGTTGGAGTGAGAAGTCACGCTACGAGCTTCCTCTCTATTCTCCAGAAACTTATACAGTGTTGGAGGAAACAAGGCGTCAGACATTAGCAGATTGCACAAAAACTTCAGTGTAACTTCTGTCACCATGCAGGAATTCCACCTTGACTCAAAAAGCCATCATGGGCAGTGAGCACAGATAGGACATTTTGACCCTTAATTGAATTATTTTTATCTGAGAATTTATTTGAAGTGCACACCCAGTGGTGTTTTGCTATTTGAGAGTCTCAAGATTGCTCACAGAGGAATTTGGTTTTGGGAATACAAATATCTTGTGTCAAGTTTCCCAAGGAGGAAGGTGATCCGACATCAGCACATGTATTCTCCGTGGAATTTCTAGTCTCCCCATGCGTGAAGTTAAAGAGGTCAACTTTTCCTTGAAGTCCCCCATTGTAACCCAATTCCAGCCCCAAAAGAGCCAAAGGGAACTTTATGGTACCTTTGAACGCAGGTCACAATTTCTCCTAGGCAATATTATAAAACTTCTCATAAACAGAAGAATAATACTTCAAGTTTACATAGCACTTTTCTTCTAAGGAGCTCAGCAGACATTATTTCATTAATCCTCACAGGTTTCTTAAGATTTGCAGATGGGGGAATGGAACACAATGAAGTTAAGTGTCTCAAGTCCCTCAAAGAGCTAGCTAGCAGTGGACCTGGGAACACAACCTGGTTCCCAGGCCTGGATTAAGGGGCCAGCCAGGGAAGTTAGTTGCTAAGGCACAGCATTAAAATTTATGGGTGTATCATATTAGAATTAGGTTAGCTCCTACATGACTGTTGAGATTTTAGGAATAGATTAGTCTGTAGCTGAGCTAGTCTGGAAATCTTCCAGAGAGAGGCCACCTGGGCTCGATATGCAAGGTCTCCTGCCCTTTTATAAGATAACCTGTCAAAGGTGCCATACAAGGGATGGACTTGGGCAAACAGACAGGATTGCAGAATGGCATGGTTCTAGAATGCAGAGATGTAGGCAAAGGCTGAAAGAAAAGACCCAGAGTGGGCAGGTTCCATTGCTTGTCAGTGGTTTTGACAAATGGGACATAAAATACAGTGATTCTCTGGAACATATGGTCAGGGGAAATCCTTTGCAAGGGAGCAGGAGCACTCATAGAGGAGACAACACAAGTTTGTACCTGCTCCAGCCGGTCTCCTTTGGACAAAATCTGTTCTTAATCTCTGAGACAATAATCACCAGGAGGGTGGGGGGGAACTGAGATAGTTCAGTGGTTGCCAGTGGCAATATTAAATTTGATTGATGATTTATTGTTTTAATTAAGCTTTTACTTGCTTGTCCTTTATTACTGATAGTACAATTGACTTCCCCATAATTCTTGCACAGAATGAGCTGGAAGGAAAAAAAGGGGTGGGGAGTGTTTTGTCTACCACAAAGCCTTAGTGTACAAGTATGAGTCTCTGAGCCATATCTCTCAGCTCAATGAAAGTAGGAAAAAAATGGAGAGAGAGAAAAAAATTAACAAAACCATTTCTAAGGTGAGGAAAGGGCATTTAGTAAGGAAAATGACTGAAACTTCCCAGCCAAGAGAATGTTTCCCAAGATCTCTTTTCTTTCCCAATTGAGTGAGGTCAGTACAAGAGTTGGGAGGTGTCTGAGGTCAGTAGGAAAGGTGGCAGGTGTCAATGGCCCTTGCTTTTAATGTAAATTAGCACTTCCAGATCTTTCTGAACTCCCAACCTCCCATCACTCTTTGCACATCCCTTTGACAGCCAAAGCAAGAGAGCTAGTCCACTGCTAACCAAACAATGAAGTGGCATATAGTTTTCTGGGCAGGGTGCTGAACTATTAAGCATAAGAGTACCTGGCATTTATAGAAAACTATCATTTGCCAGACTGTGCTGAACATGTTTTGTGTATTATGTCCTTTTTAACCTTTGCAACAAGTCTCAGGAAGGTACCAATTTACCTCTATTTTTTGGATAAGAAAACTGAGTCACAGAGAATTTAAATGGCTTCCCCAGGTTTACACAGCTAGTCAGGGCAGAGATTCAACTCAAGGATTCACTGATACTGGGTTGGTGATTAAGTCAAAATGCTACACAGTTTGGTTCAAAGGCTAAAATGAGCTATCTCTTCCTTGCAGCCAGGAATTTAAATGTTTGCCTTTGTTAAGCACTCCTCATTTTCAGACCATTATAAACCTTAGTGGTTTATGGTTTCATTTTGAACACATGAGTAAAAATAGTACATTTTAAGATAGATTAAGTCTCTGGCTTAAAACTCAAAACAAGTCTCAATCTCTGAGGGCCTGGTCATTTGCAGGACAGATTAGAACCTGGATCCGAAGCCTCCAGGCCCTGTCATTGCTTCCTCGATTTGAGCAGGAGGGTGTCTCTCCGAGGAGGCTGGCAGCATCCAGAGGCTACGCTTTTGGAGTCTTAAGGTACAAATACCTTGCAAGAACATATTTTTGGAGACTTCATGTGCAAGCATCTCGCAAGGACAACACAATTCACTGCACTACATCTGGGAGTGTTATTCTTTCTTCCTCCTGTCTAGGCTCAGCGAGCCTTTCCCCTGGAGACCTGGACCCTGGCAAATTCGGCCTTCCCCGGCCCAGCTAACAGTGCAAACTCTGAACAAAGCTGCCCTTGAAGCTCAGCCATTTAAAAGACTTTATGAAGCCCACCGGGGCCCCCCGATTATTTTGCAACAAGTCATATCCCATGAAGAAATTCACTTCTCTGCAACACAAAACAGAGGGAGATTAAAGAAAAAGGCAGGAGGGGTACGGGGGGGTTGGAGAAAAGAAGTAAGACCCCTGCTGTTCTGTCTGGCCAGAATCGTGTCTTTTAGTACCCATATCCTCTACAAAGACGATGTTCTGATGATATATGGCCCTAATACATCACTAAATGACAGTGCTCTCCTGATATTGTACCTTGAAAATATGACACGTGCCAGAAGAAGCAACAGGGGATTAATAAGGAGGCCTTTTTATATTTAACTTACCTAACATTTCAATTCTTTTTTAATGGGCTTTCATTTGTTGGAAGGGATTGTTTTGGGTTCTATGCTGTTTAAGGATTTAGGTCTGGTGGTGGTGTTTTTTTTTTCTTTTTTTTCTTTTTTTTCCTTCTCAAGGAACTCTCAGAACAAAGAAACACAGGCCATTAGAATGTCCCGGCTACTCAAGCACAACTCTGATTTAAAACAGGGCAGTGTCAAACAGCTCCTCATTCTGTTTAATCATATTTTGAAATAGAACCAAATCATTAGAGATGGCAGAACACAAAAGAAATAACCACCAAATAAAAATAGTAGCCCAACGAAAGTAGCACTGCCTGGTTTTTATTACACCGTACACCATATATGTGAGGGGTCTGCTGGCAGGGCCACATTCATGGAACTCTAACGGATGGGCCACAAAGCAGCTAGTAACTTCCCACATCGGACCTGCCACTAGCGACTCCGCACATCGGACCCTGCCGCAGCCACGGCTCTGACAGCTCCAGCCCTCAGAAGCAGAACGGAAAACCAGATGATGGGCTGCGTCCCCTTTTGCCAGGAGACAGAAGCCAAATATGTGAAGTGAGAGGAATAAATGTGGGCATCCTTCCTTAATTTTGCCCAAATTCTAAAGCCCGCCCCTCTCTCCTCCCCAACCAAAAGGGAATCAAACAGCTGGGACATGGGACAGAGACGATGCGACAGAAAAAATGTCTACAGATTCCTGACCAGGGGTGAGAGGGGATGGAGTCCTTCAAAGTAACGCAGCCTCAAGCACAAGTTGTCCAGCTTTCTCTCCCAGCACCTTTGAGGATGTTCCTTTGCTGTGCGCCCTGCAGCACATGAAGGATAATGAATCTGCTTCTTCCTCCACCCGAAAAGAAAACAAAAGAGAAAGGGGAGATAGAATTCTATGAACATTTGTATGCATTTCTGGTGAGTTCTTTTACTCTCCAGGTGATGGGAGGCCAACTCTAAGCACCAGCAACATCTACAATGCAGAGAGCAGAAGCCGGGCTTCCTCCTCTCTGGGGGACGGAAGGGAGGCTGCCCACCAGTTTGGCAGGGATATTGGAGAGACCGGGGAGTGAAGGAGTTAAACGTAATAATAAAGTTGGAGCAATTTCCATAGGAAAGGTTGCAATGTAATGTCCAGGAAGGATGCATGGACAGATGATCGTGGCAGTGCCTTTTCTGACCCATCACCATGTAAAAGCCGGGCTCCCTGGCTAGACGAAAAGGCTGAGAAGTCAACGGACCCTACTCATTATGCACATAGATAATTCTCTGCCAAGAATGAAAACATCCAAAGCATGGAAACGGAGTGTCTTAGATCCCACTGGTGTCCTGCCAGGATGGTTGGGGGTGGCAAACCACTTCCTCATGTGGCCAGCCCTGAGGGGTGTCCCCTTCGTCAGCACATGCCGCTTCCTGCATCTCCCACAGTGGGTGGGACTCACCAGGTCCTCCCATGCCCCTCACTCCTCTGAGTCAACAACGAGCCACGGAGCAGATTTTTCATAGAACAGAGGCGTTCTCTCAGGTTGCCCGTGAAAGCTTGTGCACTGTTGGGAGCTACAAAAATACCTGCTCTTGAGAAGTAAATGGAGCTGACATCACAGGGAACAGGCGGGGCGGAGGGGCTGCTCACAGTCCATCTGTCATCTTGACAAAGTAACTTTCTGGTCACTAGTGAGACACTTTTAAAGACATCTGCACAATTGACCCTGACCACCAGCAATCACAGAGGCTTTCAAAGGGACCCTTGGGATGGCAGGCTTTAGAGCTGATTCCTACTGTCCTGACTCTGGATAACCGTAAAGGCGGTGTGATGCATCAGGTGCTGGAAAGATCCCTGCTCCTGGGTCGTCTCCCCATCGATAGTGACTGCAGATGGTGTCCAGTTAGCCTGAGGAGCATCAGGCCGGGGAGCAAAGGGGAGCAGGGGCCGTCTAGCTGGATGGAACTGGAAATGCCAGCCCCAGAAGGCATTCCCACATGAAGGCAGTTCTGTGAGCTAGGGTTGGTCTGACTCATTCACCAGGGCCATTAGCAGCGTGTTCTCTTCACCAAGGCTTTCCCAAGGGCCACATGCAGATGTCAGGAAGAACTGAAGAAGCCACAGATTTATTTCATAGGTTTAGAATGTAGTTTTAATCTACTAGCTTTCATTGTCAAATTTATCAAACAATCAACAAATGCAAATTTTGCATATAATCCACATCAGATTAAGGTGTTACAAAGAAATGACTAGGTACCCACCAAACATTACATAAACTTGCTGCTAAAGGGATTCACAACATGTGCCCCCTTTTTTTTTTCACTGTGTGTTTCTCTTATTGAGGGAGGGAGGGAGAGAGGGAGAGAGAGGGAGAAAGAAAACAAGCAAGGGAAGGGCAGAAATGGAGAGAGACAGAAAATCAAAAGCAGGCTCCACGCTGTCAACACAGAGCCCGACGTGGGGCTCGAACTCACGACCCATGAGATCATGAACTGAGCTGAAGTTAGAAGCTTAACTGACTGAACCATCCAGGTGCCCCATACCCCATTTTTAAAAACAAAGGGTCAACCCTGATTATTACCCTTAATAGTTGATTTTTAAAAGAGTTTCACCATAAAACAGCTTATTGAAGTCTTTAACATCTAAAATAAGATAAAACCATCAAGAGAAAACAAATGGCCTTTAGGAAATGTGACATCTTGGTTATAAACCTGGATTTTTCTGCGGGTTAAACATTTGCACTGCAGAATTCAAAACTATCTGACTAAAAATCCATGAGTCTAGTTAATAAATATTTTTTGAGCCCCTGCTGTCGGCCAGGCACTGTGCCAGGTTTTGCTGGGAACAGAAAATATGAATCAGATACATCTTCTGCCCTAGAAGAGCTTACAGTCCAAGAGGGAGAGGGGCCAGAGCATAAACACAGCAAAAGCACCTCGTATGTTGCAACATGAGTGGCCCATGGTGCTATTCATGAGTTCAGAGGAGGGAAAGGTCAGTTTCGACCAAAGTCCACTGCCACAAACTCCCTGAGATCATCCAACTCATCTTGGTTCCATATAGCTACTATATGGGCCACTGAAGGAGACTAAAAGGTTTTGTTATACAACTATCTCACTGAGACAGAATTTGACCTACATGTGTCAGCACCTTGGGATGTGACAACCCACAAAAGAAATCTCCTTCGATGAGGACATCCCAGCACGTTCCAACTTACGTACAGCAACATGGCTCGGCATTGTGAGCCCTGGAACAGTCTGTTTCATGCGTATTATGGGAAAATATTTTGCACCATGTGGTTCTTGCTCTATGAAATTTTAAGATTTAAACACTTTGCTGGTCTTGCATCTATAAAATGTTTTAGGTAAAATATAAAATATGAACATATTGAATTTCAATTTAAATTCCAAAAATAAAACTTATAACGCTACCAAGTATGAGCAATAATATATATTTTAAGAAATAGTTTTCTATAGGAAACATTTTGTTTTATAATTATCATTGCCTATTATAAACTTTAGTCTGATTATGTTATTGTGCACTGAACACAAATTTCCATCTTTCAGTGCATTTGTACAATTTCCCCACCATCAGATTTGATATGCAAAATAATGTGAACTATGAAAAAGGCAAGTCATCGTTACAGAGAAAGCAGAACTTACAGTAGAAATGAAATTTCATAATTTAGTTGTGATGGTTGGGATTAGCTAGATCTTCAACTTATTGAATCAAAAAATTAAAACACAAATAGCACATACTCATTTATCCAACAGATAAGCACTGTCTCGGGCCCTGGGGGTATAGCATGAATGTCAGAGCCCACGTTCTCAGAGAGTGATATTCTAGTTGGGAGACCTACAGGAAGCAAGTATCTGCTGGATAACAGACACTGACAAGGACTTTGAAGACAATGAAGCAGGACAAGGGCACAGAATGACCATGTGTACTGGGGTGAGTGGTCAGAAAGACCTTCAAAGAAGGAAACATTTACTCAGAGACCAGTGTGAGGGGATGAGACTACGTAATATATTGGTTAAGTGTGTTCCAGAGAGAACAAATACCTTTGTTGAGGGGGTGCTGGGTATCATGTGCGCTAGGTGCCAAGGATGGAGCACAGTGAGGGGAGGGGAAGGGAAGGCCAGAAGCAGCATCAAGAGCCAGATCACGTAGGACCTCGCAGACCACGGTTACACTTCAGACTGGGTTGTGAGTGAAATGAGAAGCCACCGGATGGTTTTTCATAAATAAGTGAAATAACTGGATGTATACTTTTAAATGGTCACTGGTTGATAATATATTGTCCAGAGGCATAAGTGATCATGGAGGTAGTTAGAAATTCTCAGATATATTTTCAAGAATTTGCTGTCAAGATTTGCTAATAGATTGCACATAGGGTATAAGAGAAGGAAGAATCAAAAACCCCATAGCTGATGGCCTGAGAAAATGCGGCAATGTGGCTGACACTGCTGGCTGGAAAAGACTAGATTTGGGGGAAGGGTGAAAAAAAGATGTCTGTCTGGGCCATTTTCAGTTGGAGATGCTTCCTAGACATCCATATGCACATTTGGAGAGGAGTCTGCACTTAAGGGTGAGAGATCTGGGAACATACATGTGGGAACTCTCAGCGTATAGATGGTTTTTAAGCCATGAATCTCTATAAAGTCACCTAGAAAAAATATATAAACAGATAAAGCAGCTTGATTGGATCTTGGGGCCCTCTAATGTCTAATGTTTGAGAAGAGATAAAAGACCCAGCAAAAAAAAAAAAAAAAAAGTCTAAAAAAGAGTGGCCAAATAAACAAAACCCTTAAAAATCCATCAGACAAATGCTAAGAGAATACTATACACATAAGTGCTTACACACACACACACACACACACACACACACCTGTACAAAATCACTGGCTCAGATGATCACATAAATCCAGTGACCACCAGAGGTCACCTTCTCTCAGCACCTGCCACCATGCCAGATACCTAGAGACCAAGATACTTCAGGACGGAACGGTCTCCGTCAGTCGTTTGAGGCTCACAGAGAAGTTGTCTTGGCCACTGCTGGGCGCTCCTTGCCCCTATTGCTAATAAACACCGTGCCTGCCAAGCTACATCGCGGAGGGAACAGATGCAGTTCGGGAAAATTCTGACTCGCTAGAAGAGCTGAGAATGCCAGGGAAAAGTTCTAGGACCAATAGCCCCAACCAACAAGGCTCAGACCCACCAGAGCCTAGTAACTAAAGGCTAGTTGAGTATTAAGGAAGAGTGGGGGAGGCAGAGGACATTAACCATTACGAGTAATGGAAAGAAAAAGGGGTAAGTCCTTTATTTTAAATTTTCCTTCTTGGTTATACTAAGACCTAGAGCCAAAACCCTGGGATGAAGACAGTCCACAGTCAGACCCTGCTTTCAATTTCTGATCCCAGCAAAAGTGGCTCTAAGCTGAGAGGGTGATCTCATCTACACCAGGGTAACTAGGATAGAGGGATCTAGGGAAGAGGCCTGCACTCACAGGCAGCCACTGGCCAAGAAACAGGGAAGCCAACACCCCACAAACACTTCGGGGCTCACTCTGGAAGTGAGCAAGAGGCAGAGAGGCCAGCGGAGAAGCTAGAGCTAAAGATATGTTGCAACTTTGGGATGTGTACTCCTCTCTGTCCTCTCAACAAAGATTTTCCTTCCCACATATTGGAAGGCTGTTAAAGTTCCCCTGGGCATTCTCTCCACCAGGCCAAATTGTATCAGCCCATCATCATTAGCGGAAAATATTTACTAAACCCCCACCTGGGCACTCGGCACTGCTCTAAGCTAGCCCTTCCGCTCTTCCTAGTTATCCTTTTCTTGACCCCTTAATCCTTATCACAAATGGCCTACCTTCTGGCCTTCCACTGGCTCTTGCAACTCCACCTATGCCAGAGAGCTCCCCACTGGACACTCCATCCCTCAAACGTTTGGCCGCCATGGTGTTGAGTGTAGGAGGAACAACCACCCCACTGTAATTCTGTTTATATATTTCATTATCAGGCTGAAACCAAGCATTAGAAACTGAAACTGAGAAAAACAAGACAGAAAACTTGAGGAGTGGTGACATCATGGAAATGCTGAGCTAATAACAGAGAAAGAAAATAACATGGTAAAAATAATAAAGATAGAGATGATAAAGGTGAAACGCTGGAACAATGGAATGCCAGGCCAATTTTTAAAAAAATTTTTTTGTTTAAGGATTCTCATTAAAAGTATGGAAAATAGTTTAGCAACATGACCAGAATTATGTGAAGGCAACATCTTGACTTTACATTCTCCTTGATTAAGGAAAGGAAAATGTGAGCAGAAATGGAGTGGCATAAAGAGAGAGAAAAGAACTAAAATTTCCCAGAATGGTTCTGTTCTGGATGAGGAAGGTACCTGCTGGATGGAAATTGTTAGCAGAAGGAAACAGCTTCTATTATGGAGGTTTGGGAATGGAAGGGCTGGGGCGGCTCTAAACCCCACCTCACCTGGCCCGCAACTCGTTATCGATTGCCTGTTTCCTCCAGATGCTACAGGATCCCAGCAAATCAGTACTAAAACCCTGGCTGTTTTGTCAAATTGCTACATCTAGCTGGCTCATGCTGAAGAAGCAACAAACATACGTCACGTTAGCTTCATCGTGCAGCTGCTGCCCATCACGGAGAGACCACAGAAAACAGAATGTATCTCTGTGAGAATCCACCCCATGAACAGGCTAGGCTGGCAGTGGCCCAGAGGCTCAGCCTGTCCCACCCAAAGGCGCCAGTCAAGGCTCTACCTAACTGGACCACAAGGACTGTTAAAAACCTAATCCCCAGGGAAGTTATTTGCTGGGGCTCACTCACCCCCTTGGGGTGATTTCTCAATCCTTGTGGTCAGGAAACATTCTCTGATAACTCAGCGGAGTCTACCCGGGATGGCCCAGGATTCTGGTACTTGAATCACAGTCCCAACTCTCGCTCACTTGCAGGGTGAGCTTTGCCTTGCTTCACTTTTCTGAGCCCTAATTATCTCACCTGTGAAATAGGTTTCTTGAGGAAACCTGCCCTATCTCACAGTGTGGCTTTGAGGAAAATGAAGTTCAGGCTACCCCCCATTTATGAACACAGTATTTATTCATAAAACAGTTGTTAAGAGGTGCTATTCTAGATGCTTTAAGTGGGAGTGAGAAGTCAGCCACTGGTCCTGCCCTAAAGAAGCTTGAAGTCCAGCAGGATAGATGGCCATGAAAAGAATTAATAAAACTTCAGGGTGGGCAGGAGTAAGGGTTATAGTACGAGTAATCAACATAAGTCTTCAAAGAAGAAGTGACTCATTCTGATCGGGTGACAAGAGGAGGCTTAAGAGATGAAAGGACATGAAGAGAAAAAGAGACATTTCCGTAAACATCATTAACGTGCAAGACAACTGTGTGAAAGCGCCACAAAAATAATATTCTGTAAATGAGAGACGACCTATTGTTAAGCTTTGTACCAAGAAGAGAATTTCAGTTGTACCTATCCCCTATTTAACGTGTTGCTTATTGGGGAATTTACCTATACTTATATTTATATTTATACATCCTTCCCTTTTTATTAACCTCGGTTGGGAAGAGTTTTTCAAAAATTGGCCCTTGCATAGAGTCACTGGAAGAATTTATTACAAATGGCACCTGGGTGGCTCAGTCGGCTAAGCGTCTGAATTCAGCTCAGGTCATGATCTCACGGTTCGGGAGTTTAAGCCCCGAGTCGGGCTCTGTGCTGACAGCTCAGAGCCTGGAGCCTGCTTCAGATTCTGTGTCTCCCTCTCTCTGCCCCTCCCCTGCTTGTGCTCTTGCTGTCTCTCTCTCTCTCTCTCTCTCTCTCTCTCAAAAAGAAATAAATATATTTTTTAAAAAAGATTTTAAAAATGTTGATTCTCTGGTCTCCCCCAGACCCTCAGAGTCTCTGGAGGAGGATCCCTGAAGCTGCATTTTTAAGAAGCTTCCTCATGGTTCTTATGCACATTACAAACTGGGAGCCAAAGGCAAAATCCTTACTACTGACTTGTCAGTGTGAGATAAGACCAGCAGTCACGGGGAAGGTGGGGGGGGGGGGGACAGGGCCAGGAAGAGGGAGAGGCCACCAGCCATGGGAAACGCAATTGTCCCTTGCTTGTTACCAGGGCCCCAAACTCCACTTGAAGGGCCTCTCCCACATGCACATGATCATGGGTTCAATCCCACATTCATACCTCTATTTCAGACTCTAGTGATAGAAGGTAGTTTGCAAACTAGATCCATTATCCAAATGTTATATTAAATACATACATACATATTGTGTGTGTGTGTGTGTGTGTGTGTGTGTGTGTGTGTTGTTTATAACCTACCACAGTCAAGGAATAATAATTTGTTCTGATTAATCAAATACTCCAACCAAGAGTTAATACCCATGGCTAGCAGAAGTTCAATTTTCAAAGAACTCTAGAGCAATATAAGACATCTAACTTCAAAACCATCTGGAACATAATTTAATTTTTGTTCATTTTTTAAAAAGTGTTTTTCCAATCTCATAGTGCCTCAGGCCATTATTAACATAAATTCTCAATAAATATGTGCTGAGTTTAATGACCATCAATCATTTTTCTCTTTCAGTCCTGCAACTCAGCTCCCACATTCCCTGCCAAGCATACACAGTGGTGTATTCCCTCTCATTGGTACTAAGGTAAATGAATATCACTTCTCTTTCTACCCCTACCACCATCAGAAGGGGTCTGAGGATGTACAGAAGAGCCCATTAATCAGAGCTGGGGGTTCAGAGATTGAGAGGTGTTAGTTTCACTGTATCACCACATTTTATGTTTAGTTTATGAACCCGGTGTAAATTCACCCTTAACTTAAAGGCCGCCTTATTAAGATACATTGCAATAACCTGTTAAGGTAACTATCTCCAGTGAAAAAACCTTAAAATGTTCAAAGTATATATTAGGTTGAATCACAAAATTGTTGTTTCTGGGGGTGCCTGGGTGGCTCCATCGGTTAAGCATCTGACTTTGGCTCAGGTCGTGATCTCACAGTTTGTGGGCTCAAGCCCCACATCAGCCTCTATGCTGACAGCTCAGAGCCTGGAGCCTGCTTCAGATTCTGTGTCTCCCCCTCTCTCTGCCTATCTCCCACTCATGCTCTGTTTCTCTCTGTCTCAATAATAAATAAACATAAAAAAATATTTTTTAATAAAAATTTTTTAAAAATCGCTATTTCTGTAGGTCAACACCAAGTACCAAAATTTTTATATCCTTCAATCAAACACCAAAATCTGGGAACCCTATATGTCTGTAACTTGACCAAATAGTGTGTAAATTACTTTAAGCAAGTTTCTTTTTGCCCTTGTCCAGTGTATGCTTTATATAAAACAGAAATATATATATATATATTTTTTTTAATTTAATAAATCCCAACTATTCCCCTACATGCATACACACAAGCGTTCCCAGGAAAAAGGAAGCCACTGCTCTTTGGTATACACATTCTCAGCACATCCCAGTGAGGAGGAAGAGCGGCTAGTTCCTCCAACAGAAACCAACCCTGGACTAACCAGACTTGGAAAAAAGGGCACATTCCCGCCCCCTCCCCAGCCATCCAGCTCTTCCCCAAATTCTGACTTGAGTCACCTCTTAGGAGAAAGGCATTTCCATCCCGGTGCTCACCTATGTGCTAATGGGACTGTGAGCCGACCTCTGGCGGGTCCCACTGGGCACAGAACCATTGTTTCACATGTGCTTGTAAACAGGGAATCACCACATCTCAATTCCAATATCCCCATCCCCCCCAAGGAGCATAAACACAGTTACGTGGCAGTGCTCAAGTGGGAGAATATCAGATTAATCTTTCATGTCCTCGCATTCAGGAAAATAGTATCCCCACTGAGACCAAGAAACACTGCTATGTGAGATGTCTTGATGCTCCTGCTTTTACACTACAAACATGAGGCAGGAGAGACCCAGCAGGCCGTGTGAACCTCTAGGATCTATGAATTTCTGAGCGGTAAAGGGACAGAATGAAGCAGTCAAATATGTCACAGCAAGGTTTTACTGGGGGCAGAATCTTCAAGCACCACAGACCACAGACACAATGCAGGTGCATCTGACTCAAGACGGAGTAAGTGTCATATCTTGCCTCAAACAGTTCTGCTTAATGAGGAAATAAAAGAGAAAAGGAATCACCCCCACCCTGGTTTTTCCAGTAAGAAGCTCTAAGAATAAATAGGAAAAAGAATGCAAATGGCATTACTTTGCTCACTAAAAAGAAAGCAGTGAGGGGTTAAAGGAACCTTAATGCCATTGCTGGGGTCCACAGATTTCTCCAAGAGGAGCCTAGGAAAGATAGGTTTTAAAAAAAGTGATGTTTACAGAGAAACAGAAAAAGAATTAAGATAAAGATGCCAAAAATGTCTCTCACGGAGGCCCAAAGAAATATAAGAACAGCTTCGGACCTTCTGGTTTTCATGCCTTTTTTTCTGTGGCCAGACCCAGACTCTCCTGGAAACAGTCTTCCTGAGGTCACTCCCAGCTGAAAAGGACCAAGGAGCACAACCAGAGAGGCCAACTGCACAGGCTCTAAAAATAAGATGCTCAGCCTAGGCTGGACAGCCTAGGCAGCCATGAAAAACCAGCTAGCCAAAATCCATTTATCTGACCAAGACTACAAGAGTTATTTGGAAAATGCCTGTTTTTAGAAGTCAAGTGGGATGACTGTTATCTCTATTATTTTTATTATTATCACTGTCTTTCTCTTTAAAGTGTCTCTGGGGTACCATCACTCATGCTGAAGGTCCTCTCCTAGAGTGATTTTATGGTTATTCCATCAAAGCGGGGCATTTGGGGCACACACTCTGGTCCGTGAAGATGTCACTTGTCCCACCCTCTCATTTTCTCTTGTTAAGTTACCTTCGTGAAACCTTATAACTACCATTCAGGTTACAGACCTACCTTTGAACTTCTCATCTGGCAGACCTGGGTTAGTACCACCCATTACCTAACATTTAAAAAAAGAAAAAGAACCTCATTACACTACACAACATGTACATACAATAAGGCCTTTGTCCTTAAAAGAAAAACATAATTTTCAACAGAGTCAGCTCCCAGAAGCCAAGGGAGCTAACATCCAAAACCCAATATAAACATTAGGGCTTGTGTCAGGGTTTCGGAGCTCCAGTCTCACTAAAAGGGGGAGGAAATGACCCAGACCAGCAGCTACAAGGATGGAGAGGCGTTTTTCATCGTGACTTTCGAGAGCAGGAGTGAGATAATCCCAGATCCTTCCCTCTCACACCTCCGGTATTGTCACACACATTGCTGCCTTTGACAGCAGGATATTTCTATAAGAGAGAATGTTCCTTTTGTCACAAAGAAAAGCAGGTCTTAATGTCTATAGGACTCTAAATTTCCAAACGTGAGTACATGCTTTCAAAGGGAAAAGTGTGTTTTTGTAACGATTATTTAGGATGTCTTTTATAGAGAGGGCTGACCTTCTGTGACAAACTCTCTGGGAGAATCATGTTTTGGAACTTGGAGTTCCATTCTGGGGGGAACTAGCCCAAGTGTTAACAACCCAAACTATAAACAGGAAACTCCAGCCTGACTCCTACTCAAGTCCCAAGGTTGCGGACCTCTCGCTGAAGCGATGGGGCTTGCAGAGATGACTGGACAAGGTTCTTAGACTTGTAGACTTCATCTCCGAAGGCATAAATTCACCCTGGTAACTCCACTACAACACACAGCATGCTGTTGAAGAAAAGACAACGCACACGGTCCGCGGGGTCGACGGGACCATTGGCTGCAAACATACAAAGCCTCGTGAATTTGTAGGGCCCACATGTCAAATCCAGCCACATCAGTGAATCTGGGATTAGCGTGCAAAGGATGAGGCCCCATACCACGGGCACGCATGAGTGACTGTGGTTGGTCAGAGTCACACTCTCAAATGGAGGGGACTCAGGAGCGCCAGGCTCAGCGGGTCCACTCAGGAATTAAGTTTACATCTTTGCTTGCCACCTGCCACCTCCTGACTCAAAGGCAAGTGCTGAAAAAAGATAACTAGGCCTCCCCTACAAAGGCAACATTGTGATTACCTGTCTGGAGATGGGCACCAATCAAGCAGGTGAACTTCTGAAGATGAAAAACAGAGAAGTAACCCATCTTCCTAAGCCCCGAATATGGCCAGCATTTTCCATCTTTTATCAGAAAAGGTAGCAGTCACCTCTATTGAGGTTCCACCGTCTACCCTGACAGTAATTCACAGTATACATATTATATAAGTGTCAACCAAAATTTATATAAAGGGGCACCTGGGGTGCTCAACTGGTTGAGCATCCAACTCTTGATTTATTTTGGCTCAGGTCATGATCTCACAGTCGGGAGACGGAGCCCCACATCTTCAGGCCCTGCACTGGGCGTGGAGCCTGCTTAAGATTCTCTCTCTCCCTCTCCCTTGCCATTCTCTCTCTCTCTCTCAAAAAAATTAAAATTAAAAAATTAAAAAATGAAATAAAAACAGTCCATTTAATCACGTCTTAAAAGCATTGCATACGCAGTGATCGCACAGCACTTAGATAGTGGCAGTATCATTTTGGAAGGGCTTACCATATTCCAGACCCTGTTTTAAGAACTTTACATGTTTTAACCCACAGTTCTGACCAAGGCCCTACGATGAAGACAAAGAGATACAGAATAGAGATACAGAATATTAGGCAATTCACGCAAAGCCTTACAACCTAACAGTAGGAGTAGACTTAGGAATCACTACACTATTGTTCCTAAAAAAATATCCCCATTAAATTATCTGCTAAAGCTGGTTTAGGGCACACACTTCACTTTATTCTATTCAAGTTCTTACCCTTAGTAATTCCATTCATACTGTTAACAAAGGCCTTTCACAAACATCAATGCATTTAACCCACAGCTTTCACCTCAGTTAATGGCTCCAACCAATAGATTCAGGTCTGCCTTGTTATTCCTCTTTAGAGATGAAGCTGCAGAGTACATAGACCACTGAGATCTGCCCAGTACTCACAACTAAGGCTCAGAGAGTGCAAGTCACCTGTTTTGCGATGCACAGCTAACAAGTGGCCCCTGTGAGACTTGAACCCATAATTTCAGAGGCCAAAGCAGCCATCCCACAGCTACACTTCAATGACAAAGCAGATACTGAAAATTTAGCGAAGAAAGAAAATATTTTTCCTGAAGACCTAGCTTAGGGATTAAATTATATCATAATATTTTTAAAGCACCATTAACAGTTTAATAGAGCAAACTTGAAAGTTCATAATGGTAAGATTTTATATTAGCCAGGCTCTTTTATATTGTTGTTTTTATTCATAATAATAACAATAATAATAATAATAAAAAGTCTCCATGTGGCCTTGTCCATTTTGCAGTTAACTATAGAAACATTCCAAAGACGTTTGGAAAAGTATATTACTTTTATCCATGAAATTAGTTTTGTTTTGGTACCTTTTAAAATTTCATGTGGTATTTATTCACTTTTGCTAAGATCTTTCCAAATCAAAGTTTGGAAAATTTGTGATTTTTGCAGTGAATTTTCAAAATGCCCACAGCAATCTTAGTTTTGGATTTCTATCAAATGGGGTTCCACCGAATTCCATCCATGATGAACTCTGTCCCACGTGAAATGGGCAGCAATTACCAGGGAGCTGGGTACCATCCTTGACTGTTTCAAATAGTCCCATAAGATGATGAGAAAGGTCCCTCTTCGATATGCTCCTAGAATCTTCAGTCTAACACTGCAAAATGTAATACCACTGGTCTTTCTGTTCTTCAAACATTTCTGCCTTGGCCTGCACTTTGCTGGTTCTTTTCCTTCTTCTATAACTACTTAGTCTCTGCCATGGGTTTCTCCTTCTCTACCCTTCTCTTAAATATAACCCTTCCTCTAATTACTCCTATAGGTCCCTTTACTGAAAGCTCAGTTCGGACAAATAATTTATTCCCAAAGTTTTGAACTGTATTTCAATGCAGACAGGTATTGAATTCCTGTTCTCTGGTCCAGATTTCTCTTCTGATCCTACTGGGCTTTTCCACTTGGAAAGTCCATATCCGGGCCAACTCATCAGGTCTAAACTCATTCTCACGCACCCATATCAATAACCTCTTCTCTTCCTGCATGGTCTATGCCACTGGCTAGAAGTCTCAAAATTTCCTTTAATTCACCCCAGCCCCCACTTCTGTTTTATTGCCAAGTGCTATCAACGTAGGCTCTAAAATTCCTCTGCAAGTCTAGGGGTCCCAGCACACTGGTACATTTTTTTAAGGTGAGCTCCCCAATTTTGATTATTGCATGAAATTTGTGCTACTGCTGAGAATACATACTATCATGGTAATATCTACCAGATGCAGTAATTTGCCAAATGGGTCATGCAAAATGCAATAGAGCAAAATGGGTCATGCAAAATGGAATGCTAGAGCAAAAATGGAACCTTAAAAGTAAGCTCTGGTAAGTACGCTATTCTATTCAGGTAGCTGTACCCTGCTCTCAAGACACCAAGTGATTAGCAAAGTGATTGCTACAGAGACACCATAGCATATCATGCCACCATAATGACACTGCATTTTAATGACTGTCTTGCTGGGTGTGGCTTGGAGTCTTTTAATCCATATATTCTAGCACTGGAAGATGGTTAGAGCAAGCGACATTGGTTTACCCCAACGTCTTCTTCCATTCCCACTGCCCCTTCCACTCCAGGCTGCTTGCTCTCGACTGACCACAACAGATCCCTAGAGTCTGTTGTCCAAACTCCAGCCTTGCCACACTGGAAACATCCCCACAAAAGCTCCTAGAGGCATTTATAAAAATGTGTCATGTGGCTGCATCAAAACAGAAATCGCCACCCCCGCCCCTCGCCAATTACATGAGTGAAAGGGATCTCCTTATTATTGCACTCAAGGTTCTCCCCTGGCTGGTTCCCACCAGACATTCTAACTTCAGCTTCTACCAGAGCTTCAGGCACTCGAGACTCTGCCATTTCCACAATTCCCAGGCACACACTCCTCTGTGCCCTTCCTTCAACAATGCCTTGCCAAGACGAGCTTTCCTCCACCCGTCAAGGTCCCAGATAGTCCGGTCAGATTTCAATTACAACGGCCTCAGTCCTTGGGTTCGAGTCTATTATAGTGCTTTTCTGTCACTCCTGTGGAACTTATTTATGTATGTGTTCTTCTCGCCCATTAGGCTGTGGGCAAGGGTTTGTCCTATTGGTCTTTGCCTCCCCGAGGTGCCCAACTGGCACAATGCTTCAAATACAGAAAAGGCTAAAAATAATAAAATAAAATAGAAAGGGAGAATGAAGTGTGGAGAGAAGGAAGAAAGAATAATATTATTGAAATTATAACCTGCTATCCCTAGTGCTTTGAATACTGTTTTATAGAATTAGAACTGGGAATCGAGAGGTCTTAAAATACACTCAGCTCATTTGCTGATCTTAACTAAGTTCAACAAGCACACTTGACCTCCCGGTGCCATGAAAGGTGGTGTTATTCGTACTCTTTTTATCACAAAGGAGTCAATATACCATCAGCTGGACAGAAGTGCCACAGAAGAGGGTGTGAAAAAGTGATATCCTTTATTTGTTCAACAAATATTTTATTAACAGACCTTTTTTTCCATTGTTTCGCCTTGCCTGGCTTTTCTGTCTGATTCTCCTGCCTTCACCATAGCTGTACCCCAGTCTAGAGAAGGGCTCCCTTTCCTCAGCATTATTTCCTAGACTTAAAACACAGTTTACCGTTGACATGCACTTGAATGCCCAGAGACTGTGTTTAAAAAGGATGTGGATGAGATGGGAATGAGGAAGGGGAGCACACGAGTAAATGGGTGGCAAAAACCCACTCAGGTCTGGAACGGGGTTGAGAGGCTTCCACGAGGCGGGCCAGGAAAATCCCCATGTTGCCAGACCACTAGGCAGTTTTTCCAGAATTACAGCGCTCCTGAGTCCCAACTCTATCCCTCTGCCAATAAAAGTACAAGTGAAGGTGACCCCACAGGCATAGAGATGTAAATACTCTGCAGAAAAACGAGGCCCCTCTTCCATGGAAAGTTTTTTTAGTGTTTAATGGAGAGCAAGGGGAAAACTTATACCGGGGCTCGAGGACCACTGGACCAATAAGGAATCAGCCTAGATCGGCCCAGTCCAAGTCTGGAGGGACAGAAAACCCCACAAATGTTCCTGACTTAGCCCCGTTCATTCATAACGATGGGTGGGCTTGGCATCATTATCCCCATGCTTCTTCTATTTTCTTTTCCTTTTCTGATGAAACTTTGCATCCTATTCCATGTGAGGAAATAAGAATTTAAACAATAACGTCATCATCAACAACAACAACAATGAATCATTCTAGAGCACTCGATCTATGCCAAACCCAGGGCTAAGCCTTAAATGTTGTTGCTCACTTGATTCTCACAGCAGATCTCTGAGCTTGGTATTAACATCCATCCCACTCTCCAGATAAGGAAACCAAGCCTTAGAAAGGTAAGATAACCTTCCCAAGTTCACCACCAGTGAGAGACAGAGCCTAGATTTGAACCCAGGCCCATCTGATGCCAGGGCCAAAGCTCTTTGCCAAAATATGATGCAATGCCAGACAAAGGCTCTGCACTGCAGGTCTTGGTTTGAAAGGATCTTCCAAATTCCAGACTTGGTTTGTGCTACAAGACCAGAATCACTGGAACCACCCCTGAAGAGAGCCTATGTCAGCTTTGCAGAGGTTGAAATAACCCTCTGAAGCCCTTAGAAGTACTTATAGATGTCTTTAAATAGTAAACAAAGCAAAAGTTAAAAAAAAAAAAGTAGTAGAAGCAAATTGGTTTAGTGGAGAAGAAACTGGTCTCACATCCCAGTTCTGACTCTTAGTAACTATGTGACCTCAGGGCATTTGCTCTGCCTCTCTTAGCCTCAATAAAGCATGGGTAGAAGTAATTGCTTCAGAGGTAGTACTGGTTAACTTGCAAGCACAATGCTATAAATAAGTTACTTTCCCTTAAAAGTGTTCTACTGAATACCTTGTTCTATGGAAGGGCGATTGATCACAACACCTTCTAAACAGAAAATAAACAAACAAACCCTGATCACTTCCTTAGTGAGCATCCAAAGTACTCGAAACAATTGTGATAAATGTGATGCGAAAAAATTTTCAAAAACTTATGAAAATCTATGTATATATGCATATACGAAGGGCAGTATCTCTCTGAACACATCTGGACTACTTCATATTTCCTTTCTCTCTCTCTTTCTCTCCCTCACACACACACACACACACACACACACACACACAAATTGAATCCCAATGTAACATTATCTCCTTCATTCTCAAACATGTGCCTAACACTTGTTCAGATAATAGATATCTCTTCTCTAGCCAGTTAATTTCAACAATAAAAAAAAATGAGGATTTTATGGAGATAAGGCACCCCAGACAACCGAAGATGCTGGTAGCTTATTTAGCGACAGAGGATTTTTGTGATTAAAAAGTAGAAGACAGCAGACAAGGTCTCCCCTGTTCTCACTACTTGGTTGACTCTAAGGCAGGTGGAGCCCACTTCTTGTAACACCAAATTTCACATTGCTTTTTATGAGCAGAGGGTCCATTTCTACATTGCGCCTCTGGACTTAAAAGGGGAAATTTAAATCTCAGAATAATGTTTTTTGCTGAACAAAATGTATGCCAAACTAAGCTCTGACTGACTTCTGTTTTTCTGAGTCCCGGCCTCCAAAGTTTTCTCAGGTTTCCAGTACTGGGCCGAACTCACTCCGGCTTGTGCCATTTCCTTCTATGTGACAATGAGGTGGGAAAGGGACAAGCAGTAGGATGACCACCTCTAAGTCATACTTGGTAGACTTGGGATGCCCAAAAGATCCAGAGAATTGTTTTAGATTCATTATCTGAGCATGACTGGCTCTTATCAGCTGTACTTCAAGAAAGGCACCAATGTGTTTTCCTAGGCATTCTGGGAAAAAAAATCCAGCAAGCAGAGGGAAAAAATCATACAAAACAGCAGTAAGTCTGAGCCTTCCTTCCTCAGCCCCATAAAAGCCCATTTTTTAAGGCGGAGGCAAGCCACGCTTTGCTTTCTAACTAAACAATGGAGCGCTTGCGTCTTTAATCTAAACTGCCTACCGGATTCCCTCAGTTTCATGACAGTGGTCCAACTTCTCACCTTCCCCTTGAATAGATGAACTGAAGCTTTTCTGACTCCTACACTTTAAAACTATATCCATCACCAGCTAACGGACAGGTTATTCTTGGATTACAGCGGATTCTGGCAAGATGCTGGGCGGAAGCAGACGAGGATAAATGAGAATACAATTATTTAGTTCTGCTTGCCGGGGCCACCGTGCCCGCTGTCATCCTCAAAATTCCCACAGAAATGAGCTCATTCCACTTTAAAACATTGCAGAGCTTAAAAGTTTAAATCAGGCCAAGTTGATTTTGTGGGGTTTTTCAATCTTTTACACTGTAATTACATACAGGACTTTGGGCCACCTATTTCCTCCCAACTGTAACATTTTACGTCTTTTTTAAGCGTACGTTGAGGTTAGCTTTTTTTTCTTTCTTTCTTTTTTTTTTTTTTTTTTTTAGTACATGTTATGAAATAAGATATGAGCTTGTGCTCAGCTTTAGGTAACTTTCTGCCAAAAGGTTGGACCAACACAAACTAAATATGACTATTTTCTTTATCCAAAGTACAGTTTTGACTATTACATACCCTCTTAATGTACATACATAAAACCAGCTCACAACTAAAGCTCCCTGCAGGTCAACTGAAATCATAACGAGATTTTCCTTTCATATAATGTGATTAACAAATGTTAGCTAACTGAATTCCAAAAAGACTCAAAAGAAAAAAAAAACAAAATAACTCAAGCAGCACCGAGAAGTAAAATAATTCAGCGATCTTTGTATTTTTTTCTTGCTTTTTCACATCTTTTATAAGCAAATAGCCTGTTCCACTTGATTATAGGTATGTGCTCTAGAGGCAGATGAAACCGAGAGAGAGTTCTAGCTCTATTTACTACAATATGAACTTCATAAGCTATGAGACTCCTCTAGCCTCAGTTTCGTCGCCTGTAAAATGGGGGTAAAAGGTCTCAAAGGATTTTTGTGAGTGTTAAATGAAATAATGCGGGCTTAGATAAGCGCCAGCAAATAAAGTGTTTCGTAAATGTTGCTATTACTGATATCATCTATCTGCTAAATACAGCTACCTTCCAAACTAAGTATAAAATGCCAACCAGCCTCACTGCAGTCTGGGGTGCTTTGAAACCCATGGACTGCAGTAGATCCCTCAGAAACTTATAAGAACATACACAAATAGAGAAGTGGCCATCCATCTACTCCTTCTCAATTTTATCAAGTCATTACAAATGTTTGGGAAGCACCGACTATGACAGCTTGGGTCCTATAATCCTAAACCTCTGCAAAGGTCAGAAGAACATATCACTGAACCTTTCAGCTCATGAAGGAGCTCAAGACATCTTACGAATAACAAGTGAATGGGATTGCCAGCGTCTGGACTTCACATGTTTGTAAAGGATTTCTAACAGCTCTCCCTCAGGCAGATACCTTCAAATGCTAAAGATATAAATGAACTTGCTATCCTTCTGAGCTTAATCAATACTTTTTAGAATAAATAATCATTCCCACTTGAATTCCAACTGAGGCATCTTTTCTCTTCCGATTCATTCTTTTCGCTTCAAAAACGGCAGGATCCTAACAACTATCTTATTTTCAGTAAGAGAAAAGCACTATTTTCTTTTTTCAGAGAAAAGCACTATTTTTTACCCTAACGAGAATACTGAAAAGGGGGACTGCTCTGTGTAGAATTTTTCATAATGTTATTTGGGAACAGTTTGCAAACATTATATTTAAACTTTATAAGCAGTACTACTGCCAAAGAGAAAAACACTATTTTCACATGTGGAGCTCTGAGCACATTTAAATGTTACTCACTAATTTCCCCTAAAATCTTAAGAGATTAAAGATAAAATAATTTTCAAATTATATAGATAAAATCAATGAAAAGGGAAGGTTATCACCCCCCCAACCCACCCTCCATCCCCCACTACATTTGTAAACACACAGTGGAGACAAAATTTAAATGCAAAGCTTCTTTTCAACAGGTCATTTAATTGAAGGATCACTAACTAACAAGGCAACTCATAAACAAAATCCAAAGAGCCCCTTTCTTGGTTCTCTTTTAGTAAGGTAACAATATTTACCATCTCAGCAAATGCAGCAAATGTAACGTATTTTTACCTCTGTTTCTGTTGATTCCCTCAGTCCTCAGAACCTGATAATCATTTGATACAGACATTCACCTTCACTCATTTATCATTTTGCAACATTGACCTCATCCCTTGTCATGAGCAAGTTTGGGTAGTTTAAATCCAGATGGCTTGGCTTTCACCTAAATTGAGAAGAATTCCCTTCTCCAGTTCCATACAGCATGTCGATCTGATAACTAGCAGTCATCTATCACTTTTGGGCTTTGCATTTGACTGCCTTAATGTTTTTCCAGCAGGGTTTTGTGATGTGTAGTTCTTAACCAAGTTTTGCCAAAAGTGATTGGCATGTATAATACTGTCAAGCAAATATGTTGCTCTTTGTGAGTCCGTATTTCATCTCAGAAATTCTTGTTCATATCACTTAATCTCCCCCATGTGGTTACTCATTAGATCTTATCATTAACTATTAAACTAAAATAAATGGAAACAAATTATTTTTTTAATCTATTAGCCACCGCCAGTATTAACTAAGCAGCTGACAGCCAAGTGTCATCCTCTGTTAAGGATAGAATGTCCTTTCTGACTCATGCTTCCAGATCAGAAACATAAAGACTGTTTTTGAGACCTTAGTGTATCACAGGCAAAGAAATCCAAGATTACACCTCAACCTCATGTTTGTTCTCTGTGACTGTCACCTCTCTTTCCCCGGATCACATATCTTATCCCTGACCTTTACACGTAAATGTTATCTCATTTTCCCACTAAGACGAGGGAATCAAGGCAGAAAGTGTGATGGCACCTATGATTTGGTGGCAATAGCCATTCCAGGAACAGACAGGACCAACAGTAATTTTATCAGAGATGATGCCTCACAACGCCCACCTTAATTTTATTTCTATAAGGATGACGTCAAAAATAAGAATCCCAAAGAAATTCAACTGAATTCAATTTGCCAGCTATGTGCAGTTTTGTAATGACTAAAAACCATCTTAAAGATCTGGTTATCTTACTACATTTAATGGATTCACCTTGTCTAATGGAGCAATGGGCTTCACATTACCTGATCTCCATACTTACCAAGCAGACACACATTATACAAGGGTTGTCTGTGATAAATGGAATCTGGAGGACTTCACCTTCATTTTCACATTTTGCAACAGAACCTGAGGCGAAGGGGAAAATTAAATCTCACTTAACAGCATTTTTGCAAACATTTAGTTTTTTACACTAATCCTTTTTGAAGCAACTACCCAAATTCAGAAATCTCTAATGAGTTTTAAATTATCAAACTCAACAAAACCAAATCTTCCCCCCAAAAATAATTATTTTAAATAGTTTTATTTGAGCTTTTTTTAAAAAGACTGCCATATATAAACAGATTTTCTGCTCTCAGATGACTTAAATACAAATCCAAGTATTTGACTGAATCTTTAATACTACTCCTTGATGAAGGTATTTCAATTAAACACATTGCCCCATATGCAAAAAAGAAAAAAAAATCAAAGTGGATGTTAGGGCGGAACAAAATTCAGGACTGCGGCAATGAAAAGGCCTTTATAAGAATCTGCCTCATATTATTTTGAGTTTAAATCACTTTCTGAAACAATCTTTTCTCCTCTCTTAGATATTGACTCAATATTTTCTTTTCTGCACCAGGTGTCAGTAAAGTATGTCCTTCAGAATAGTAGCTGAGGTCTTCACCTGCCTGAAAGCATATCATTATTATATCCTGCTGGAATTACCCTCTTAAAATATGGCAGTTTCTTTAAATTCAAAGTCTGGAGTGCCAGTGTTTTAAAATGCACTCCTCCCACAGAAGCTGTATCAGAATCTTACAGAGTGAGAAAGAAGGATATGTGGAAAACGGCGCAAATGTTTTTCCTTGATACGCAAAGGAAGAGAAGAGACCAAAACGAGGGTTGGGGAAAACAATAAAAATAAAGAAATTTCTCAAATTCAAATAATTTCTATTATCACTATGTTGGTATTAACAGCTTCTCAGTCCTCCGCCCCTTAACCTACTCACTGCCTTCCTACCCCTGAACACGGAGGCGGGCTTCGCTTCATCCCCACCGGCCAGCGAGTGGCAGGCGCCAAGGTGCTCGCTCCCCACCCTCCAGTCCCCCGGGCTAGCCAGTGCCTCGGCTCCCAGGTACCAAGCCTGCATCCGGGAGGGCCGGTCCCTCCCGCCCCCTCCCCTACCTGTCAAGAAGGAGGAAGCCAGAGACATGGGGACCCCCGAGCAATTGAGCAGCAGCAAGACGCAGCAGGTAATCCCGGGCGAGCGCCGGCAGGGACGCTCAGCCAGAGCCCTGACGCCGGAGAACCAGAGCATCGTCACCTGGAGGGAATCCCGGGCGACTGCAGGTCCCGCGCCGCCGCCTCTGCTCCGCTACCGCCGCTCGCAGTCAAAAAGGGCTCTCAGCCGGCGAGTCGGGAGACAGTCCGCGAAGGAGGGAGGCGGGCGCCCGGGAGGGGGGGGTGGGGGGGGGGAAGCGAGGGGTGAGGGGCGCCAGGGAGGAGGGGTCCTGCGGCCAGGCTCCTCCAATGCGGCTTTTTTTTTTTTTTTTTTAGGGAGTTGCTCACAGTGGCTTAGTCGTCGGCCCCCCCACGCCAGAGATGGGGCCGGCAGGAGGGGATGGCGGAGCAGCCGGAGATAGGCTGGGAGGAGAGGCTGCGCTGCCGACTGCGCACCGCCACTCCGCCGCCGCCGCCGCCCGGACTGTAGCTACTGCCCCCGGCGCTGCCGCTGCCGCCGCGTCCTCCACTCCAGCACTCTCCACCTCCCGCCGGCCCCGCCGGCTCTCCGCCTGGCCGGCGCGCGCGCACGCTCCCGCGCCCAAGACCCGGGCGCACCGGCCGCCTCCCGGAATCCGCTGGGGGCGCCGCAGTGCAGGAACCCCGCGCCCCGGACACGTCTCAGCCAGGCGTCCAGCCCGCTCCCCAGCCCCTCGAGGGAGGCCGCCGGCCGCGGGTCGCGGATCCGAGCCGGGCAGGCGTGTCCCCACGGCCCGGCGCGCTCGGTGCCTCCTCCCTTTCCCGGGGAAACCCTGCCTTAACGTGGAATGCCACACCGCTTCTGCTCACGCCCGGGTACCCCAACTCTATGAGAGAGCCAGAAAATGGGGCGAAGGGGCGCTTCACCCTGCTGTCTCCCAGGTGCCCCAGCTTTGGGAAGGAGCGACAAACGGGGCGTAGGAGCGGCCCAGCAACTTTTCACTCCCGGCTTTGCTTCCCTCTGGCGGGGACGCGACAGCGGACTGCCGGGCTGAGCGGACACAGGGGCGAGGCACCTTCGACATCAGTGATCAGTGCTTAAGTGCCTGCTCGTCGTGACACTTGGGAGGACAGAAGTTGAAACGACATGCAAGGTCGATTAATAAATACAGAGGCGAGCTTTTCGCCCTTAAAAAAGAAGTACAGTCGCTCCAAGACTCCTCCCTTCCAACCTCCGGTGCACAAGGGCGGGGAGGTGCCGTTTGACTAATCATTCATTCACCCGCAAAAGAGGGAGGGACTCGCGGGGCGGCTAATCTCTGGCGGGGGGCGCCACCTCAGCCTCCGCAGCTTGGAGCTCTGTAGCTGCCGCAGCCTCGCAGCGCCCTTCATGCCCCTGCAGCCCTGAGTGTCCCCGAGTCCGACACGCCCCGCGGATACCTCCGTCCGAGTCGGGGCCTTCTGCCCAAGCAGTAGCACCCTCTGCTCAAAGAGGGGGTGCAATGGAGAAGAATTTTTGTAACCAAATTGTGAAGGCGCGGGATGGGATTTAGGGGACATTTAGCAAATGCTGGGATCTGATAATCAGCTGTCCTCGGAGTTCACCTTGGGTTGGCGGCTACCTCTCCCCAGGAATGGAAACCAGGTCCTGTGCGCCTCTCCTCCCGGCAGATCCGCCTGGGTGGATCCCCAAGGCAATCTTTGACTAAGCCAAGCACTTTTCTCAGCGGGACGCATTTACCAGTCTCCCGGCAAAGTGGGTTGTTTGCAGCCCCAGAAACCATACCTTTGAAAATAAATTAGTCTGTTTGCTAACACATTTAGTCTAGTTTCTAGTTCCATCTTATCCCCTCCGCACTTGGGGCGGGGGACGGGGGAGGGGGGTGCTGTTTATTTGTTTTCATGCTTTAATGCAGCATTGCCAACGGCCCCGCACATCAAGGAGCTGATTGGAACACATTGCTCCGACAGAGAAAAAATAAGGGAAGGGAAAGCTGTCATTAGTCTAGCACGCTCCATTTCCCTCTCAAAACAGGTTTTTAGTGTAAAACTTAAATTAAAAGAAAAGAAAGATGATGTGTGGCTCTTTTGGGGGGCACCCCCCCCCCAGACAACCGGCCATGGCTAGGCAGCTTCTTGAAAATCAGAATGTGTTTAACGTATTTAACCGTAAAGAAAGAAATTGTAAAAAAACAAAAACAAAAACAAAAAAAAAAACGAAAATCCTCTAAACCCAATCTTACCTCCCAATTCATATGACTGATTAAAAAATAAAATAAAAACTTGTCTTACAAGATAAGTACAGTCCGTTGAAACCACTATCTTCTCAATCTAAAAAGATTCTCTCTGCATGGGGTTTTTAGAAAAAGCTGTTGATCACAACTTAACTGGGGAAAAAGAATAATGGGGAGACTGAGAGACCTTTTATTGCTGTAGACTTGAGCAGTAGATTTGGATAAACAGACATTAAGGAACCAGAGGAAATTTGAAGAAGGCGGGTAAGTTGCTCTGATGTGCCTTCCCTAGCACCAGCCACACACCCTCAAAGGTTTGCATGAGAAAATTCTTCATGATGGAATCTAGGTGTGTGTGGCCTTTGTCTAACCAGGGGCATGGTGCTTTGGGATGCACTGAAACTTTCCCTGTAGATACAAATCCAAAAACCGCCTGGAAAACATTTTCATCTGCCTGGAAGTTTACGAATGGGAAAGATGTACAGAAGCCTTTGGCAAACCTGTTCTCTCTTCCTGTTTGTTCTAATCAGCTGCCACCAATAATTTCCCTTGCTGCCTTCTCAGCAAATGGAGCCTACTTCTGTAGGAGCATCCTATTCCCCAAAGGGCTTACGAGAACGTTCCTGCACACATTCATTGCTGCCACCACTACCCCTTCAAGTGATGGTCTATCAGCTGCCAGTTGGTCTCTATCTACACAAAGCTGAGATATTCCAGGGTCCAAAAAGAAAGAAAAGAAGGCCTCATGGAATGACACATATATCTGCTTTCACAATTAAAACAAATGGTGGTACCATCCAAATCCCAAAATGCTCTTGATCAAAATCAGAAGACAATGAGTGTTTGATATATCACCTAATCTTACTAAAAGGAAATTGGGCCTGTAGTAGGAGAAATTCTCCTCATCTCTTACAAAACTATGATACTGAAGTTGCAGTGAAAAATCCAACTAATACATAATTTAGCAAAAGAGATGACATCAACCCAGAATCCTAAAAATAGAAATAAATAGATCCATCAAAAAGGCAGCAAGGTAAAGGAATTGTGATACCAACCACTAGGGAGGGCCGAAAGTATTGCATAAATGTGTGAGGGTTTTGCTTTATAAAAGATATCAGGCTATGCATTTTAGACTTGATAAGGATAAAGGGTGGTGCTACTAAGGAATTTACCATCTAGTGAAGGAGATAAAGCATGTTTGTAAATGAATGCAGTACAAGGTAGGAATGAATGTGATAGTTTCCCCTTCTCTGCAGACTCTCACTGGGTGCCTAAAACCACAGATAGTACTAAACCCTATATATACTATGTTTTTTCCTACTTAAATCTATGATGAAGTTTAATTCACATTAGGCACAGTAGGAGATTAACCATGACTAATAATAAAATCAAACAATTATAACAGTATACTATCATAAAATTTTGTGAATATGCTCTCTCTCAATATATCTTATGTTACTATACTCACCCTTCTTGTGATGAGGTGGGATGATAAAACACTTATGCGATCAGATGAAGCTGGGTGAATGACGGAGGCTTCATGACCTAAGTTAGGTGACTACTGACCGTCTGATGATGCGTCAGAAGGAGGGATCCTCTGTTTCTGGATCTCAATTGACCACTGGCAACAGAACCTGCAGAGAGCGAAACCACAGGTCAAGGGGCATTACTGTGTAAAAGGAGGAGATAACATGCCCTGCTGTGGAAGTTTAAAGAAAGAAGAAATTAAGCTTCCTGGAGGAAGTGGCACAGGAGCTGAACCTTGGAAAAGGGGGGAGCTTTAGTAGGGGAAGTGCAATCTGACAAGGACAGAGAGTCACAGCCAGGAGACATGTGGTTTATAGAGAATGGGGAGCGCCACCCAATTGGCTCTATCTGTTGGCTGAGCAGGAGCTGTGAGAAGCCTGAGAAATTGTGAGGAAATCGTGAGAAATGAGAAATTATGAGGAAGCTACAGGCAGCACTTAAAGAATCCACCGCAGATGAGCAATATGAAGTTTACCGTGGAGTAGGTGCCTAATTCTCCTTTAAAACAACTAGACTAAAAAAAATAAGTAAATGAATAAAAACTAAATAAAACAACCAGACTACATTCTTTAGAAAGGAAATTATTTCTGCAGGTACATTCAGCAATCTGCACATGTAGTCATTATTAATCATGATATGGGAGGGCACCATTTCCACTACATCTGTTTTAAAGGGTTTGGGTGATGCAATGCATAATACACATGAATCCGTTTCTCAGCCTCTTTAGCAATGGCTATTTAATTCTGCTTGGGATGAAAGTACAAACGCTGCTTTTAACAATTTTTTTAAGTACTGGATATCTTAGAGATCATATAAACCAACTTCCTGCCCTTTCACTTTAAAAGTGAGAATCTGAGAGCTAAGAGATAAATGACTTTCCCAAGGTCACACAGCTAGTTAATGGCATGGCCCATTTAAACAAAGTTCCTCTGGTTCTCAGACATGGTGCTTTGCATTACAAATGTTCTGCCTTTTTAAGTCATAGGAATTATAGGAAAGCACCACTGGATGTTTTAGACATGATGAACATTAAAATTACAGAGTTGATGCAATGCTCAAAAATCTAACTGGCAGCAGTGACACAAATTCTAAGACCATAAAAAGCAGACCACAACTTAGCTTAGCTGCACAGTGAATATACTCTTAGATCACTAGACTAAAATCTTAAAGAACTAACGGCACTCTCTTCTGGGCTTTGCCACTGGGTTGCTTAGTTTCTGGTCCTTCAGAAAGGGGTGGGTACCATTGCAGCTGGTGAGAAGTTCTCCAGATTCTGCCAGAGGGCTCTCCTGTCATTCTGAGAAGTCAGAGGCTCAGAAATTACTTTTTTGGGGCGGTGGGGAGAGTAGGGACAATGACAAAAGCATCCTTTAAGTGTTACTGTTCTATTTCATTTAAATGATCATTATTAAGATTGAACTGCTGAGTGATTAACCTGATCTTTCCTCAATTAATCATTTTCTTCATTATTTGTAACCTTACAGCTCTTTTTATATGACTATACTCACTAAAGAGTGTATCCATTTCTAAAGCAGGGCATTTTGATGAAGATGATACGAAGGAGGCATTTTAAGACACAGTTGCATCAAAATAACAAAATCACTTTTCTTTTTTTTAATTTATTTATTTACTTTGAGAGAGACAGAGAGAAAGTAAGGGAGGGAGGGGCGGAGAGAGAGAGAGAGAGAGAGAGAGAATCCCAGGCAGCTGCTCAACGAGCTGCAGAGCCAGACTCCTCAAGTCTTGAACTCCCAAAAATGAGCCAAAATCAAAAGTCAGACATTTAACCGATTGAGCCACCTAGGCACCCCAGTTTTAATTTTTGAAATAATACCGTAGTACATAAACTCCCCATTACTCCTCCCTGGCTCTCACCCACCTCCGACCTTACCCAATCCCTGCCTCAAGGATGAGGATACCTCATGAGTAATGAGGTAAGGTTTGCCTGTTTCACATAACACTTGTTAATTTAAATGTCCAGAAGCCAACATGCCCACTTCGGAGTGTCATAGATCCTCCAATGCTACAAGTACAACAAAAGCAGTATTTTCCAAAGATTTTTTTTGAATTTCCATCAATATCTAAAATATTTAATAAATAAATCATTTTGACATTGTAGATTATAAACATCAGACATCAATTTGACTCCATCACAAGATAGGCACCGTGTTGCTCATTTATATAGAATAATCTTTGAGAAAGGTCCTTTTCCCCATGTTCTGTCTGGGAAGTCACTCCCCAAACCAACGTTGCCCAAACCCCAGCTTCATTGGCACCAAAGCTGCAGCCCTATCTGTCTATGTGAAGTGGGGGATAGTTGAAGGAATACAACACAAACCTTAGGCACCACAAATGTTAAGCTAATGCCCTGTTCATTTTGTTCTAGATTTTATGAGTTCTCCTACAAGACTTCAAATCAGTCTCACTGAACAGTTCAAATCAGTTCAAACATCAACACAGCAGACAATATCATGAGATTCCTCACAGTTTTCCCATGATTTTCAAGATTATCTATAGACTCAGAGAAAAACTGTTCAACACTACCTACTTAACAATGTATACCACCAGGGTGCTAGCTGACATGTACAGAGACGGGCAGGGACTCCTGGCCATCCTCCAGTCTCTGTTCTTCGTCCATACAGAACCCCTAACCTGTACAGTGCATGTATGGCTTGTCAGCAACAAACACCACTTTCTTCGGCCTCTCACAGATAGTGACCTCATGACAAACTTGTGGCCCACAGGATAGAATGGAAGGAGTCTTTAGAGGAGGGGCACGTTCTTCCTCCTTCCCTTCCTTCTTCCTGATGGCTGGAATATAAGCATAAATAATGCTGCTGGAACTCCAGCAAGCACCTTGTCCCATGGAAAGAGCTTTAATGAAAGAAAAAAAAAAAAAAACAGCTTTAAGGACAAAGAAGAGCAAGAAATAAGACGGAAGATTAAACTCTGATAGGAAATGCAAAATGAGCCCTGGGCAGACTACCTCTGACTTTCCTGAGTCTGAGAGGAAAAGCAGAATCTGTCTTTTTAGTTTTATATTTCCCTGTTACCTTTAACTAAACATAAAATCTTCCAAAATATTTAGAACTAAAGACAAAGAATAAGCGTCCAATAAAAAGCCAACTGTATTCATTAATTAATCTGTTATTTAAAGATTGAAGCACTTTCAGAGCCAAAGAACAGACCTAGGATTTCAATCACCATAGAGTCTGTTTATTTATGTCTAATGAGTTTTAGGAAATTCAGGGGAATTTATTCTTTCTTTTAAAAAACAACTTTTAAATATTTATACTCATAGCAGCATTATTCACAATAGCCAAAAGGTAGAAACACCCCAAGTGTTCATTAATGAATGAATGGATAAACAAAAATGTAGTAGATACATAAAATAGAATATTATTCAGCCTTAAAAAGGAAGGAAATTCTGACATGTGCTACAACTCAGATGAACCTCAAGGACATTATGCGAGGTGAAATAAGCCTGTCACAAAGACTAGCACCGTACAGTTCCACTTATAAGAAGTACATAGAGTGGTCAAATTTATAGAGACAGAAAGTATACAGTGGTAATTGCCAGGGGCTGAGGGAAGAGGGAAATGGGAGTTGTTTAATAGGCAGAGTTTTAGTTTTGCAAGATGGAAAGAGTTCTGGAGATTAGTTACACAACAATGTGAATGCACGTAACACTACTAAACTGTACACTTAAAAATGGTTAAGATGGGGCGCCTGGGTCGCTCAGTCAGTTTAGCATCTGACACTTGGTTTCAGCTCAGGTCATGATGCCAGGGTTGTGGGATCGAGCCCCGTGTTGTGCTCCTAGCTGAGTGTGCAGCCTGCTTGGGATTCCCTCTTTCCCTCTCCCTCTGTCCCTCCCCAGCTAGTGCAGGCTTGTGCGTGCTCCCTCTCTCTGTTTCTCAAAAACATAAAATAAAATAAATTGGTTAAATGACAACTTTTATGCTATGTCTATTTTACCACAATTAAAATGTTCAAGATAATTTTTTAAAAGATAACTTTTATATTTTCTTCTTCATTACCAAATTAACATAATTGCTGGCCCAAAAAGTAGGAAATACAGATTATCAAAGAAAGAAAATGGTGTACTGTTTCATAATCTTATTAAAGTGACTGGCTTTGAGCTAAGCAGTTTACATATTACCTCATTCAATTCACCCAACAAGCTTATGAAGCAGGTACTGTTGTTAGCCCCATTTTATGTTTGAGTGAAATTAAGCACCAAAGAGTAAATAAGTTGTTCAAGGTCATACAACAGGGAGTTGGTTGAGCTACAACTAGTATCTAGGCAGACCAACTCTGGCGGCCATGCTCTTACTAATCATGCTATTGTGAATGTTTTTGTCACTAAGTATTCTTTGGCTGCATCATTTTAAATAATTACAAAATATTATACTTTATGAAAGTACTATAATTCTCTTAAATAATCTTCCATCTAAGCTTTTCCCAGTTTTTTCCTACTATAAGAGATGCTTGGGCAAACATCCTCTTACTATTCATATTTATTTCCTTGAGGATAAATTCATTAACTGGCAGACCAAAGCCATGTGCATTAAGACTTTTGAATCCTATATTTACACTTTCTTAATCAAGGATTATTTTCCCCTTTGGTCTTAGAAATTTTTTATGCCAGACTGATGTACTTGCTTCTGTAGGAGCATCAGGAGCTCTGAGCCGTTCCTCAGTGTTGTCTCAATAGATGTTTGTAGATGCAGAGGATATACAATTAATTTAAGCCTTGTTAAAAATAAAACACATCGCATTGACTTTCTAGGCTTCATTGATTGTGTGGCATAAATATTTATTTAAGGAAATCTTAAAACAAACAATAGTGACTTATTTGACCACTATCAGCTTCGAGGCACAACATCAAGTGCCTGTGATCTGGAAGATAGCAATAAGTTCCTCCCAGTTTTCCCCTCAATCCCTTCCTAAAAGCATCCTCTTTCAACTTGAATTTGCAGTAGCTTTTCATTCCCCAAGCCAGACTTTCCAGTACCTCCCATTGGAAAGACAGGAATCATATTAATGAACAATTGCAGCATCTCTCCAAAGGCAACTAAATAAAAATTTCCAGTGCCCGAGATTTAATCCATCAAAACTATCCCATTAACTTGAGCTGAATTTATAGTAGTTTGCTACCCATGAGATTAGTTAGTGGTCATTACGGAATGAAGAAAACTAATTTCACTAATGTGGGAAGCATTCAAAGGGAATTCTTTGAAACTAATCCAGTGACTTAATATCTGTTCCTAGTTCTGCGAATTGACATTTGAATGATTTGAGGCAAATTAATTAACTTTGTAGGGCTCAGTTTCTCCACCTAATATGTGGGTGAAATAGCATCACCTCTGCTTGCTTGTCAGGATTGGATATGAAATCATTTTATAAAGTGCTACATTAAAAAAAGTAACTGAAAATTAGAGACATGGGATATAAAAGGACCCTCAGAAAGCATCTAATTCTACTCCATCATACAAACTCTTTCACTGAGGGTCAAATAAATTAAGTAACTTGCCCAAAGCTGTGCTGGACATAATTTTTTTTCCAGAAGAGCAAAGATCTTCTTTGGGAAATATTCTTCAAAATATATGGTTTTACTGAAGTCTGCCAAATATTATTAGCCCCCTCTCCCCACCCTCCCACATACCCTTCCTGCAAACAGGAAGATCACGTGGCCCAAGCTGGGCCAATTATAACTTCTCATCCCTCTGACCACATTCATTGGTCGGACACTGAAAACATGACCTCAGCTCTTCTGGATTTTTCAAACACCAGCTGAGAGGAAAGCACCTTTCGTTCTCTGTTTGAAATCTGCCACACAGTTGGCCTTGAATAAATGTTGGCCAACATATAGATATTATTGATGAGAATAATAGCAAAGTTAACATACCAATATCTAACTACCTGCTATCATCAATGCCTGAACCTAAAGCACTAAAACTAAAGGTAGATAATTTGGGACATTAGAGAAAGATCTGCAGAGGAGGAAAGAGATTGGTCTTGCTGGACTCCTCAGATCCAGGACGGAGATACCAGGAGCCTGTTTCCCCACTCTGAGCTTACCCTTATCTTCACAATCCATGTCAGTCTTTGCAAGCCTAGCAATCAATCTTAAGACTGTTCAAGGCAAGGTAAATCCACATTTATTGAAAAACTTCTAGGGGTGTCTGGGAGGCTCAGTGGCTCAGTTGGTTAAGTGTCCGACTCCAGCTTAGGTCATGATCTCGCAGTTCATGAGTTCGAGCCCCACATCGGGCTCTGTGCTGATGGCCCAGAGCCTTGGAGCCTGCTTCAGATTCTGTGTCTCCTTCTCTGTCTGCCCCTCTCCCATTCGTGCTCTGTCTCTCTCAAAAATAAATAAACGTTAAAAAATTAAAAAAAAACCTACTGTGTGCATAATAGGTATTCTGTTCCCACTGAAGTTACCATACTTTCGTTTTCTTCTCATTTAAATTGCCATAATTTCCACTACTCTGAGACATTATATTCCTCAGAATATAGAGACATATAAGGCTGTCATTTATATTTAGCTATTTAAAAATTTTTAACCTTCATTTATTTGAGAGAGACAGAGCATGAGCGGAGAAGGGGCAGGGAGAGAGGGAGACACAGAATCTGAAGACAGGCTCCAGGCTTCCAGCTGTCAGCACAGAGCCTGAGGCAGGACTCAAACCCACAAACCGAGAGATCATGACCTGAGCCAAAGTCAGACCTTAACTGACTAAGCCACCCGGGCGCCTCTATACTTAGCTATTTAAATGTGTATATTTTATTTGTGTAAATAGGGGTAGAGGAGAACCCAACACCTTCACTGAATATTTTAATTGATGTGGGGGAAAAAATCAATTCCAAACAGAGAATCTAGTTCCACTGCATTTCTCATTCCCAGTGAGGTTTATGACGGAAATAATTGCTGGGCATTAGCTATAGTACTACTGACAGATGCCATTAAATGGACCCCAGACAAAACAAACAAGCAAGTGGCAGTCTATTTATGGGTCACTTTATTCTTTACTGCTATAAATAGCTTGTCTTTGGGCATTATAATAGGTCTTTACTCTGTATCACATGTGAATGTGTTACTTTTTGCTACTCAATGTCTGGCCACTCTGATAAGCATAAGCATAAATGAATTCCAGGTCCGAGTGATGTGAAAAGATACTTTTTCGTTTTAAAGTGTGTCTTTGGGTCTCCTGCTCTATTCTTTCATGTACCGAATTCCCTAGATGACAGAAGAGTCAGTATGAAAAACCTGAAAAAGTGGTAAGTATAATTTTAACAAGTTTTTCCTAAGTTAATATCATCATTACTCTCCCTTAGTGTTTAGAAAATAATTCTAATGATGCCAAAATTACTCTTTCATTGAAGGCAATATTCCTTTAGGTTTTTCTGGCAATAAACACTTTATAATCCAGCCTGGGCGAAGGAATAGAATATTCCGGTACATTCAGTGTTCTAGTTGATAAAATATTTTAGATATAATGTATAGTACACTGATTCTCAAAGCACTGGGAAACAATAAAATATAATTAATATGCCATGAATTAAATTTTCATTTAATTCAAAGGAACTTAAAGATCTTCAAATTCCTTGAAACTCAAAGTGTGATTGCTGAACCGGCAGCATCTGTATCACCAGGGAGATTGTTAGAAATACTGAATCATAGACCACATCCCAGATTCACTGAATTAGAATCTGCCTTTCAAAAAGGTCCCCAGGTGAATAGTATATACATTAAAGTTTGAGAAGCACTGTTAGTGCCACAGGATGGTCAATTTCAATTTTTTTAACGATTTATTTTTGAGAGAGAGAGAGCGCTAGCTAGAGAGAGGCAGAGAGAGAGGGAGACACAGAATCCGAAGCAGGCTCCAGGCTCTGAGCTGTCAGCACAGCTCATGAATCATGAGATCATGACCTGCGCCAAAGTCAGACGCTCAACCGAATGAGCTACTCAGGTGCCCCAGGATGGTCAATTTAAACACAGCCTGTGTAGCATAAGTGTGCCCAAATTTTAATTAATTAGTAGGGTTTTAGTTGGTAAAAGCAAGACACGGCGCTTCGTTTTGTAGTTTACGATATTAATTCATTAAGTTTAGCTTGAATAGAAAGAACTTAACTTACACATGGACAAAGATCTGGGCCCCAGTAATAAAGACCTGACTCACTTATGTAAGTGAACATTTCTGTTATAGCATCTTCAATTGAGGAGCTCAGATTTTCAAAATGATAGCTCAAGGTAAGCAGCATTTGTCACGTGCAAACAGAAGCTCTTTGTGACCGTTGTTCCTGTTTGGTCAGCTCCATTGTATATGCTTTTATACTTGGGAAAGATGGAAAGATAATTTGTGAGATAGTGTGTTATGAGACTGTGGAATGTGAGTGGCACAGATTCTGAACAATTGTGTATTTGATTTCCTAACATACTTTGAAATGGGATAATAATGCTGATTCTATCTTTTATGTGGATTAAATGCAATAGCATATCCCCAGCCACTAACTCAGTACCTGGCACATGATGCAAGCTCAATGTGACATTTCTACATTTCTGTGTGTGGGGTTTGTCATATTTTATTTTTCATTAACCCTCTTTTAGAAATAATGTTTTGAAATGTGTTTCACAACTGTTTTATCTAGGGCAGAAGCATTTAAAACCTGTAAGAGGGAGGAGCTAGTGACGGCTGGTGAGGTGGCTATGGATCCTGCACGGACACAGCGCCCAGCCGCCCGGGAGCTAAGGACTGAGAGCTTTACCTCGAAGGCCCTGTAGGTGGCAGCACTGAGACTGCCGTCGCCCGCAGACCAAGAAGCACCGGCCAAGACTAAGCCGGGTCGGTCATCTGCCGGAACCCGAACGTGCAAAGAGTTTGCTCCCACATATGGAAAAACTGTTCTTTCCACTGCCTGTCAAGATTTCTTTTTCCCTTCTCTCCCAGCCTAACTTCTCTTTCTGTGTTTACATTTGATTGGCTTCTCTATTAGGTTGAGTCTGAGCTTAACTCAGAAAAGTGGCATTTCATTCTCTTTCTGACCAGTTCCTTTTGATTCACACCCAAATATTTTGGAGTGGTCTTTTAAGAATGGCTCCTTCTTCCTCCTGATTATCCTGAGGCACTCCTGCCCTCATCCCCTCCCAGTTTTTGGCAAACCATGTATAATAAATTGTAAACCCTGTATAATAAGCGTCATGCCCCATTCTAAGCACATTAGGTAGCTTTACTCATTCAATCCTTAAAACCAGGCCACGAAAGAGGTGGTATTGCCAGTAATTTACTCAAAGTCAGACTATTAACCAGGGTTTTAACACAGGCATCCTGGTTCTCCAATCGGTGTTTTTAACACCACACTGAGCTGCCTCTTAAGGAAAGATTGTAAAAGAAAAATTTAAAGCCATCAGGTAACTGCCTGCAAATTGAAGAGATCTCAAAAAGGAAATAAGTCTCTATTCTTCTGGAGAGTTCCCCAAATGCAGATAATAACTCTTCTGGCCCACAAATAGGCAAGCTAATGGGCTCAGCAATGGCTTAATTTGGGCTTTAACCAAGGCAGCAGGAAGATGAGAGAGGCAGGGTGTGGCAACAAAACAGTGAGCCCCATTCAGAAGTGTTTGGAAAAGCAAGAAGTTTCCTTTTCACAGGTCAGGAGTAAAGCCACACCCAGTCTGATTAATGTCAAGTTCTGACTTACAGGGTTGACTCCGTATCCTCAATCCCATCACACTGCTGTGGAGACCCTTCTCTTACTTTCCCCAGGGAGATCTAAAACAGAGGTAGGGTGGAGTTAAATTCTTTTATGGTCTTTGGACTCCAACAGACCAGGGTTCAAATTTGTATTTCTGTGCTTACATGAGGGTATGTAACTTCATGGATGATAAACCCATTTCTTTGTCTGCAAAATGGATCTCTTGGTAGTACCTGCCCCAGAATAATACAGGGTAATACAGACAGAGCTGTTCACATGGTACCCAGATGCAGTAAAAAGCTTCTCCTGGGCTTTTGCAGGAACACTCTCAAGGGCTTCCATTTCCAGCTTCTATCTGGTCAAAACAGAGACCACACTCCCCTACCTCCTGCCAGATCAATTGCTCTGATGTAGAGCAGTCACTGCTTTGTTCACAGACCTTCACTAGCTCCCACAGCTCAGAAAAGAACATTTTAACTCTTTACACTGACCATCAGAGTTTTCTGCATGTCCCTCTCCAGTTGCCGATACAACCAGTGTCCTTCACACAGCTTGGGCTCCAACCAAACTGAAGGACGCGCTGCACTCACGCTTGCCCCCAAGGTTTTCCTCTTCCATCACTTCACTTTCGCTCTGCCTAGTCCTGGGAGTCCTGTCCTCTCCAATACCATAGCCACTAGCCACATGTGGCTGTTTAAATTCATTAAAATTAAATTTAAAATTCTCTCCTCAGTCACACTGGCCTCATTGTCAGCACCCTGTAGCCACATGTTTTAGACAGCACAGATTACAGCACATTTCCATCATTGCAGAAGGTTTAGCGATACCTTGCTAGCCTAGAGCAAGCAAGGTCTAAATCCTCACCATCCTTAGGGACCAACCCAAACGTCAATTACTCCACAAAGCCACTTATGTGCCTCCCCAGCTGCAAATTATCTTTTCCAAAGCAGCAGAGATTCTGCTAGCCATGACTCACCCGCCTGACTGGTTACCTACCACTGAGACAGCCAACGTCCCAGGCCACATGTCGCTTCAGCTGAAGAGGCTTTTTGGTTTCTGAGCCACGTGTGGTAGACAGGTGGGCATGGAGGCTGGAAACACCAAAGGATAGGACATTTAATCTTGGTTTTACATAAGTATGGAGCACCCGTTCTGTCCAGCAGTTTTAGGAACTGTTTTAGGAAGTTTACATACACTATCTTATTCGACTCCTTCAACTCTCTCAAGTAGATATCATTATCCCTATCGTACGGATGAGAAACTGAAGACCACTGTGGTTAAGAAAGTTGCCCAAGATATGGTATGCTTGGTATGCTTAATCCCAGGGAATAATCAAGCAAAATGCAGAATCCAGATCTTTGTGACTCAAAGTTGGGGCTTGTTCCATACAGAAGCAGCCTGCCCCCAAGCCTGTCACAGGGGGTCTTCATTGCTTTCAAGCTAGTAAAAGGATTGCAGGCAGAGCTGAGGAAGAAGGGGGATGAGGAGGGTGGATATCCCTGAAAAACTGGGAAGAGTATCATGAGTAGAACTGTCCATGTAAATGTGCTACCTCATTCTCATCTCATTTCTTAATTCTTTGAAGTCCTAGAAGAGGAAGATTAAGTCATTGTGTGTGTGTGTGTGTGTGTGTATGTGTGTGTGTGTGTGTGTGTGTGTGTGTGTGTGGTCTTATTACAGGTATGCAGGGTACAGGAAAAGAAGGTAGGGGATGTGGAACAGTGAAAACTCAAAACAAAAAAATCTTTTGATATCTCTTCATTGGTGTCTGAAAACAATTTACAGTATTAGGTAGAACCATAGGAAATTGGTACATTTGTTAAGTCAAAATGGTTGCACTCTGGCACTTTCCTATGGTTTAACCTAATAATTTATCAATTATCAATTAGTTTATCAATTTTACTCTCGATTGTTATCAATTAGAAACAATGGCTGTTTAGGGGTCTAGCCCTGGATTTAGCTCAATCCAAGTATGAAAGCTTTAAAAAGCCCTGTCAGACATATCTGGGGCACAGCAGTGGTTCCTCTGCCTACAACCTTCCAGAACTTGGAAACTGGGAAACCAGGCTACTTCTGAGCCTTCAACCCTATGGGAGCCATAAATCATCTAAACAGAGATATAAAAATCCTCTTGAGGAGACTGAGAGGCTGCCCCAGGTAGCTCCTAGCTGAGGACATTAACATATCTAAGGAAAGAATGTGGATATCAAAAGGGGAGGCATGAGGGGGGGACTTGGAAAAGGGGAACAGAAGCTACCCCTGGCTTCCTGGCTTGCAGGGATATCTTGCCTAGTGGAGACAGATGAACAACAATGCCATTAAGATAAGCAAACTCAGGCTCCCTGGCAACCCTGGCTTTCTTTGAGGATTTTTCTGAAGGGGAAGGAATTCCTAGCCATCCCTAAAAATGCAGCACTGATGTTAAGGTGACAGAGCAACAAGGCAATTCATACCCCAGTCTCTCATGCAGGCCCCAGCCTCTTCCAGTATCCTTTCCTGGACGGTATCTGGATCAGAAGGGTCAAAATGAAAGTTGGTCTTACTTGTGTGAGAACCTGGCGTAGAACCAGAGAGAAAGTTAAATTCCCAGAATATTTATGTCAGGGGGAAGAACCTGTGATTCCAAATGTGTTTGGCTAACTTCTTCTGTCTGTGCCAGAGGCTAGTACCTTGTGACATTTCATTCCCTATTAAACTGATACCCACAGTTTAATGGACACATTTAAACAACCACCACAAGCCAAACTACCTTGAAATGTTAACAGTCCCTATCAAAGACAAAACTAAAAGTGAGGAAAAGTCTACCCTTGTAAATATGAATAGTCACATGTCTTCCTACACAAATGGGTTACTTCTGACCCACCAGAAACAACTCACTCTAAGATAGAAGTGTACATAGAATTTTTAAAATAGTGTATGTTATTTATTTTAGTTATCTTTACGAGAAGACTTTCAAGCCTTATAAGAAAGATCTCCAGAGGTTCAAATCCGTTTGCTTAGTGATAAATTGTCCTTGAAATGTGGAACTAATGTTTTTGCTCATTTCATTTAATATTTTTTAAACCTTTGTGGCCAAATCATCTCATCTTTGGAACTTTCTAAAAGTCTAGAAATAAACTTTAGAATTTAAGTAATACATTTCTGTTACATTTTTCTTTATTTCAACTGTGATGTTTTGTAATTTGGTTTTTTTTTTTTAAAAAAAATACTCATGGGAAGGCCTAGAAGCAGCCTCCATCAACTAACCCACATCCTAGCCAAAGAACAGATCATTTAAAATATTTGAGACTTGAGATGGACCTGTAATGAAAATATGCAAAAGGCTTCTCTTTGTTTTTTAAGCAAATGTGAATAAAAGGGACCAGCAGTTTGTGTTTTGTTTTGTTTTTTATAATACCCAACTCCCAAAAACCCAAAACACAAGTGAATGTTTCAAGCCTGGTTGATATTCAAAAATAACCTCTGAACAGTATAGTCCTCTTTTGAAAGATGAAAAGAATAAATCCCAAGGGATGGATCTAACGTGGCCAGCAAGGCCTTGGTGAATTCTAGCAGGTGTCCTCCTCATTCACTAGAATTACCTGATGGCACAGGGAGTACTGGGGTCCTGCCTCCAGCCTGGACCATATCTCAGTTCCCATTGCCACTCTATCTTCAGACCATCCCTCAGGCTGGTCCATATTTGCAACCCATTTAGCCAGAGATTGCTGCTGATGGTCAGACCACAGGATGGCAGTGATGATGGGCCAGAAGTGACTGGCAGTCTTTTGGAGGCAGATTCCTGTTTACCTCGCCCCAGGGCCCTTCCAGCCTCACCCCAGTATTTAGCAAGGTCTTCACAGTAAGATTGTAACCTATTCAAGGGGGTAGAGGTAACAAGTTAGATATCTTTCAATCTCCTTGCTCTAAAACTGAGGTTGTCATATAATCTAGTCCAAAACAAAAGGGATTGTTTTGAAGCTTGAATACCAGTGGACCTCAGGAAGAATGGACCCCTTAACTGTTCTAGACTCATGATGATGTAAATAGATACTAGTGTGGATAAAGTTCACTTAGTATACTAACCAACCTCCTAAGGTTTGTTTTCATTGGATGCAAAAAGACACACAGTTGTAGAAAGTGAGCAGGGCCAGAATCATACTTGTGAAAGCTGTGCTCAGAAGGGCCCCACTCTTGGTTTAATGCTCGGCTGTGATGTCTTGGAATTCTTAATACTTTTGAACAAGGGGCCACTCCCCATTTTTATTTTGCACCAGGCCCTGCCAGTTGTATGGTTGGGCCAGACAGTGAGAGTCCACACTTGATTCTTGGGGGCCTTCTAAATCAACCAACAGAAAACGTCAGTCTTATTCCTGTATCCTTTGAGTTCAACTGGTGTTTTGCTCAAGGCTTTTATCATCAGCCTATTTTCCAACTAGATAAAGGCAGCACCTTAAATAAAACTGCACTGATGATGGAGTAAATGCATGTAGTCATCTTCATTCATATAAAATATCAGTTCATCTTCACGATAACCTGGGGCAAGAATTATTATCTCCAATTTGCAGATGAGGCAATGGGACTCAGAGGACTTATGTAACTTGCTAAGGACACTAACTAATAAGTAGAGCAGATTTTTTATTTATGTTAGTCCAAACTCTTACCAGCATGCTGTACTGGAGAGATACTAGATTTCAGAGTCAACTCTGAAAAAAATAAACAAAAGAGAGTGAGAAAAGTCTTCTCTGGACTCTGAACTTTCTTCTGTTTACTGGCTGAAAGGGTTGCTAATGGTGAGTTAGCTCTGGGGTACCATAATGAACTTTGTGCTGGGAAAATGAGAGATCTCCTACCAGGCACTAATTTAAGAGAAATGAGCTCATCTAGTTCTTTGAAGAACTTTAACAACCATGGGATTATGCCAGTAGGGTAGAACCTGAGCCAGAGAGATACTCACTAAGGTGGCTAAATACCAGCCACTTTCACAAAAAGCCCGTAGTTGCCCCTGGGCTTATGAGCAATGGGAGGCATGGACTACACAAATGGCTCTAGAGTTGATAGGAGGCTTTCGCCCTGGGGCACCGGTGGACTGAAAGGTATCTGCCATCCAAATGGGGATGCAAAGGGAAGGGGGTGAGGAGCTGTCAACTAGAAGTGAAGGATGGAAAGGGGGCTGGGAATGAGGCCTGGGAGCCTGGTTAGCAGAGGGAGTTAGAAAGTAGCTGGCTCATCTTCCCCCATCTAACAGGGCCCTCATCAAAGAATAAGATCAGTTCCTGTCATTGGAGCATTGCCATCATGTGTATCTACAGTTTATTGAAAAGTAAGTGCTTGGTGTGGAAGACAAGGAAGGAGACATGGAATGGGCGCCTGGGTGGCTCAGTCAGTTAAGCGTCCAACTCTTGATTTCAGTTCAGGTTGGGATCGAGCCCCACACCAGGCTCTGCACTCCTCCCCCATGTGCATGCATATGTGCTCTCTCTCTCATTCTCTCTCCCTCTTTCTCTCTCAAAATAAATAATTAAAATTAAAAAAAAAAAAGGAAGAAAATACAGGCTGCTTCTAAAAGTAAGATGAGATGATGTTCTATTGCTGCACAACAATCCGCCCCAGAACTTGGTAGCATAAAACAGTGACTTTATCATGCATATGGATTCCACGTATTGGGAATTGTGACAGGTTACAGTGGGCACAGCTTACCTTTGCTCCACAACATCTGGGGTCTGCCTACAACTATACAAAGATGGGGGGGGGGTAGCGAGGTGATTTGAAAGGTGTAGATTAAAATCAGGGGCGCCTGGGTGGCTCAGTCGGTTGAATGTCTGGCTTCGGCTCAGGTCATGATCTCACGGGTTGTGGGTTTGAGCCCTGCGTCGGGTTCTGTGCTGACAGCTAGCTCAGAGCCTGGAGCCTGTCTTCAGATTCTGTGTCTCCCTCTCTCTCTGACCCTCCTCTGCTCACACTGTGTCTCTCTCTCTCTCTCTCTCTCTCAAAAATAAATAAAACATTAAAAAATATTGAAAAAAATTTAAAATCATCTGGAAGGGTCTTCACTCACGTATCTAGTAGATAATTATGGCTATTAGTTGGGACTTCACTTAGGACTATTGGCCAGAACACATGACCTGAGCTCCCTCATAGCATGGCAGCCACATAAGAGTCAGATTTCATATGTAGAAGCTCAAGCCTCTGAAGGTGAGTGTCCCAGTAGAAAAAGGTGGAAGCAGAGTTGCCTTTAATGACCCAGCTCAAAATTCTTGCAGTCATTTTTCCTGCATTTTATTGGTTATAAGCAAATCCCAAGCCCGCCTAGATGGAAGGGTAAAGGACAAATATCTAAGAATTTGTTGGCGTGTTTAAATCCACCACAGAGAAGCTTAAAATATGCGGGCATTTAGTAAGTCTGCACTTATCCCAAGATCTGAGAGGAGAGGGGAGGGTGCTACCGCCTGTAGGGGTGTCTGTCTCCAACAGGAAGTGCTTCCATCTGTTCTTTGCTCCTTTTCCTCTGGCTATCGCTTCCCCTTACTTATTCTCTGAAACCACATGGATTCTGCCCTACCTAACTTGGTGGCTTTAGGAGGACATTATTTTCCGAGTGGTTCATCAGACTCTGCAAACTCACCCTTATTTTTTCTTGCTCCTTTTATGCAGATGTGTATTCCTCTTTGCCCACAATGATTAGACTTTCAGGTGACCTGAGTTTGAGTCCTGACTCCAGAAATATTTAATCATCTGACTTTGGACAAGTGGCATGACCTCACTGAGTCTCAGTTTCCTCACATACAAAAATGGAAGTTTTATAAGGATTAAAAGGGACAATGGTTGGCAGAGAATAACCACTCAAGAATTGTAAACTGACCTGGGCTTAAACTGCCAAACATAATTCTCTTTTTTGTTAACAATTTTCCTACTCCTTATATACTTCACTCATGGTCTGCACCCTAGACCATATTCACATCCTGACCCCCACATCTACCAGGTATGTGGCCTCGGACTGTCCCTTGATCCCCTTTAGCCTCAGTTTGTCATCTGTGTACAATGGATAATAATACAGGGCTCGAGAGTTTGGGTATATAAAGCGATATTATACATATAAAGAAGCACCACCAGACCAGGCTCTTGTGAAGGTTAATTCCATTTCTTGTCCCATTTCACCCCCTACAGCACCCCCATTTTTTCAACTTTGGTACCACAGTTCCTCACTGAAGTGAGTAAAGTTCACTCTACTTAAAGATTCAGAACATTCTTCTCAACTCCATTTCATGAGCCTCTTTTATCAGTAATCATTCTCAATTTCCCAGTCTTCCACTAGGAAAATCCAAATACCTGAAGCTTTTTCAATGGCAGGTTGCTTAGAGATAGAATGATCTACAGGATCCCAGAGAAGAATATCCGGAGGACAACCCATATCACAGTGGGCTGCCTTGCCTGGAGGCCTGGGTAAATATGTTAACCAGGCCTGACTCCAGCCCCCTGGTGGGGAGGCTGACACCCGCGGGCTAAAGGGAAAATCCCTCTCACTGGATGACTGTTACTCAATTCCCAGCCTTTGTACTGAAGGAGCAAGAAGGGCAATGTTGCCAAAGCCCAGGGTTTTCTCATTCAGGACTAAACAGAGCATTGCGTGACAGCAGCTGCCCGGGTGTGACTTCCTCCCAAGGGGGAAAAAAAAAAGCCTTAAAAAATTCCCCCCCCAAATAGGGTAGGCCTTAAGTGATCCCAGCCCTCCTTGTAGTGTCTTTGCTCAAATACCCATCATAGCCGCAAACATGGTCCCTGGCAGCCCACCAGAAATCATTCCCCCAAGTAACTGTCGGTTTTCCTTCCTTCCTTTTTTTTTTTTTTAATGGAAGAAGTTATTTTCAATGAAAGGAATCTGAATGTTTACATTCCTTAGACCAAGAGCGAAGACCAGCCCCTAAGGAAAGGCTGGCCAGAAAGTTAAATGGGCATCCTCTTTCCTGTTTCTTCCTCCACCTTCTTTTAGGAAACACTATTTGGTTGAAGGTGTCATCTTTTTTTTCTCCCCACATTACCCGCTGTCTGCATCAGTTGATTGATTTATGCCTTCAATGAGCATTTAACTAGCATCTAGTCAGTGCCTAGCTATGTACCTTGGTCACATAAAAAGAACTGAACAGGATCCAGCCTTCAAGAGGGTCTATGTGTTCTCTGGTAGGAGATGATGGGATGGCCAGATACAGGAGAACAAGTAAATGTCATCAGATATTTGAGCAGCCACACATGAGCATCAACAGCTTCTGGTGATGAATGAGCGATGGATGAGTGGGTGTTTGATGTTTGCTGTGTGGGAAAGGAGCAAGAGAGTGTTTCAGCAAAGGGCAGCATGCGCAAAGGCATGATGCAACCTGACCCTGTGAAGAACCACAGGTCGTTAAGTGCAATAAGGACTTAGCCGGAAACGTAGCTGAACTCACTGGCTAGGCTGGAACTTGCCATGCTCCAGAAACTGGGCTTTTCTCCAACTCGCAAGACAGCTGCTCTTCCAAATTAGAACACCTGGCAGGCAACTTGCTGACAGTCGTGCCTGGGGACATGAACCTGGTGTTTCCTCAGTTTCCCCCATCTGCAAAACATAAAATCATTGCTTCTCCAAGTCTTTGCATGGCCAGGATGAGCTACACAGAGAGCATTATGTGGCTTCAACTTTCATCTGCTTTATTGGTTCAAGAGTGAAAACATTCATTTATTTTTATGGGACACATGGGCTCAGGATTTTTTTATTATTAAAAATAAAATTCTTGAGAAAAATTCAAAACTTTGGTTTCACAGCTTCCTACAATATTAAGTTTGGACTCCGAGTCTCTCAGGCAAAAGCCAGGAGGGACTAATCTATGGTGAATGACAATGAACGGCATGAATTTCTTCAAAACAAAACAAAACAAAAAAAAAAAATGTGTGCATTACTTCCCTCACCCCTTCCCTACATGTTTCCCCAAAAGAAAGACTCATGATGATTTCACTTTCCTACTGTTCAAGGAGATGACATCCAAGTAGTGAGCTGGCCACTGGTGGAATAAGTAAGGCTTAGGGCTGGTTGTTTCAATCTGTGACCACCAACGATGTCCAGTTTAACAAATGAGAAAATTCTGCTAAAAAAAGAAGGGAAGAGATGCTCCACCCACCCCCTTCTTTTTTGAGTATAGTTGACATGCAATGTTACATTAGTTTCAGGTGTACAACACAGTGATTCAGCAACTTTATAAGTTATGCTGTGTTCACCACAAGAGTAGCTACCATCTGTCACCATATAACACTATTACAATATCATTGATTCTGATCGTTCTTTCCTTTCAGTCTCAGATCCCCAACTGAGACCTGATGCTTTCATGCTGAGGTAGACCTGTCTCTGAATTTATTCATGTGCTGGGGATAAGGGGTAGGAGTGGGAGTGAGGATGCTGTAGTGAGGTCAGCCCAAAGCGGCGGGAAGAAGAGTAGGCTCTGGAAAGAGGTGAGCTTGACTGAACAGTCAGGTAACATAGTGCAGTGAGTCTTCAACTGGGGTTCAGGAAGCCCTTTCCTCAGAGTGCCCATACTGCTTGCTTAGAATGGACGTTCCTTCAAACCCAGTGCAGAGTTACTGAGTAGAATCTGTGAGTGAAACAGAAGAACCTCCATCTTTGACAGGGTTTCAGGCGAAGTTAAAGAATTACCAGGAAAGGAAGTCAGCATTCTGGCTCTGGGGTCAGACAAGAGCATTCCAACCCAGGCATTGCTACTCTCTAGCATGTCACCCAGAGAAGCCTCAACTGTCCTATATGATCGAGATAATGATAGTACCTAGCTGCATGAGTAGGATATGGTCAGCTGCACTAAGCACAATTCCAAGTAGTGTTTTCAATTATCAGAGCATTTGTTCCTCTCACATAACCAGAAGTCTGGAGCGAGTAATCCCAGAGTAGTCTGGTTCTGCAGCTTTGCACTCCCACTGGCCCTTCCTCCAAAGTTGCAAGATGGCATCAAAAACACAGTTCCTCAAGCTTCCACATGAAGGTCACAAGAAGAAAGGAAGGAGAAGCTGCAGTAAGCTGTCCCCACAAGAGTTTCTGTAAATGCTACCTTGGGAGACCTTACCCTACATGTCATTGATCTGAACACAGTCACCCCCCTCTGCAAGAGCTGAAGAAAATGGTCCCTAGAAAATGGAAACTCAAGTCCATGATAGGCTTCCTGTGGGGCTTTAAAAAAGGATTTCTCTGAGACCTGGACATCCTTACGATCTGAATAACGTGACTCAGTGAGCAAGGAAGAAGGAGTTGGGCAAGACTGAGAAGCAGGTGTGTTTCTCCTCTTTAGTCAAGAACCGTGTAGCAAGGCTTGTGTTTGGGTTTGTTTTTCCCTCATGTCCTTTTGTGTAACTCAGTGGTAGCCACTAAATAGTTCCATATGTCCTAGTCCAGGACCTTGACTTTCTATTCTATTTATATTGTATTATATGTTCTGTCATTACTATAAGATGGCTCAAATCTTTTAAACATGGATAAAAATAGGTAAACACACACACACACACACACACACACACACACACAAACCCTGAACAATATGGAGAATTCAGGAATAAAAGAGTATGTTCATTCTGCTATAACTCCACGAAGCAACCTCCCTCACCTTGAATTATCAGTTGACTACTCTTGTTCTTAAGAGTTTCCTCGATGGAGCTAACAAGAATGAACATCAAAGCTATTCAGACTCAGGGCCTCACCCCAACCCATGTCCAGCCAGGAAAGGGCTTTGAGCCAGGGCAGGAAGTAGGAGGAGATCAAGGTATTGGTCTAGTGGACAAACTAGAGAGAGAACTTGGAGAGCCACAAGGCTATCACTATGTGATAACCAGTCTAGACTGTCTTCCAATGGCTGGGAGACACCACTCCCCCCACCCCCCGCCAAGTGCAGGCCAATAAAGCAGCCCGCCCTTTTGCCGTGGCTTCCCAGCTGCTGCCACCCTAGAGTTGTCAGGAAATTTGTGATAATTCTTTTTATTGATCGTCTCTATTGATTTTGTCTATGGTGAAAATATACTGCAGACACATTAAGTAGCTATTATAGGCAAATTGTCTCTTAATGAATTGTACCAACAGACAGAATTTTACATTTAACTCCAGCTGGGTCTTTGACTTTCTAGGCACTGACTGATCATAGAAGGACTAGATTCTAGTGGAGAACCCAAGCTTATATCTGACTGTGGTGATTTTCCTAGATACTGAGGAGGAGTGCTAAAACCCACCCAAGGGAAAGTGCAGAATAGTATCTCATTAGGAGATGAAGTAGATCATCATAAAAATCACAGGACTCCTGTGACAAGAATCAGTCCTGTGCCTCAAAAGCACACCATATTAGCCATTTTTCCAAAATTTACGTACTTTCCAGCTGGTCTCTAGATTTCAAAACTCCAGCAAAAATTTAAAAAGTCATCACTTTAGGTGATGCCTCTGTCTCATCCACATCTTTTTTTTTTTTTAATGTTTATTCATTTTTGAGAGAGAGAGAGAGAGATAGACAGAGCATGAGGGGCAGAGAAAGAGGGAGACATAGAACCCAAAGCAGGCTCCAGGCTCTGAGCTGTTGGTACAGAGCCCAATGCGGGGCTCAGCCTCACAAACTGGAGATCGTGACCTGAGCTGAGGTCAGATATTTAACTGACTGAGCCACCCAGGCACCCCTCATCCCACATCTTAAAAGTAGGTTGTTGCTTGTAAGAGGCTGGAAGAAAACAAGATTTTGTGCCTTGTCAAAGAGTGTGTTTCTTCCTCCTTCATGTGTTTTTGTTCATTTGTTTTTGTTTTCTTAAAAAAAAAGACTGTGCATGTATGTGCCTGTGTGTGTGTGCATGCATGCCTGCATTTTGGCAAAACTGTATTCAGAAGAATGTTTGGAAGCTTAAATCTAATATACTAAGTGTTAGCCAGCAACAAAAATTTCCAACTCTGCTATCACATCCCAGAAAGAGAGCTTGAATTGGAAGTGTCACTTCGTGGTAGGCTAGCAGATACTCTGAGGATACACTATTACCAGAAGCAAGCCTTTGACTATTATTATTTTATAATGTAATGGGCAAAAATCACAGTAAAAATGCTGTCTCTGATGGGAAAATCCTTCTTTGCCAGACTCTTAAAAATTGTAATTTCAACAATTTGGCCAAAAAAAGACCATATTTTTGACACAAATAAATTATGACTATAGGCACTCAATACAGAGGCCAATGTCCCAATTGTACTTGAATTTTGGTTTTGAGGGGAACAATCATTTAGGGCTGGTTAGATGATAAAACTGTACTTCCCTTACACAATATACGGGAAATGGAGTATCTCTTCCAATCCTCACTGGCCAACACTCCAGAGTCCTTTTGGTGCAGATTCAAATGAGGGTTCCTCTCCAACTCAATAGAACCTAGGTTGCTGCTTAGATCACACGCACTGAACCCTGACTAAGGTCACGTTTTAAGCTTACAGCTTTGGTCCTTTTGTCCTTCTGACTGTCAGCAGAGGCTCTATTCCAAGGCTGTTTTGCTTCTTGGTTATAAGATGGTTGCCAACAGCAATAAGTGTTCATATGCTTCCTCATTCACACCCAGCAACAGAAAGAAGAAAAAAAGAAAATGCTCTCTCCCATCACGGATGCAAATCATTCCTGTTTGCATGACTGGGTCAACTCGATCTTTTGCTTCCTTCTAAACAAATTCAGATGCCAGGGAAAGACCATGGTCTCCTTGGTTTAAACAGGTCAGGACATTTCTCGGGAGTTGAAGATAATATGGACTCCTAGACTAACTCGGGGCTCTTTTCAGAAATGAGGAGGTGGATATCAGGTGGGCAATAAAAGGTGTCTGCTACACAATCTTTTTTAGCATTTACTATGATCCTATGCCTTAAGGATGACTTTGATTCATGAAGAAATTGAGGCTTAGAGTTATTAACAAATATGCCCAAGTTTATGCAGCTGATACATGAAGTCTGGGTTTGAACTCAAGCATGTTAAATGGTGAAAGCCCTTAACTTCATCACTCTACTGCTTCCCTTTAGTTGGAATGTTACAGGGCTGTGATCCCAATATTTTCCTTTATAAATGTTTATCATCATCTATACCACAAAAAAATAGCATTTTCTATTAGTCATATGGGTAGCAAAGAAATATAGGCAAACAGGATGTCAGCAATCAATTCAGTTATCTATTGTTACTTTTACTTATCTATTGCTGTGCCTCAAAATGTAATGGTTGTTATGTTAAGGGATAATTTTCAAAACATGGTAAACTCATGACTCTCCTACAGATATAAAATGAGCATGTGTTGGATTTTATTTAACTCATTAATTAAATGAGGGAAATAGGTAAATGTTATAACTGATTTAAAAGAGAAGACAAAGAAACAAATTTAAAGGAATGTTGAAATGAAGGTGAAAATGGAGATAACATTAACTTTTGGGGGCAGAAAGGAAGGCTGGTCCATCCACTGTCAGAATTCATTTGCATGTCTATAATAAGAATTATTTTGGATTAAGATCAGTCGTCAACAATTTACAGAGTTCTTTTTTTTAATTTTTTTTAACATATTATTTTATTTTTTTTGAAAGACAGAGAGAGAGCTTGAGCAGGGGAGGGGCAGAGAGAGAGGAAGAGAGAGACACAGAATCCAAAGCAGGATCTAGGCTCTGAGCTGTCAGCACAGAGCCCGACGTGGGGCTCGAACCCACTAACTGCGAGATCATGACCTGAGCCAATATCAGATGCTCAGCTGACTGAGCCGCACAGGTGCTGCAACAATTTACAGAGTTCTTAGACTGCTCCCAAGGAATCAGAATCTGATAACTTGAAAGAGTGTACCCCACACAATGTCATTTTTCCACCACAGCCTGTTTTTTTCCTATACCACACTTAGTTTCTCATAACTTAATCATTTGAACTGGACTCAGCTGGGGAGGGGGCTCTGCTGGCTTCACCTGAGGCCATTCCTGGGGCTGCCATTATCTGAAGGCTTTACTGAAGCTGGAGAACCCAGTCAGTTGCTGCTTGTTCTAAAATTTGTACCTGCAGTATTTTAATGTATGGTGGTAATTGAGTTATGACATGGGAAGGCTAATACAACTGAAAGAAGATTTTCACCACTTACATTTCATAAGAGAAGGGAGCATGTGACACCACGCAGGGCTACATGGGGAAGTACCACGTTTTGGTCAAGAGGCAAAAGCAGGGGCAAAAGGAAAGCCTGTGCCAGAGCCTTTATTGAGGTTTAGGATTGGCTAGTTTGAATACTGTCAATATGCTCTGGGGCCGGGGTGCTGTCCCTAGCTGTCTGGAAGCTGGCCCTGGGGTGATTTGGAGCAGGGGAAATACTGGCTTGGAGGGTGGGGATGAGATAAGCAGGTAGGTGGGGGCTTGGCACTGAAACAAGCAGCCTGCAAAGAAAATGCATGCTCCGGGCAAGATGACCACCGCCTTTAGGATTCAGCTGGCCACAGGAGAGGCAGTGTCTCCCCAGGTCTGAAAGCCTCTGAGGTATCAAAATATTACAGGATACAAAAAAGAAAAACCCTGATTAATATAGTGCTGCCATCCACTGAGTTTCCTCAGTTCTACCCCGCATGGCCTCTCATCCTCCAGCAGGTGCAGCTGGGCTTGCTTACATGGCGTCTGGCTCCAAGAGGGAATGCACATCTCTAGAAACCAAGGCTCAACAATGACGTGATGTCACTTCCAGTGCATTCAATAGGTCAAAACAAGACACAAGGACAGCCCAGGCTCAACAGTTGGGGAAGAAGAGTCCACTTTTTAATAGGAGCCACAAAAGGATTGCCAGCTATATTTAATCTACCTCCAGAAACCTATCACATCACTCACCAAGTTATATTAAAATTGCTTGCTGATACAACCAATTCATACAATACATAATAAGCTTTTGATGGGCATAACACACGTTATTTATCTTTGTAGCCAAGGGCCTGACATACAATAAACGTCGTTTGTCCAAAACTAATGGGTGGGAAGATCATTCAGACTGTTGGAATTAAATGAGCAAAGACAGAGAAGCAAGAAAGTACAAGAACTACTCACATTTAGGTTTTCCAATTTAATGTATGAAAGACAGTAGAAAACAAAAGTTATAAGAACCTTATATTCAAGACAAAGGAGTTGGACTTAGTTTTGGGGGAAATAGGATGCCATGGAAGATTTCCAAGTGAGAAAATAACACTTACCATTATTTCTCTAAGTTTGCTTACATTAACTGATGACTCTGCTAAGGGACCAGCTTAATCAATTATTTGCCATAACAACGAAAAATGCTAGAGGACACACAGGGGCCACTTTATCATGCAAGGGAGTCAGTCAGCTGTCTGATACATTAACCTCTTGGCACATCAGCACTGTTATAGAACTGCCCAAGTCAGTATGGTCATTCACAGTCATCCCTTTTGTTTTGGTTGATTTCTTTAGTTTCTATTAGAAAAAGGTGAGAACTACAGATCTCTCATGTCCTCAGGAGCAGAAAGCAAGTCTCCGACCAAATTCTGCCTCATCAACAAGCAACTATTAACATGCAGGCATAAAGAGGTCTTGGAATCCACTCTTGTAAGTTCAGAAAAGTATCAACTCCACACTTTAGACTCTTTGACAAGTAGCTTACTAGAAGGTTTTACTTGAGACAAAGGCCACAGTGTTCTAGCAGTAGATCCTAGCTAACTTGAGTCAAATCAAGCCACATAATCCCTCCATGTGATGGCCAAATCCAGGGCTGAACAGGAATCCTAGGGCTAGGGTCCCACTGAGAAGAGTATTGGGCTCTGGGTCCATATTCTTACACCTCTTACGTGCAAAGGCAAAGGTACTCTACATTATTTCTAGCCAACATATATATTTTGTACACCACTCCTTTTATAGATATATGTGCATGTGTTTCTAATATTACGATATTTAACAAATGCTCTAGTCTACTTTTTTAAATAGCTTTATTGAGGTATAATTCAGTTGTAAGTGTATAATTAGATCAGCTAGTATAGATTAAAACAGGATCCTTATAGCTCTTATGTATTAGTTATCTATTGCTGCATAACAAATTACCCCAAAACTTGATGGCTTAAAAGAACATTTGTTAGTTCCTAAGTTTTGGTTGGGTCAGGATTCCAGGCACAGTTTAGTGGGGTACTCTGCTTCAGGTCCTCTCACAAGCCACAATCAAGGTGTTGGCTGAGTCTGTATTCACCTAATAGCTCAAATCAGGAAGGAGTAGCTTCCCCCAGGTCACTCAGGCACTGGTTGGCAGAAGTCAGTTCTTTGTGGGTTCTTGGACTGAGGGTCTCAGTTTCTGTGTCTGGGGACCATTCTTAATTCCTTGCCATGTGCACCTCTCCAACATGGCAGCTGTTTCATCAAAGCCAGCAAGCGTAGAAGGCAAGACAGAGAATGCTAGAAAAATGGAAGTCACAGCCTTTGCTAAGCTAATCTCAGAAGTGATATCTCATCCTTTTTGCTGCATTCTCTTTGTTAAAGCAAGTTGTTTGGTCCAGCCTGCATTTAAGGGGTGGAAGTTGTATAAGAAGAATACAGAGAAGCTGCCCGCCACATCCTGTGTTAACCTCCTGGAGACTCTCAGAGAGAGAAGGAGGGAGAGAACAAGCAGGGGAGGGGCATAGAGAGAAGGAGAGAGAGAATCCCAAGCATACGCCACACATAGCATGGTGCCCAACGTGGGGCTTGATCTCATGACCTTTTGATCATGACCTGAGCTAAAATCAAGAGTCAGACGCTTAACTGACTGAGCCACCAATACACCCCTGATTAGAGTTTTTCAAATGTTAACCAACCACCCCTGGTTAGATCACTTCAGTTAGTAACTAGTCCAACTCAGGGTATAAAAGGAAATTAACACAAGTATTTATCACCTTGAAGTCCACATTGAAATATTTTAAAGTCAATTATAAACAATATACCAAGCACTACCATCCTTTTTACCTGACACAAACCATATTTTACCAGATTTTTATTGAAAATCATTTTATTTCTGGTATAAGTTCTCTATGATCACTGATTGTTTTATTTAGCATATCAGTTCTAGAGGCCTTAGACAGGACTTAAGTTTATCAGGAGGAAAGTCAGGGCAGATTAAGATGCAGGAATAAATAGGCCAAAGCCTCAGAAAATTGGGATTCTTTAGTTTTATAAAAGGTTTACACTAATAATGAAGTACAAAGCAAAGTTATCATAAGTTGTCATATCATTTATCGAAGTTACCAAAGTTGTATCTGGGAACAAACAGTTGTTATTCAGGCCATTATTCCGAAGAAAAAAGCAAAAATATGTTTGTCTATCTTGAGTAGAGAAGAGTAAAAGGATAGCAGGATTATTTCTGCTGAAAATAGTCTATTCTTTCTTGGGTATTGAGAAACACAAACTGTATATTTTGACAAGAAAGAAAATATACTCATTTGGGATGTAATTTTTAATTCCTGACATAGAATTGATAACTTCTGTTGTATGACTTAGTTAATGCAATAAAATTCTCTTTCTGCAGACAAGCTTCCAAATAAACTTCAAACCAGCCTGTACTGTGAAGGATGGTACAAGAGAAGATAATGAACTCCCATCCCTGCACCAGATTAGGTTTCTTGGAAACACAGGACATGTTGTTATCCATCACTTTATTCAAATATGACTTGGATAGAAAATCATTCTTGGGGTGCACAAACCACAGAAGGCTTTTGGATAGAATACAAGCTCCAAAAATTAAATGATTCCAACCTTGCAAAGTTTCAGTTGGATTCATGTCCTTATAAAAGCCATTTTTCTTCAGTTTGGTAATTGCAAGGGCAAATCAACAGTGGGCAGAGCGCAAACTTGTAAATGCTGTCATTAGATGGCCAAACCTATAAAATGTCACATTATTAAGGCAATGCATAGGTCACTCAGTGTTACTGGTAAAATATTTTATTCTAACAACAATAACAAACTTGTAAAGTGGCTCAAATGAAAAGCAAAAGAAATTGTTCCCATCAGCTTTTGAAAGGAGAACAGTACTGCCACATAACCAGCAATAAGATGAAGATTTCTATTGTTTTTGATATAATTGATAGTATTTTGATTCACATCAGATTGGCTATTAAATAAAATTCATGTCTGTCTATCATGTAAAAATACAACATTTTTCTGATAACCTCATGAAGTCAAGGCATTCTCTGGGCATGAAGCTTGCTTGCTCTGATGAGAAACAATAAGATCTTTATGTGGCTATTCATTTTGTGGTATAAATAACTAGAACCCCAGATAAGAAAATTATATTTACAGCCTAACTTTATTATTTTAAAATTGTTGTTTTCCTCCTTAAACAAGTCAGCTGACTCTGGATTGCTGGAAATCCCTGCACATTTTATCATGCCTGGGTCAGCAATATATTCTTGGCTTCAGAAACATTGATGTTGAAAATTGAACATCTGGCCTTCCCTTTCTATTTCCCTCCCCACCCCACTCCCCACTATTTCTCCCCCAAATAATCAGCATTCCCTGCTTTGCCTCTCTGGCTTAAATGGCATTTAAAACTTGACTTAGGTGTATATTATATTTATCTGTTTTGGGAGCCAACTGAATACTATTTTCAGTTCTGAAAATCTCCTGCCAGTGCCATTTCCCGTTATTCCTTTTTATAAACCACTGGAAAGCAAGGGCAAAGGTTATTCTGATGGGTTGAATTAACTGGCCACTAGTACAAGGAATTACATCCTTGTCAGAACCCTTCCTCTTTCTTCCTGCCTATCATGGATGTTCTTTAAGTAGACCTGATGGAATTTCTCCCATAATGATATTCTAGCCCTGAAGTTTTTGGAACCCTAGAACTGAATGCAAAATATAACATGTATGCGATATGTATGTTCCCTTTTTCTTGACTCTAAACAGTTTCTCAAAATGATCTATACACCTAAGACTTCAAAAACCACATTTCTAGGGCACCCAGGTGGCTCAGTTGGTTATGCATCCCACTCTTGATTTTGGTTCAGGTCATGATCTCACAGTTCGTGGGTTTGAACCCCACATCTGGCTCTGCACTATCAGAATGCTTGGGATTCTCTCTCCCTCTGTCTCTGCTCCTGCCCCACTCACATGCACGTACTTTCTCTCTCTCAAAATAAAGAAATAAACTTCAAAAAATTAAAAAAAAATAAAAACCACATTTCTAAACCGAGAAGATTAGTCACCTACTCTAAAGAAGCATCCGAATGCCTTTCTTGGACCACTGCTGTTTTTTGTACGGTGTGAGGGACACTGCTGAGTAGAGACTTGCCAGGTAAAGCATACAGAGCAGGCGCACTGAGTGGTCCCACAGTGTTCCCAATGCATCTGGGACATGCAGTACATATCAGAGGCAGAACATAACCACGATGACCCAAATTCCATTTGGACCCCACATTCTATTCTTTTTAAAAAACAGATCATTCTGGGGTGCCTGGGTGGCTCAGTCAGTTAGGGGCCCGAATTCGGCTCAGTCATGGTCTTGCGGTTCAGTTCAAGCCCCACATCAGGCTCTGTGCTAACGGCTCAGAGCCTGGAGCCTGCTTCAGATTCTGTGTCTCCCTCCCTCTCTGCCTTTCCACCACACACACTCAGTCTTCCTCTCTCTCTATCTCTCAAAAATAAACATTAAAAACAATTTTTAAATAAAAAAACCCAGATCATTCTTTTCTTTATTATAATAAAGAATCTTTGGTAATCTTTACCTGTGCAGTGGAAGATGTCTTTGAGTCAGCAAGACATGTCTTTGAAGAGCAAGACTTAAATTGTATACTTTTTCCTAACTCTCTAGCAATACGCTTTGCTGCAATTGTTGAAAAATACCACACACACTCTGAAGTCTTTATAGTAAATGGTTAACTAAAGGTTTTGAGAAGCGTACTTTCTGTGGACTTTCCTAGAGTCACTGAGATGTGACTAGAACCCAGAAGAATTCATTTCTGCTGTTCCATTTTAAAATAAGGCTGAGAATGGAAATGATCATTTTTTAAGTGGAACCAAGCTTAGACTTTTAAGAGATGCTGTCAATTTTTGAGGGAATGAGGACACATATCTGGGACCCAGGATTCCCATGTGTTTTCCAGCTTCTGAAATTTATCTCATGTGTTTTAAGTGTTTGGCATAAATTTTATGAGCCTTCACATTTCCATCCAATGTGTTAAGACTTAGATTAAGACCAAACTTATACACCTTTTTCTTGCTTATGAGCAATGAAATGATGAGATAACAAAAAAGAGTGACTTTATTTACAGCACTGATGAAAATGATTGGCATTGTGAAAACTCTTACTTTAAAAATGTAATGTCTTTTTTTTAACATTTCTAAACTAACTTTTAAAACAAACTGTCTTTTTTCAAGGCAAGGTCCTTGGAACCACTTGGTGAGTATATATTGAATATTTCACTTTCTTTTTCCTGTGATACAGCAAGAAGTTCATCCAAATAGAACCATGCCTCTACCACATAAATCATTCAGAAGATCTGGTAACTTTCCATGTGATTCAGTTAAATCCTTTAAACCCCACAGGAGAATTTACTTGCTTTTGGCATATTTCACCATATTAGGAGGAAAACCAGCCTCCAGGGACATGGTGGTTAATGAGAATGGGCCAAAAGCAGATGTCCTAAACTCAGTTTTGTTAGCTTCGGCATTTTCAGATGGTGTTTCTCTTGGTCGAAAGTTCCTGAAGATGTTTCCTTCCTTTCTGGGTCTACAATACCCTCCTAGACTCCCCACAATGTCTTTAAAAGGATAGAACCCTTCCTTTCATAATTAAAGACAAAGATGAATGCAGAGGAAAATTAACATGTTGAACTAAATTCATTGGCACTGAGCTGAAAGCACAACTGTATCTAATATCAGAATTGATGGGCTTGAGGGCAGCAGAAAGAGATGCAGTGACATGAGGAAGAGAAGTAAACAGGACTCTTGCTGGGAAGGAGCGAGCCTTTGGGAAGCAAACCAAGTCTTCCCACCTTTCCATGTCTCCTAGTCCTCGTCTATTTGTGCATTTTCTGAGCTGAGATGGGAAGCCACCTTCTGGAGGCGGTTGGTATTTTATGGGTAATGCAAACCCTAAAACGGAATTTTAAGCCAGAAGCTTTCCCCCTCCTCTATTTCTTTAAAGTTCGTTATGTAAACCTGAATCTGCAATGCCCGAGAGAGGTGCCATGCCCCTAAGAAGACTACAGTGTGTTCAGCGGTGTTACGACCATCACACACGTTTTGTTCAGGAGACCATTCCTTCATGCCAATGGAAATGGAAGAGAGGAGGCAAAGTCAGGGACAGGATGCCATCCGTTAAAAATTGTATCGATGCCACAATGGAGAGAAGTATCTCCTCTGAAAGACTTTACATTCACAAATCGATAAATCACTAAATGATGTACATGTTTCTCAGTTTCATGAATTTGAGAGTAAATTTTTAAAATCTTTTTGGAAGTCTCTGCTGAAGGTCATGGCAAAGTCTGGTCTCTCCTATGATCAAATTGATCATTGGTCCTCCCTACCCTAGGGAAGTTTGAAGCGTCTGTATCTCCAGACTGGAGGAGAAAAGACATAGGGTAATAAAGGAAATAAAAAGTAGTTCCAAGTGTGGCCTCTCACTTTGCCTTCATTAGTGATCTTAGCAGTTCCTGATATGCTCTTCCATCTTTTTCCTGCCAATTCCTGAAACTGAAAATTTCCCAGTACAGAGCTATACAAGTTATTGAATTTCTACATATCTACATATATACTTGCTTTAAAATTCAACAGATCAGCTAGCAGAGAGAAGGAAGAAAAGGTTCCTTAGGTTAGGTTGAACCTAAAAGGGGCCTAACCTAAAAAGGGCATGTATGGATCACTGAGGGGTCCCCTGCTCCCCTCTAAGACTCACACTGGGGCTCATTCTTTCTTAAAGAAAAAGAAAAAAAAGACTGTATCTTAAATAAAGTCTGTATGCCCAAAATATCAAGTTAGATATAAGGTGTTTTTTTGTTGAGGAGGAGAGAAAGGGTAAAACAGAGGTATGAAAGTAGATACCAAGGCATGTGTAAGAATGTACTGTCAACTTTTCAACTAAGTGTAAGTTGGTGAAATATTCCAAGCCTGCAGCTGCGCCCGACCTGAGCCCATGGCTCCAAACTTGGACAGAATGGCTCCTTGCAAAGTCAGCACTTAAACCAGCCACCCCCACTGCAAGCCCAGCCCCAGGTGTCAAAAGAATTGGATTAATCTAAGGTCTTTCTAGCCTCCCACTGAGCATACATATTTAAATTCTGGGACTCCAAGCCAAAATTCCCCAGTGGACCACCTTATCCTTCGTTAATTGAAAAAATAAACAGTTCTGTAGTAATGGAGAAGGGCCCTTTGCACACAAATGTCTTTGATGATAAGGTTGCTGTAAGGATATGTGTCCCCATGCCACCTGTGAATTTTAACACCAAATTCAAGGACCCCACAATACAAGGAGGCTACCAATAGTCAAGAACAGAAGTGTTTTCTGTAAAGGCAATGGATGGGTAATTACAGTCACTCTAACTCCAGTTTAGGGGAAACAAACCAAGAGGTGGCTAGGGTATTGGGGAGTAACAGCCCTGCATTCAACACAAAAGGCAGAGTTCAACAGAGTGACTGCCACCCAAACACCAGGCTACTGCTCCTCTCTTGAGGTAATAACAGCCTATGACATTTTAGCTACTGGTGCTGATTCTATGGAAGGAGCCCATAGTACGCTATTACCAACCTACTATTTTTCCATTTGCTTTATATATTGTCATCATGGGTGGTAGGAAATAAGAGTTTATCAATATTTCCTTTATGTTTACTTTGGTTGGGGAAGGAAGAAGCTAACACTTAAAACCAGTCAACTGGTTGTGATAACCTAGCTGAATGCTACTTTCTCCTCTGCACAGAACTTTTTTCAAGAAGGTGAAGAACACATACCCTCAAGGTAAAAAGAGACACCCTTGTGCGAGGCAAAATAAGAAATGTGGTTATATAGAATTGACACGTGGATGGACCAACTCACCACTAGCCCACACCAATCAACTGAAAACCCACATTCAAGCCTGTTGGTTAAAAAAACACTTGTGCTCAAGTTAAAGGGGCTTGGGTTCATTTCTGATTTCTGCCACTTAAATGGGTAATTGTCTCTAGTCAGATTCTTCCAAAACCAGACCCTGACCCAAAGATTCAAATTCAAGTGGTTTATTATCAACAAAGAGCTCCCAGGGAAAAATGGTAGAAGTTTGAGAGGGAGACTGAGGAAAAAGAAGCAAAGCAAAGGTCTAATTTCACATAAAGACCAGCCTCAGCCTGATCCCTGCAAAGGTCTGCAGGGTAAGTTACATCCACAGTTTATCCAGAGGCAAAGGAGCTGAGCTTTTGTACTTGGGCATCAGTCATCAGCTAGGAGCACTTGGACACAGGTTGGACAGCAATGGTAGCCCATGGGCGATCCTCTGAAGAATTTTGCAGCTACAAGCCATTAGCTGTAAGACACATCAAACCGAGGGATGAATGCACAGAACTAGTGGAAATTGAGAGGATTTGGTGGGTATACCAAGTGTGTCCACTGCTGTGACTGGGCACACTTCTTAATTTCTTTGAGTCTATTTCCTTTCCATGTAAAATGGCGATACTAGCAACTAACCTCAGAGAATTGTCGTGACCATGAAATGGAGACACCACACACAAAATGCACAGACCTTGACACAGGGTAAGTGTTCAATTAAATACTACCCAGTCTCTCACTGGGCTGTAGGTTCACAAGAGCAGGATAGCACCTCTTTCATTGTCATCTCCCTACTCACTAGAAAAGTGCCTTGTACATAGGAGGCACTCAATAAATATGTGTACAGCTTTAAGGTAAGAACAACATCACAGGGATGCATGAGACTTTTCCAAAGACAGAAAACTAAATTCCATTGGGATTAGACAATAAGCTCATGGCATTCAAAAATTCTATATCAACAACAGAAAGCAGCAGAGTTCTCATGTGGGGAAGGGTAAGTACATGAGAGGAATAATTGGGACTTACTAAAAAGATTTTTATTGGCAAAAATCAAAATCATTTTTTCCCTGTTTCAGAATGAGCCCAGAGTAGAGAGGGACTTCTGAGTTGCCTTCAATGCATTGCATTCACGAGTCTAAAACCAGTAGTCCGACTTCTTTGAAGGATTGCCTAGCTCAGCAGTTCTCAAGTTTTCTGGTTCCAGGACTTTACATTATTCAAAGTTATTGAGGACCCCAAAGAGCTTTAGTTTATGTGTGTTATAGCTAGCAATATTTACCGAATTAGAAAATGAAACAAAGAAAATATTTAAATGTTAGTTACCTAATTTAAAAATCATAATTACATGTTAGCATAAATGACATTTTTATGAAAAACAACTGTATTTTTCAAAACAAAAAAAAAAGAGAGAAAACAATGGCATTGTTTTACATATTAGCAAATTTCTTTAATGTCTGGTTCAATAAAGTTAGCTAGATTCTCTCTGCTTCTGTATTCAGTACATTGCAATACGTTGTTTCTGTTTAGGTCTTTAAGACTTCATCTTCTAGAGGACCTTGACTGACCTCTGTCATAGGGCCACGTTTCCAATCATCAATGACTCCTTTTAAAGCAATAGTCAGCAAGTCAATCTCATCCAGAAAGATTTTCTGTTATTCGTCCTGTGTCCAGGACCAAGTGGTTGTGCAAGAGAATTTTATCACCTAGCCCTGCCTTACAATTCAACAACACCGACTATTTGGAGAAGGGAAAGAACAATTACCAGACAGTCTGCGAGCAGCTGGAACACTACTGTGTGGCCCAGGGTGTTCTGCTGAGCATCTGTTCCGTGGTATGTTAATAGCCACAGCATGAGAATAAGTTAGGGAAGCTCAGGGTTAAACCAAATTCAACAGGTTTCTTTACTGCGGGCCTTTTCAAACTGGGAAGACAGTACATTGTGTTTCCCAAGTTTATTTAAGAGTGAGACCCCTTTTCACCCAGCAACTATCACTCAGGATGAAGAACGCATTTTGGAAATACTAATGGCAGAGATTGGGTTCGTAGGGACTCAAAAGCCCAGCTGAAAAGCCACAGCGTTTAACAAGAGTTAAGGTACTTCTGTACCCTTCAGTTTCCTTCTCCAAAATTCCAAAACTTCATTCATCTAGAGTCCATTTCCAAGGTTTGGGTTATTAACACTATAGACTGAGCCAGACATGAATCTACAGCTAGAGAATATCAGAGCCAAGTTCTTTCCTACACCCAGTACACACTTCTCCCAGATACCTGCATGGCTTGCTGGCCTCCCTCAAGTTTCCTCAAATGCCATCTCCTGACTAGATCCTCTCTTACTACCCAATTCAAAATTACAGTCCCACGGGCAAGCACTTCCTATGCCCCTATGCCACTTTATTTTTTCCATATCACATCTCAAGTAACATACTGTATAATTTACTCATTTGTTTTATCACTATATCTCTCTACCGCAAGGGCAGAAATTTTTGTCTCCTCTGTTCATGATTCCACCTCTAGATTTGGTGTCCTCAATCTAGAACGTTGTCTAGGACAATTCCTGGTGCCAAGTAGCCACTCCATGAATATTTGTTGAATGATTTAAGAAATGAATCAAGAAAGACAAGATGTTGGGTTTTTACTTGAGGTTGTGAGGTATATTTTATATTTCTTGGTCTTGCTCCTCTGTACTCAATCTCTAGATCTCAGGATGCTAGGCAGTTACCATGATTACATTTCCATCCTTCAGTACTGCCCAACTCAAGCCCCTGATACCACTTTGGTACTTGGTATTCTCGGAGTGAAGCAGCAGTAGCAGCAGCCTCTGTGTTTCCAAGGCTCTCACTCTTAGTGACATCACACAACCATCCACAAAAATGCCAGCTTGCAAAAGTGTTAAGGAGAATGGGAAAATACAAATAAACATGAGTAGATATAAATGCAGAGATGCTGCTCTGGGATACAGTCATTGACCATCAAGAGAAGGTGATGTATTTTACTTTATTCCCCTAATATACTCCCTTTTTAGCAGTATTTGCTAATGTTTCTCCATTATAGGCAACTTTTTAAAAAATTTTAAATGTTTATTTATTTTTTGAAGGAGAGAGAGAGAGACAGAGCATGAGCAGGGAGGGGCAGAGAGAGAGGGAGACACAGAATCTGAAGCAGGCTCCAGGCTCTGAGCTGTCAGCACAGAGCCCAACACAGGGCTCGAACCTGCAAACCATGAGACCATGACTTAAGCTGAAGTCAGATGCTTAACTGACTGAGCCACCTAGGCGTCCCTTAATGAACATTTTAGGATATAACTCTTTTATATTTAGTTTTTATCTTTATGGAACATACTTAAAAGTGTACATACTGAATACCACTGTAAACTTCGTCCTGTGATTATATTCATCAAGTCCAATTTCCCATGTTTAATTATTCAGATCTAAATTTTGAAAGCAGTTTTATTCTTCCATCAATTTTAATGTTACCATGTATATAGTTCATCCATGCACATTTTATTTTATGTTGAATTTTCCTACAAGTTCTTTATTTTGGTGAACTTTTGTAGTTTTCAATATTATAAACAAGAGGTGACTTTTCAGGCAGTGAATCATAACACATAGAACACTTTATATTTTATATATTTTCCTTAGTAATATATATTATGAATTGAATAGGAGTCTGGTAGCTTGTATTTATTTCTTGGCTAAACTATAATAAAATTATAAGTAATTCTTCTGAGATATCAGAAGGTTGTTCTATTATAAAAATACATTCCTTATTTTCAAAAGTCTTCTTTCAACTTTGATGAACCACAATAGGTTGTATGGTATCATTAGCACATCCTTGGGTCAAAATGGCAGGGATAAAAACAATGGGGCAAAACACCCTACTTTGGATCAGCAAAGGCCAAATGGAAGATGTTAAATTTCAGCTGGGCATTGAAGGATAATTAAGATTTGCCGCCAGAAGGAAGGAATACAGATGATCTTCAGGCAGCTGCCCTGCCCCACAGTTTTCACTCCACCATTAGAACAGGTGGATGGTGTGAGCTCACTCTTCCAGCCTATTTGACTTCTGTTTATGAATCTGTTATCCAAGTTTTGCAAACACTGATTAATCATCTTCTCACATAGTCTTTCTCAGATGCAAAATATTCTCTGGATCATTAAATCATTTTACTTCTTTGATCAAATTCTATACCACACATTTACACCATTTTCAATATTTTTCTCATTTTCAATTTTGTCCTACTGAATTTTATCAGATTATATTCCTTATGCATTTTTAAGATCTTGTGCAACACATTTGTAACTGACGTACCATTATATGCTGGGCAACGTTTTAAATGCTGGGAATATATAGGAAATAAGACAGATATTAATTCCTGCATTCATGAAACTTAATACTGAATCATTAATCAGGGTTTTGTACTTGTCTAAAAATAATTTCAGAGTAATAACCTGTACTTTTGTGTGCTTTCTTTTTGAAGTCACTGTTTCTAACAAGTTCGGTGTTTCTGGGTCCAATTTTGAGATGTAATTTATTTTTTAAGAAGACTTGATTCTTCTATCAGGTTTTTTTTTTTCCAATCTGTATCTGGTCATGTGCAATTTTAGCTGTTGACAGTTTTATTTCATGTTGATTATTTCTACCAAGTGTAATTTTTTTCCTGAGCCAATTTCTGCAGTATCCAATATGACCAACATATGACCCTTTGAGCAGGTTTTCATGTATATTAAATTTTACCATTTGCAACTTTAGGCATTGCCAATTTTATTTTGTGTTGATTATTTCTGCTGAGCCAAAAATTTCCCCAGCAACCTAGTAAAAATGTCCTTTGGGTCAAATCCGTGGGATCAAAACTGCAAAATATTTTTTACTTTGGTGTGGTAAAAATTGTGATTCAAGACTTTGTATTTTGGAAGAGATGCATGAGAAAGTATGAAAAGTAGCACTTCTTATACTTTAATATGGACACAAATTACCTGTGATCATGATAAAATGCAGATTCTGATTCAGTGGATCTCGGGCGAGGCCTGATACTCTGCTTTTCTAACAAGCTCTCAGGTGAAACTAATACTGCTAATCCACAGGCTGAGTAGCAAGGCCATAGAATGCATGCTTTGTGGTCCTGCAGGCTGGAGTTCAAGACCCTTGCTGTTCTCTAAACTTGAGGAACTTATTAACCTCTGAGTCTGGTTTTGGTCATTTTTATTTTATTAATTAATTAGTTTATTAATTAATTTATTTAATGAGAGACGGTTTATTTTTTTAATTTTATTTTAGGGAGAGTGCCCGTGGGGAAGAGGGGCAGAGGGAGAGAGAGAGAGAGAGAAAGAGAGAGAATCTCAAGCAGGCTTCATGCTCAGCATGGAGCCCAATGCAGGGCTCCATCCCACGACCCTGGGACTATGACCTGAGCCGAAATCAAGAGACACTCAACCGACTGAGCCACCCAGGCACTCCATGGTTTTAGTCATTTTTAAAATGGTATGATAATACTATTACCTGTGTAAAAGGTTTGTTGTTAAGGTTAAATAAGATGATTCATGTAAAGTACTCAGCACAGGCTTCACACTTAGTAAATAATGAATGGTAACCCTTGTTAACTGACAAGTAAAAGTACATGTAAAAGCACAGGGCAGGTTTTAGGAATGAATGGGAAGTGGGCTGGGTACTCAGAGTGTGGTCCTTGGACCAGCAACATCTGGGAGCTTGATAGAGATGTGGTATCTCAGACCACACCTCAGACCTACTGAGTAAGAATCTGCATTTTAACAAGAATCCCTGGAGATTCATGTGCATATTATAGTCAGAGAAGCAAAGGCACTGCATTTAAAGAAAAGGGACAGATACAAGTCTGGAAGGGTATCCCAAGGACTGTAAAGCTCTTGATTTGCCCACCAAGGACTTTGAAACCTTTTTTTGCAAGGCTGTGGGGTGAAAAATACCCACCCTTAGTATCTACTCACCCACCCACCCCCACATTTCCATGTCAGGCAGTGTTAATCAATAAACTACTGTTTGCTGCTGAGCCTTTGTTAATCTTAGGATCCCTATCTACACAATGCCCTAGACAGACCTTGTCAACGGATCCCGAAATGATCATTTGCCGTCACTGCAAGAGACCATACGGAGCCATCTAAGAACTTTAAAAAGGAAAAAAATGAAGATTATACGGAAAGGCTTAGAAGAGTCCCTGGTACCTGGTAAACACTGAATAAATAGGAGTCAATTATTTCTACCTGGCCTAGCAATGTGCCCACGTTTTCTCCAGACAGTGAGTGAATGAAAAAACTTAGGACGATGTATTCATATTTTTGGATGTTATAATGCCCTTTTATTGTGAAATGACAGGAAGAGTAGAAAATAATTTTTCTTTTAATTTTTGTATGGCAAAATTAAAATGTTAGCAACCCCATAGTCCCTTCCGCTTATCTTTTGCTTTCCTAAAGAATGACACCATGAACACTTAGCGGTGATTACGGCCTGTATTTCTGGGTCTGTGGGTACTTGGATGGCTCAGGCTGGCTGCAAAGGCCTGGGCAGAGTGAGCAACACTTCTCACTGTTCTCGCTCTACTCACCCCACAGTGCCTGCCTTTGAACAAGTGACGACGAAAGTATTTTCTTCTGCCAAGGGCATGTATTGTCCCTCTTACTGCATTGCACCAGAGTCGACTCTGCACTTATAGAAACACTGTTGACAAGCCCTGGGAGCCCGCAGCACGTCCAGGGATGGGGGTGGAGAGCCACTATGGGGGAGTAAAAAGTCCAACTGTCCCCATGAGGCACAGTCCTCGAGAGTCGAGCCTCCATATCAGCAGCCTTCAGACAGAGGCCAAAACTGGGGGGGAGTAGCAGAGTCCAAGAACCTGGCGATGAAGAGGGCTGCTTTGCACTAGGTGACCCGAGAGGACTTTCCCAATGTGAGCATTAGGCTTTTGGACACCAGCGAACTGTTGGCTGTGTTTCCTGGATGCTGCCCCACACCAGGATACCCTTAGCTCCCAGAGCCAACACTGGCTTTGACATGCGTGTGCTCCTGCTTCCAAGAACTCGGCTCAGCTCGCTCAGCGATTCAGAGACTAAACTGTCCTAACAGGCTGAAGAACCAAAGTCTATTGAAGTTTCAAGCTCCCCCTACTTAAAAACATTTTGTAGTCATTGCTTTTTGATGTTTTAAGTCAAACACAGGAATCTATGTGTTATAGTACACCATGCACTCCTTCTTCATACACTCCCTAGCGTTATATATGCAGTTGCACTGCTATCTGATTCTAGAAAATTAATATGCAAATGGAAGTAACAATCATGCCATATAGTGAAATATAGTGTTATGTGTAATTCCCTGACTGGTTTCTTACCGGCAGGGCAACCCAAGAGAGGAAAAGAGGGGTGGGGGGGACCCAGAGTTCAGAGCTGCAACATGTTGGGCTGGAACAGGAACCCCATTTAATCCCACACTGTGTCCCCTATTTCCAATGGGGAACTCTCCCTGACATCTTTTTGAATACCCAACTCACCCAAGCTCATCATTAATTCTCTTTCAACAGACTTTGCATAAAAACATCTCTCAAATAATGAAGGCTTTGGTTCTACTGGATTGCTTTGAAACAGCAGCCCTTAAAAACATGATTAAAAGTTTCCATTGAAGTTTATTATTAATGAATACAGTTTTGTATTTATGCATATGAGGCCTTCTCCAGAGAAGGATTTCAAATTCCTTTCTAAATGAGGCCTGGGACAAACATAACCATCTCCCTTCATGAGCTGATACACTAGAGCTGGTCTAAGTGGCCATTAGGGGCCATGACTTAAAACGTATTTTAACCTCTTGTGAAAGGTTGAAAAAGAAAAAGGAAAAAAAAATGGTGCTCACCATCTCCCAGCTGGCTTGTTGCATTAACCATGTCTTTGTTCTCTTTTCTGATGCTTTGACCTCTGGGGCCTTACTGACCCTGAGAGACTGCCCATACCAGAGTTAGCTAATTCCTAGATAGGAACAACTCACCCATGAGCACACTTTTCAAATGTACACCCACCATTCTGGAGCTTATACTCCAACCACCTCCTTTATCAGGCCCTTACACTCCAGGCCACAGTCCATCTAGTCACCTCAGGGCCAGGTACCAGAAACTAGGGACAGCTCCTATGCCCTTAAGACCACTGAAATTATTTAGACTGGCCAATCTTAAGTCTGCTTACCCTAACTTGCTTGTTCCTTCTCATAGAAACCACAGTAAAAGCTCTCATCTGAGGTTCTCTCTCTCCCTCTGCCATCCAACTGACCCAGGTTCTTCCCCAAATGCCCTCCTGTCCCACCCCAACCCCTATGTGGCAAACCCCTTCCTCTTGGGAACTGTGAGTGAGAAACAGTCTTTTCAATGACAACCTTCCTCCTGAGCTGTTGACCTGACCATACCTCAAACTTTCTATGAATACACCTTATAACTATTATTAAACACTTATTTACATAATCTTGACAGTCCTGGGCATTTTCTCTCACCAGGTGAGAACAGCATATCTCCAGTTGTTTTGTTTCCCATTCTTCCAGAGGGCTCCCATAATCCTCTGTTTCCCCACCACCTTTTCCCTGCGCCCTATTTGTCAATCTGCCTGCAAGCTGCCTGCAAGGGCAGCTCGTCTCAGAGCCACTACCCTCCCTAGGCATCACTGTGATATTCAGACAACTTAAACTTTCAACACCTCCCAGGAGTTCCTTGCCCCATTTTGGGAACCAACCTCTGAAGCTGCTCACTTCTGCTACTGCTTCCAAAAATGTGGAGTTCATTTCATTTTATCCTTAGCAGGGATTACAGAGATGTGGTTATATCTCTTCTTCCAGAAATTCCTTTGAGGCTTCTCAAATGACCTCCCCTCTATGGATGTTGAGGGTTCTTGGATTGGTAAAGAAAATATTTCCCTCCTTCCTTCCCCAAATAATTAATTTCAGTGGGGCCCTATTTCTCTGAGAAAGAGACCTCTGCCACCAGCGTGAGTGAGCAAAGAGATCCGTTTCCCTCCATCCCCCATCCCCTCACTTTCAGGTCCTCCTTCAGGAGGATATGGTAACAATTTTCTACACAAAGAGGACCCACGTTCACATTCAATTTTATGAAAGCCAAAGTCAACCCTTCCGAAAGGTACACAGAGAAGAGAGATCTCATAGCTCATGGGATTGGACCCTGAGTTGGGCTCCGCACTGACAGTATGGAGCCTACATGGTTGGGATTCTCTCTCTACTGCTCTCTCTTTCTCTCTCTCTCTCTCTCTCAAGCTCTCTGCCCCTCCCCCTGCTCACTCACTCACTCTCTCTCTCAAAATAAATAAATAAACTTAAGAAAAAAAGGTGAAAAGCCAAGGCTCCTGATTCAGAGTACTGAGGAAACTAGTACACACCTACCCATCCATATATACATATACATATAAATATAACTCACCCAAAAAATAGGTCCATATCCTAACACCGGCGAGGTATGCATTTTTGGGTAATTTATTCTCTAGGCTTCAGTTTCCTTACCCATAAAATGGACAAAATACTGGTCCCTAGCTTAAAGGATTAAATGAGATAACTAATATAATGCACTTAACACATTGTCTGGTGCAAAGCAAATACTCAGTAAGTGTCAACTCTTCTTATTGTCCTTGTACTTTCAGTTTAAATGACCCCTCCTAAGGGAAACCTGGCCAGACCTGAAATTAAGTCTGTATCATATGTTCTCACAAATTCCCACCCAGCCCCCTCCTGTATACATACATAATACAAATAAAGAGTATCTGTATACCATATTCATATTTACCTATCTTCAGTGCATAGCACAGCGCTATTCACATAACAGATGCTCAGTAATGGTTTCTGAAGGAGCAAACTAGGAAAGGACCCCTGCCTTCTAAGAGTTATAAAAATTAATGGCAAATGGGGACAAATTCATATAGAATTAGACCCTTGCAAAATACTTCGTTCTTTCACAACACTCCTCCACAAGTAGTTACCCAATAAAGAGCCCAGCTTTAGTAAAGCTGCAAATCCTTCTGCTGTGTTGGGTCACTGCCTGTCTCCAAAGTTTCCCTGGAGAAAACACAATAGCCCTTTTACTTTCTAATTAGCAGGATCCCTTCCAGAACGTTCTAGTACTTATAAGAAGTTTTCATTCACCATGATTTCTCCCTAAAGAAATCCTAGCTTTGTGCTATTCACAACTTTTCCCCATTAAACTGAGGGTAGAACTGGGGATGAGAACCCTACCATTTCCCTCTCCTTAGAATAGAATATTTCTCCTATGCTCTTTTGTCAAAAGTGTAAGATGTAAGAGGGGAACAAGAACTGATTATTGCCAAGATAGGCCACACACTCTAGAACACAAGCAGAGGATTTGCTTTTCATGTCTTTACTATTTGATAAAGACAGATTTACAAAGATACAGTCTGGCTTCTATGAACGAACACTCCATTATTTGGAAAGGTCATTGTAACAGCGGCCACCCTGTTTGAGTCACTGGGCCACCTAAAGGTCACAGAGAGGTGTAATTCCTTCTGCTGTGTACAGAGGAAGGCAGGGGTCCGGAAAAAGCAATGCCTGTTTTGGAGTCACAGGCGTAGGCGCCCTGGCCTCAGACCGCCTCCTCACCTCACCTCCTGACACCAGACAGCTACAGATGGTAACCATTTTCATGTTTTCCCAGTTAGGTTTGGAACTAAACCAGTGTCAGCATTCTTAATTCTATGAGCAGACACTCTTGAAAATCCTTTTCTCTGTAATGGGATTATTTGGGGTCAGCTTCTGCCATTTACTTCTTTCTGTGCTTCTTCCCAGCCTTGACCTTGGTGCCCAGGTTTTCAGACCAGGAGCCATTCAGCACCCCTGTGCTGTGGCAGAGAAAACAAATGTCCTAGAAGGAGGACAGGGTGTCTTGTTTTGCATTGTTAAAAATTGCTTTTCTGATTTTAAAATCAGTGAGTGAAAAATAAAGGTTTCCAAAAAAGTATAAAAGCAAAATAGAATTAGTCATTATCCTACCATTCAGGAAAAAAAAAATCTATCACCATTTGATGTCACTCTTCCAGACTTTTGTAATACAACATATACCACACATATTTTCTTTTGTTCTTTCTATATCCTTGCAAAACTGGATCATATAAACACTGGATCTTGGTAAATCTCCAAAAGAACATTCCCCAGTTTATTAAGTGGTTTTAATCTCTACAGCAAAAGTGCAATGTTAAATGACAAAGGTGAGAACACAGTCGGATGTGGGCTCTGCAGAAGGCAGAGCAAACAGGTACAGCCTGGCTTCTGAGCCCAGCAAACCTGTAATAAACCACTGGGGCCTCCTGCTGACTAGCTCTGTGTCCTTGGGCAAGTTATACAACTCCTTTAACCCACAGCTTCTTATCAAGGGCACAGAAAATGATTAGTACATGCCCAGCAAATAGGTAAAGATACAAATAATGTTAGTACCTTTCTCATTCTAATGACAATGTGGTGCCCAAAGAGACTTAAATCACTTCCTCTGGGTAAACATTCTTAAGAAACAAAGGTCAATTTACATGATAATTACTGATTCTATTGGCCTCCTCTGGCTGCTATTACCAAATACCACAGGCTGGTGGCTTAAGCCACAGGTATTAATTTCTCACACTTCTGGGAGCTAGAAGTCCAAGAGCAAGATGCCAGCTGGTTCAGTTTCGGGTGAGAGTTCTCTTCCTGGCTTGGGGATGGCCACCCTCTTGCTGTGTCCTCACAGGGCAGGGAGAAAGAGAGGACAGGCTTTCTGATGTCTCTTCCTATAATGACTCTAATCCTATCAGATCAGGGCCTTGCCTTTATGACCTCATTTAATTGAAATCACTTCCTTATATGACCTGTTTGGCCCTGTATAGACCAAATACAGTCACATGGGGGGTTGCGGCTTCCCCATTTGAATTTGGTGGTTGGGGACACAGTTCGGTCCATGGCACTGACTAACAATATTAACAAAACAATAGTTTACTCCCGTGGGGAAAAGCAGCCCGTTGCTTTTAGCCTACAGTTGAGTTGAACACAGAAAGAAGAGGGCAAGATGAGCCCTCCCCAGTATAATGAGAGACACACAATCTACTCCCTCAGGCAGATCAGCAGTTTCTTCAAGGCCTTTGTCAACATCCAAAGAAGAGCACAGGTCACTTCTGCAGGCTCCAGGAGGAAGTGCTGAGGTGACAGCTCACTGTTTTTGGAGACTTGTGCTATTGGGAGTGGCTTCTAGTTTTACATTAGGATAGGTTTCTGGTTTCAGGAGTCTTCCTTGCTTTACATGAAGAAGAGACAACAAGGATATTAACTCCTTTTTAGAAAATTAAGGCAACTCCCTCTCCCCAGCTGTTGGAAGGATTTCCTAGTCCTGATGCAGCTGGTGAACGATCTGAGGAAGCTAGACATCCATTGTAACTTCACTATGATGCATCCTGACTCATCTATTCTTGTGTCCCTCACTTCTATCCAGCCTTGTAAACGCTGGTCTGACCCTGTGCCTTCAAGCCAGCTTCTTCTGAACTTCAAACCTCTGATGGGCCAAATGTATTCTACCTGCAGACTGCTAGGGAAGCTTCGGTTCTAGAATCCTATCTATCATTTCCTCTTCATTTTCGACATAAAGAAGGCAGGGTTGCTCCCTGAGAAACTTCACTCTGAGACATGCCTCTGTCTACTGAAGAGCTGAAGTATCTCATGTGGTGGGAACTGTGCTATAATTTCTCCATGATTCCTGACCTTCAGATTTTGCAGACTAAGATACATGTTCTGCAGGATTCTCAGAATTGTCAGTTGAGTACATGCTGCCATCCATGAAAGAGGGAACTTTTTAAATTTGGGAGAATATATTCCTGAAATATATGAGTCTTTCTCACAAAGGGCCTTTGCCAACCTTAAATTGGCATATGGTAAAATACCACAGTCATTTTGCCACAGATTATAAAATATCACCAAGTTGGTACCAATCCATTGATTAGAATTTTGAAATGGTCTTTTATTCTGTTCTTCCTTTTTCTCATTTTTAAAGCTGGCTCTATTTTAAAGCTGGCTCTGCAATGATCTTCTCACCGTGTCCTCCTCCTGTCCTCTTGTCTCTTTTACTCACAAATTCGTTATCTAACCCCACAGGATCCATGGGTGGTAGACAAACAGTTGTGGTCAGAGTTGAAGGGCATGCCGGGTCTGGAGTGGGAAAACGATTCCTGCCTCTGTATAGAGGCACCTCAAGCCCTGCAAGTCTGAAGTGATTTATGTGAAATAAATTGACCTTAGCCACACTTGCAAGTTACAGGAGATTCTAAGCTCTCTGAGGAGGAGAATTGGTTGTCTTTCTTCTCCATACCCTCTGGCATGGCACAGTATCTGACCCAGAGTAGGGCTTCAATAATTTCCTGTGGAATTTATATGTTGAATGATTATTCATTCATTCACCATAATTATTTTTTCCTTCTGATCCCAGACCTCATTCAGCCAAAGAGATTTGAATTGTGATTGAAAAATGAAAACACTAATTTGGAAGGATGCCTGCACCCTTATGTTTATTGTGTTATTGTAGCATTATTTACAATAACTAAGATATGGAAGTAACCTAAGTATCCATCAGTAGATGAATAGATAAAGATGGTGTGGTATTATATTGTATAAATTATATACATATATATATATATACACATATATAATTTATATGTAATGGAATATTACACAGTCATAAAAAGAATGAGATCTTGTCATTTGCAACAACACGAATGGACTGAGAGGGTATTATGCTAAGTGAAGCAAGTCAGACTGAGAAAGACAAATACCACATGATTTCACTCATATGTGGAATCTAAAAAACAAAACAAATGAATTGACAAACAAAAACCAGAATCAGACCTATAAATACAGAGAACAATCTGAAGGTTGCTAGAGGGAGGAGGATGGGGGGATGGGCAAAATGAGTAAAAGGAAATGGGAGATACAGGCATCCAGTTATGGAATGAATTAGTCATAGGAATAAAAGGCACAGCATAGGGGATATAGTCAGTGATACTGTAATAGTGTTGCATGGTGACAGATGGTAACTACATTTGTGGTGAACACAACATAAGGTTCAGAAATGTTGAATCACTATGTTGTCCACCTGGTGAAACTAATGTAACATTGTATCAACTATACTCAAATTCCAAAAAAAATTTTTTAAGATTTTATTAAAAAAAAAAAAAAACCACAGGAATTGTGATTGGGACCCATCCACCACCATCTCAGTTACACATTGCTATATTTTAGTCTCAGAAACAACATAATCCAAGAATGACGGGGTTTGGAATAGAAGGAAGCCAAATGCCATTAAGAGAGCAACTGCTGACCAATGTTTCTTCCTTTGCTGAGACTTCTTCCTCCTACTCTCTCCTCTGCAATGGACTGATTCATAAGACATAAATGCATGTTCATAATAACCTCCATCTGTGGACCAACTCATATCATTTTGTGAACTTCAGTATCTTGGCACTTTACACTTATTTTTTAAATATTTACTTACATAAGCTCTATTTAGATCTTATTTAGCAAAAAAACATGAAATAATTAAAATGTCAATAAAGCCAATGCAAAGATTCACACTAAGTGCCTCAAAAGAGACTGAGAATTTCAGATATATAATAAATAAAAATATAAAAGGCTCTGGATTCCAGAGGTCTCTATAACCAACATTCCCACTGACTCATATCCTGAAATGGGATCACCTCACCTTCTTCAACCAAATCACTGAGTTGATGCAATATAGAAGAGTTTAAGAAATATTGTTTTCAGAGAGATCTGAAAGAAACTAACCTTTCCACCCGATTTTTCCTTATCACCAATGCAATACCTAAACAGTAATGGTATAGCAGTCCAACTCTTACTAACTTAAGCAGAAATGAGACATTTTGGTAGGAAATTGGGAGAACTCTTACGATCAAAGGGATGCTGAAACTAGGTCTAGGCAATGGCAGGAACCAATGGAGCATGGAAGACCAGGTGATAAGAGTCACATGCCTGGGACCACCAAATACCAGGCACCTCTTCTGGCTCAGCAATGAAACTCACTTTGAAATATTTTCTTCTCTATTGTGGTATTTATTGAATATTCAACGTCCCAGAAATAGTTTCTGATTGGTCAAGCTCAAGTCAAGTGCCTGGCCCTAAGATCACATGCTTGGCCTTTAGGTCACATTCTTGGCCCTGAACATGACAATGGGCAGTAGAGAGGAAGAATCTGGACTCATCGATTCCATAACATGAGGCACAGTCTTAGAATTGCTCTCATGTCAACCCACTTTCAAAAGGGCATTCCCCCCAAGAATGGAAGGTTGGAATGCCAATAGGAATATCAGGGGGCTTGGGCATTAGAAGCCAAGAAACAAGAAATATCCACTAGAATTGTCTATGAGAATACAAGTGAACCTCTTCACTCTGAAATTGGCATGGTGTCAAATTAATTTAAAATTGTGTATGTATTTTAAAACTTCTCTCAAGTTGGAGAATCTCTTTCAAAGTACTTTCCCTAACAAAGTTAATTAAGAACATGCTAGATTCAAGCATCTACTTTCTTTCTAATATGATTTTTTAGTCAAGTTAGGATTTCATATTCTTATTAACAAAAGCATGTCACAGGCATATCTCACAAAGGCTCTCTCACCTCATCCTCATTCTCCTCTGGTTTCTAACTGAGAAGGAGAAAATGTACCACATAGTGATGCTTCAAAAGGAAAGATATTCTGGCCATAAGGCAATAAGAAATCTTCCTTTGAGGATTAGAAGGAGAGGCAGGGGAGCTGTCAGAAAAGAAAAAGGAAAACATGTGAAGGCAAAAATGGCTACTGCTTGGTATCGAGCTATCATTGGGTATCTGCTATGTGCCAGACACAGTATGTACTTATCATATTATTATCTCCAAATCACAGACAAGACACTGACATTCAAAAATTTAAACCACCAAATGAATAAACGTGATGATGTGCCCAAGGGCCTACATGCTTGGCCAAACCTGGTCACCATGTCCCTAGCCAAATCTAGAGAATGTTGAGTGCCTTGGCTTCTCTGTGCACAACTCTACTATCTCTTGGGGTTTGTAGCCCTTCTCCAAACCCCAGAGCAACTGGCTTGAAACTTAATAGGCCTTTACCCTGGAATCTAGCCAATCACCAGAGCCACACCATCCTGGCCCACTTGAGTATCATTCAGCAACTGCAAGATGAACCAGCCCTGACATGTCTGTCTTCTCTTTCCTGCCAGAAGTCTAGCAGAGCAACCTTGCCTCTGTGCTCACCCGGTATCCTGTGATCAGCCCTGTCGTATCACTAACCACAATATGCAATATTGATTTGTCCCTCTGACAAGGTCATGACCATGTAGCCGGCAGAACCCAGCCCAATGTCTCACATGTAGTAGGCACCCAATAAATGTTTGCTGACAAATAAATAAATAAACACAATGATTCTATTTGGATGTTAGTATGGGATGCCCTAATATTGTATACGAACTACGTCCCAATAAGAATAGTCTGCCCTGCCTAGTTCCACCCTCCTCAACACTTTATGTTTCTAATATCTATAATGCATCACACCCATACATGCCCACAGGATAACAGAGCACTTCTCAACTATGTCCTGAAGTCAGTGACTTTTATTACTATAGAAACAATGGTATACAGAACAATGACCAAAAGATGCAGCAGTATCCTTAACTGTTAATGGTATACTTAATAAGTTTGTTTTTCCTAGGTAAGGAATTGCAGACTCATTGTGAGTTGAAACAAAGGTTTTTCTGTTTATCTCCTACTTAAACAGTAATTCAGTTAACTGGAACACCCCATTCTCTGAGTGTTCTGGTTAATCAAGGCTTTATTATCCTATTCTTGGACAATTTTTCCTTCTTACATCTGCTGCATTTTTATAATCAGTATACTGCTTTTATGGAGAAAGTCTAATTATAATAACTTACATTTGTACATAGTTAAAAAGCATTTTCTGACAACAATCTGTAATAAAGGCAGAAAGGCATTAATGTCCCTATTTTATCTGTGATTAAACAGAGTCTTATATGACTAAATATGCCTAAGTTCACTAGACAGGTAAAGAGTTGCCATCCATTCATTCAACAAATATTTGCTAAGCACCTACTGTGTGCCAAGTCCTATGTGGGATCCTGGGGTGTAATTATAAGCCAGATGGACAGGTTCTTCTGTCTCACAACATGTCTTGCTCTGTGTCTTGTCATTTCCCTATCCCTTGCAGGATCTCCACCCTTTATCAAATAACTCCCTTGCAGGCCCCTAAAGAGTCTCCCCAACTACACAAGAAAAACTGAGCCTATAGATTTCTTCTAGATGAAGATCGCTGGACACATCTATATGAATGGTTTCGCATTTCTCAGCATGGTGGTGTCAGGACTTTGGGCTCCTTACCCCTACCTTCAAGGGGGGATGGAGCTCAGGTCACCAGCCATACTGTGCAGTCCGTTTTGTCTAGCTATGAAGCCCTTGCTCTTTCTGACATCAGTGGGTCATTCGCCAGGCAATAAACAGATTTAGAAAATTGCTGGAAGAGAAACAACTCTGGTGCTTAAAATGCGGTATGTAGAATCAACATTGCTTCCTTGTCCATCTTTCAAGACTAACCCAAAATGTAGAAATGTATATGATGTATAGTTATGTTTGGGGGGATAAGATTTGGTTCTTGGTCTATTGGAATGTAGAGAATAACAAAATGTGTTGAAAAGTAGTATTACTATAACTTCCACTTTCCCTTTCATCCAACTCTATGGAATTTACACAACGTGCTAAATACAGTATGTCAAATCATTCAAATTCCCTCTTTCTTCCCAAGAGAAGCTTCTGGAGCCATTTAAAAAAATTTTTAAGTTTATTTATTTATTTTGAGACAGAGAGAGAGCTCATAAACAGGGGAGGGTCAGAGAGAAGGAAGGACAGAATCCCAAGCAGTCTCCACTCCATCAGCAAAGAGCCCCATGTAGGGCTTGAAATCATAAACTGCGAAATCATGACCTGAGCTGAGATCAAGAGTTGGATACTCAATCGATTGCACCACCCAGGTGCCCCTGGAGCTATTTTAGTAGGCAATGATAGTTTATCAATAGTGCATCTTCAAAGGGTCCAGGGAAGTTAGCTGCAGAAAACTGATGAGCCAAGGGTACAGGTAGTAGATAAGCAACCCAAGCCAACTGCATATCCTTCCTTCTGGCCTCTAACTAGTGGACTTCTATGGCTTTGGATCATAACTGAGACACCCTATTCCCAGATTTTGGATATAGCTGGCCCAAAGCTGCCCCAGACAGTAGGTAAAACCTGTGGCGTCCCCAACCTGGGCAATAATCTCAATGCCCCTTTCAGATCACTCTTGATGTCCTTGCTTTTATACCATTGCTTCCTGGATTTCTGACTCTATTACTTATGCTCTTTTATATACATGTGACACCTTTTGTTCAGCAACTCTCCAGCTTTCTGTTCTGAAGATACAGGCTTCAAGGTCCACCTCTCCTTAAGTCTATTTTCAGTTTTATTTAATTCTTAGTTGGGTTGTCTTTTATAGTCTGAAGAAAACAAAACAAAACAAAACAAAAACAACACCAGCTCTAACCCTGGCCCCAACAAGTTCTCCCAGACAAAGCATTCTTAATATCCTCCTTTACTGCTCTCTTCCTACTAGATCTTCTTCCTATCCCTAAAACCTAAGCTAACCTATAGTTGTACCAAACCAAACAGTTTTAGGCAGAAATGATCAGCTTTAGGAAACAGTGAAGTTAAATACAGTTCCAATCATTGGAGTAGTATGTGGAGAACTGTTCACTAAAGTCAAGAGAACAGTGATTTATGAACTTCACTACTCTGAACAGGGCATCGCCACCACATCTGGTGACTACAGTGTGGCTCCAACCACATGGTGCATGGAGGAGAGGTGAATGCAGTCAGACAGGCTTTCTGCATTCCCTGCCCTAAATTAGTACCGGGCATATGAAGACATCCAATAAACACAAACAGCTGAACCACCCCTCCAACAATCATGGCAAAGGAAGAGTCAACCAGCATGGGGGACTCTTCCAATTTGACTTTTAAAGATGCCCCTCTGGTTGCAATGGGAAGGGTAGTTTGGAGAGGGGGAGCACAGAGGCATAGTGCTGTCAGGAGGAGAACTGACTGGAATGCCCAAATAGGGCAGTGGCATCGGTAATAGAAAGATGGTAGAAATCAGGAGATCCTGTAAAAGCAGAATGGAAAGGGTCTCATGGGGAAAGAGAGAAGGAGAGGTGAAACCCAGGTCTCTAATTTGGGTAAATGTGTGAATGTTGAAGGTTTTAGCTCTGCTGGAGGTTTGGGGCAATGGGTAATGAGTTTATTTTAGGACATGTTACGTTCAAGGCCCCAGAGGACTTCCCACTGCAGACTTCTGAGTGGGAAGTGAGTTTTAGACAGAAGGGCTTGGAAAATGTTTACATCATCAGAGATCCCTACTTGAGAGTCAAAGCATAGTTTTTGTATAAGTTGATAATATGGTAAAACAAAGAAAACACTATTATATATATTTCCTGGGAAAGTAGTTCTCATACAAGAACTGCTATATGAGCTTATTAGAGCATGAGAAAGAGATCACAAAATAATGGATATCATAAGGTTTTAGGCAAAAAATATTTTGTTCCTGTGAACTGCAGAAAGGTATGTGTCTGTGTGTGTGCATGCATGTATGTGTGTGTGTACATCTGTCTGTCTACATGTGTCTTTAGGCCCAGGACAAGAAGAGGGCCCCAAACACCACAGTAATCAAGATAAATAATAATTTTAAATATTAAAATTATATATATTATTTGCATATCAATTAAAATTAATATTTATACATTAATATTTAAAAATAAGATAAATCACTTAATACAATATTTAAAAATTAATACAAAAATACATAATAGCGGTGCCTGGGTGGCTCAGTCGGTTAAGTGTCCGACTTCAGCTCAGGTCATGATCTTGCAGTTTGTGAGTTCTGCGCTGATAGCTCAGAGTCTGCAGCCTCCTTCAGATTCTGTGTCTCCCTCCTTCTCTGCCCCTACCATGCTCATGCTCTGTCTCTCTCTGTCTTTCAATAATAAACATTAAAAAAAATTTTTAATACATAATAAACAAAATATTAAAATTTTAAAAGAATACAGGATCAGTTACAGTGCCATGCCTTGCTGAACTATTTTGGAACCTGAGGCAAAGGAAAAATAAATAAAATTGACCCTGCTTCTACTTGTAGTTTTTTATATTCTGTTCATCATGGGGGTTTTTTGCATTAATTTTGATTTTTAAAAATATTGTATGAAAATATTATTTACCTTGATGACTGTGTTTTTTTGGTATTCCTTTAAGTTCTGTGCCCAAAGTATTTCCCTCACTTCACTTTAATCCTGATTCTGTGTGTGTGTGTGCACGCACACAAGGGATAAATAGCATGAACAGGAACATAAAGTAAGCAGACTTTTACAAAAAATTTAAAAGAGCCTCAGTATGTGCTGTCATTCTGCCCCACACAAAACATTTAATCTCAGATTTCATGCTGTCTCTGTGACTGTCCAAGATACAGATATAGGGCTCAAGACCACATTTAAACACCAGCAGTCTGACACAATCATTTTTAAGCACATTAGGAGTGTAAAAGAGTCCATGGCCTATCTTCAAACACCCACCAACCTATTCTCAAATCTGTGCTGCCTGGAACCCAAAAAGGACCTGAGCTTCCCTTCCCATATGGGCCATTCTTTTAAGGTCCTTACTAATCAAAGGCCACACAGAAACTGGGGACACAAGACAGAGCAGGCTGGAATCAATGATTGGCACTTCATTGGGCCCATCACAATAGAAAGGTTTCCCCATGTTGCCATATCTTTCACTGAACACAGGATGTAATACTTATAGCAGCTGGCAAGAGAGAGTCACTCATAATCTGGGTGAGAATGTGTGGAAATAAATCCAATATGAACAAGGCTCCAGGCCTTCAAGGTCAATGATAGCCTACAAGCAGAGTTAGAGAAGGGAAAAGATGACTGCTGCTACAGTGGACAGAGAGAAGGCAGCACATTCGTGTAAATATGGCAGAGTAGAAAGGCGCTGGGTATAGAAAAGCAACAGGCTTGGAATCAGGGCTCTCCACCCTGCCTCATGGCTCAGGCAGAGATCTCCAGGTGTCAGAATGAGAGAGCATGAGGCTTGTTCCTAATTGGCTGCCCTTGCCAGTATGACCTTGGGGTCAATCTAGGCTGACACCTATGGTCTACATAATCTAATGTCACCAACAGACTGACACAGACCCACGTGGCAAAGAGACCATCAGTCCTCTTAACTTTATCCATTCTATGTGGTATGAGGGAAAATGAAAATGAGCCTTTTGGCTTTCTAAAACCATTTGACACATTTCCCGGATTTTGAAGTTCAATTCAGCTGAAATCTGAGCATCCACAATTTCGGGTATTGAGTTCAAAAAGGCTAGATGACTCATAGGCCAGCAGAATCAACTATCAAGACTATTATTTTCAACTAGATAATCAAAATGGTTTCTGAGACTGTCTACAGGTAGGGCTTCTGCAAATTCTGGGGTGCCAAGTAATGTTACATTTGAAAAGAGCCTCTCAGGGTGCCAAATGCCAAATTCACCTCAGGGTTTGACTTCTTAACGCATTTATACTCCTTCAGAATGTGGAAATTCCTAAATAACTTTAGTTTTGTTTTCAATGTCACCTTCTTTTATTTGGGTTGGGGGTCATAAATATTAGCCCTGTATGATTAGTTTTATGAAGTCATGACCATGGAAAGGAGGTATGATAAGCCTTTTAACTGTCAGGTCATAATTTGAGAAGCAGCTAGGGATTTGCAAGAGAAAGTAGTGAAAAAGATCCAGATGAAATCAACCGGCCAGCATAAGACTCCCCAGAATAAACTTTACAGTGCTTTCCCTTGTGCCCTCTGAAATGGCTTGAGAAATGGGATTTCCATCCTTTCCTTCAAAATGCAAAGCAGCCCAGTGGACCCAGGGTTTATATTTTTCTCTACTGGAATTTTCCAGTAGAACAAAATTTTATCCAGGATCATCTAGGAATCTGTGCTAACTGAATAAAACTCATCACTTCCTTAATACCTTCAGATCTGAATGTGCAGGGCTAGGTTGGGATCTTTTACTTTATGCGGTCACTGGGCCTTGATCTTTCCTTTAGAGCACTTCTTTCCATTTTCAATTATACATTCGTTGTCTGGGTAATATCTGTCTCTCCCCTTGGAAGCTCTGTGGCTACAGGAAACCTATCCATTTCGTTCACCACTTATATGAGTTTGCTAGTGTGGCTGTAACAAATTCACATAAACTGAGTGGCTTAAACAACAAAAATATGTTAGCCCACAGTCTGGGGCCTCAAAGTCTGAAATCAAGGTGTTCATTCGCAAGGCTGGTTCCTTCTGAGGGCTGTGAGGGAAGGACCTGTTCCAGGTCTCTCTCCTTGGCTCATAGATGGCTGTCTCCATGTTCACGTGATTTTCTCACTGTCCCTTCACACTGTCTTCCCTCTATATGTATCTGTGTCCAAATTTCCCATTTTTATAAACAGACCGGTCATATTGAAATGGAGCCCACCATAATGACCTCGCCTTAAGTTGGTCACCTCTGTAACGACTGTATCTCTAAATGCAGTCACATTCTGAGGTACTTGGAGTTAACATTCCACCCTATAGTTGGGGACACAATTTAACCCATAACATCAGTGCATCCCCACCATTTAGAACAGTGGTTGCCAATAAACATTGGTTTTGGGCGCTCAATAAACATTAGCAGGATGAATGAAATGCCCACCACTTTAGCTCAAGGCCATCCCAAAAGCTTGGCCAGTCTAAGAATCTGTTGTTATAGGCCATCTTGCTTGACTGATAGAGTAAAGAGACAGAACCTAGTCACAGGATCAAAGACATTTAGGCACAGCCTCAGTTTCATACGTTCCTCAGGTCCTTAGTTATCTCTCAAAAAGACAGCACTGGGGCTTTGCCATATTGAACTTTCCTGTTGCATTAACAAGCAAGACTTTCAGCAACAACATTATAATAAGGCAAACATATAACAAGGCCTGTTATATGTCAGTTCTCTCCATGTGAAAATACATTTCACTAACAAATAAAATGATCCATATTGTTTTAGTGTGATTCAACATTCTCTGAGTACTCACGTTGGACACATGGCCCACAAAAAGTACAGCGTTCCAGGGGTTTATATTCAACTCAATTAAATTCAAACCAATAAACATTATATTGAATGAGAGCCACAAACGGAGAACAGAACTTCCCATTTTGGAGATTGGTAGAAATGAAAAGACGAGGCTCCTGCCCTTAAATGGCTTATAATTCAATGGGAGATTAAGTTCCCTTCTCAGCACATTTGAAGCCAAAGGAGGATGTGCTCAAATACAGAGAAGAGGTATAAATGGAACATTACGTGGTGAGGCGGTGAAGAGGATCAAAGAATCACTGGCAAGTGAAAGAGAGTTTTCATTCCACCCACAGAAACAAAAGGGGAAGAAGGCTACTTCTAAGGAAACAGCATGAACAAAGGTAGAAACAAGATGAGCCTGGGCTTACTAGGTATCACAGAGGATATAAAGATGAGTTAGAGCTTAGTAGGGAAATAAACTTCAGTGAGAAAGAGAATAGGAAGCCAGAAGATGGGGAAAGGATGGAGAAGCCTTAATAAGAGGTAATCATTTGAAATAGACCTTACAAGAAAGTCAAATATTCAGTGAGAGATGGAAATGTGTCAATCCAGGCTAAAGGAACAATTTGACAACAGACAGAGAACAAAAACACAGAGAACGTTTGGGGGACTACAAGAGCCCTTGTTTCATTAAAAAAAATTTTTTTTAAATGATGGTTATTTTGGGGGTTTTGTTTTGTTTTTTAATATTTTATTTATTTTTTGAGAGAGAGAGAGAGAGACAGCACAAGCAGAGGAAGGGCAGAGAGAGAGAGTGAGAGAGACAGAGGATACAAGTGGGTTCTGCGTTGACAGGCTGACAGCAGTGAGCCTGATGTGGGCCTTGAACTCACAAACTGCAATATCATGACCTGAGTCAAAGTTGGACACTCAACTGACTGAGCCACCCAGGCACCTCTTATTTATTTTTTTTAGCAGACTGCACGATGGAGAAAGCAGGAAGATAAGCTGGAGCCCATTATGAAGGGCCCTGATGACCATATTGAGGATTTTGAACCAGATACTGCAAGAAAGTGAAGCCATGCAAGTTTTTGAGTGAGGGCAAGCAGACCTATGGTCAGAAGTTCCCTGGACAATAGTGTATGTGATGGCCTGGAGCAGTCAAAAGGTGGGCACCTCGATTGCCCCAGGCCAGTTCCTCTGGAATGTCACCTTCACGTGGACATGGATGTTTGTTTTGCTCATTGCTGCATCTTTGATGTCCTGACCAGTATCCAGTACATGGCAGGCATTCCTTTGATTTTAGATTTTGAGTAGGAGCTAGGAGAGAACTTTCCTATGTGATCATGAAGCTATAAGACCCTGAGTCCATATCTGCTGACATTCCTGGGTCCCACCTCATGGAAACGTTGGTGTGCATACAGTTAGAGAACTCAGTGGAGAATCCTGAGGCCATTTCCTGTCTCTGCTCCCCTTGCATCAGATTGTGAGAACCAGTTTTTGCCCAAGCAAAGTGAGTTAGGTTTTGGTCACTTAACCAAAAGAGCACCACCATCACTCTGCATAGCCCAGCCTCAGCCTGACCACCTTCAGTGAGAGAGAGGCTTCGAAATCAGCCCCCTGACAGGTCCTGCACACTGTCTCCTGGAGCTACACAGAGATAGTTTGCTTGCTTCTGTACTTCTTAAAGGTGATTTTCATGATTGGTAGTGTGTGTGTGTGTGCGCGTGCGCGCGCGCACGCAGTGGGGGGGGGAGGGTTCTTCTCTTCCACAGGTAAGAAGTGCCAGTTCTTCCCACTCCTTCTCTTCAAATAATTCAAATCCCGGCTTGTTGGGAGCCATTCTGAACTCACCAAGTTGAGACTACTCCTTGTGAGGTTAAGGCAGGTTTGCAAGGCCTCCTGCTGTCAGATGATGACTGATATCTATCCCCCACTCAATTATTTTTGCTTGAGCACCAACTCCCCAAGGCACCTTGATGATTGGTATCGGGAGTGACATGTCCCCTTATTTTGGTCCTAATATATGCTGATTGCACCTTCTGAAGGAACTTATAGGAACTTCTTCTTTTGTGATTATGGGAGCAAACATTGCATTTCCTGAGAATCCTATTTTTCCTATACTTCCCCTCAAGAAAACAGGCTATTGACCCCTTCTCACCAAGAACTAACTTTTGCCTGTGCTATGCTAAAAACATTGTCTTGTATTTGAATGCTAAAGATACCTTCCTTCCCCATATGATAAGCATCTAAATCACCTACATCAATCACTATTGATAAAGATTATGCATGAGTCTTCTACAAATCTATGTTCTGGGAAATTTTTACATGCCAAAGAAATTTATCATCAGAAATCATTGTCTAAGGCAAATGCCACTTCTGTGCTGTGCCCCATACACTTAACCATAAATAAAGCTGAGTCTCAGTCAGTGCAGATCAGTGTGATCAGAAAGAATCTTGTTTGGCTCTCTCATCCCTCCTTTTTGCCAACACCGCCCATCCTTCAAGGAACCCTGGACCTGCTGGAGCTGGACTCCGGCACTGGCTGGTCCTCTTCAAGTAATCTCCAGGGTGTCAATGTCCCTTTTAAAACCTAGTGCCCAGAAGTAAGCACATGCTCTCAGGAGTGGTCAGACTCTGAGCCCCTCTTCACCACTATAACTCAACAGTGGCCACCATAGCTCAATTTACACAGCTTGAGCTTTATCCTAATACACTGTTGTCTCATGCAGATTTAATGTGTTTGCTCAGAGCAATCAGATCTTTTGGTTTCCTCACCTATAAATGGGTTGGGAAGGAGGGAATATCGACTTTTCTTGGAATTTCTTTCCCCTACATCATGTATGATTCTAACTACATGACTGGGTCTCAACCAATGATTTTTGTTCCCCTGGATGCAAGCCTTTTGTCCTCTTCCCTGGTAGCCAGAACATTCTCTTAAAGATTGGCAAGAGATTAACAAAACCCAGGGAGCAGAAAATTCTGACCAGGGAAAAAAAGTCCTTGGTAGATTCTTAAAATTCCTTGATATATAGTAGACAGCTTTTGAAATGGCTTCAACAGATCCTCACTTTGTGATATTCATGTCCTTTAGTAATTCCTTCCACAGAATGTGGCTGGACTGGTGGCTTCAAAATCTAACAAATGGAATACTACAAAAGTTACTTCCAGGATTAGGTTATAAAAGTGACTTCCATCTTACTTGCCCTGTTTTGCTTTCTTACTTGTTGCTCCAATAGAATTCAGTTTCCATGATGTGCACAGCCCGATAGAGACACCTTTTGGCCAGGACTAGGGGTGCCCTTCTTCCAAAATCCACCAAGGAACTCAGGCCCTCACTCCAACGGCCACATGAGTGAGCTTGGAAGTGGGTCTTCCTCCAGTCAAACCTTGAGAGGACCGCAGCCCTGGCCAATACCCTGATTACCGCCTTGTGAGAGACTGGGAGCTTGCCTGGATTCTAGACTCACAGAAATGTGAGATAATAAATGTCATTATGGGTAATTCATTCCACAGCAAGAGATAACTAGTACACTTGGCATATGTTTTGCTCAGTAGGTAACACTACAAATTATGTGACCCAGAATTTCACAGGATAATTTTTTACAGTTTATTTTGATAACTAGCTTAGGGAAATAAGATATTGAAAAAGAAAATGCTTTTCCTCAGAAGTAGGCAGCCTCAAACCTCATCCTTGTTGACTCCCTACCTCTATTAACGTGCTAACCATCCTGCTTGTTCACAATGTAATCTGTTCTTGAGTTTACCTGCTCAAAGGATCCTCTCCTGTCTACTAGGTATCAAGTGTCTTTGCCATTTTCCCAAGCCTTAGAATTAAAGCCCTTGCAGGTCAAGATCATGTCAGGTTCACTAATTATTCTACCTTCTATTCTGACAGAATCATATTTAATAGGTTTAAACACATGGCATTGCCCATATTCACTTCTGTTTGACCTAGAAAGATGGCCATTCCATATGGTTCAACTTAACACTTCTTTGATATTGTTTACTGCCCTGTGTTGTCAATCTTTTTCATGTCTCAATCTCCTCTTCTAGACATTGGCAACTTTAGGGTAAGAAACACTGATTTATTCATGTTTGAATCCCTGGCACCTGGCCCAGTAGATGCCACATGGCAGACACCAATAAAAATTTCAGAATTGAATTGTTAATTTGTTTACATTGTCTTGCGAAGCAATTAATTATTCATCAATTCAATAAATATTTCCAAAGAACCTGTGTGTCAGGACTGGGCTAGGTGCCAAAGTGACAGAAATGAATCAGTCCCTGTCCCTGAAGTGCTCATCATCTAATAGTAGAGAGATATATAAATAAACAGAAGGTTACAATTCAATATGGAAACAGCTTAAATCAAGGTATTAACAGTGATTAAAAAGTCACCAACAGAGCTAATTATATGTAGAGTAGGAAAGTGTCTTATAGGAGGAAAATTCAGAGCTAACAGAGAAGTGACTGACAGTGTAGTTCCCAGGCATGCCCAGAGGGCCGGAGAGTTAACAACACACAGACTCCCCTCAACCAGAGGAGGACCATGTCCCAGATTCCCTGTCCTTTGGGGGTCAATTCTGAAGAGTTTTCTATCTAGCTCCTCAGAGGTTCCAGCATGATGGAACCCCTGAGATTACACTCTTTACTGTACTAAAAACCATTGCATTGTATGCTTTAAGTGGGTGAATTGTATGGTATTCACTTAAGGATGTAAGAGAGAGAAGCTTCTCTTTATGTGTTCCACTTATATCTCAATAAAGCTATTCACCAAAAAACCCACCTCTATATGGGTTTTCCCTGCTTCGTACTCCTGCTTCCTGAGATCACCTCACAAATAAACTACCTTCACCCAAGTCCTTGTTGAGTTCTGTTTTAGGCAGAACCTAAACTAGGACAGGCCCCATAGAATTGCTCACTGAGTCACATTTTTAGTTCCTCCACTGACATTCATTGAGGATGCTACAAAATCAGTCATACGGCAGTTCCTGCAGTGGAGATATTGCCAGGAAACATGTTTGCCTCATCTCCTGATGTCTATCAAGTAAAGCCTGCATTAATGTCTCTCAGGTTGAGGGCTGCAAAACTTTGCCTTTTAGGCCACTGAGGAGCTTTGCTTCAGCTACTAGGAAATATCCCTATCCCTAGCTTGGCTAATTCAATTAAGTAGGACAGTATAGCCTGTAGATGTGGGTTCTATTTTGACATTGTATTCAAATTTATTTCTTCCTCAAGCTTGCTTTTTTTTTTTTTTAAAGTAGGCTTCACATACAGCGCGGAGCCTAACTTACTACCCTGAGATCAAGACCTGAGCTGACATCAAGAGTCAGATGCTTAACCGATTGAGCCACCCAAGTGTCCCTCAATCTTGATTTTTTAATTGTGTTTAATCATTTTACTGTATGCATTTGTTATAATTAGTCTCAAATTTTTTATGGATAAAATGAGGCATAAATTGAATAATGTCACTTTTGTCATACTCTTTAATGAACTGCTCAATTCTTCCAAAATAAAACACAATTATAAACTTTTTCATTATAAGAGTAATGCATGTTTCTTGTGGATAACATGTTTCTTGTGGTGAATATGAAAAAGTAGAGGAAGAAAACCTGCCATAATCCCACCAGCCAGGTATAAACCAAAATATATTGCTTATTATGTACTTCTACTCTTTTTCTTATACATATATTATTTACCAAAGTTATTTAATTAATTCATTCCATTCCCTGTTTTTTTCCACTTAACATTATATTGGGGAAATATTCCTTTTTCCATCTCTAAAAAGTCTTTCAAAATGATTTTTGTGTATGCAGAATATATATGTCATACTTTATTTAACTACCCTCTTATACTGGGAATTTTGTACAAATTTTTCATTAATATGGTGTGACAAAGGGGCACCTGGGTGGCTCAGTTGGTTAAGCATCAGTCTCTTGATTTTAGCTCAGGTCATGACCTTGCAGTTCCTGAGATGGAGCCCTGCATCAGGCTCCATGCTGACAGTGCATGGATTCTCTCTCTCTCCCTCTGTCTCTGCTTCTCTCTCTCTCCCTCTGTCTCTGCTTCTCTCTCTCTCTCTCTCTCAAAATAAATAATAAAATAAACATTTAAAAAAATAGTGTGATGAAAATCCTTGTATATATCTCTATGTATATTACTAATTATGTCCCTAAGATAAATTATTAAAAGAGTCATTACTGAACTGCAGTGTACAAATACTTTAATCCAAAAACCCATAATAATTTACACTCTTACTGGCAATTTAGGACTATGAATATTTCCGAACCTCTCACCAATGCTGGATGCTATCTTTTTAAAAAAACATGAACTTCATAATGTACTGCTCAAAATTAAACAGTCCAACTAAAGAGAGTGGACCCATCTGCAAATCACTTTCTCTTAAAATAATACTTCCCCATAAGTTCCTCAACTTTTACTTAAAAGCAAAAATATTTGATTGAATAAACACGTATTGACCATCTGCTTGTGTAAACAAGGTCCTCAATTCTCAGTTCCTTTAGGCCGTATCAGCTTGTGAAATTTCTTGGCTCATGTAATAAGTAAGACTTTTCCATGTGCCTGGGAGGCTCAGCATTACAAATACAGCCAACAAGAGGAAAACCCACAGCTACACATTTTGGTGCAATGCCATCATTTGTCAGACTGTTATAAATAATGTTTTTGGAGATTTTAGAAGTGTGCACTGTGCCTGGGAGGTGGGACATATGGAAAGTTCCCCTGGAGTGTCAATTTTGAAATGAATTCCAATGAAAGGTCACCACTTCAGTTGGACTCTCCTCCCAGAATGGTGACTTTGCAGGAATTCCCATAGTCCATATATAGCTGCCACTCATGGAGGGTGAGAAGGTGAGATGAAAACAAATCTCCTTCTTTGAGGTCTATGTCACTTGGAAAATAATTAACTTTAGCAGGTGGTTTTGACATCTTTGAAAACCTGGCTTTAAGGTGACCCATAAAAGGAAAATTTCAGTTGAAATAAGTTGCTGCAGAAAAAAGAATTTTCCCCCAGACAAGGGCAATCAAGCAACTCATTAAGCAAGCCTTCATTTGGGAATACAGAGCATATTCCAATGCCAGCCATTCTTGGTTAAGAGATAAGAGGTGGTGGGGATGGCTTTTGAGCTGGATCCCATTGTCTTCCTTTTCTCAGAGATTTAATGTGCTAATGCATTTTATTCCCCTATGTGCTCCAAACTTTGGTCTCTTCTCTTAGGGGAACATCCAGACCAGGTCAGATTTGGTGCCTGTAAACTCAGATATGATGTTCTCTTATACAAGAACGCAAGCATGGCCCACTGGCAGACATGGTATCCATTTCCATCTAATACCTGGAATCCCAGAATCCTCTCTCCTTGTGCCAATACTGGTGCCCTCAGTCAGATTTCCCCCACTTTTCATGCCACTGCACAGGTTCATGTGTGCACATACACATGCACCCACACACAATGAGTCATGTGGCCAGCAGGTCCTTTTTCCATAAGAACTTATTGTTTAGCTTTCCTTAAATTCAGTTCATTTTTCATTCCTATTTTTTCTATGTTTTAGCATCATTGTAATGGAGAACTAAGGCAATTCAACAGATGTTTCACCATTCCTTTGGTTTGTGTATTACATCCCTTCAAAAATGAAGAAAATTCACATCACTCAGTGTCTACCTATGATATAAATAAATGTTTTATATGTAGTAGAGTATAATTCCATACTAAGTTAAATTAACCCATTTTAAAACTTTACTGGAACCATGTTGATTTTCTCTAGAATCCCAAGAGAGAAAGATTGAGAAAATAAGTATCTCCACCCTTCTACAAAGCATTAAAAAATAGCACATTTGGCGCAACTTGGGTTCAGAGAAAGCCCAAGGGGAAAAAAAGTAAGTACATGAACAAACAGCCATATATTTGTGTATCCTACCTTGTTCCTGAAAGGATTTACCATGGAGGAGAAGAAAACACACCAAGATTATGGCAACTTCCACATCAATTCACTGGGGTTTAAAGGAAAAACCCAAGCCTCCATTTGGATTTGGGTTCTTAGGACTTTATCTCAACCATCCTCCAAGATTGTGAGCAGAAGTTCAAGGAAACTTAAGCAAGAAAGCAACCAAGTCAAGATTTTGTGGGTCAAAGCTAACATATTTTTTGCCTTGGCATTCACCATAGTGTAAAACAACTTCCCCTTGACTCCCCCAAGTTTTGCCCACCAAAGAGCACATGCTTCACTCTGGATAGGAAGTCACAGGCACTTTTTTTTGTATTTTCCACATCGTGAAACAATCAGTTTGAACTTTAGGGCAAGAGCCACAAACAGCCAACAAAATGGAGTGAGGCTGTGAGTCAAGAGGAGTCATGAGTCAACAGCTGAAAGGCTGCCCCCACTCTGGGTTGATCCCGCCAGTAGGTGTTACTTTAGCCATTAATCCGGGGCGCTCCATGGATGGAAGATGGTCCCCTCCTGCCAAGAAACACACAACAAAACTCCAAACCAAACTGAAATCTGCCAGTTCTGCAAGTCTCCTCTGAACACCGAGTTGGGCCGCTAAGACAGGATGCAGAGCTTGCCTGAGAGGGTTGACAGCAGCCCTGCCCAGCTGGAACAGCAATGGAGAGCCTCTTGGTCACCTCCGCAAGCGACTTAACTTCATCATTCAAAGTGGCTTTTGGCATTAGGATTAGTATGATTTAATGCAATCACAACAATAACCATCCTCACCTACTGTCTGAGGCCACCAGAGCCCGTCCAGCACTGTTTATTAGCTTTGGCTTCATACACCATGATCAAGTTATTTTCAAGCATGCTTTCCCTGTCCTCTCTTGGTTTTACTTCTCTCTAAAGGAGCTTTACACCCTAGTTTAAAGACCCAAATTCCCCTAGTTTCCCCAATTAAAGCATGTGTTTTGTGAATTCAAAGGACTTGGAAGCAAACAGAAACATTCTTCCTGACCTGCTGTGACCACCATATTGAAAAGGAGTCCACCAGTCTGATTCCTGTACAATTTGTTACTGTGTGGTCCTTGAATGTACATTATATGCAAAAAGTCCTCCTGGCCAGCAGAGAGCACTGCAATCTGTCACTGTTAGGACACTTGGCTTGTAGATTGTTTGTAAGTTGCTTTCTTGTTCATTGACTCAGACCTAACTTTCCCTTCCTCCCTTTCTCATTCTCTTTCTCCTCTTTCCTGGGGTTAGAGACTTAACAAAAAGTAAAGATGTCCTCAGAGGTCCTTTACACCAGGTATCAGCAAACTTTTTCTGCAAAGGGCCAGACAGTAAATATTTTATGCTTGATAGGTTATACGGTCTTTTGCAACTATTCAACTCTGCTCTTGTAGGTAGAAAACTGGCTCAGACAATATGTAAACAAATAGGTATGGCTATGTTCTAATGCAACTTTATTCATAAAAATTAGCAATGGGCAGGACCTACCCAAAGGCCGGACTCCTTATGATCTAATATCCTCATTTTATTTTTCTTTCTTTCTTCTTTTCTTCTTATTTTTCTTTTCCCTTTCCTTTCCTTTCCTTTCCTTCACTTTGCTTAGCTTTGCTTTAGGAAACAGAATCCCAGAAAGGTCTACTGACTTGGACAAGATCACATGGCTAGTAACAGAGATGAAGGCAGAATCAGGGTTTCCAGACTCCTTTATAGAGCTCTTTATTCTCTGTGCTATTTTGTATAGTGAAAGTTTACTCAAAAGGTCTGAAAGAATCTCTTAGCTGCCTGTGACTGGCTAAGATCTATCAAACACCCACTGAATGAGAGTACTTTATTACTTACACAAAATGATACACAAACGTGATGCTATAAATACTAGCTTCCTTGTTTCTGATCCCTGGGTTGGGTCACTCACTTACTTCGTGGTAGAGGGAAACAGTTCTGGGTCTAATTCCTGTGCAGATCTGTTACCTTTCTTGTAGTTCATGAGCCCATATTATATCCTAAACTATGATCATCAGTTTCTTATCTATTTCCCAGGCTTTACCCCTGGTCACAAGAGGACAAGGTGAGAGAGGGCATATGGAAGTATGGGATAAATCCAACTCCTCACCACTGGAAAACAACTGAAAGAATATGTTCCTCTTTCAAAGAGCTTTGATAATAAACTAACTTGCTGTATTATTAGTTGAGTACCATTGTTTTGGCATAGACAAAACTCTTTGAGAGGTATCATGATGAAGCAGAAATAATCTATGTTCTCAGATCCTTTTCGTGTTTTGTTGAGTTTCCAGATGTGAACAGTGGAAGTAATGAAATTTTCCCTAGAGAGCTCTTACTCAGATTATGCATAGGGTGACCATGTAATTTATTGTCCAAACCAGGATACTTCTGAAAGGGAGTTCCATTATTACTTATGCTAGACCAATAGGCAAAATCAGAGATATGGTGTATGGCTACCCAAGTTATACAATGTGGTGCCTAGCATAAGGATACTCGACAAAGCTGTTTTCTTCCTCTTCCTTTTTTCTCAAGAATTCAAGCAATTCTACAGTAAGACCCTTCTCTATTGTTTCTAAATGTACTCTAATTGGTCATTCAAGCTCTCTGATTGGACAGTGAGGCCCCCATTTACTAGCTCTAGGTAACACTTCTTTCCACCAGCCCTTTCCTAATACTACAGAACACTAGAGCTGTGTGATTCCGCACACCCTGCCTTGCTTTGCTCGCACTGCCTTTCCAACCTCTCTGTGATACCAAGAGGGCTGGCGGGGTGGGGGTCTGGTGGGGGGGATGGCATTCACTATTCTGCCGAAAGCACAGATGGTAATTTGAAACAACAACATTCCTATTTGGGAAGGAGAAATGTTGTGCTGTGAATATGGCTTATGAAAGCATAAAGACTGAATGCCTTGGATGTGGCAAAGGGCCGCACGGGGGTTTCTGATCAGTTCAACCCATGTACACTACATGAACTCACTTAGAAATAATAAAGCCTCTATGCTCTCTCAGTCTTGTATTTGTCTTAAACTCAGGCCCACCAAATTGTGCCAAATTATGTGTTGTTCAACTTGCACTGCCCTGAGAACACTAAGCTCATTTTGCAAGTTAACTGTGCCGTATTTATAAGATTTCAGCATTTCAACCAAGAGTTATCGGCAGAGAAAGGGAAATAAACAGATAATTTTTTAAAAGTCAAAACTACAGACGTTTTTCACTTCAAGCTTGCATCCAGGTTAAATTCATTCGCGTCCCTCTGTGACGTTTACACATATGTACACATAGGCAGACTCATACTATACAGTACTCTGTGTATGAGAACATATAAATAAAGAGATTAAGATAAACATCATGCATTGCATTTCTGAATTTTGGATCTATTTTAAGACAGGACATTTTGGATGAACTTTGCTTTCACTCCATAGAGTCTTTTTTTCCTATATGAAAATGTAATTTATTCATTTCTATTTCAAGCTAGCTATTATTTCCAGGCCAAGAAAATAATAATAACTTAATAATCCTTTTGAAATGTTACATAGCCGATACTTTTTAGAAATTTCTTCCCCTTCTTCCTCCACTTCTCCAATCTCCTCCAATATCAGGCACACACTGTTAGGAGTTAGGAGTGTAAGTTCAAATCCCAGTTCTTCCACTTCCTACAATGTAGCATTGATCAAGTTACTTGACCCCTCTGAGCTTCAGTTTCCTCATCTGAAAATGGGACTAGTGAGAGTTCCCACTTCACAGAGTTTCTGTAAGGATTAAATACACGCAGAATACATAGCAGTTTGGCAGGCACATGGGAAGCAGATTGGAAAGGTTGGCTCTTACTCCCACCCCTGAGAATTCAGCATAGTTATGTCCTCTCCTGTACAACCTCTCCCTTCTCTCCGTCGGTGATAGCCTGTGTTCAGGGCCTCTTTGCTGTACCCCTGGATTGTGGCAGTGGTCGCCTACTACTTTCCATGCCACCTGTCTCATCCTACCTGCCTACCTATGCTGTGAACACCTACCGAATGTCTTTGTAAACCAGCATTTTGTTCACATCTCTTCGAAAACACCTTTAAAGTCTCTCTACTCCTACGAGATAAAATCCAAATTCTTCAAATGTGACAGTTCAACATCTGACAATCTGCTCTCATCTCCCTTTCCAACCTTACCTTGAACCCTAAATATGAATTACTAATTGCTTCCCATACCCCACCAAGAGCAACGCCCTTCTCTGCTGCATACGTTTGCTTCTCCAGTGGTCATCTTAATTTCCCTTCCTCTATAAAGTCTTGTCTACCTTCTCCATCATTACTGACTCATCCCTACAGCAAATACACTCTGCTTACTATTGCCATATCTCATTTGGCACTTAGTTATAAACTATAACTATGCTCTATGGTCAATGGGCTTTTGAGGAACAAAGACTGTATTTTAGGTTGTTCTAGATTTCTGCCACTTCCACATAGTAGATGCTCAATAAAAAGTTTGCTGAATGAATGAATAAATGGAGAGACATTGAAAAACAGTAAAACCTTGGTTTGCAAGCATAATTTATTCCAGAAACATGCTTGCTATCCAGAGCACTTATATATCAAAGTGAATTCCAAGAACCATGGGCTCAGTTGTGATGTGACATTCGGTGTCACGTACTACTCGTATTGCAAGTCATCGCTCATTTATCAGGTTAAAACTTAATAGAAATGTTTGCTTGTCTTGCAGAACACTCACAGAAAAGTTACTCACAATCCAAGGTTTTACTGTATAGGATATAAGAGATCAGCATTTTATAATCTAAGAATCACACTCTATGATAAAGACAAAAGACCCTAATATATTATTACTATAATAAACTTTTAGACCCTATCAATGTATAAAATGCTATCACTAATAGAAATGATGTTGAGAGATATGATTGACATTCTTTTGGGCTACTTCTTGTAGATGAATATTTCAGAGAATTTGGTTAAATCCAAAATAAATGCAAAAAAAGGCTATATTTAACTATCATATTAAACTCATTTCAGGGGCACAATCCTCTGAGATCTATCTACCTTTTACTAAATTTCCAGGGAACAAAGTCCATTTAAGATTATCTAACCTACATACACCAACCCATCGAATATAATAAGTTAGAGATTCAAACAGATCTTTATTTTCTAAATATATACAAAATACCCCGAAGCCCTCTTCAAACCAATATTCATTGCAAAGGCAAGATAATTTGCTCTGTGCATGGAGAAATTTGATAATGTTTCAACACTGCCCAAATGTCTGAGACATATGCTACCCATCAGGCCCCCCAAAAATGTATAAATGCATCTATTTTTACTCAGAGCCCCCCTTTACCTCTTTATGAAGTGAGCAAAACTGAAAAGTCACAACGAATAAAAAGATGGTTGTAACATACACACACTAATCACTTAATCCTCTCACTAGTGCCCAGGCTGTCAGGGCCAAGGACGGTAATGCCGATGCTAATACACGTTGTCTGCAGGAGCTGTCACCGCCCCCGTGTCCCCGGGTTCTATGTGTCAATACCAGAGGGATTACAGAGAGACAAAGTGCATAACTGAGTAACATTTGTGTCCAGCAGGGATCCAGTTTCCCGGTTTGTCAGTGAATATGCTGATGGAGCCAGGAGCACCATGATGGCACCCGCTGAGCTCTCTGCAGGCAGCTGGGGGGGGGGGAATTCCTCTTCCAACACAGAGTAATGGGTCTGAGAGCCCAGAAAGAACAATTCAGCAGACCCGATCTCCAAAACAGCAGGGCTCACGTAACTCATACTTAACCAGACAAGGCCCCATACAGGTGAAATCTAAGAGAAGAAAGTGTTGGCTGTTGAAACCTCTGGGTGCTTGCAAACCAAAATCAAAGACCACCTCCATCGCTGTTTGAGCCAGAGCAACCACATGACTGTTTTGGCCTCCCACCGCTCTGTATGAAGAACAACTGTGGGGGGGATTTAGTGAGGCTGAGGGAAGCAAAGGACGCAGATGCCCCTCATACAGTTCCTGCAACTCCTGGAGCAGGCTTGCAAGGCGAGAAAGCAGAATGCACTGTTTGGTGGCCCTGACCTGACTGAGGGGCAATACACCTCTCTCTCTGCTTGGGCTGGGAATGTCCAGGTTAGGTGTGGCACCACGCTTGGCTTATCTTTATTTAAAGACCATCATCTAGGGGCATCTGGGTGGCTTAGTCGGTTAAGTGTCTGACTTCGGCTCAGGTCATGATCTCGCAGTTTGTGAGTTTGAGCCCCACTACAGATCCTCTGTCTCCCTCTTTCTCTGTGTCCCTCCTCCGCTCGTGCTCTCTCTTTCTCTTAAAAATAAATACACATTTAAAAATAAATAAATAAATGCCATCATCTAAAACACCAGTTCTGCCCCACCACGTCTTCCTAAGAGCCTCATTCCCATCCAGCTGGCATTCGGAGGCAGAATGGATTGGGTCAAGACGCCAGTCTTCCCTGGAGTGAAGGTTGATAATGGCTAGAAGAATAACAGGGAGGCAACGACAGGAAAAGCTCCTCTCACCCCCCAGCTCTATGACTTTAGGGGTTTCATCTGAGCCTCTTGCCTCACCTGGGAAGTGGAGATCGTCATGTCCACCATTTTAGTCTAGTGAAGACTAAAGGAGATAATTTATGTAAACAGTACCTGGCATTGTTTCTAGAACCTTGTAGCCACTCAGAAATATGCTATTCACATTTTCTTCCTGAACACAGAGAATTCTCAGAACATGAAATGGTTAGGGACGGTGAGGCCAGAGTGGTGGCTTCTGGACTCTACCAGATCTATGGAGTATAATAAAAAGGCAGTCAATCCCATGGAGAGAAATATTCTACTCACACCTTCACAGTTGCTCTAACAAATAGGGGCTTCATTTTCCACATCCCCCTGTAGGACATAATGTCACTTCAGCAGGATGTAGGAGACTTTAGCCACAGTCCTTTGTGCCTCAATAGAGAATGGAAAACACAAAGGTTTAGGGGTTCTCAGCCTGTCATAGCAAGTGCTCAGTCAGATTTTCCAGATACTTTTTTCTCTTATAAAACAGAAAAATGTGCTGAGAGGGCTGGGCTTAGTGCACATCCAGCTTTGGGGAGGGACAAATCGATTAGGGGAAATTTCAGGTAGGCATTAACAAAATTGAAGCTTACATTAGCCCAAAGTTTGCTTTCCATCACACTATTCCATTTTTAATGTGACAGAGAATACCACGTATTAAATTTCTTACTAAATACATTGTGTATGTTCCAAACCTCTGAGGACCATTCCGGGCAGGGAGGGAATAAAAGGAAGGACTTGGGGCAAGTACTGAGAGTAACAAGCCAGACATGGAGACTTCAGGGCCTCTGGTTCCCTAACTTGCCTGATGGTCTCTGAAGATGGTTCCCCTTATGACCTTGATGAGGTTAAAGGACACAGTGTCATGTAAAGAGAGATTGTGAGAAGTCGGCACCTAGAAATTAGATGAGAGTCCCAGATGGCCTTTAATCCTCTGCTGAGGTTCACATGAGGACCTGTGCTGGACACAGGTTCTGGGCCAATTTTTGTGAGTTATTCTTGTTATCTTACACAATCCAACACCAAAACACCTCCCTGACTTTGTCTCTTGCTACTCTCCCCTGCCTTCACACAATCCACAGCCACACTAGCTTCCTTGATATTCCTTGAAAATGCATACATACTCCAACCCCAGGGCCTTTGTACTTACTGTTTCCTCCACTCAGAACACTCGACCCCAGTTACCTACACGGCTTGTTCTTCACATCATTCAGGTTTCTGCTCATATGTCAACTTCCTGGAAAGATCTTTCCCAATCACTACATCTCAGAGAGCACCATCAGACCTCACCTGCCACACAACCCTCCCATCACTTTCACTCCTTAGACTTTTACCCTACTTTGCTTTAATTCCCAGAAGTTACTACCTCTGGTATGTTATATATTCATTCATATTTTATTTACTGTCTGTCTCTCTGACCAATGTGTAAGTTCCATAAGAACAAAGGCTTTTCTTGTTTTGTTTATTGCCATGTCCTCAGTTACTACATTTGACTTACTAAGTGCTTAACAATTATCTGCTCAATAAGGAAAAGAATAGTATTCCTCATATCACAGGATGCTAGAGCTGTAAAGAGACTTATAAACTATGTGCTTTCATCCTTTGTTTCACAGAGGAGGTGCTTGACCCTCCTGAAGGGAAATAGCTTACCTGAGAGTGCACAGCTCCTAAATCAAACACCATAGGAGACAGGAGAGGTGATCAGCATAAAAAAACAAACATATCTAGTGTGGAGAAAAAGCAGTTCTGGCAAAAAAGAAAAAGTGAGAAAGAAAGGAAAGAAAGAAAGAAAGAAAGAAAGAAAGAAAGAAAGAAAGAAAGAAAGAAAGAAAGAAAGAAGAAAGAGAAAGAAAGAAAGAAAGAAAAGAAAGAAAGAAAGAAAAAAAGAAAGAAAGAAAAAGAAAGAAAGGAAGGAAGGAAGGAAGGAAGGAAGGAAGGAAGA